>JAFIDM010009631.1:216720211-216800552 GCA_023159025.1 Thereuonema tuberculata | reverse complement strand
CCCCCCTTGTGCTTACGTAAGATTTGCCAAATCATTAACAGTACATACCACTGGAAAATTGAAATACACATGAAATACTAAGGGAAAAAAATGTTTGTCTGTCTTACGTTAAGTATTGTTCTGATCCCCCTCCCCCTTGTTAGCAAAACTAAGCAAAGTTTGAACCCCCTCCCATCCCCTTGAATGCTTACGGAGTACTTGGACAGCCCCTGGTTAATTCATTCCTGAGTAAAATAAATTTTGATGCGAAATAATAAAGCATTAAAGGTATTTGTAATACAATTTTTGAAAATTATGTCTTCAAGAAATAAGATTGAAGTAACTAAGCTTAGTACAGTATTTCAAAATAGCAGTTATATCGTTCTTTACTTATTTATTCTTTCGTTTATTTATTTCCCTTATATCGTTCTTTACTCTCTATTTTGTTAAAGAAGTTTTCTTGACTACATGAAAAAAAAATAAAAAAACAGGGTCCTAACAACATTAAGAGACTTCATCAAAAGTTACAGCCAATGTAATTAAGGAAGATTGAAGTGGATTAAAAAAATAATACATGGAGTTTTTAAGCAATTTTCTAACAGGACGAAGAAAAATATCAAAACCGTTCATCAGGTGTTTTACAGCTTACGAGTAAATCAAAATTAAAAAAGAAAAAAAATACGTTAAATCTTTCATTTTTAATTCACTCAGGGAGCTTTTTATAAGAGACAATTAGCTGTGTCACACCGAATTTAGTACTAAGCTGTCAAGTCACGACGTGAAATTAAATTACGTTATTTTGTTATTTTTACAGAACAAGAATTTTACAAGAAAAGTTATTACAGGACGTCGAATTTCAAATTCAACTAAAAAATAGCATTGTATGACATGAAATGGCATACTTTTTTAATGTAGTTTACTTTAAGTTTCCTTTTGGAATTAAAACTTCTTTTGTTAATGAAAGCTTGCTAATTATATGTATAATAGGGCTTAATGATAATTATCGTTACCTTTTTTTTCTCAGAAAAATGGTTTCCAAATTTCCAAATTTACAAGTATTGCCATATATTTTTGAGTCATTATTGTTTTAGAAATATGGTTGCCTTTTTTATCCGTCTTTTTTTGGTTTTCTTTTATTTCAGTTTTTTTCATAGAACAGAGTTTAATCGAAACCTTAAATCATCAGAAAAACTAATATTTACGTACCATTTTGAAAGTTACAATGTTTTTGTTATCTCAAGTCTGCATCTCTGGACAAAATGCACTTTCAAAGACCCTATCCTTTAATATGCATAAATCTATTTTTCAAAGAATTCATTTCAAAAGTAATACTTGTAACCTTCCTTTTATATGATCATTTTTGTATGTCAGAATTAATTTCAATTTTAAAGATTGGAAAATGTAGTTGTAAAGTTTCCTCATAACAATATTTTTACATTAGAATTGATTTATTTTATGCACTCTATTTACCTTTCATTTCAAATTCTAATTCAGTTCTTTCAATAAATACTATTTAAAATTCTATGATAAGGAGAACTTTTGCTGTAAATTTATATTAGCTATTTTAAGAACCAGTAAATCATGCTTCGATATCTAAGATAATTTCTGTACATTATTTATCTTGTTACATGTATAATTCAAAACTATCATTTAGATTTTAGTAAAAGACCTACTTTTTTAGTAAATCGCTTGATTTTAGTAATCAGTCTGCGATTTAAAGAGTTCTGCATTTCCAATGGAGTTTGGGATACTCCATTTTTTCGCTTGCTTCCTCCAGCTTGGACTGAAGCTAGATCTCAAAACTCATGTGTTGCTTCATGTAAGATTTGGTTGGGGTGCCAATTTTTGAATACCTGTAAGGAAAAAAAGGGACCGGCAAAATTCATGAAAAGGAAAAAACGTTATAAGGAAGACACTAGTTTGAGTTGTGAAAATGGCAAATTCATATGCATCTTTCTTGTTTGTCCGATTCTGTCTTGAATTCATCCCATTCTAAGGGATTAGAACTTATCGAATTAATTTAACATATTCACTGTAACTTTGCTACTAGGATAGGATGCTTACATTCGATTGCTGATAATTGCAGATATTCATTTCATTGAAAAAGGTGGAATGGCATTTCTTACTTTGCAAATATTTTGAGTGTTTGAAATAACTTCAGTAAAATCTTTAAATACAAAATAAAAGTTCTGATAATGAAAAAGAAAAACGTTTTTTTCAAAAACATTCTCCCAAAGGTTTTGCATAGAAGATAGAATTCTTAACTCAATTCGACTTCAACTGTCTTATAAAGAATTTTGAGGGCCGCACGGTTGGAGTTTCTGTAAGACGTTGGCCTCTTATCTCGCAGTACCAGAATTTCAGTTCTCATGTGGGTATCGTGGTAGACGATCCACGCTAGGCAAGTATTCTGGGGATTCTCCGTTTCCCCTATATTTTTTCTATCAGTCTTTCTTCATCATCTGTACTTATTTCTATAAGATAGTTAAAGTTAAAGTTACGATCAGGCCCAGAGGACCGCGCAATGCTGCTGGAGGGTAGGCTCCAGAAATCAGAACCTACGGGACAAAGTTGAGGACGGGGGGTCGGCCCGTCGCTCGCCCGCCTTTAACTCCCGGGAAAGAAACCCGGTACCCATTCTATAGAGGGCTGGGTAGACCCTAGGGCCCGTTTGGAGGAGAAAGAAGCGTGGAAAAATTCCCGTCCTCCGCCGAGGCCGGGAATCGAACCCGCTACCTCCAACCCGCAGCCAAGCGCCCTTACTCACTCGGCTATCGGGCCCACATCTATAAGATAGTATAAAACATATAAACGTCATTGATTGGCTTCTCTGACAATCAGTAAATCAATCAAAAAAATCTGCAACTTAAGTTATTATACTTAAACATTTTATACTTTGTCGAAACCTTTTTATATCGTACCGTCCAGCTATTCTTAACTTCAGATCTCTTGATGCAAGAGAAAGTATCTTCTTGAAAGTAAGCTAGAAAAATGAGAAGCCATATTGCAAAATGTATATTAATATTACAATGAAAATGGAAACGATTAAAAATATTGTCATACAATTCAACTTTTGCGATGAAAAGAATGTATATATCCAGCACCTTTTTATAGAGTAGTAACAAACTGAGTCATGAATTAAAATTCTGAAAGTCTTGGTAAGGTAACTGTGAGTAACGGCATTGAGAGCAGTCTATTGCAAGACCGTATATAAGAGAAAAAAATTCTATTTCGGAATGATAAATATGAAATTTAAAAGAAAAGCTTTTTGATTAAAAAAAATATTTAAAAAAATAAAGATTTTATTTTAGAAGTTAGTCATCATACAGGGTGCACGGGAAAGTCTTAAGTTACCCAAATAACTTTTGACTAGAAGATAGCTAGAGTTAGGAAAGTTAGATATTGGTATAGGAAAGCGACCATGTGCTATCATATGAGACTGGTGGCAGCACCTGTAGCGCTAAAATGTGGAAGTTAGTAACCCTATCTCAGAAACTATGACAGATGCGGAACAAAAACATATTCGAAAGTTGTAGAGCATCACCAAATTAATAGGAATTGACATTTTACAGAAAAGAATCGTACAAATAGAAAGCAGAAGACGCTAAGATTTCGAAAATTTTATTCAATCTTTTGTTTACAAGATACTACGTAGTCGACGATTCTTTGTAGACTGCAAAGCACGAGTTTTATCTGCAGGAGTGGCTTCGCGCCAAGCCTCATTTGCATACGACCTACAAAGGCGTATGCTCGCGACGTCTACCGCCTTTTATTTGCACGATACTTTTCTGTAAAAGTCATTTCACTCATGTCTTATATCTGATATCTCATATCTGATCAAACATCTTGTCACATATTATTCCTGCAGCAAATCCTCTCCATAATACCAATTAAGAATATTATGAAAGAGCAGAGAAAGTGAGAAGGGAGTAAATATGATCTTAGATAATTTCCGGATTTCCTGAATTACTTTGTTTTAGAAATTTGTGACCGACTGGCTGTATTTAACGATAAAAATCTCCAAAAGGCCTCGAATACGATTCTATTGAAGGCGTTTTTTTAAAAAATTAAGATTTTTAAATTTCTATATTGAAAGATTGATTATAGGGTCTTAATTATGTTTTTTTTTTTAATTTCTTATTTACTCCGGTTTAATTTCTTACGATAAGTTAACACTGCTACATGATTCTTTCTTCATTGGATTTAATAATAATGTTCTGTGTACCAACACCTGAAAAGACTGCTCTTATTAGGTTTCAAGAGGCAATTTTTTCCTGCCTTCTTTTATTATTCCACTCTGAAGTGAAAAAGTACTATAGAAAAAGGTACTCTTTTGGTGATGGAAAACAGAAAAACCGCTAAAAGGAGTTTACTTTTTAATTTAACTAATTTTTTAATTTGACTAAAGGAGGCAAGTTCGATCCATGCTCCAATCTCCGTCAAACGGGTCCCAGGGTATACCCAGTCATGTGTAGAATGTAGGTTTCTTTCTCGGGGGAAAAGGCAGTGAACGTTGTACTGACCCTCGACCTCATCTCAGCTCCAATGTTGGTCAAAGATTTGCCTTACCTTCAGCGCCCTCTGAGCCTTAGGACAAACCTAAGTTAACCTAATCTAATGTGTCTAAACATCAACTATCCCAATTGCGTATAAGTAAAAAAAACACCTGCACTTTAGTAACGATCAAAGTGGATTTTTTTCGACTATGTACAAATTTATCAATTTTTGGTCAGTTTTAAGTCAATTCTTTAAGTAGAAGAAAAATAGGCTAAAAACATATCTAAAGTCTTCGCGGCGAGAGATGAAACTCTCCTAATGCAACGCAGATTATAGATTTTCCTTTCCTGGCCGGTCGTTCACATTCAAATAGCAGAGAAAATGGCGGTCGCTGCTTCACATTCAACATTTCGACGAAGAAAAGTTCTCAACAGTGAAGCTAGGGCAATTATTCTTAACGTTGCTCGTCGATTTCAAGAAGATGTATGTGAGATTTTTGATATTTCCAATTTTTGATAATTGAGATTGATATTTCCTGCGGAGCTCATGGCATTGATACTGGAGAAATTAGTCAATGATAATGTGTTTCCGGTTTCAACATTCGCCGCGACGACTTTAAACAGATATAAACATAAAGTATTATACGTGAATATAACCTAAGCTGAATTTCGATTTAGCATTGTCTGAAGATTTAAACTAAGAAGAGTAGAGGAGAATGTTGAACCTTGAGTCACTTTTTCGAATTACCCTAATGAAATCTTAACTTTTCCCGTTTTTTAAAACTCAATTAATTCTTTGATATCTTTTTGACATATTTACTTTGGAAATAATCCATTAACTCAACAATTTTTCAAATAAAAATTAACTAAGATTCAATCGGGAGCGAACAATTTTACTTTTATCTCGTAAAAACAACTTTTTGCTTCAGAACATGTAAACTTTACGTAAACACGTCCAAACGCAGACTGGTTATCAATTACGTCACTAATAACGACATAGTTCTACAGGAGATCACTAGGTCCCAGCAAATCCCAGATATTGAAATTGGTAGAAGGTTGTACGATGGTCTTGGTACAACATTCCCCTACAGTAGATCGCAAAAACAAGAAAAAAAATCTTTAAGCACAAGACAGTTACGTTGTTACTATTTGAAATCTTGATTTAGTTTATTTTTAAGATATAAAGTAACGAAAGTAATGGAAATTCAACAATTACCTCCACAGAGATGTTACTCCTGATGTTTGAGGAGTAACAAGACAAGAGATGCCATATGTCATATAAAATTAAAGAGAAATGTTACAAAGAATTGCATGTGTTTTCCAGGATTGAAACCGCAAGCACCGCTTGTTTCTGAAATCCCCCTGCTGGCCATTGAAATCCACTTTAAGATTTCCTAGGATTTTAGAAATTCATCATTCAAATAAAACAGAATCGTTTCTACGAGCCACAATTCATCAAATTTTTGCTTGAATCCTTCTCGCTTTCGCCAATATCTCTATCTGAGAAAAGTCGTAGAAATTTAATAACTTAATATATTATCATAAGAAATCTCTAATTATACCTTCTTCAATATGAATGCAAATTGTCAACCAAATAAGTGTCTGATTAATGTTGATCCAACTATCTGTTGCCAACTTAGGACTATCAGCATTCCTTTGGCAAAACCACCAACCAATCGCCAACGTTAGGCGAACTATCTGTGTTACCGATAGAAAATCTGCCTGGAAACCTGCAAAAGATTGGTGGAAACATATGTATATGTCCTGGGCATAAATTGCCAAGGACGCAATGGTCAAACTTTAAGGGATGTATGCTTACAAAGAAGTAGCTGCAAGAACAAATTGACAGGATCATTGAATGTGGCACTCACTGACAGAAACGACAATGAAATTATAAGAAATTTCATTTCTTTTCTGCTGTGGCTATGACTCTTTTCTATAAAGAAAAGAGGGACGGAATAATTGATCTCGCTAGTTACCGCTGTTTTGTTTGTTTGGAGGATCTTTTGTCCGGAACACATTTAAATTTTCTATTTAGCTGAAGGTTTGAAAAAAAAATGCCTAAATAAACATTCCAAATGTATAAAAGTATTGAAAAATTTCGCAAAGGGTTTTCATCAATAAATATTTAAGTTGTGCTTCATCTAAAACTATAGATTACCTCAAGGTTAAACAATTTTTAAATAAAACCTTATCTTACAAATAATAAGAATCAATAGTAATAATATTTACGACTATTTCAAATATAAAAAACAATATTTCAGCTCAAATTTTTAACTCGAAATGCAAATGTATTAAATTTTGAACACTTTAAAGACTATTTTTCAAAACTAACCATATCAAACATAAACTATTCCTTCCATTCTCAGTATTTTCATTAATTGTTTTAATTTTAATACCGTACTTTCTGAATTATTGATTTCTAAAACAATTTGAAAATTCGAAAGAGGAGATTTTCTCCAACAGTTTTACTAAAATAAACAGTGAAATCTTCCTTTGAAGATTTTATTTGTTGTTGGAACTCAAACAACTTTTATTTAAAACACTTCAGGAAGAACTCGTGAATGTGTGAATTTTATCCTCAGGTTAAGCAAACAGGTTCTCTTAAATTACACGTGGCTTATATCTTAAATGTTCTAATGGAAATTGGATTTTCAGTGTTTTAGCTTACAAAAATCCATCAACATATTATTATGTTCAATAGTCATAACTATTTCCATTCCCTTTTAAAAGCTTAAGAATGCCTACTATCATTGTAATCAGCGTGCTTGGAATGAGCTCTAGCAATATTCTGTTTCTTCGAACAATAAGGCAAAAATATATAATTAAACATAATTAATTTGTTGTTAAATGATAATATAAAGCTCTTAATTTTTTTTTTTCAATGTGTTGTTTAATACCCTAATTTGTTTCAAAACCAAAAAAAAATTAAGAAATAACTAAAATATTTCTCACTATTAAAAGCACATTTCCAACATTTAAAAATTAATTAAAACTTCACAACCTTTCATACCCTCATCTTTTCTTTGATTCTTTTTCAAGTTTAAAAAGATCCTTCATATTTGGATTCGTTAACGAATCCATTCGTAACGTCATTCTCGTTAACGAATTCCAATATGGAGGATCTTTTTAAAATAGGGGATAAGACACTTGAAAAAGAACCCTAAAGAAAAAGTGAGGGTTTGAAATGTTGTGAAGTTTTAATTAATTTTTAAATGTTGGAAATGTGCTTTTAATAGTGAGCAATTTTTTAATTATTATAACGGCTCGTTAAAAAATTTCTATTGATTAAGAAATAACTGTCTTATAAATAAATATACTTAATTAGTTGTAATACTTAGTTTAATGTAGGAATTTAAAAAATATTGAAATTTAGACTTAACGTCTACAAAACAATAAATGGAATAATTTAGATAAAGAAATAATCTTTTTTACATAAAAGTGAAAATGTAAGTATTCCCATTAGAAAAACGTGAATGTAGATAAATTAGATATTTATAAGAAAAATACACCCATCTTCTGACTTTTTTCAAATCCACAAAGAAAAATTATGGATCTATTTTTTTTATATAATAAAATTATGGAATAATAAAAATTATAGTGGAAAAATTTCTTAAGAACAAAATTGGTAAATCTGAAGAGAAAGATTCTTTTTTCATTTATCTATTTTAGAAGTTTCTAACGTTTTTTTTAGAAGTTTTTTTATTATAATCTTTTAAAGTTACGCTTCTGATTATATGAGATTTTTTTTTTCATTGTTTCAGCAAGTTTATAATTATTAATATGAAATATTTTAAAGAGCAATATTCGAAGTTTCAGGTCTCTTCATTAAAATGTAAAGCAAAATGATTTGATAGAACCTTTGATTGAATGATTGGAATGGAAATTTAATTTCTACTTTTTTCTTTGAACTGACTGATGTAATAGATAAAAAGTTCGAATAAATACATGCAATTTGTGTGTAATTAATTTTTTAAAGTGTCAACTTATAACCTGCACTTCGGCCTTTCTTTGTCCGATGAAGGCTTCTGAAATAGAAGCCGAAACTGTTGAGACAATTTGATTGTTTTAATTTGCGTATTTTTTAAATTAAAATATTTTAGTTTCGGCTTCTTTTTCAAAAGTATTCACCGGGCAAAGGAGAAAAGCCGAAATGCCGGCCATAGGTGAGGATGATAAGAGGAAACTTCCAGTTCCTTCCATTTCTTTGAACTTCTTGTCTATCAGCATGCTTTGACACACGTTAAATTTCCTTATTGACTGATGTAACTGGATTAGTCCGTTCGCCAAAAAACACAACGAAAGACAATAAGAGGAGATGCAGTATGACAGTTTTCGGTTGTAGCAATGTACCTGAAAGAACTTTCCTAAAATAAGTTGTTGTTATTGTTGTTTACTTTTTATTTAAAGTGTCTACAGCCATAAAACTGTAAATTTACATTTAATAATTTATGTTTAATCTGGACACTTAAAGTGTTCCATTCTTTTGGAAAACAAATTATGTCCTTATATCCTAATTAAAAAAAAATTTTAATCATATCAAAGCGAGGACAAACTTGTGGTTTACCAATAGTATTAAAATTATTAAGATATCTTTTGTTTAATTTCAAAGACTTTTCTAAAGAAAATTTGGTTCCTTTTGCGATAATCTCTTTCTCTTAAATATCTATGAATAGTTTCCAGAAGAACCATCCACTGTTTAAAAAATTCTTAAGGGGATAGACTGATACACAAATATATACAGATTCACTGATTGATGAGTCTCACTTTTGTAGGAATGATGTTTAAAAAATTTGAAAATTAGAAATACACAAAGTTGAAACTTCAACTTAGTCAGTGAAAAAAACAATTAATCGCACTTTACAATATATTTTAAATTATACTTAAAGAATTCCTTTCCTTCCTTTTATCGAATTTGGCCAACTAGGGACCACATAACTAGCTCAACCTGACAACGTCAGGGCGAGGGTAGTGAAATTCAAGAAAGGGGGAGACGAGAATTATACCCCGTCCAGGATAACCCTGAGATAGTAAGTCCCAGGTGGGAAACGGACGAAACACTGAAGAAGAAAGAAACAGCCATGCCACCACCGGGATTCGAACCCGGGTACTGGCGCATCGGCCATAACGGCAGCCCGCCGGCTAAACCGCACGGCCACGCCAGCACGGCTGAAAGAATTCCTTTATTATTCATCAATCTTTCTTTGAGTGTATATTTGTTTTTTTTAACTTTTAAAATAACTAGCACGCCGGGAAAAGTGGATTCTCCCAACCCTCGACTGCTTTTTGAACCAACGAGTGCGTCTACGGCATATTTTTATTTTTTATAGGGATTAGAATGTAGTCCCCTTGGCCTAAAGACGTCTAACTTCGAACAGAAGGTAGCAGGTTCGATTCCCGTAGTGAACTTGTAGAAATTACTTCTATTTTCACAAAACACAACAATTGCGCCGGACAGACAGAGAAATAAAAGATTTTATACAACATATGATTAGGCAATAAATTACAACCATTTCATTCTTTGAAAATCTAATTTGCGTTTTTTGAGAGTTACTGATTATAATTGAGTTTTACAGCAAAGATTTTACAGAAGAGCTCTCCTTCAAAATTAATTTTACAGGAAAACAATCAGAGCAAATGCAAGAGTTTCTCTATACGAAAGAACTGTAAATCTCTATTACTAAAATATTTTATTTTATCTGTCTGGCGCAATTTTCTGTGAGAATGGAAAATAGAAATAATTTTTACAATGAAACATCCACGACAGGAATCGAACCTGCAACCTTTTGATCCGAAGTCAAATGTCTTATCCATTAGGCCATAGGGACTACAACTCTCTCCGTATTATTTTTTGACTTATATCTCCTTTCCTTTCCCCATCAATAAGGAATGTATTCAACCTTTTTTTTTAATCTCAAGAGTGTTTATTTATTTCCCATCCGTCAGTTTATTTGTAATTCAAAAATAACAATTAAAACTATAATTGCCAAAACGGTGCAATATTTTAAAAATTCTTACTTAACCAAATTCTGTGTGATATTGAAAACAAGCGCGTGCACAGGGGGATGTTGGAATAAAGAAAAGAGATTCAATAAAAAAAGAAGCACTTTTTCTATAAGATAGAATACTGGAAAATAACTATTTGTAACTCAAAAACCATCAATATTTGTAACTCAAAAGCCAATGAAAAGTATCAACAGGAATAAAAAAATAGAGTCAAAAAAGAAAGAAGAAGTATTTCTATTAGGTAGAATACTGAACAATTACTATTTTAACTCAAAAACCACTGAAAAGTATCAATTGGAATAAAAAAAAGAGTCAAGAAAGAAAGAAGCAGTATTTCTTTTAGATAGAATATTGAAAATTCACTATTTGTAACTCAAAAGCCATCATTATTTGTAACTCAAAAACCACTCAAAAGTATCAATTGGAATAAAAAAGAGAGTCAAGAAAGAAAGAAGCACTATTTCTATTATTAATAGATAGATTACTGAAAATCACTATTGTAACTCAAAAACCTAGAATCACATCAAAGTCAAGAAACTCACGATAAATATGCGGCTCATCAACTAAGATGACCAGAATCAGAGAAATTTTGCCGAATATTTGCTCAGAATCGGTGACAAGTCGAGAACCACATAATGAAGGAATGATAACATTGCCTGATAATCTGTGCAGCAAAATAGAACAATTCAACCAGCTCCTAGAAAAATATCTTACCTGAAATAATTGAATGGACTATTCTAACTCCGAAGAACGAGAGTGTTGATAACATCAATCGAATGATAAGTCAAAGAATACAAGGAGAGTAGAGAGTATTTAAGTGAGAATAAAATTAACACTTCTGATAATCCACAACACGAACAATTCTATCCGCCTGAGTATTTGAACTCATTGAATCTCAGTGGTATTCCTCATCATCGTTTGTCATTAAGATTGGATCTCCAATAATGTTGTCGCGAAACATCAATCCCAAGTTTGGATACTGCAACGGAACTCAACTTAAATGCCGTTCATTCGATAATCATTTCATAGAAGCCGAGATTATAACAGGAATTCACAAAGGAGATTTTGTTTTCATCCATTGGATGTCTATGGAACCAAGCGATAATCTATTTCCATTCACTTTCACAAGAAAGCAATTTCCGATCAGGCCTTCTTATGCGATGTTTATCAATAAAGCTCAAGCACAGCCTCTAAATAAAGTTGCCGTCTGTTTGGAGAACTTTTGTCTTCACTCACGCACAACTTTGTCTTTGAGTCACAAGTCATCAGAATTTGGTTATCTTCACTTGAAAGAATAGTCACAATCAATTCGTCGCCAAGAATTTAGTATACAAGCTATGATCTTCATTTATTATCTTTATCAACCAACATCCATCTCAACTTATCTCCTCTTCAATTATCTACATCAATCAATCTGCACACGGATAATGGCCTAGTAGTTTTCGAAAATGTTTTATTCAGACAGAAAGTTTGGCCCTTTTTAAAAAAGCTCTTAACAGTAACATAGATATTTTCGTAGCGGAAATCCAAAACAGACTGTTTTGATCTTCCTAGCTCTCGTCAGTTGGATTCTCCCAGTACTCATAGTTCAGTCGAACCAAAAGAAACATAAACAAAGGACAAGGATGTTTCTTTTGGTTCCACTGAGCTTTGAGTACTGGGCGACTCCAACTGACTAGAGCTAGGAATATCGAAGTCAGTTTTTGGATTCGCGGTACGAAAAGTGATTTTTTTATGCTGTTTTTTTTTTCTTGTTAAATTTACATCATGCACGTTAAATTTTGCTAGCAAACAGTTTAGCGTAGAGAAGCTAAAACGCTATCACACATCTTCAAACTGTAAACATGCACTAAAGTAACAAATAATTTTGCATCAGAGCGTCATTAATGTAGCTTCAGAAGATTATATCTATAAGAATTTAGAAAACTGGATCTTCAAATAGGTGCATAATCACCAATATTTAAAGAGATCTGAGATAAAAGGCTAAACCCTGAAATATGAAATTTCATGTAAATCATTATCTTATTCTACATACCATCCTAAGTGACACTTTTAAATTCATGTGTGTATAATTTAATAAGATTTACAGAATAATTCTAAATTTTAAATATGAAATTGCATATAATTTAGTTTACTATTCTTTCAGTTACTTAAAGGCACAGTAGTTTGACCATTGTTATGTTAAGTACCTTTAATTAGAAAGAAGATCTAATTAGCACTAGACAATAACATTTAACTCGAATATATAATGTTTGTAAGTGCTTTTTTTAAAGTTTACTTGGAACTATGTCACAAAACTCAAAAAACACTAAATTTGCTCTAGGATACTGATGATGTGAAGTTCTGTTAATATGATATTTAGTAAAATTAATGTCCTGTTTTTAGTACAAGTTTAAAAAACTAAAATGATTTCATGTGTTATGTAAAAAATATGTTTGTAATTTGTATGTCAGCTGTGTGGTGTACATTTAAAAATATTTCGTAATAAGAACAAAAGTGTTATTTATACGGTTACTATAGTTTTCAATTAGTATTGTATGGAGTCAGTAAAATTAAAATAAAGTATACTATACAATACATAGTATTAATTCTTACTTTTAACCTTTTTAATCCCTTATCTTTTCATATTTAACGTTAATTTTTAATTTTTTATATTTGAATAAAGTAGACATTTCTTTCTATATTTCAGTAGATTAACTTGCTAAACTGAGTAATTATTCGGAATATGTGAAACACTTTTCCGTAAAAGTTTTCGGTGAATCAAGAAAACTTCTTTTTCTCTTCCGATTTTAATAGCATCTCCAGATTTCGGTAAATTCTCTCCTCTTTCACGGCATCCTGTCTCATTGGAAACACTGCGGGTGACGGTTGTCTCGTGAGATTTAGCGTCTCTCTAATGCCACTTTCTGAAGCACAGGAGGAACAGAAGAATCTCTGCAACGAAAAGATAGCTGTCGATGGCAACATACTTGACTACCACAGAAAAGGGAGACTTAGGGTGAGGAGTGAATAGCTTTTTTTTCCAGCCATTAAACTGAATTTTATCGAAAAAGCAAAAGAAATTGAGGTATTTTTTTTATTAAACTTTTATTTAATTAATTAGAAAATGTAAATTCAGTCACGTTGCTTATAATAAAAATACCTACCAAACAAACGGGTTTTGGGTGTTAATAATTAAATAATTAATAACTTAATAGCTATTAAGCATATAATACCAACATGATATTTATATAAAAAACATTTTACTAAATGCTGTAAGTATGCTACAGTATGAATTATAGTAGACAGATTTTTATATATTCATATATAAAAATAGAATTTCGCAATGCTTAAATTTTTATACAAAAGATATAATTACTTTTTTAAAATTAAAGCATCATGAATTAATGGAATAATATTATTTTTATAAATACGAATAAATATTATTATGTATATTTAGATAGAAAATTTTATCTAAATATACATAATAATATTTATTAATATTCTATATTATTAATATTAAAATAATATTTATTAATATTTTATATTATTAATATTATAATATTTATTAATTTATTATATTACAAAACATTCATATATATTACATATATTCAGGTTATCAAAAGAACATTTTTTAAAAACAAATATTGAACTAAT
Organism: Thereuonema tuberculata; assembly: GCA_023159025.1. Taxonomy (NCBI): domain Eukaryota; kingdom Metazoa; phylum Arthropoda; class Chilopoda; order Scutigeromorpha; family Scutigeridae; genus Thereuonema; species Thereuonema tuberculata. Next base: position 216,786,435 of record JAFIDM010009631.1, on the reverse strand, counting down.
AAAAGATTCCTTCTGGTAAAAATCCCAATAAAAATTTAAAAAGTCTAAAATTACCAAAGGTAAAGGCCGTCATTTAAAAACATATGTACAGGACGTTTCAATCTGCACGCAGATTATTTTCAACTGTGTGTTGGTTTGGAGGGGTTGTGTTTATATAGGCTCTGATTACGTGATTGGATAGTTCGCTATTGATTGTGGGAGAATTGGCGATATGCCAAGACACAAAAGGTAAGGGAGAAGACCAATAAAAGATTGTATTATTATTTTCGTTAATCTATATTACTAAAATCTTTTATTTCTCTGTCTGTCTGTCTGGCGCAATTTTCTGAGAGAATGGAAAATAGAAATAATTTTTACAATGAAACATCCGCGATAGGAATCGAACCTGCAACCTTCTGATCCGAAGTCAGATGCCTTATCCATTAGGCCATAGGGACTACAACTTCCTTCATATAGTTTTTTGACTTATATCTCCTTTCCTTTCCCGCATCAATAAGGAATGTATTCAATCTTTTTTTTTTGAATCTCAAGATTGTTTATTTATTTCGCATCCGTCAGATTATTTATAATTCGAAACTGACAATTATAACTATAATTGCCGAAACGTTGCAATATTTTAAATATTCTTACTTAACCAAATTCTATGTGATATTGAAAAATATATGCCTGTACACGGCAGATGTTGGAGTAAAGAAAACAGAGTCAAGAAAGAAAGAAGCACGCTTTTTTTTGAGGTGGAATACCGAAAAAATCACTATTTGCAGCTCAAAAACCATCAATATTTGTAGCTCAAAGATCACTGAAAAGTGACAATCTATATTACTAAAATATTTTATTTCTCTGTCTGTCTGTCTGTCTGTCCGGCGCAATTTTCATTGAGAATGAAAAATAGAAATTTTTTTTACAATGAAACAATGATTACTGAAAAACACTATTTGTAACTCAAATACCTGGAATCACATCAAAGTTAAGAACTTACCAAAGAACAAGATTGTCGATAACATCAATCGAGTAATAAGTTAAAGAATACAAGGTGAGACTAGAGAGTATTTAAGTGAGAATAAAATTGATACTTCTGATAATCCACAACACGAACATCTCTATCTGCCTGAATATCTGAACTCATTGAATCTCAGCGGTATTCCTCAACATCGTTTGTCATTGAAGATTGGATCTTCAATAATGGTGTTGCAAAACATCAATCCCAATTTTGGACACTGCAACTTAAAAACGGAACTCAACTGAAATGCCGTTCATTCGATAATGATTTCATAAAAGCCTAAATTATAACAGGAACTCACAAAGGAGATTTTTTTTTCATTCATAGGATGTCTATGAAACCAAATGATAATCTACTTCTATTCACTTTCACAAGAAAGCAATTTCCGATCAGGCCTTCTTACACGGTGTTTATCAATAAAGCTCAAGGACAGACTGTAAATAAAATTGCCATCTATTTGGAGTACGTTGTCTTCACTCACGCACAACTTTATGCCTTTGAGTCCCAAGTCATCAGAATTTGATTACCTTCACTCGAAAGAATAGTGACAATCAATGAGTCGCCAAGAATTTCAAACACAAGCTACGATCTTCATTCATCATCTATATCAACAAACATCCATCTCAACGTATCTCTTCTTCAAATATCCATATCAATCAATTTGCACACGGGTAATGGTTGTAATTAAGAAAAGAGATTCAAGAAAGAAAGAAGCACTATTTCTATACGATAGAATACTGAAAAATGACTATTTGTAACTTAAAATCCAATGGTCTTTGTAACTCAAAACCCACTGAAAAGTATATCTATATTACTAAAAGCTTTTATGTCTCTGTCTGTCTGGTGCAATTGTTGTAATTTGTGAAAATAAAAATAATTTCTACAAATTCACTACGGTAATCGAACATGCAACCATCTGCTCCGAAGTTAGACGTCTTAGCCATTAGACCACGAGGACTTTTTTCTAATCTCCATAAAAAATAAAAATATATCATAGATATATGATTCACACGCTGGTTCTAAAAGCAGTCGTGGATTGACAGAATATAAACATCAGAAATTAAATTTAAAAATAACTTTTACAAAATTTTAGTTTTAGTTTACTTGATGTAATTTGTGTGTGTATGTGTTTTTTAATAAATAAAAAGTTGTTTTCCGTTACATATGCGGAGGCTTCCGGAGCGAAACACGGGTAGCCGACTAGTTTATTAATAAAAAGAAACATTCACCACAATCATTTAAGACAAGATGGGAAATTAGACAAAAGTATCAATTCCAAGCAATACAAGAAAAGAAATTGCTGCATACAAAGAAATAATGTAAGAAGTACAAGAGAGAAGAAAAAAATGGAAAAAGGAGAATGCTGACAGACGAATACCGATCGGACTTTTGGGATTTGCATCCATGGTTCTGCAAAACAGAATGTCAATTATAGCAGTTAGATTGAAACAATACCTTTCATTTCTATAACAATTAGAATCATTGTGCATTTTTATAGATATCAGGAGATCAAAATTAAATTTGAAGAAACGATGTTTTAACCAAAGCCTTTAGGTTTACGTACAATCTGGAAATCTTAAAGACACAGCATAATATCAGATTGTATTAATGTTAATTAAGAATAATTTTTGGGAGAAGGACAACTTTCTGGATAATGCCAATTTTTTTCTATTCTTTTGTGCAACATGTTAAATCTGAAGACTTACTGATAAATAAAGTGCTAGAAGGTCTTATTATATTCTTAAGAATAAAAATTACTAAGATAGCAATAATATTTTTCTATTTTGTTATAATCAGATGCTATTTTTGGCGCTAACTACACATTGACACAGTATGGGCCATCTTAAAAACTATTTTACAAACGTCCGGAAGAGAAGAAAGACAAGAAGACGAAGCAGGAAAGAAAGGAAAAATCCTGGAAAAATCTCCAGGAATCGACCCAACATTCAGACATATCACTCTCGTTGTAGGCTGTCCCGTTGATCACCTCAACAGCTGAACTAGTTACATATAGTCATTAAAAGTATTATGTATTAAAATACTTTTAATGACTTACTTGAAACAGTGGAAAAAATAAAAAAAATAACTTTTTCGATTTTTATAAAAAAATAATAATAAGGTAGTTGATGCAAATATGGCCAATGCTGGTAATATCGCCACATTGCCAACATGCCGTTAATTGAAGAGATATCCAAAAGATAACGCTAGAATATCAAACGATGAAGTAGAAAAAGTACATGGTTACCACAGTTTGCAGGAGAATGTAATCACAGAGCCCAGGGAACCCCGTCATTTGAGTTTTGACACCGAATCGAGAATTTGTTATAATATTGTTGTTATTATAATATTATTGTTGTTATTGTCTTTTATTTCCTTGCATGCAATTGATCATTATTGTTCATATATCACTTGCTGTGGTTATTCTAAGCTCGTTCCAGACACCCAATGCTTCTTTAATTAAACTGATAATTAAGAGATTTTTCGAGGCTGTATACCAAAACGAGGAATGTATTGGACTCATAAAAGACGATAAATCTGTAATTATTTGCTACACATATACCCATGATTGATAGTTTTTATATTCTATAAGCTTTGATCATTGAATGATTTTTTTTCTAACTCTGTGGTTACACACATGATCTAAATTGTAACTTTGAAATAATTTTTGTTGTAGGCCCCTGGAAAGTTAATCTGTGTGAAAATTTTAAAGAAGTCAAGACACATTTACTTTCAACCCAAAATTATTAATCATTAACAAAAAAATATTTTCCTAAAATAAAGAGATATTTTTGAATTTGGCCACATTACCTTCACAAGAGCATATTACCTGCACAGTGCAAGCTTTTTCAAAGATTGAAAAACAGAACCTTTGGGTTTTAAGAAAAAGCTTGAAATATTTTTTTACATACGCCTATAGAACCAAAGTTGTTGTCTACACAGTTTTTTTTTTTTTTTCAGTGAATACCATAATCATGAAAAAAAAAATATTCAAATTAAGGTGGCCATATTATCTTCAGGTACCTTAGAATGATTTACCATACCAACATTTATATACTGAATTATATTTTCTGTCACATAGACTACGTTACAAACATTACTATTCATGAATGAAGAGACATTAAACACAGATAAAAAAAATTCTTAAAAATATTTATCAAAAATTATAGTATCATAAACAATTTGGAAATACTATATGAACTGAAGATGTTGATCAGCTACTTTTATTAATGTTTAACATAGATATTTTATATAGATTATTTATAGTTTTTTATGTAAATTACATTTATATATTTTACATAAATGTTTTTCCAAAATAGTGTGACATAACTATAGTTTATGTAAACATAATAGCACATATTCTATTTTGAGTTAAACTATAATTCCTGTGTTCATATTCATTTTATTTAAAACTATATGTTAAAACTATGTGCTAATTTCTTTGCGATTAAATCTGTTAATAATTCTTGATACGGTTTTAATTACGGTCCAAAAGGTTATAAAATCTTTTCTGCAAAATTTTGAAAATCTGAGCTAAAGTAATGTTACATCTGCTTCAAATAAGTGTTATCGATAACACATATTTAAATGTTGTCGATAAGTGGTGTCGATAAGTGATATCGATAACACTTCAAATAAGTGTTACCGCTAACCGTCCTTAGAATTATTAAGAACTGGCTAAAACGTATAAGGCATTTTTACGATTGTTGGTCGTAGGGTAAAATTAAGTCAATATTTATAATTTTCGAAGATTTCAACATCTTTATTCCATTTCCTATCTGGACTTTTTCTGTTGATTGGAATGGAGCCCAATAGCCCTTGAACGACAGAGACACAATTAAAAATTCTTTCATAAAACATTGGCCGATCCTCTTCGTGCTAAAGCTCTTCCCCACTTATAGCAAAAATGAAAAGAGAATCTCAATGGAAATAAAATTTAGTTAAGAAACTGGCCAGTAATCAAGTTGGGTAAATCATTAAAAATATTCATAAATCTATATTTCGGTTTCTTGCTGATCTAAATGGCCTCCTAAAATATCTTTAACTTATTTCATTTAGATCCTGTAGGAAACAGAGAAAATGTAACTCAACTAACCTGTCGTGACACAGCATACATAAAAAACGTTTTACGTACATAGAACGTAAAAAAAAATTGGGAAGATGATTTATTAATATAACAGGAACGAACTAAATTGAAATTACTTTCATATTTTTAGGCAGAAATACTGTATATATCAATACAATTAGTTTTTCAAAATTAACAGTTGCACCAAATACATATATTAAGAAACGCAGCTACTGTAAAATATTTCTGAACTCTTCTTAATCCAATGTTTAATTTAAAGTCGGCCCAGATTTTAACTTATAATTGTATTTTAAAGCTTTTTTCATTCTAATGTTTTATTTCTCTTAATTTAATGTGTGCGTTAAACTTTTATTGCTTTGTTTTCAGAACATCCATTTTATGTCTTTAATTCTTCATTGATACTATTCTTGACCTGAAGTGAGGTGTATCGTATTGTAATCGTATCTTAGATTCTCATTACAAAAGGTTTCAAACGGTGATTATTTATTTATTATGGAATTTTTTTTTTTACTTTTTTAATAGTGCTGCTAAGTACAATTTCTTGAAAGACGTTTTAGTAAGTAGAAATTAAACAATAAATTTGAGTTCGCTTTGATTTCCTAGTGAACTGTGTTGAAATAATTATTTTATTACAGTCGCTTCAATACATATTTTCTATAACGATCTCTTCCCTGTAATTTGACGATTATACGTACACATATGTGAGTGAACTATTTTTTTTATAATGACGCAAAAACAGTAGATAATAAGCTTCGTCAGAAACAAAGTAAGAAATCGAGAACAAGCTATCTAAAGGAAAACAAAACACACAAAGAGAGAGGAAAATATCTAAGCCTCATAATGTACGAGCAATATGGTGGGCCGTCGCCTTGACCATTAAAATATTACACAATTATGTAATGTGTTTTCATTTAAGCATAAGAACTATAATATAATGCGAACACGATAAAGAAATACTTTAAATAGCTTTCTTGAATTTTGTATTTTGAAAAAAAATTCGAATTTCTTGAAGAATTCTAAATTTTTTCGGAATTTTTTTCGAAATTCGGAAATCAGAATTTGGAATATTTTTTGAAAGAATTTTGAAGCAATTTTATTACGACTAATTATTTATATATAAAAGTTTTACTTATCCAAATATTAACACAAACACGAAGAATTTAACAAAAAATACGTTCAAAATATAACGGACCTGGTTTCGGGTCCTGTTCTAGGATCCTTTGATAATGGTTCCTGGACAGGTCCGTTATATATTTAGCATATTTTTTAAATTTTTTGTGTTTTAAATATTTGAATAATTTTAACATTTGCTCAAGTTAAAACTCATTCGATATAAAAGTTTTAGATTTTATAGGAATCAAGTTTTTGCTTTAATACATGAATATTTATTAGAATAAAATTTGCTTTTTTTTTATTGAAGACAACTGACCTCATAAGCAGGAAAAAAGTCAGTGAAAGTAAAAGAGGTCAGCAATCATTAGGATCAGCGATTCTCTTGTTCAGGAGAATCAAAATTTCGCAAAATGAAATCAGACATCATACAATACTGTGTAAAGCCATGAACTCAGCGTCCAATAAAAAGGAAAGACTAAAATTATGGTAAAGGAAATAAACTGCAGTAAGCAAACTTCTACAATATTCAAATTTCCTTTTGCAGTTTTATATTTAGTCAAATTTCAAACTAAAGATATTGAATAATTATTTTGAATTGAAACTAGTTTCTGGGAATTCAGTAACAGTCCCAACATTTTTCAAAAGAAAATATGATCTTATTGTATATCAACGGAAAAAAAGTTTCTTCTCACTTTTTTAACTTTGGATATTTGTAGAAGAAGGATGGGATACCTACGTAACTGTTCTCTGGATCAATTAATCAAAACTGCTGGTAAACACTTCTAATTGTGTCTAATTATTTTTATGTTTTATTAAACTTTCTGTAGAAAAAGAAAAGAAAATAACTATTAATAATCTAGTAGGTCTACCTTAAAATAAATGAAAAATAAATAAATAATAAAAAAAAGACTATTTGAATGAACTTATTTGTGTCTTACTTCTGTTTTTCTTTCATAAAGAATTAAATCGTTTCCCCATGCTTAAAGATGAAGTTTAAGAAAAGATTGCTTGATTTCTGGAACATTACAGTATTTATACAATTTGAATTTTTGAAAACACCATGCAGATATTGATTTTTGAAAAACGTGTTTTCCAATGAATCCTATGAGGTTTCTCTTATTTCTTGGAACGTGAATTAAAAACCCTATTGTCCTTTCAATTGAAAGCCATTACATTTAGAAAATTCTTCTGGTAAAATGAACATTAAACTTCTTGTCTTCGAGTGTCATAACCGTATTCAAAGGTATTCTCCAAAATATTTATTTTCTTTAATTATGTCTTCTTTAATGCGATATTTCAAGAAAAACGTAAATGATGAATGTCTTACACTTCTTTGTCTTCAATCCCCATTTTGAAGATAGATTAAATGAATTCCTTTATCGGCGAAATGAAGGACTCATGGCATTCGAAGACTATTAAGAATAATTAATTGTTTTGGGAATCGAGATCTCGGCTACAATCAAAGGAAGGAGGTACGAAAGTTTTAGAAGAAATAACCTTTTCTTGAAGAAAGGAAAGAATTCTGCTAAATTTAGGCGAACTAAACGCATCTAAGAAATTAAAATTGCAATGGTAAAAGACATGGAAACCAGAAATTCATTTATAAGTTTCAAAGATTTGATTTTTTTAATATAAATTGTTTTTAAAGAAAAACAAGCTTACATTTTCCAGTTAATTTGAAAACTTAAGTTCCCAAAATGTTGTCACTTAACAGTAAAAGATACTAGCTATAGTAGTGTAGATAAAAAACGAGAAAAGATGAATCAATTTAAAAATAGAAATCTTTTAGTCCTCCTGATCAACAATGAATGTTAAGAACACCAACTTCTCAGTCCAATTTTTACCTTTATTGCTTTAACATCATCAATAAATAAATTATATGCTTTTATTCTATAAATATGCTATCAATTTTAATCAATATTTCTTTTCAATAAAGAAACACTATGAAAATAAATGATTTATTTTTAGGCATGATAACGCCGATCAAATGGAAACAATGATTCATTGAATATAATATTTTTTTGTAATTATATTTCTTTTATTGTTATAAATCTGAAGTCTTATTTGTCAGTACCCTTTAATTAATATTTTAACAGTTCTGCATAATATTTTAAAATTTTAAATAAAGGAAATTATTATTATTAGATTCTATACTTAGGTTTCCTCAGCTAAGACAAGATGGCGAGTCAAGGACCAAAGCGCATGTTGCCAAGTGTAAAAAAGTGTGCAAGGGGTGGGGGTGGGGGAGTGTAGTTATGCCAATGAATTTTCTAACTATGCGTGTTGTGTTGAGTACCACATCCTTGTCTTTTTGTGAAGTCCTAATATGCTGAGGCTGTGGTGCAGTGTGTGAGGCAAATTCGAGGTCATTCCGCATGTTTTATGTAGCTTCCGACATTTATCGATTCCAGATTCCATTCCAATGTCTTTGGTGAGCTCTGTTCTGACTTGTAGAGGAAAAGGTGGTAATATGGGCACTGTATATAATATGAGCCCCCTACGTATCATTTAAAGTATGGCACGCAGACAAGCGGTAGCAGCCGAAACCTATAGTCATAGTTCGTGGATTCGCTGCTAGGTTGGTCTGACTCAGTTCCAATGTGGCTGTCTGATGTAAAAGGTTGGTTTCGTTTTCCGTAGAGAAGAAAAGTTTGTAAGGTACGTATTTCCTTTCATATTTAACTGATTTCTCATTCACAGAGTTGTTTTAAAATTAGGTGGTGTCTATTTACAAGGATAAGGATTACAAAACCTTAATTTTAGTTTTATTTTATTTTAGGGAATAGTATGATTTGAGGTTTTGTTTCCAAATATGGCGAGGGTTGTAATATGAGCCCCCTTGTGTGCTCATAACAAGAACAAAACGAAAAGAAATGAAAAAGAAAGAAAATGAAGACTTAAAGAAGCAGAAAGATGACCAAAAGAAGCAGAAAAGGGATAAAAAACCAATCGATTAATCCTACAAAACGATCAGGCAACAGGAAACTTAAACTAGTTGACTTGGAACTAACCGACTCAGATCCAGATGATATTAAGTCTATTGATTCAGGGGAATCAGTGATGGAAATGGAAATTGGCGTGTAAAACTCTGGAGAAGATGACGCTGTATGCCTGTTCTCCGAATATCTGAAGAAAAACGAGGTGAGCTTTGGGTGCAATGCCTTGTCTGCGAAATGTGGGCCCATAATGAGTGCGCAGGATATGAAAAAGACCAGTATGTCTGCGACTTTTGTAAATAGCTGCAATTCAAATTAATATGAATTTTTTTATATTCAAATAAAACTTTTTTTGTCTTTTGCAATACAGTTCGTAATTATTTAGAAGTATTTTTTTATATTATTACTATGGGGCTCATATTACCAACACTCATCAAATTTTATAAAAAAGTGTATTGCCCTACAATATTATTTTTAAATGGAAAACACCTAATTTAACTGTACAAAATACAATTAAACCAAGTAAGTAACTTATTAAACTACATTATTCCGTAAAAAGAATGGGTAAATGCAAAAGCAAAATGGGGGCTCATAATACCACCTTTACCTGTAGTAGATTGTGACGTAGAGTTTAATGTCATCTATGTTAATGTGTGATTTTGTATGGTGTAAGAATGCCTGAGGTAAGCCTATAGACATGTCTCGCATGTGACTCAATAAATTCAAGGCGAGGCAGAACCAAAGAGGACTCAAGGAGTCTCCCTGGAAAAATACCTCTCTTTATGGGAAAGAGTAACGTAGTGATGGAGGTGTTGGAGTTCGCAAGTGTAGTCTGTGTTTCAACTCTTCATCGTGGCATCTAAGAATGCCGTGATCTTGGGGTTTATTTTGTAGAGATCAAGAGTGTGTAGGAGCCAGGAAGATGGGAACGAGTCAAATGCCTACTTGTAGTCGATGTACTCGATGTGTAAATTCCTATTCTTCGCGCGCGCCTGCCGCAGGATTACCAAGTGAATAAGGAGCTGCTTCTGACAACACTAGGAATTCCTGCGACAGTCCTTCTGTGGCTCGGAAAGGATGTTATGTGTCTTGATGTGTGTGTAGATTTTGTCTGTAAGGTAGGAAATGCGGAGTTTGTGAAGTGAGGGGAGGCAAGTGATTGAACGGTAATTTCCAGAGTGAGCTATGTATTATTATTATTATTATTATTATTATTATTACAGATTTTTTTAATGTCTTAATTACAAAATAATTTAATTTTAACAAAAGGCCAGACGGAATTAGAAAGAAGCTTGTAATGAAGAAATAAACTTAGAAAGTGTTATTTATTAGTATCCTATTAAGTTAGTTTGAAAGTCTGTGTACATTTTTGCATATTATTAGTTATACACGGAGATTAAAAACAATAGCTCTTTCTTCGGATATAACAATATATAACAAACAAACAAAGATATGATGTAAATACACTCATTACCAAAAAAAAACGACGACCTAGAAGCAGTTGTCCGATTGTAATGAAATTTCGTATGCAAAGACATTGGGACCGCCCATGCAAATGATTAAACTTTGGTGTCCAATGAATGAATAGCGAGAGCTACAGCGCATCGGAACTGCGCACTCAGGAGGTGTATATAAGAAGCGATTCTCAATCTGATGGTCAAAATTTCTGTTGCATTGCGAGTTAGGATACCTTTCAACGACTGAAAAAATGCCTCGCCGCAGGATTAGAGCTCATTACGTGCAACTGTCAGAGTTTGAAAGAGGTCGTATCATTGGATTGAAAGAGGCAGGTTGGGCAAATCGGAGAATCGCTCGTCATATGGGTCGAAGTGATGCGGCGATTAGAAGATGGGTGGACGGCAGGAATGGGTGGACTTTGGCAGATTTCAGCGTCATGAAGGTAGCGGTCGCCCTAGGGCCACAGCAGAGCGGGAGGATAGAGTAATTGTCAGATCAGCTGTCACAGCGCCTCAATCATCGTTATCAACCATCAGAGGTGCGACCCGCACACGAGTGTCCACCATGACCATTCACAGACGGCTGAGAGAGCGACATCTACGCTCGTACCGACCGCTACGCCACCTGCCACTCACGTCTGCACACCGTCGGGCCAGATTACAGTGGTGCTTGGCTCGATCCGGTTGGAATGATGCTGACTGGGGACGTATAGTGTTTAGCGACGAATCCCGCTTCCAACTGTGTCCTGACGATCGTCGCAGACGTGTCTGGAGATGCCCAGGGCAGCGTGCCGATCCTGCTTTCACTATTGCACGCCACACAGGCCCTCAACCAGGAGTTATAGTCTGGGGTGCCATTTCCCTTGATAGCCGGACCCCTTTGGTCGTCATTAGCGGCACACTTACAGCACAGCGGTACGTCGGCAACATTCTGAGACCTGTTTTGCCACCCTTCCTTTTGCAGTACCCTGGCCTTATTTTTCAGCAAGATAATGCCGCACCACATTCGGCACGTGTTGCTACGACCTGTCTTGCAGCTTTTGAAACACTTCCTTGGCCAGCCAGATCCCCAGATCTCTCTCCAATCGAGCATGTCTGGGATATGATGGGGAGGCGACTGCATCCTCCAGGGAATGTGGATGACCTAGCCCGACAATTGGAGCAAATTTGGCAAGAAATATCGCAGGAGACCATCAGGGAGCTTTACCACTCTATGGCACGTCGTGTGGCAGCTTGCATTCAGGGTAGAGGTGGGTCAACACCTTATTGAGCTCGTTACTTTGTAACTCTGTAACTCTGAAATAAATCATTCAATTTGTCTGAAATTTTAATAATTTTCTATTCTGTACATAATCTTCCTCTCCACCAATTTTTGTCTCCATCGGACAACTCCTTCTAGGTTCGTCGTTTTTTTTTTTAATGAGTGTATAAATAAAGAAATGATACCACAACATTTTTGAATGAAAAATTTCAGAAGCTAAAGAAAAAAAATTTCAGAAGCTAGCAGGGAGTGAAAGAAGTTATTTATTTTCCAGAAAACAAATTAATCTGAATTATGAGAAAACTCTGAATATTTTTCTGTACATTACTCTCATTTTCATTTTATTTATTTATTTTCATTATTCAAGTGTCTCCTTTTTCCGTAATAAAATCGAATTGAAATATAAATAGAAATATTGCAGATAATTTAAATAAAGGAAATATTACTTACATTGCTTTTATTGATTTTAAAAAAGCTTTTGATTCTGTTGATCTTGATTTGTTACTTGATAAACTTTATTTAATGGGTATAAGAGGCGATACTTATGAATTGATTAAAAGTTACTTAAAAAAAAGGAAATTTCGAATTAAAATAAAAAATTATAAAAGCAACTTATTCAATATAAAATGTGCTGTTCCTCAGGGAACAAATTTGGGTCCCCTGCTCTTCAATATCTTTATAAATTCGATTAACAATTGCATCCAATATTCAAAGATATATATCTATGCAGATGATGTACTCTTGATAACTTATGATAGGAATCAGGAAGATGCTTTTAATTTTTTGCAAAATGATATAAATAATATTCAAAAATGGACAAGGAATAATAAAATGACAATAAATAAAGATAAAACAAAAATTATTGTGATTAAGAATAAAAATAAAAAGTTAAATTTTAATTTAGATCTACAACTACATGATGAAAATTGCATAAATTCTAAAAAACTAAATAATTTAATTAAATCATGCAATTTTACTACAATTGAAAGTGTTCATAAACAAAAATATCTTGGTATTTATATAGATGACAAATTTTCTTGGAACTTCCACTATATTATATCTTAAAAAGACTAAATACTTTTTTATATTTTTTCTATCACATTAAAAATATGTTTCCTTTTAAACAGAAATTGGTTGTTTATAAGGCATATGTTGATTCGACACTAAATTATGGTTTGGACTATTAGATATTTATAAACAGACAACAAATTAAAAATATAAATAAAATTATTCTCAAGATCTTTAATTACGTAATGATTAACTTTAAAAACAAAAAACCTGAGGAACAACAAAGCATAAGAAAGAAATATAAAATACTTTTATTAAATGAAAAATTTATTTATAACAATATGATAAAGAATTTTTTTGATATAAAAAATAAAAAAGATAACTTACAAAATAATTCCAACACCAGAAAAGGTTGGATAAAAATATTTAATGTTACAAAAATAAATAATAATATGGGATATAGACAAAAAAATCAAATCCTTTATAGTCTTTTCAATCAATTAAAATGGGAAAATTATAATTTTGAAAGAATTAGTCAGGTTAAAAATCAGTTAATAATAGATATTATTGATGGTAGTTTTAAATTTTGATATTATTAATTTTAATTTTTTTTTCTTTCACTTATCTGTATTTAGATTAAATTTTCAGTACCTATACCACAGGTATTTCTCTTTTAGAAATACCTATTAGGACTGATGCACATTAAAAAAAAAAATAATAATAAAAAAATTCAATTTAAATACAGCAATTTTTTTTTCATTACGAGATAATATTCAGGTATACATTGTTAATTTTTTTAAGGTATTAAGAAATAAAACTTTTTATTTATTATTATAATTATGTAAGCTTTCTTTGTATCTTCACCCTGCCTTTGATTAAATTATTTTATAATTCAAATAATAATAATAATAATATTTTTTTTTACACTTGGCAATGTGTGCTTTGGTCCTTGACCCGCCATATTGTCTTTGCTGGGGAAACCCATGGTTTGAAACTTTTTCGATATAATAATAATAATAATAATAATAATAATAACCGTTCTTTTTATTGAAGAGAAAAGTGTAAAAATTGTTTGTGCAATTGTTAAACTATTAATAAAAATATTCATCAGCTACAGACAAATAAGACTGCAGGTTTATAATAATAAATTATATATGCAAAAAAAATACATTGATATAAGAAATTTAATTTTTTAAAAAAAATTATTGTTTACAACTAATTGACTTTATAAAGCAGAATCATATCGAAAAATTAATTATTTTTTTATTGATAAACTATCGCATTGCTGAAAAGAAAAAAAAAACGTTAAAGTAGATAGGATGTTTACAGAATAAAAACTTGTAATATATTTATTGATGATATTTAAGAAATAGGGTAAAATTTTACTGAGAAGTTGGTGTTTTTAACATAGGTTTCTATGGACAGAATTCGCCAACACTCCGGATTCGGGTGGCGCCTCAGTAAACATTGGAAAGTGTATTTAGATCCCATCCGCTTATTGAATAACACAACTTTACTTCAATTTTAAACATTTCCTGTAATGCACTGCAACTGTAATGCATTTTTGCTACTGTCACCCCGAATTCTTCAATGAAATACTAGTTAAATAAGGATAAGATAGGATAGCGGTAGATGCTCTTAGTGGAATTACTCTTTCTTTTGTAAGAAATGAGTGATGAACTATCAAAATTATACAATTAAAAATCAATTAAAATTACAGTTTCTAAAAATACAATTAAAAATCAGTCAAAATATATATGACATAGAAGAATATAAATTTTTTATATCATAGAAAAATTTTTAAGTTTCAAACGAGAGAGAAATAATGAAAGATTTTGAATGTGATCGCTTTTAGAAAGGTAGTATGATTGCTCAATAAATACGCAAATATTATTAGCTTATTTAAAAAAACATCCCAAATAGCATCATATAATTTCTTAGAATCCATCGTGTGGAGAATCGTAGAAAAGTAAGCAAAGAATGAAGATCTTGATTCGTTCAAAACAAATTATAATGAAATCAGTGAAGAAAATTAGCAATAGCACAATCCGGCATTCTTACTTTAATAGACTTTTAAAGAAGTTGCGTTCTCCAAATTAGATAACTTTTTGATACCATTTGACTGTCGATTTGACATGACCAACGATAATCAAGAAGTGGGAATTCCGCAGATTTTGTTCAACTCCGGAAGAACTAGAATTGTTCTTCGTCTCCTAAATTCTATTGCGGAGATGGAGATACTATCAATAGGGGAGATCCGTGTATTATGGATCATCATGTAATACGGACCCCTGTTCAAATTTATGTGTTCACCACTAGTTGGCAGAACCATCCCATTGCCTTTGGTGAATATTATTGTTATCCAAAGCAGGAGGTGACTTTACATGTGTGTGTCTTCATTTGGACGAATATTAAATTGGGTTTTCCGTTTTATATGATCATAATGTAACAGATATGTTAGAATGAATGTATTATTTTCTGCTGTTAGGTAATTTTAATATAATTTTCACGTTAATAGTAGCAAATGTACTTATTTTCTTCACAATCCAGACATGTGTTTTATGCGCTCCATTTGCATAGCGATATGTGATTGGAAACAATGTTGCTCCGTCCATGCGTATAATATGAACCGTCCGCTGTTGTGTAATATGGACCACTGGTTGCTAAGCATATTACTATGAGCCTGAAGCTTGATTTTTTAATATGTTAAACGAAAAGCACAAATTCGGACTTGCTTAATGTAATTCACGTCGTACAATTTTTATGATTTAAATTTTTCAAAATTCCACCCATAAGGGGGGGGGGGTAAAGAGGGGCAAATTTTAAAATCACCATATCTCATAAACCAATCCAAATAAAATCGTGAAACTTCACATGCCTACAGTATGACTATTGTTTACTGCATTATAATGAAAGTTTGTTTGTAAAAATTATTTTAATTATTTATTGTTATGTTTTGTTTTTGGTTTACTCGGTCCATATTACACGAACGTATGTGTAATATGGACAACGACACGAAAATAAAAAAAAATATTTTCTGCAATTATTAATAGTTACCTGAGTTCTCTACCACGTTTGAACTATGTAGGTATACAATTGTTATGAGCAGCCAACAATTTAAATCTTTTTATAATAATACTTTAAGGTTTATGAGCATTCTTGCTTAGGGGGTCCATAATACACGGATCCCACTACTTATATTCTTTTAGAAAACTGAATTAATTTTTTTTCTTACTACTATTCAATCTGTTATCAAAGGAGCTTTGAATTTGTTTGTAGCAAAACAGTAGCTTTTATAAAATATCAATAACCAATTAAAGACTATTGATTCAAGAAATATTTTATTTTCTGTAAATCCAATTTATATTACCAATTAATTACCATTATTTAATATTAAGAAGAAATGCATTTTTTTGAATATTTACTTAAAACTACGTTTAAAGTAAAGAAGAAACATGTTATAAAGTTCTTGTTTCATAAATTTTTTCTGAAATGTCTGAGCTTTCAGAAAACTTAAAGAAATGAATTCAGCCCATTGTAAAGATCGGGTAATTTGCCGTTAAGTCCGTAGCATTTATTGAGATGTCTATAAAACGGGAATCTATGTAAAAGCTGGCGGCCTTTGGATTGACCATTTATTCCCATCTACTCCCATTGTTTATATCTTTAGCGCTCGAATGAGACTGTGGAAGATCGAGAGGACAAACACCAACTTGTCTATTAATTTCAACTCTTATTATAACAATCTTATTGAAGAAATACACTATCAAAGAATGTGAAACATATCTTGAAAGAACTTCAAAGAAAGACACCTTAATACAAAAGATTATGTAATTTAATAAGATTTTCTATAGGAGAAAATTAGTTCTCTAAATATAGATGTTGTTAAGAGCTCCACGTGAAAGCTATAATCCCCTACTCTGTAACTGTTGGAGTAGTCTCGATGAACTGACTTTTTGTTCTGCTGAACTTCTGCAAAATTCCTAATCTTCTTCAGTTGCCAACTCCTGCAGCTGTTGCGGCGGACTTTCTACTTTTCAGATGTTTCAGCTTTGAACTCACTTCATCACTGCTGCTGCGAACTGTTTCTTCTGAGCGGCTAGGACCAACTGATTTATTCTTCTCGAGCCTATTGCTAACCGGATTATCTTTTATCTCCTCTATTAGAGCGGCAAGAAGCTGGTTTAAAAACGCTCCTGATAGAACTACCTTCGGATCCAGATAGAGTAATGAATCCATTTACTTTGGGGAGGGGGTTAATTGCTCTCTGTTATGAAGGAAAATCACTCTTCTTCTGACGTCTGTTATCCGCTTCATTTCATAAACAATTTTTTTGTGTCCTCCTTTAATCGTATAGACGAAATAAGACGACTGATGAGATTAAAATGATATCCGTGAGATATAAACCTTATTGTAATGTCAGTAGCAAGCCTTTTAAGTTTCAAGGGATGTAACAAATCCAATTACTGTGAATCAAATGCTCCAAAAAATGAATCATTGCATAACTGCTTTCAGTATAAAAGATTAAATTTTTATCTTTAATATATAGCTTTATTATTCTTAATATCTTTCTAATGTAATGTAAAAAAATAGAGTAATGATGTACATTTTTAATTTAAAACATATATTTAAGAAAAATTGGAAAATTTAATTATTACATTGATAATTAAAATGTTATATTATTAGATTCCTCATGTTCTTTATCAAAGTTTACGTGTATATGAATGTAAATTGCTAAAGAAAACTTTTGTTTTTGCTTTTAAACTATTGCTATCATGTAGGATAATTTTTGAATAGACGTAGTACTCTATTAGTTTACAATTCATAGAAAAGTGTTATTTTTATCTGTCGTTGTATAGAATGCATTTTGTAAAAATATTACGTCTTGTTAGTGTTTTCAATGTAGTGATATCATTTGCGATTAATCTTAGTTTTCATTTCAAGTTTCTCATTCTCCATGCTTTTCTACAAATAGGATTATGATTATTCTGGCAGTTGTATTAACTATAATTATAATATAACTATAATACATCTAAAAACATTAATAATGAGTTAGGTTTTCAAGTTAATCGTTAAGACACAAGTCAGCTTCCCGACTCCTTCTAAAGCTTAATGTCATTTATTTTTATTATTTTCTTTATTAAAATTTGTATAGGAATTCACATGTTAATCAATTTCTAAATTTCTCTGTCTCTACTTTGCTAACAGTATTTTTTATGTTTTGCCTTAAAACAGTTGAAGATCAAAGTTTTTAATTAAAATAGTAAGATTTCGAAATGAATGTTACATTAGAAATGTTACTACAGGTTATATATTTAGAAAGTAAAACTTTCTTCAAGACAACAATTTGTAAATGGTTGTTTAGTAAAAGAAAATCAAGAAATAATTTTGAATTAGAATTTAAAAGATATTCACTAAAACAAAAACGAAAGCTCTGAATGAGAACATTCTTCAATATTGAAATTATTCTATTGAAGTTAATTCAAAAACTTATCTTAATTAATAAAATATCTTATTTTAGAATAATTACCAATAAATTACGAAAGTTCCAGAATATTAATTTCATGGGAAATCTTAGTTACAGATAAGAAATAAAATATATTTGATGTACACTGAGATGTCACTTCATTATCTCACCTCCTCCTATAAATGACTCTAACACATAATATGTCAAGTAACGATTGCTTTCGTATAAAAATAAGACGGAACAGGCTTTCCAGCGTTTATTAAGAGTGAAAAAAATCGCCATAACGGGGAAGCAAGTGATCTCAGTGAATTTGAACATTTGAAAGTGGTGCTAGGCTAGATAGAGTTTCTGTCAAACGGCTGTCGTGCTGGCATTTCCTAGCACCAAAGTTTCAGGATTTTACCGAGATTGATAAGAAAACTATAAACTTCCAACGTATGGTATCTTACCTCGAATGGACTATAATAGCCGACGATATACAGTACCGATGTTGGCGGCGATGAACAAGAAAGAGCACCTCTTATGGCAAGGGAAGATCAACATTTGACCTTTGATTAATTGGAAAAAAATTGCATCATGCTTATAGTAGCTCAGAAATTGGCGAGAATAACATAAGTTTATAAGTGTCTGGTATGAACATTCCAGCTGGTGATAGTGGTGCAATAATGTGGAGAATGTTTTCTAGTGTGGATGCGGTACCGGATATCGTAGAATTACGGCTGAACGCCAAGTGGTATCTTAATATCGTCACTTATCAAGTGAACCCTTCATGGCTATACTTTTTTTGACAAGACACTTCTAGCAAGGAAACGCGCTTCTAACAAAAATCACTAAGGAATGAGTCCAGAAACATGAAAACAAATTTTTGTCCTTCAATGTTCCTAACTTCAATTCTATTGAACATCTTTGGGATGATGTACAAAAACTATGCTATCAATATATATCAAAACTATGCTTCCGTCGAATTTGCAGCAACTATGCGAGACAATGATGTCTACATAGTTATTGTTTCTTGTACAATCTTCCAATATCTTGTGTAATCCATATAATACGAATTCAGATAATACTAAATAAGTGACATAAGAAAGTAGTCTCTTAATAAGAACATCTTTCTGTTAGTTATTTACAAAACGTTTCATTCTTTCAATTATAAACGGTCTTAAATAGATCTTTTCTTCTTTTTATTATATACTGTCTTAAAAATAAATCTTTAGTAGACTCGAGGTTGTGTTTTAGTATTGTTTTAACTGCACAATACTATTTATGTTAAGTTAATGTTTAGTTTTTATCAGCATAAGAATTTAAATAATTTATATTTTGTTAAATTGAAAGTCACAATGTATTTGAAAAAACATTAGCATTTACTCAAAGCTTTCTTCTTTTGATAACTAACCATTGAGTCTTTTTTTGTTATTAGGTTGATGAAAATAGCAGTTCATTTCTTATTCACAAAGAGATGTTGCGCTATCATGATCAAAGACCACTCAGTGGGAGGAGAGTTAAAAGACCAAAGACCACTTAGTAGATAGAGAGTTTAAAGATCAAACGACGCCGCAAGATCAGCGACGACGCCCTTCCACCAATAATTAAATATTGCATTGGTTGCATTGGAGAAAAACTTCTAAAAAAAGTTTTAATTTCCGGCAATGGATGTCCACTAATTTTCGAATTATTACAAAACTGAACTATCAAGTGAATTCTTCTGTTATTATGTGAATTTACAAAATTCCCCAAAATTTGAAGTTTTAATAACTGAAAAGTTTGCAGGTAATTTCAGTAAACTGAATCAAAATGCTGATAAAAGCGAAACAGAAACTAATTAATCGACTCAATTTTTTTTTTTTTTTTGTATCTATTGATTTACGATACTAGCCTGTACTATAAAGACAACAATTCTCCGACGATAGTTTTGAAAAGACTATAGAAATAGTTTTATATTTATTTCGACTAGAAATCCACTGATATACAGTAGTTTAATAATTGGAATAAATAATTATATTACTGTTTATAATTTTGTTACTGAATATTACAGTTGTATGTAGATATTCTTTCTTTTTAACTATTCGTATGGAGGAGCTATAAGGCTTCCCGTGTTTGTCTCAATATCTGTGATGTGTAAAACGCCCTCCAATTCGAGGGTTGAAACCCTATGAGACTCATTAGACTTCTGTTAGGTTGTAGTTTCGCGGAAATTTAAACTTTCAGCCCTGGCTACTTGTGATTTTGATCTTCATTGACCGGGGCAGGAATACAGTAGTAATTGGACAAAATAGTGGTCTATCTATTTTGAATCAACTATCTATTTTGAATCAAATAGGTAAAGGTTATTACCTTTACCTATTATGACTACTTCCAGTTCAAGGTGGCCACATATTCAGATTTACCCAAATGGTAGAAATTGGATGTAGATATAAATTACTAAATGAACACATGGAAGGCATCGTCCCAATTGGACTAGACTTTTGAATTACAACGGTTTAAGTAAATGATTTGTTGTGCATGAAGTATCACTTTTAACTACGGAAGGATTTGATAGATTGCAAATTCTCGCTTAGTTTTGTGTTTACAAAACTGTGAATTGACTTATTACGAATCTTGTGATAATCTTAGCTGCTTTCTCTGCTGAGACCTTTTTCTAGTTTTCCTTGTTTTCTTAACTTCTGTTTCAGGCAGTTACTAAGCAACAGAGGAAACTATACGCACCCTAAAATATTAATGCTAAGTAACTTCTTTTGTTACTTCACGGCGCATTTCTGCTAAAATCCCTCTGCACGCCCAATTCTGTTTCTAAATTCCTAAGGAAAATCAATTTTTTTTATTGTTTTCTATTGTTTTATATTGTTTGTTTGTTAACAATATAGTTGTTTGTTTTATTGTTTGCGAAAGTAGAATCCTTTGAAAAACCTCATCAAGATTTACAGAGATGAATAACATTCTATTTTAAACATGAAAAAGTATTCTGAAATACTTTTTAATCATATGAAAGCCAATAAATACTTTACTCACCTTTATTGTTAGAATCAAACAGAATGTAGTTTAAAATTTGTGTTTTCTCAGATAATTTCTTGTCTAGAATTTAAAATTAGAGCATTTTGCTTTGTGCGAAGTAATATAATTTTATTTAATATAGATGTACTCTCAAAAATTCCTTACAGCAAAGTACTCACAAAAATACTCACTCTTTCTCGAGGCACATCGATTGAGAAGTTCTGTCGTAGGTATGCAAAATTTTACTAATACTTTTTTATATACAAGATTTATTTTCATACAATAAAAATATTAAGCAGATAGATGATATTCTTTTATACTTGATTGCTATTTTATTACGTTTGAATTATTAGCGCTACAGCCCAAGCTATACTAAATATCTTGCTTGCATGGAAAAGAGGAAACAGTATATGGCAAATATTTTTTTTATGAATTTCTATTGAATATCTTGCTGTGTCAATACTTCTTTGACATTCATCAAATATTGCCAAAAAAAGATAATACTTGTTGAAATTCATAAAGATATAAATATTCATATGAAAATGATTTCATTGTTATAACTAACGGAAGTTGCAATCGTCAGATTGAAAATGGAAAATTACTATAACAACTTAAAACTGCAAAAATGTAGGGAAAAAAATACTGTTGCAGAAGACTGATTTTTATGACATCTCTGGTTTGATATGATTACTATTCCTATTCCAAAAATTTATTCAATATGAAATTTGATAGAGGGGAACGAGATACAACCATGGAGTTACATTCAATATCCGTGTGATTGATGCTTTTAAAGTTAGTTTCTCTTGAGTTGAAATGCGATCCATTCAACTTTCATCTCTCGATAAAGTTTGCTGCATTCAAATTTCTGTCATTAAAACACAGAAAGGTTAACGAGGTTCTGATGCTGAAGATGTGTTCCGCAGCCGTTGGATCATCTTGATAGCATTCTGT
Source organism: Thereuonema tuberculata (assembly GCA_023159025.1). Lineage (NCBI taxonomy): Eukaryota > Metazoa > Arthropoda > Chilopoda > Scutigeromorpha > Scutigeridae > Thereuonema > Thereuonema tuberculata. Next base: position 216,764,170 of record JAFIDM010009631.1, on the reverse strand, counting down.
CGTTGACGATCCTTCCTTGATATTACCTTCCGAGGGAATGCCACTCCAATATCGCCATAAATTCCTCAGCAAAGGAGTGGGTGGAAAAGATGCTCCAACGGCCAAATTAAGATGTTCCTTCCATTATAGAAGTCCAGATGTCACATCAAGAATTCATATCCATTGTTTGTCTGGAATTCGAACTTCAGAGGAAAAGACACAAGAGACCTCAAAAGATCTCAATTTCCAAGGTGGTTTATTCATTTTTTATTGTACAAATTTTATTCGGAGTGAACGAGTCATAATAAAAAATTAATTTGTTAAATGGTTATTTATTAGAATTTTATTATAAAGTCAATAAACTATTTATTGAACAACTTTTTTAAATATTTAAAAGTTATTACAAATATGATTTCAGACACTGCATTATTTATGCAGTTTCACATAAGTTGAAAAATCATGCATAATATTTTACTTTCAAGTTTCAGTACAAACCTGCGGGATTTATTTTTACAGAATCATCTGGGGCTGCTGTATGATCTACATTTTTCATTTTTGCAATTGTAACTGCATTGATATTTTCAATAAGTATTTTTAATTTTAATTTTACGTTTAATAAGTAACATTGATATGATAATTTATGTCCCGCATTAAGGCAAGAATTTTTTATTAACTTTACTTTATTATTTTCTCAATATTTTGTGTATATGAGGAAACAAAACCATAGTTAATATTATTTATTTTCCAAAATTAAAGGAACACTATCAACGTTCTTGTGGAAGATGGCTCTTTCAATAAGAGCCAAATATATTGGAATTAATTATTGTCCGTCCATCACGAGAAGCCGCTTGACCACGCCTCTTCAAACGCAGAATAGATTTCACAATAGGGTTGAAGGTTGCAAAAAGAAAAATTTCGTTAAAAACAGTTACGATCTTTCATTATTAAAAATTAAATCATCATCTGCAATATTTTTGATTATTTTTGATTATTCAAACAAATTTTAGTATTTTGATTGACCATTATTATTGCAAAAAATATTATATTATTTTAGTTTTGTTTTCATTTCCATTATAACAAACCTTGCAGTTGTAATTCATGCTGTTATTATTATTATTATTATTATAATTGAAATTTATTTATATAATTTGTTAACACCATTTAAATTATATTTTGATTTATTTAATTTAAAATGTATTTATATAAATTTCATAAAGTATTATTATAATGATTATCAATTATTATCATTATTATTAATGATTACGTTATAACTGTTGTTGTCATTGTGGTTATGAAAATTTGTATTAATTATTATTACTGTATTATTTTTGAAATTAATATAATATTGTACATATATACTTGCCAGAATCCGTTTGATAGGTGTTTTATCCCTAACGGGATATCCTTTTTCGTAATAACAAAAACACAAAAAAACAAATTATTGTTATTATTTTTGGAAATCTAATTCTATTTTTAATCTTAAGTACAAGTGGGAATGCCAATGGCGTTAAGTTGTATATGTAAATGTTTTGAGGAACTTTACGAGATTGTTTTTAAATATTTTTTTTTTATCTGATAGCAATTAATTGTTAAATAAAACATTATTACCATAAAGCGTACATATTTGTTACTTACATTAATTAATATAATTTATTTACAATTCCGATTTTTCGTAATTTAAATGATGACTTAAATAAATAAGAAGCAGTATAAATATAACAGTTCTTAAACATCAGAAATAAATTTTATATATCGTTTCGGTTAAAATATAATATAGTTATTATTATTATTATTATAAATATATATAAGAAAAATAGATATATAATATCCTATTTTATAAGATCAATTCCTCTATATTATAACCAAGATAAAATATCTGTATCTTGCATTGAAAATGGAAAACGACAGTGACCCCTCAAATAGGTTCTTAGAATTGTCGCCTACCACGTGACGTAGGCGTGGTCAAGCGCTTTCTCGTGATGGACGGATAATAAATAATGTGCAGTTTTCTAATTCAAAGATAAGTCATACCTTGTTTACTATATTACCTTTCCAATTTTTTTTTAATTAAAAAAAATAGCAAATAGGTGGAATATTTTTAAATGTTCAGAATGGTCGTAAACTGAACTATTTAATATGATGGTCATCCATAGTCTAGTCATGACAATGAGGAAACTATGAACTCGGAAAAGAAACTATTTTGATAATTTTGGCATAATGAATTATTACTAAAAATACCGAGAATGAGAACGAACAATTCTCCAATCACAATGTCAAACAATGCAAACAATTCGGATACGAACCATTTCTTTTATTTAATTATTTTATTCGATATTAATTTTTTATTATTAATTTTGTTGTTATGAGTAATATGTGTAGAAGTAAGTTTTAGGCTGAAGAATTAATTTGGATTTATTCGAATAAAATACATTGTAAATGTATTTAATCAGAGGCCATTTCAAAACAGCTTAACCTTTTTAATATGCCTAAGGTTTCGTAGAAGCGATTGCTGTAGTTCCAATTGTTTGGTATAATAGACTCTACCTCACCGTCTTGCTCTGAGATTAAGTTGTCAATTTAATCTCTTGCAGATGGCTTAATTTCCTAAACCTTAGTTGATAAAGTTAAGTTAAAATTGGTAAATATTAATTAAATTCTTAGCTTTCAATAGAAAACAACAATCATCAGGTGAGCGATACATTCTCCTTTACTTCTTCTTTGGGAATTGTTAAGATGACTTTTATAATTTTTATCAGGTGATTTTCAATTAGTAGAGCTAGTTTCTTCAAGAGTTCTTGGAAATCGGACGATATTTTTTAAGTAAAGATTGAATTGAAACAAATGTTTTTCATGCAGTAATTCTTGAATCCAACTCAAATCCTTTTACAAAGATTCAAAATCAGCAAATTTAATATTTTGTTTAAGAAAATATTTAGAGTTAATCAACTAACTCCGTTCTTTCCTTCTCAATTTTTATTTATTCCGTGCTATGCTATAATAACATCATTTGAAAATTAATCTAAAAAAGAAAAGAAATAAAACGATACAAAGATTTGTTTTATTTTATGACAGATCTTTAATGATTTTAAAAATTCTTGCACTGCATGAAATTTTAATTTCAAATCTGCAGTTTGGCGCTAGTAGGGGAAGGTGTTGTACCTTTGACCACCCTTGCTAGTTTTGCCATCTATCAGGATATTTTAAAAGCTTTTCTGTTTAATATGTAATATTCCCACTATTTGCGCCTTTAAACCTTCAGTAGCAATTAGATCTTTGACTTGCAAGGAGTGAAAAATATTTTTCTAATTCCATCACCGAAAAGTAAGTATTTTGCAAGTGCATGTTTCTTTAATAACATTGTTTGTTTTCTTTTGATTGTTATTTTAACAATAATGAGTAATAAATATATGCCTATATATTAATTGTTGGGACTTTTAAGATGACTGAATTAACCTAAAAATTGTAGCATGGCGTGAAACGTAAGTTTGACTGATGTTGTACCTTTGACCAGAGCAGGGTGTTGTTCGTCTGACCAGGTCAACGGTACAACATTAGTTAATAATATGTGAATGTTTTTACTTACAGTCATTTTAGCGTTATGTAAGATGGAAATTTAAATATTTTTTGCCAAATTTTTATTTTTTTTCCAAATTTTATCCAGAGAAAATAAACAATCGATTGTTTGTCCATGACTTTGAGTCTGATGTTGAATATTCATCAGGGGAAAGTGTTTTCGATATTTCCGATGAATGCCATGAGTTGGAGAAGGAATTAAACTCTGAAAAGGAAGATTTAGTTGAAGAAAGTTATATCCTTGTCAAACTGACAAAAGAAAAAAAAAACAAGAAATACTTTGTGGCCCAAATAAAGGAAACAGCATGTAATTATTTTAAAGTTAAATATTTCAAAAAACTACCGAAGATGGCGAAATTCATCCAAGAAGATAACCAGCTCTATGACATAGAACTACAAGAGATTGTGGCCTGGCTACCAAATCCAACCACAGCTGCCGGCACAGCTCGACTAAAAGAATGTCTATTTTTTGGAGATATACATTGATTTTTCATTGTATAATGTAGAGTAAACGGGTAGGAGTAGGCTACTTAAGCCATTAGAATTTATTTCATGTTTTATTATTCTACTTTGAATTGTATATATTTACCAAATGTATACATTTCTGAATAAAATTTTTAATTAAATAACTTGTATCTAACTGTCAGTTTCTACTACCACCTGGCAAAGGTACAATACCCTCAGGTCAAAGTACTACCTACAACACGTAGTTGTACCTTTGACCACAAGGTATAGTTTTTTTTGTAAAATAAAAATACAATACTTATACTCAAAATATAATATATAAAACATATGCAGTTGATGGCAAGACGCGTGAAGATCACTTGTATCCATTCAGGTAAGGATTTACTTGGTACAAAAAATTGGAAAATTCATTTAGTGAAAACTGGTCAAAGGTACAACACCTTCCCCTACACTTGTACAAGAGGTATTGTGGCATCATTTTATAGAGAAATAAGTAATTTAATTGTTATAGTTACGGCTTTTCTTTTTCAATCCGATTTCAGTAAAAGTATATTGTCTGAAGGAAGGATTACTTACTCTCTGTATTCATGAAATTATTTAAAACTGTAATCTTTCCAGTTGCCTATTAATTCGTATGTTGATTTGAGTTTTGTTGGTATCAATATTATGAGGTGCATATGTCCGTGATATTTCTTTTGGAGATTAATCAATTTAGAGACCCCACTGTCTGACATATTTCCAACTCGCTAGGGAATGTGCTGGTTTTCATCAATATCAATAACTACCCTGGGATTCAATTTCGGAGTTAATTTGAAAGAATTATATTGTGCTCAAACTAAACAATGCTTTAATAATTTAATTAATCAACAACGTTTAATTAAATAGTCTAAGAAAGATGTTTCTACAGCAAAATAAACCAAAGAACGCACATAACTAAACAAAACAAAACACAAATTCACTGAGCTATTTTTGATATTAGTGCTGGAAATGGAGGACAGCGCTGTTTCGAGGCTTTTTGGCCTCTCATCAGCTCCACCTATCCAGCATACCCAAGCTCAGTGAAAAGGACGAATAGACAAAACGGACAAACATACAAATCAATGACCCCTGAATTAAAAAAAACATCAAAATAAAATCAAGTATAAAATGGGGTGAATAATTAATCCCCGCTAGCGTTTAGCATAGCATCAAGGGATTAATTTATAAAAAGGTTAGTATTTAGACAAGGAAATTAACGTGCGTTAATGTTTCTATTTACTAATCTATAGATATATTTACTCTGTATGGTATACTTCACTTAGAATTTTCTTTCTGGTCTTTTTCGGTTTGCATACAGTTATTTTGAACTACCATCTTATTTGAGTATGAAGACACTCAAGTTTTCAAGCAATCTTTATTGAAATTTGGAAAGAAAAGTATCTCGTAGCAAGAGAAGTTTCCAACCATTGATTTTGGGGAAAAGTATCTTCTTTGTCAATAATTTGGAGTATTTATAATGCGTAACTTCTGATTCCTTATTTATAAATTATCATGTACGCTGAATTCGATTGAATTGGTAAATTTTCTATTTAATGCTCTTAATATATTTAAGAAATGGATGTAGGATTGGGATACTGCGTAACAACACTGCTGGACATAAATAGAAATTCATTCTTACTCTATTTGTAAATTAATTAGAAGTCATCTTCAAAAAATTCTTTGGGAAGTTTTTAATTTTCCGAAGCAGATTTAACCAAATGATTCAATCACAGAGATTATCATTTGTATTTTCCTTTTAAAAGAAAAGAACAAAGTTATTTTGTTTTCAATTTATTTTCAAAATAATTTATTTAAATGAGTTTCTTCAATTTTTTTAAAACGGATTGATTTGCAAGTAAAATTGGAAGATTTCTTCAAAGTTTGCAAAATTAAGTACAAAAATTCTAACCTTATTAGTCTTCAAGTGAGTTGGTTTTCTGGAAATGGCTTAATAAATTACGTAAATATAAACAAAACATTCTATTTTGTTTATCTAATAAGAGAATATATGATAATGATAATGTTTCATTGATGGACGAGGCTAAACTTATGAAAAGAACCGAGTTACATGTTAATTAATGGGAAATTGCCATTGTCTTATATTAAATTATATTGAAAACACTTTGCACTCAATTCCTACCTTATCAATTTTATTTTATTTATAGTTTTATTATCCATCCATTGATTGATAGATTGATTTTGTAGAGAAAAAAAGGTTTCATTTATCATGATTTCTGTATTAGACTTTAGTCAAATGTGAAATAAGAAAATGTCTTTAACGGTTATTCCTCTTAATTCACAATTCAATTCATTTTAAAATGTATGATTACTTTTATTTTTAAGTAAGTTTTCAAGAATGTTTTTGATCCTGTCTTTAAATGCAAAAGTCTTTTCTTCTGAGTGAGCACGGATAACCAGTAGCCTAAAACTAAACATCCGGATGTTTATTTTCTGTTTTGTTGTTCTCTAATGATTTTCTTTTATTGTATTTCTTCATTAGTTTTGTTATTAGGTCTTTCTTATGTAATTACTTTCTCATACATTACATCCTAATCCTGAAATTTCAATCGTTTCTCCAGATTATTTCGTCACCTTAAGATTTTTAGTGAACACATCTGCAATCTTTATCGATTCTGTGAAGCCCTCTGAAGCCCTCCTGGGATTTCTTTAGCAGCCACATATCTTATCAAGGTTTCATGGTGAAAAGGAAGCCGATAACAGTAAATGGAAGAAATTCCTGCCTGGAAACTCTTCTACTTTTCTCGAAGTCAATTCAGTTCAAAGGCAACCATTATACATAGATTCAGAGTCTTCCAAAGAAGGAAGAAGCTAAAAGAAAAATGGGAAGTGATGTGTTATGGCTGAAATTGTTTACAAAAAATCCTTAGTTATACAAATTCTATGAGAAGAAAATTGATGGAAAACTAAAGTAAATATATTCTCCTCTGTTAAAAAAAATTACATTTTTGTTAAGATTTTGAATACACAGCGTTGTTAAAATTAAAGTTCCTTGATGTAGAGGGTTCTCGAGAGCATTCTAAGTCTCATAACGGAAAGTAATTTGGACAATAGGTACTTCAAATGATGCGCTCATCGTTTATTAAGAAAAAAAGAAAAAAAAGTACAAAAAATGGCCAATAAATGGTGCTGTAGCAATAGCTAACATAACTAACATAAAAACAATAACCATGTGTTACTCTAAAAACAGGCACTGTATTAAAAAGTAACAGAAGAACTACAGAAAGACAAGACGTAATTCGATTAGGTTAAGGTTCCGCTCCACGTGCCAAGGGCGGAGCGAAGAGTTGCGTCACTGGCCACATGTTGCTCTATGATTGGAGGTCCCATCACGGTCGTGCGTAATGTTATTTTCATAATGTTGACTCGCAGCTTATGTAAAAGGAAAGACGGCTCTTCAAAAGCATTAGATGCTTCCCGGTACTTCACGAGCAATGCCAACATTGCAGGAAAAAGCGCTATTAGTGAAGTTGTTCAGAAGAATAACAGTGCAGTGGTGGCTGTTAGAGAATTCCGGCGAGAGAAGCATGTAAGGCGTGGACCAATGTCTGCTCGCATTATCCACAAAATGATTGAAAAAATTAGAAGCAACAGTCTTTGTCTATCAATGACAGTGTAGACTACCAGTTCTTGCCCCACACCTTTTCCATAATTGGACAGCGGTATTACGAAATATACCAGAGCTTCAACAACGGAGGTGCCTTCAGATAACCATAATGATGTAAGACGATGCATCATCCCACAACACAAGTTGTGTTCAAAATTTATTAAGGCAGCACTTTATGAATGAACGGACTATCAGTCGTTCTTTACAGAAAACTTCGCCTCCCCGTTCACCCGACCTCATCCCATGTAACTTCGGGTTATGTTTTTTTATTTTTTTTAAAGAACCAAATATATCGTGAAAGATGTCAAACTCTGTTAGATAGGAATGACAGCATCAGACGTGATGTTCCAGCAATTCCAGCATACATATTGCGTTCTGCGGTAGAAAATGTCTTCTAGAGAATGGAAAACGTTGTTGACAACAACGGAGGACACATTGAACTTTTTTAACGCTGTTCAAATGATTCTACAATCCTTCCTTTTCCTAATATTTCTGCATTTATTTTAATTTCTCTATAATTTCAATAATTATATATTTTTTATTTACTTAAAATTAAGCATATGTTAACAAAAATAGCAGAGTTCCCGTTTTATCTATTTATTTTACTAAATGTTTTAGCGGCCCCTAGGTTACAGCTTGCCTGTAAAACCGCTAGGGGACCGCTTTTGCTTTTTTACATGTGATCACCTACTTTTTGATGCTGAACACAATGGTGAAGGTTTCATTGGAATATCTCTAACCGTTTGGCCGCTACAGAGTGTGCCATCCATACAGCATAAAATCAATGTTAGCGGCCCCTAGGTTACAGCTTTCCTGTAAAACATAGGGGACCGAAACCTTCACCATTGTGTTAAGCATCAGAACGTAGGTGACCACGTCCAAAAAAATCAAATCTCTAGGACCACTCCCTGACCGAAAGTGGGGGGTTTCAAAAGTGGTCGCTTCTGATAAAGTTTTGTTTATAAAAGTTTGTTTATAAAATTGTGCATATCATGGGACAGCTTTGCTTTTGACACTGCTAAAAGCATTAATTATCTTGTTGATATTTAAGTTAAAAAAATACTTTCCTTAGTAAATTACAGAGTATTATATTAATTGTAAGTCTGTGATTTGATCTGGTCACCAAATCAAATGGAATACATACTGATATTTTATAGCATGTCTTAACAACTTTTTCTTACACTGAGTTCAAATCAAGCAACTAGGATAAAGATAGATCGATTTCTCTAAGTTTTCAGCCAATAAATATTTACAGAACTGTCAACGAGAACCTGATCCTGGAAGATAAATTTTTAAAATTCCAATCAAAGATCATGAATTAATTATAGCATTCAGTTAAAGCCTCAATTTCAATGTTGAAATTTGCAAGTAAATATTACTTTTTTAAAAAAAAAAATTAATTTTAACTAAACGTAATTTAAGTTAATAATTTTTTATTGCTTTATAATTTTTAGTGACTAAACATAATCTAAAATTTCTAAAAATGTAAAGAAAATATTAAATTTTTCTTAAAGTTACCTTCTCACTTACATGAATCTGGTTTCATAGTTTAACACGAAACTACAGCCGTTTGGTCACTTTCTGTGAGACCATCGTTTTCTTTATTCTTTAAGTCATAAGTATTCCTAAATGATACGAATCATGTCTATCCAACTTGTACAGGTGCTGACGTAAGATGATAGTGTCAACCCCTTTACATTTTCGTACACAGGGTCTCTAAAAAAGATAATTTAAAAGTTTATGGGTATTCAAAATCTACAAATAATAGTATAGTTACAGGAAGCCAAAATTTTAGCAAGAAATTTAGGCTACCTATGAAGGTCTGAATGTCTCTTCAAATTGATCTTCTTCGCTTGGAATCTGACTTATGTTTTCAACCTAATAGCTAATAAAAAGAAACCTTATATTTTACAATCCATAAAATTATTTATATACTAAGCATTTATACTTTCCTTTGTTAAACCTGAAACTTTCTTATCAATTCAAATAACTTGAGTGTATCCAAAAGTTAAGAATAACCCATATATTTGTGAATATCTCATAAACCAATTATCAGAATGGCTCGGAACGTGGTAAGCTTGTGTGACATCATACTGCAAATATACAGAAGAAAAATAAAAACCGGCAACATTTCATTACAATTTCAATTTCATTTCAATTGATAAAAAAGTAACAAAACGTGAATTTTGTTTTGAGTACGTAAAACTGAAAATTATGATTAATAACCGATGTGGTTCCTTTTGCATTTACGTAAGCCTCCCATCGATGCCGCATGATTGTGATCGGGTTGTCCGACTTGCTCTGTGGACAACAATGCCCATTTCTGGAGAAGAGCAGTTCGGAGCAGTTCGGAATGGTCCTTGCTGGAGGCTGACGGGAAGCAAGTCGACTCCCTAATGATTCATATCCGGAGATCTTGATGACCACTCCATCTGCTGAATATCTTCAGTTTCGACATAGTCATTCACCAGCTGAGCTCTATAAGGACGAGCATAGTCGTCCATGAATATGAAATCTGGACCAACGGCACCTCTGAAAAGTCTAACATGAAGTTGCAGTATCTCGTCTCTATACCTCTGAGCATTAAGGGTACCTCAGAAGATGTGGAGCCCCGTGCGCGCATGGAACATGATGCCTACCCGTACAGATTCCACCGCCACCAAATTGGTCTCTTTCCCAGAGGTTATTGTGATTGTAACGGATTCCTCGTGTTACGGATCACCCTGTATTTCAACAGGAGATACGAAATAGAGTATAATATAATGCACTAGGAAGTTTACACTCAATAAAGGTAGGTGATGAAGATAAAGCTTAGCTGGTGGAACAGCAGGGCCCAAGAATTCCACTGCTAAAACTAGATAAATATAATACCAAGAGAAGGAAGGATAAAGAATTCACGTAGATAAAAAAAAAACATATACAAGTATTTATAAATAAAATCAATGCAATACAATAACACACAATAAGATTAAATAAGAAGTAGCCTTACAATATTACATATCAAAAATAACAAATGTTAGGATAATACACACTAGTAATCGGTAGAGTAAATGATAGCAACAAGGTTAAACAGTAATATGAAATTACATAAATAGTCCCACAATAGTTAATGTCTCTATAATGATGACAGTCTGAAGAACAGTTGCTCTAAAATAAAACATACTTCTTCACTAGTGTCTTTCTTAAAATTCATATCCAGTTCAGAAATAAAAAAAATTGTTACTCACAAAGTTCAGACTTTTTGCGTTGGATACTCAGGAAAATAAGCATTGGGTATACCCACTGAAAATCACAAATTTGTGCTCGTCGAAATTCACACATTAACACAGGGAAACACATCGCTAACTTCTCCTTTTCCTTGCCCTTTCACGATCGTCGCACACATCCAACAATGTCTGCCTAGATTTATCTTTAGTTTGTCTCGGCGTGTACGATTATTTTGTTTTCGTTTCCTAATATCAAGCTGATATCGAGGAAACTGGCTTTACGTTAACAGAAATTGTCTCAATGTATCCGGAGACGTAGAACCAATAGGATGGAACACAGTCTCACCATTAACTGTGCATAAAGATATCAAGACTTTTAACAAGATATTTCCATTCCCAAAATCGTCACTTTTCTCTGACCGTGGGTGACGCGTTCGTCACCCCGGACAATCCACGGTAAGACTGCCTCAGTAGTTTCATTCCACGGTATGACTGCCTCATGAACTGTACTTTGAAGAAAAAACAAATGTTGATATGTGATTTCTTATATTTTAAATGTTGCATGTTAATAAAATTGTTGTTAATTACATTTCTTGCTTTAAAAATCAATATTTAACATGGTTTTCCTTACACTTTCACCATATTTTTTTTCCTCAAATTGAAAAACATCGCGTAATTTCCCCACCCCCCCTTTTTTTGTCAAAATATTGATGAAAAAAAAGGGGAAATTATGCGAGTAAATACGGTATAGCATTGGTAATTAAATACAAATACATTTATTGTTAGATTATAAGGGCAATCTTCGAATGTTACATTATACAAACATCTCATTAGGTAGAAGTGATAAAAAAACTTTTATTTACCAGTACTCAACATACAAGCACAAAGTAGGCCTTTATTTATTGAAGCAGATTAACCAATAACTTATTTGAAAAGTTATTGCCTACATATTATTAATTTTATTAGGTATATTTTACGTACATTAATTTTGTTACGTATATTTTAAGTATATTTTTAAAAAATATACTTAATTTTATAGTTAACATACTTTATAAATAGAGTTCATACGTAGTATTATATGAACTCTATTTTCTTCAAGTTCATGTAATACTATGTGCATTCTAAACTGATCCAATACTGTAATGATCTACATTAAATTTCATTCTGAACAATGAAAAGTAGCTAAATAAGAGCTAAGATTCGATTATTGTATTACAATGATAAAAGTTATTCCACTTTGGACCAAAATTTCTAAATGAGTGAAATATGTTACAGCCCAATACCGCTTGTAATTAAGTATGGATTAAGTTTAATGACAAGAGGCAAAACATATAGAAACCATATTATCACAGTTGGTTGGTTGGCTGATTAAAGCGAGACCTCTGCTGGAACTAATTCCATTATTAATGAAACAATCTGAAAGGAGAAAAACTGAAGATTGGCTTCAGGGATTACAGTTGATTTCTCTTACAACTGACTTCATTCTATCAGTAATTCTTAGCTATTTTTTTATCTAAGACCCTTTTTAAAAATATTATATTAGTTGCTAATTAATCTAATTTAATTTAGAACAGTCTAAAACAATTTCATAGTTAAGTTAAAAGTATTAATTTAAACATGTTAATTTACTCGAAATTTTCTTATTTCTGCGTGATTAAATTAAATTTCTTTTTAAAATAAAATTGCTTTTCTTACAAATTTTTATGATAATTTTTACTATGAACATGGCGAGAGCATACTATTTAGAATACCAGCAATGTGTCCGGAAATTTTGAAAAGGAGATATCAACAAAGATAAAAACCAGATATGTAGCCAGAAATTATATGCAGATTCCCGACTATCCAAATAAAAAAATAAGAATTATTTCTATCCTTCTTTTCTAGAATGTAATTAAAGGAGGAGGACTTAATCTTTATTAACTTCATCCCCTTGCACGGGTTAAAAATAACAGAATACTTTTCGTGATTCTTGTTGTTTCAATCAGTTTATTTACCTTGCCTTAATTTTTTTCCTTAAATGTTTTTAATTTCGTTTGTTTCAAAGTTTATATAAAGTTATAGTAAACAACGCATTCTTTGAAATTTATAATGAAAAATAAATTTTTGGAACAAATTTTTGGAACAAATTTTTAAGGAATTCAAAACATTTAATGATTAATGCCAAAACTATCCGCTGTTTGCTGTGGAGCCATACACATATCCGTATTGTAGATGTGATGACCATTTGAACGTAACTTTTCTCAGGAAAATAGGCCGAAGGATCTAAAACAACTAGCAGATAATTTTAAATCTACGATTATTCAGTTTTTTCTGATTGTTGTTTCTCTTGACTTTAACTACGTAAAGTTTTATGTTATAGGCAGATATAAATTGTGTTAATTGAAACTAAACTCACAAAATATACTCACAAAATTTTTATTGCAAGATAAATAATTAGGAACTTTTGAAAAGGTGTTATTAAAAAAATAATACTTTAAGCATAAATTTCAGCTAAGATGGAAAAGATCTTCTATTTGATATAAATATTATAAATTTAAGAACCAATAAATAGGTACAATATTGTATCTGAAGAAAAGAAAGAATCAGAATTAGAATGAGGCAGAAGCAGAATTAGAATGATAATCTACTTGTTGTAGATGTATATTTTCAACGTCTTTATTTGGTATATTCTCAAATATTGTGAGTATGTGTTAAAAAAAGATTGGGGACGGATAAAATGTTTATTTATTGGTCTTAAAACAGTAAACATAGGCTACCACATATTCTAATTTATTCGATCTGAAAAAATAATTCATAATATGATATAAAATTAATAACAATCAAATAATTTACTTAAAAAGGAAAGGAAGAAAGACAATGTTATGACAGCTTTTCTTTGATATGAAGATTTGTAGAAAAGAACCACAATATTACTTTACATCGGATGTAATTATTTAAAATTTGATTAAAGAAATTTTCTTAATACTGCAATGCACCAATTCAAATTCAATATCAGAAAAATATTTGGCTGTTTTAGTCAATTGCGAATCGCAAAGGTAAGTTAATTAATACTGTTGTTCTCATCTGTTCTCCGTCTTTTTTCCCTTTCCAGAATGAATGAATGTTTTTCGTTATCTAGCTTTAATTTGTGTTCAGATAGTCAGTAACATTATATTGTTTTATCTTTGTGCGTATAAAGACATTAGAGGACACTATGCTTAATCCCATCGATGCTATTATTTTTTTTCCTGGTTTCGTGACTGGGCTCTACATTTGATACAAACCACGTTAATAAATCTTAAATTTACTTTCAATTAAATAAGTAGAAGATAACACAGCAAATGCAGTAAGAAACTGCAAATTTAAGACTAAATAAAATTTTCACAATTACATTAATTTTAATCTTGTTAATATTTTTCTGATTCACAGAAATATGACTTAATTAACCAAAAAAATTTTGTCCAAAAAGTCAAACACCATGTTGACACAGATCACACTGATAGAATATAGTAATTAAATCTAAAAATCATAGATGAATCTGTCAGTGCCACTAGTTGCCATTATCACTTCTCGAGCGACCCTCTTACAGGATCTGTTTTGTGTCCTTGTTGCTGGGGCAAATGAATTCGATATAATCACATAATTTTGTGTGATTAGGTCACCAAAAGGATTGAAAAAATTCTGGTAGATTTGTTTGTAAAAATAATGATTTTTACAAGCAACAACGTTGGCCATTACAACGTTGGCCATTAAAGTAATTTAACTTATTACACATTTCATGATTTACCTATTTTCCTAGGAGGCACAGAAAGTGAGGCTCAATAAGTCAATCGTGAAAAGATCTTGAAAATCCGAATACATACTTAGAGACAAAAGACAAACTAACTTTTATAATTAATTTTTTTTTCAGGCGTTTAATAGAAGGCATTAAACTTAGAAAGTGGATTCTATTTTGTCTTAATGGATAATAATCCATTTTTCAATGCTCTTAAGGTCTGCACGAGCTTCAGTGTAATAGAAATTAACAGTATTTAAAAAATTTAAGTAAGGAATTCGAATTTAATTATTCTTTTCTATTCTTTGCATTCAATGGAGATTATAATACGTAATTAAATAAATAGAGTTGCTTTTTATATTATATTCATGACTTCATAAAAAAATACACACAGACAGGATTTACGAAAAACAGGCTTCATGATCTTTGAGGAAGTTCATGCTTGTATCTGTTCTTCCCAACAAAATGCCAATAAATAACAATGACTAAATAAGAATGAAAATGCCAAACAAAATTCAAATGAAAATATTTTCTGTGTATAATAATAACAATAATAACAAAAATATTTAATATTATTTAATATTTAATTTAATATCGTCTCTGTGATAAAAATAGTTATGTACATACACTTGATTAATGAAGGAAAAACAGAAAAATTGCGATTATGTAGTAAAAATGGGTTGAAAATTCATATGCTGGAAACTTGGATTTATAGGATGTGAAAAGTAATGCGGAACAAAGTGCCAATAAATGATACTATCATAAAAGGGACTGTTTTGCAGAATTCGTCAATTCGTGTTCGGACTGCGGAAAAGCAAGGCTAAGATAGTACTGTAGATTGGTTGAAATGGCGTTGAGACACCTTTTAACAAAGGATCTTAAGTGAAAAGCTGTTGGAAAACTAGAGGCAATGCAAAGTAAAGTAGTAAAGAGGTACGTAAGTGCTTTACCATATTAACTAAATTAAGTGTCCTTGAAATGTTTAGTGAAAATTATTTGAAAGAAAATTCAAGATGATAAACCTTTAATGATTTGAAAATACTTGAAAAATGAAATGAAACCAGGTCAATGCCAATATCCGGAAAGCAACTGCCATTCAATTTTTAAATTAGAAAATGCAGGATACTGGTTTAATAACTATTAACGGGATTATCTTTATAACAGATAAATATTTTTAATAAAGCTAAATAAGTTTCATAAAACTTAAATTCGCTTTAAGTCTCGTGCTTTGAAATTTAAATTAATAATCAAATATTTTTTCAGGGTCAAGTTCTTTTATTAAAGGGTTTTCGAGCACCAAACGAATTTTACCGAAATTTGAATACTTTGAAGCATTGAAAATACGGGGCTGTCCATAAACTACGTACGCATGTTAGGAGGGAGGGGAGGGGGTAGTGCTTAGCGTGGCGAAGTGGGACGAGGAAGGGAGAGGGGAGGGATCAGATAATATGTAACGTCACAACACATTTCACTTAAGTGCATTTTTTGAAATCAAAAATACCTACTAAAAAATTCATTAAAACACCAGCAATTATCTAAAGTTTAAAGTTCAAACGAAAATAGGCTTGAAAATGAGGAATCTATATCAAAACTGCAAGTTAAAGGATAAGGTTCTCTATCAACTCTACGACTGACTAAACGATTTAGTTATTAAACTGATTAATAGGTGTTTTGAACTAAATCTAATAAATATTTACATTTAAAAATAGTTTAGTTGTAACATTAATGGGGGGAGGGCACATGATAATGTGATGTAATATTAGGGAGGGGGAGTTCATAAGATTGTGACACAGGGTTACAAGGGGGAGGGAGGGGATCGAAAATAAAAAGAATTAGGGTAACGTAGGTTATGAACACTTCCTAAAACAAAATGAAACAAAATACTTTGATAGTTTCCAATTTCAAAAATATTAATCCATTTTACAGTAGTTACGTAATTATTATAGTAATTTTAATAACAACTAATGATTTTTTTTTTAATTTTCTTTTTTGCAGATGGAAGAAAACTTTGTAAATATTGAATAATTGTTTGTTAAAGGAAATTTTAGGTTTGTTACGGAAAATTTTTTAAGAAAAATATTGAAATTATTCTCTCAAAGTTTTTTTTTATAAGAAAAAAAAACGTAGTAATACTATTTCAAACTTAAGTTCGAATTAATTCTCAATAAGAAGCTTAAAAACTTCGTAAAGAGAAAAATTTCAAAGCTAAAATAATATTTTAAGAGGCTTAGACAGGATTATATCATTTATGTATTGAAACTTTTGGCTGAATTAAAGTTGAGTTCTCTCTGAATTATGATTAAAAATATTTGAAAAATTAACAGAAATTCATGGAGGTGGTTTTTAATTTTTATTAAATTTGAAAAAAAAATTCAAAAGTTTTTCTTCAAAAACAGTAATTAGACTTGGCTTTAATTTGGAATTCTTTAATTTGGCAAATGCAGTTTATTCAATTCAATAGATACTGATTGGTAAAAGTAGGTACATATAAAATTTTGGTCAGCATTCTTCAAAAAACGACCACCAAATTTCTAACCAAAACGACTGGATTAAGTTCCTAAAAATGTGTTATAATAATTATTTGTGGACCAATTTAAAATATCAGCAAGAGTGTTTTAGTCTCGAGCTCTCCCAATCTTCAAAATGATCCAAACTAAGCACAAATTTGTGAAACAATACCGAATTTCAAATGTAAATATAGCCTTGGTAAGTAAACACGATATATTCTAATATATTTGGTATTAGATTATAAAGACAATCTTCAAATTTTATAGTACATAGCCCTACAAACATCTTATTAGGTTGTGGTGATAAAAAACTTTTGTTTATCAGTATTCAAAATAGGACAATAATGTCATTTTGTTTCGGGACCTCAATTTAAGATACTACAATATAGTTTTCATTTGACCCTAAAGAACTTTCAAACAATTTCAGAGAGAGTTCGGTAAACCAAGGCCTCCCCCTCCCCTCATGGGCGGATTTAGGTCTTGATATCTGGGGGTGCGAGCTCACCGGAAGGTATAAGGTATTTGTTTACCAAATTCAAACACCAAAACCCAATTTAAATGTTCCGTTTTTAGGCCTAAATTAATAATTAATAAAATTATTATAATAGAAAACATTTTTATTTATCTGTAAAAAAAAATTATCTTCCCAAAAGTGTGGGGGTGCGGCGCACCCCCTAGCACCCCCGTAAATCCGCCCATGCCCCCCCCCCCTCCCCCTTAAGATAGTACTCTGGGGTGAAATTCATCCACAGTTAAGTGCTACAACAGGATCTAAACCAAAATGTAAACCAAGATATAAACCAAAACGTTATGGAAAGCGCCAGGAATAACAAATTAAAATATTTTACTGCAGACCTTCTAGTCATTTTTTATAGAAATGTTATTTCTAGTATGCGAAGCCAGTTCTAGTCTACTACTTTTCCATATACACATGCAACAATAAATACTCATGTGTATTTATTGATACTGATTCTGCAATACTTTTGTTAAGAATAATTATTTTCAGAATCATTTTGATAAGCTAATAAAATTCGAAAGTTATAATTTCCTTAACAGCATATTTATTACTTGTTTACAATATTGCATATTTTTATTTACATCTGTCAAGATAAAAAATTTTGACTATTTTTGCTGATTGAATATTGAGGCTTTAAAATCTATAGGATTTCACAATCAGAAACTTTTTAAGAGAATTTTCCTAAGCTTCCCATTTCCAGCTTAATCGGTTCCGAGATACACGTACCCTTCTAGAACGTTTCCCCCCCTCCTCCCCGTTTTCACCCCATAGCACCCAAATATCGAAAATTTGTTGAAAACTTTCTTTTCGATTTTGAAAAGACGAATACTATAGAGGGGAAATGCTATTAAGTCCTCGTCCTTTTCCATTTTCTTTATAACACCCCGCATGGTATCCTTTATGAGCCAATGGAGATGATTCAGCCATTTGTGGAACCTCCTCAGCAGTGAAAGACACAAGAACATAGAATGATACATCCATGAATTTTGTGGAAGTCTATGAAAAAAAGGTTCCTATATAATTCGATCTCAAATCTTATCTAATGATTGTCTTTTTTTAATAACGAGAAAAAAAAAATTGATAAAGAAACTACATTTTCTTATTTTTAAAATACTGATGTTAGGTAATTGGTTTTTCTTTGTCTTGTTATTTAAAATTATTAATAAAGCGTAAATGAAGGATTATTTGAAGCAAGAAGACGTTGAGAAATAGCAAAAAATAGCAATCTTTCGTTATTTCGAATCCTCTAATTGTTAAACTCTTAATCTTTACTTAAATAGTTTTTGAATAGAAAATGTAAAGTGGCAAATTGCAATCGTTCAGTTTCCAGTTTTAGAAAAAATGAATTCAAAAGGGAAGAGATATATTTCTTCCATTCTTTGATTTTTATGAATTTAGCAATACGTCATAAATAAGTTGGAAAATTTAATACCTTCAAGAACAATTTTATGATAATATTCTTTTCTAATAAGTTTATCATTCCCTATTTTATTAACTACTTTCTTCATTCTTTTATTCACTCTTTTATTTTCTAAATCAAATTCTATATTACTGCTATTACAGTGTTTTGTTTCAAAAGTTATCAATATCATGTAACTTAATGTAAGTAACATAATGTAATTTAGTCGATTCAAAAGTATCAGAAACTTCTCCCACAACTAATTTTTTAAGAATATTATTTTAGTAATATTAAAAAGATATTATAAAGTTACAAAAAAAGGCTGAAAAGACTGTAAAATTTTAAGGGTATAAAATTAATAATGTTAAACTTAAAGTTTTGATGAAATAAGTTAAAAAAAGATAATAAATGTAAAACAAGGAAATATTTATCTAAACTCTAAACTAAATTACATTATGTTACTCTACATTAACTTATCTATTCTATTTTTTTTTTATTTCCCATATATAGAAGCTATTCGTGTTTTAGAGGAAATATAACAGATCTTTTATGAAGTATGAATCTTCGATTTTATAATTATTTAATTCAATGAATTTGTGTGATTTAATATTTAGAAAAAAACTAAATTAAGAAATAAAATGTATATTTCCTTCTGATTTTACAATGTTACTTAAAAGTTTGTTACAAATTATTGCAATTCACTTTTTTAATACTTGTCTAATCTTTGAAGTTCATCTGAAGAGCATTTGCATTTGCTTTTTCATCAATTTCTTCAAAAGGTATGGACAGGGAAAGGTATTTTTTTGGCTCTCAAGTTGGGTTCGATCTCTTTTCTCTTCCTTTTAACCCTGCATCTGCTCCACTCCACTGCTTTGATTGTGTAGGTGGTCAGACGCCAAGCATGCGCAATCAATTGGAATCAGCTTCGGTCAGCTTCGGAAACTTGGTTCGTTGCTGAATACCAACTGTGGTTCTGTGACATAACTATTGATGACTAGGTTGTCGCCATCAGGCCTTTGAAATCAATAAAACTTAGAATAATAGCTGTCTTTTACTTTACTGCATTCAAGAACCTAAGTGTGAAATTACAAATATGTAACTTAGATTTTTTTTTTTGGACATAATTGTAGTATTTTAAGTTGGCGTTTCATTTGACCCTAAAAAGCTTTCTAACAATGGTGATTATTTTTACTTCATGTATGATTTCCTTTAAACTGCACATTTGCGTTTTAAGTCATTCATTTCAATCATTTCTTGTGAATAATTGTTTAGACTATAAATAAATACTTTTTACAAATAGATCATATTACAATGATGAAAATATCTTTCATTGCAAAATTAAACTAATGATCTAAACTTCATTGGGAGTCGAATGATGTAATTTGTTCGTAACAATAAGCTTAAATTCGAGTCATTTCTCATATATGTTCAGAGTTCCACAAGTTGCTGGTAAATCTTTCAGCTGTTTCTCAATAAAGTAACTTGAACACAATAGAAGAACATTTAAAATTTTAGGAATAGGCAATATTCTTCAAATATCCTGTTAGTGTGATTTCTTTGATGCAATTTGGGATGACAGAGTGGAATTCTTTTTCTTTTATTTGATAGTCCTTCATGAATTCTTATCTCCTGTATCTTGGAGCCATTCTTCTCAACTGAGCATGTCTCTACACGTTCTTCCACTAGAATTTAGACTCAATTTTATAAGGTTAATCCTGAACTCTTCAATCTATCTCACTTACTTTCAAGATTTTTTTTTCTTGAACTTTCAGGGTATTAACAAGGAAAGATAATGAATAATTCATCACTGTACTGAAGAGGTTTTTAAATCGTTTTATTATTATTTTAAATATTGTTATTCTCAAAACAATATTTAATCATAAAGTACTTCTTTATGATTTTCTAAATAATTTAACTTTTCTAAATAATTATACTTCTAAATAATTTTAGTTGACTCAAAAGTCGAAAATATATGATTAAGACAAAGATTTGAATTTAAAACAAACATTATTAAAATTTATCGGATCGATAATGAACTGATATTTGTGTTGCGCACTTTTACGTGAATAAAGTTAATTAATTAAAAGTTATTTGTGTTTTAGTTCTACATTAAAGAAGTCATATTGTCAGTAATTCCAAATCAAGGAAAAGAGAATTTGAATAATTTGATTTTTCCTATCGCTCTTCTTTGACTAACTTTTCTCCGTTTCTTCTGGTGTGTAAAAAAAAAAAAAAAAAAAAAACTGTTGAAATTTCTGAGCACGTTCTTCTCTTTTTCAAAATATCTGTGAGTTTTGAGTTTCCATTGATGTAGGTCAAGAATCATTAATATTTTCCCACAGTTCAAATCTTTTACGAGTGAGCGTCTCATGAATTTTCCATTTACTGGAATCACAATAGAAATGAACTAATACAGTTAATAAAAACATTTCTCAAAAAAAATGTAATTTAGCTAGATTTAGAATTTAAAACTAATCTGTGAAGTGTTAATAATTGAAAAGATCTACATACTTTGAAACCTTACATCGAAACTGGAAATGTATAAAGTAATAAGAATATTTTATTAATTAATTCAAAAATAGACAATAAAAAGCTTAAATAAATTGACGCTAAAAAGAAATAAGATCTTCAGAGAAAAATATAAGTAAGGAAATTTAATAATTTCATTCTACCAAACTACCTTTTTGTAAGAAGTGAATAATAAAAAGTTGATACTTTAAACATTCAAAGAATTTTCAGTAGTACAGGGTGGAGGGGAAATTCTCGTACCCATTAATATAATAATAACATATATAGTCTGTTGCTATTAGAATTACAAAAATTAACAAACAAATACTGAAGCTATATTACAATTTTGTTAGACGTTTCTAATATCGTTTCCAAGGAATTCCTTAAGTCGCAATCTTGTGATCATGACGACGGCGGTGAGATTTACACTTTTACCTGTGTTCAAATTGCGAATCAGCATGGACGTTGCATTTCTGTTCTGTGCTTCTTTTCTTCCTGCTATTTTCCTTTCCTTCAGCATTTAGTTCAAGAATAGACCTGATAAGAAGGTGTTACAAGTGCAGTGTATCTATAATAAAATATAAAATAAAAAAAGTTTTTAAGTAATGGTTTCTTAATTTGACTTGAAATTATACTTTCGTATATAATGAGAACAATTTTTCGTAAATTGCGAGCTAGAAGAATACAACATTTCAATGAATCATGAAGAAAAATTAAAAAAGAAAAAGAAAAAAAAGAGTCTTTCCTAAAATTAGTTTGCTTTTGTAAAAAATAATATAATGCCAGTAAATTAGGTGATTGCTTTTATTTGTTAGAATAACTTGCATTACTGTTTACTTTCTCCATACTACAGTAGCCTTGAACCCGAAACCCAAGTGGTAAAAGTCCTGACAGCGGGCTGGAGGAGCCGGGGTACGATAACTAGAGAAGTGATTAACCAACATACACTTAACTTCATATTTAAGAGGTTAGTATTATTCACTAAATTCGATTAGATTTGAAATATATAATAATACATTTATTTTTATAAGCTCAATTTACATAATGGCAAGAATACTAAAACATAAATAAGTTTAAAAAAATACACTGTTGAATATCAAACTTGAGAGTTTTTTCTTTACAACCATTATTTTCGGGCACTTCAAAATAATGAACTAAATGCAGTGCCCTTAAGGAGGTCAAAGAATACTACACTAATTTGCATAAAAGTATCAACTTTTTATTGGCATTACTCAATTATAATGATAAGCCATTCAAGTCATCACGAATTCTAGATCTACTATTTTCCAGGTCCTTTTTAGCAAGCCGAATTCTCAAAAGTACTTGAAAGATACATCTGGCGATTTTCCGGGTAAGGGACTATTCGCAATAAACTGAATTCCTATTTCTTGAGCCATTGAGGTCACTGTTGAGTTTGCTGTATAAGTGTTGGTGGATATACACGTTCTTAAACTACGAAACATGTAATCTAGGGATTTCTCTACGGTATGAAGATTCTGAAATGTTCTCTAAGTAATAGGCAACATAAACCATGGGATTCCCAGAAACACTATGTAGTGTTAACCGTCTATCATGGCAATAGCCAGTATACATCATGAATTTATCATAAACTCTTTGGAAAAAGTGTCTTTGAACTGCTGGAATTCTGTTCAAACTTTGACGTTTTGTGAACGATAGAAAATTGCCTATGGCTTATTATAGTCGTTAAGTAAATCCATATTTCATCAAGGGTTACAATATTTTTCCATCTTAATGCTGTCATGTTCCATTTACACAGCTAACGATAGTTGCTTCTGAAATCTTCCATGTGACGGGGTGTAAGATTGTGTATCTTTCATTTATGATGTCTGAGAAGACATGATGCTAATGAATTGTACGTCCCACAGCTTCCTTTAGCATTCTCATAATCTGAATAATGAGTCTTTTTATTATTTGGGTTCTCTTTAGTGAGCCTTTAGTCTCGGTTGTTGTTTCCGAGGGGATAGCCTATTTCGGTCAAAACTATTTGGCTTCATTTTCCTCTCAGTAACGATTCGACTAATAACTGACTTTGTCACCTTGAAATTTCGTTATTGACGCATTGTAGTTATGCAGAAATATTTTCAAAACGACCAATATGTACCCTTCTCACCAAATTGGAACCTAAATGTCATTTTTGACCGTAAATAACATGCCAAAGCAAAACAACTCTCTTCTATTCCTACTTGATCCCATATTAATGTGATATGTTGTTTGCGTTAGCTCGTAACCTGCTGTCTATTTGTGCAGTTGTTCTTGTAATCCTGAGACAACCCTCTTTATTTCATTTTATCTTTTAAAGAACTAGAAGACACAGAAATCATAGAAACTATTATCCAACAATTGTCTTCATTTAGTTTTACAGTTTTTAGAGATTTTTTTATTGTAGAATATTTCTAACAATAAATAATTTTTATTTTTGATATTGAAAATATTCCTGATATTGAAAGTTGTTGTTTTCACTTCAGTTTTTTTATTTTTATGACCATCAAGTGTCAGTGATATTAATATGAAAGACTTTCTAAAGATCCCATGTTTAATCTAAATGTTCTCTGGATTATTCATAGTTCTTATAGGTATTTTCCCCTTCCAATTAAGATTTTAAAATAGAATAATAATTTTAAAATAAAATTCAGAGGGAATAACATATTTTAATTAATACTCCTTTAAATTCGGTCAAATTGTTCATCATTTTTAAGATACGGTATTTAATTGAAATATTTTTAGGTATTTTCCAAACAAGCCTTTGTAGCTTTCGGGACAGGGTGTAGGCTGGGACGTTTTATTGTCACTATTTAATATTTGGTGGTCAGTTCAATAACCTTTTTTCCGCAGCAAAGAAATTCGGTTACCTTTATACTGAAAGAGGACTGGGTGATCTATTTATTTGTTTGTTTGTTTGTTTTTGTTTTTTTTTGATGGCACACAAATTTCAGTATGACTTCTTTTAGCGGCGCCAGAACAACAGAGGTGTGAAATTGAGATTGAAAGGAAGAAAGAAGGAAAATTCCAAGCCAATGCCGGGATTCGAACTCGGGGTTCTGGAATATCATCCGCCGCAGCGCAGATCCATCGCCTTGACTTCTTAGCTAGGGCACATCCAGAGGAGAAAGAACGTATCCCGATCTTCTCCAGAGATTAGCTACCCACACACGTAGGGGATTTTTGTGAGTTTTGGCCTTAAAGAACAATTCACATGTGACAGTTACGATTATGTTAAGCGTAAGCAGAGGAGGTGATAGGTGGGATGGAGATTTTTCAGATATAGATCACAAATTCCTATCCTTCAGGCGCAGCTTAACGAACAGATTCTCAATAACTATTAGTTCCTTTAACCATCAGTTGACAGGATTTTATTTCGAACTTGCCTAGACTAACTTTCGAACATGAACTGACAAGTAAATGTTGTTTCTGACAAATTGACACTAAATAACACTAAATTTATAACTATATTCTCAACTTTTATAGGTATTATACATTTGATAATTGTAAACACAGTTACAAGAAATTCGAATTGCAATAGGAAATTTTCTCTTTTCTTATTACGGCTAAGTTTAATTTTTTTTAATAATACAGTAAAACCCCGTTATTACGCTCCTGCTTATAGCACTATCCCGTTCTTTACCCTCCTTTTATAGGTTCCCTGGAATTTCCTATTTAACTCTGTATACTTTTACCCTCTTATAACGCTTCAAATCCCGCTTGTAGCGCTTTGCTTTTTTTTTTTATATCGGAAGTTTTGTATCGAAAAGAAATGTAACACTGTAAAGATTCTTTTTCTTTCCCTGGTAGGAGGGAATCTTTGAACTCTGAAGTGCGGATCTGTGATACAGTAGTGCAAAATGTCAAAGCGGAAATCCCTTTCTATAAGTGAAAAATTGCAAATTCTCCACAAGTACGACGAGAATTCTACACTAAGTCAGAAGGATTTCGCAGAATCTATAGGAATCCCCTCATCCACTCTGAGAACAATAATAAAAAATAGGGATGCAATTACCGATGCAGCGAAGGGTGGTTGCAAACGTAAAAAAGGAAAGTGTGGAAAATATGAAGATGCCGAGGAAATTCTAATTGAATGGATTCATCAGTCCCGTGATGCATCAGTGCCATTAAGTGGCCCAATCATTCAAGAAAAGGCGCGTGAAATAGCGGGCAAATTGAACACAGAATTTTGTGCCTCTAATGGTTGGCTAGATAGATTCAAGAAAAGGTACGGCTTAGTATATCGCCAAATCAGTGGAGAATCAGAATTAGTTAGTGACAGTAATGTAAATGAGTGCCAAATAAAGTGCTCCCGAGGCTCTTTACTAGTTATGTGCCACGCGATGTTTTTATTGCGGATGAATGTGGCTCAATTTTCAAACTAATGCCCGACAAGTCATATGTGTTGCAAGGGGAAAACTGCCATGGTGGAAAATTAAGCAAGGAAAGGGTAACTGTTCTTGTTGCTGCAAATGCTGATGGATCTGAGAAATTGCCACTGGTAGTGTTGGGAAAGTCAGCAAGGCCTTGATGTTTTAAAAACATTAAAAGACTGCCATGTGAATACAAGAATCAGCACGTGCCTGGATGACGGGTGAGTTTTTTGTCTCTTGGGTGAAAGACTGAGACCAAAAAATGATGAAAGCCAATCGCACGATTCTGCCTTTCATCGACAACTGTCCAGCTCACCCAAAAAATATGAATCTGAAAAATGTAGAACTTGCTTTCCTCCCTCCCAACACAACAAGTAAGATTCAACCAATGGATCAGGGAGTAATAAAAGTGCTAAAGCATTTCTACAGAAAGCGTGTTGTTTTGAGATATCTGCAATGTATCGAGAGTGGAGACTCAAATCGCATCACCTTGCTGGATGCTGTGAACTTCATCTCTGCTGCATGGGAAGGAATTGATGCTCAGACTGCTTCAGGAGAACAGGATTCTTTAATGTAAGATTCTTAATGTTGTTAAATTGGGTTATTATCTACTAACTGTGTAAAACTTTCTGTGCTTCTTTTTTTTTTAATTTGGTAAGAGCATGATCTAGCACTCCCCGAAACAAATGCCAATTTAATTTAACTGCTGTTCGGGAGAAGTTGGGGGATGTGAGTTTAGAGGATTTTGTGTCAATTGACGATATCCTAGTGATCTCAGAAATCCGCGATATCGACGACATGATTGCAAATCATGCTGCTGACCAGGATGAGGACAGTGATGCAGAGGAAACTGAATATGCAGAGAAAAATGCTCCCATAAGAAATTAAGCCCTCAGTGCACTAAATCTGCTCCGAAAGTATATTAGTGTTGCTCCAAGTGGTGTATCATTTGTTGTTAATAGTTACTTGAATCGCATTGAAAATGTCATAATTCATAACAGTAGCACACACCCGGCAAACCACAATTAAAGATTTTTTTAATAGGAAATAAGCTCATATTTGCACTATATCTACTGCAGAATCAAGTATGTCTCCTGTAAAATGGTGTCTAAATCTTTCCACATCTCATAATTCATTTCCCGTCTATAGCGCTATCCCGCTTATTACGCTTGTAGGTCACGGTCCCTTGATAAGCGCAATAACGGAGTTTTACTGAATTTTTAAAATAATAATTTTTTATTTTTACAAAATGTAGTCCTACTAGGATTATAAATTAAAATCCCATCAACAGGTGTTAGGAATTAAGACTACAAGACACATAATTTAAATACATACAAAATAAGTCATATACAAATAAATATTACTAATGATTTTTGATAGAGTAGATATATTTGGACTTGAAGCTTAAATTCAAATACGCGCTTTTGATTTTACACAGCATAAAAACAGAAGTAGTACTTAATTTATAGTATATCATTTCACATATCATTTTATAGTGAAAGCGATTTGATGGTCAGTAAAGAGCGTGAAACAGCTATTCTTGGAGTCATTAGGATATTTTTAGTTGAGGTTAAGAACGTTTCTTTAATTTTAATTACCAAATATTTTGTTTCAGAGGAAAATTTAATAACTTTAAATGATCTCCGGTTGACTAGAATTTTAAAGAAAAATTCAAAACAGAATAGAAAGTGTGAAGGGAAATGCAAATCTTATTAAGCTTACTCTCTCTTTACTTACTTACTAATACAAGCTTAGGTTTCCATGAAATTTTAAATCATTATAACAAATTTTAGAAATTTGCAATGTATGTACCATTATATTGAATTACCGATGAAACTAAAATGTTCAAATACATTTTACCTAATTAATTTCTGTTTTATTTGTTTACTTGAAATTGGGGCTTAAAAATAAATACAAAGAAGACTAAAGTAATGATAGTTGAAAAAAATAAGGAGAAAACAAAAGCAATTATAAAAGTAGGAGGAAATAACATTGAACAAGTAGCAAAATTTTTGTATTTGGGAAGCTACATAACAGATGATAACAGAAGTTCTGAGGAAATAAAAAGAAGAATAGCTATCATGAAACAAGCATTCCAAAACAAGAGAAATATATTGACATATTGAATATTGAAACTAAAAAGGCCTTTGCAAAAACGTTTCTATGGAGCATCCTGATGTATGGCAGTGAAACCTGGACGTTAGGGAAACAAGATATTAATCGCCTTCAGGCAGCTGAGATGTGGATATGGAGGAGAGTGATAAAAACTAGTTGGACTGATAAGAAGACAAATCAAAAAGTTCTGGAAGAGGTGGAAGAACAGAAAAAATTATTACAGGATATTGAGAAAAGAAAAACCAAATTTTTGGGACATATGATTAGACATAACAATTTTCTAAAAATTATTCTGGAAGGGAAAATTGCAGGAAAAAAGGGAAGAGGAAGACCAAGAAGAAAATTCTTGGATGACACACAAAGGGTTCTGGAGTTCCGAGGCTATTATGAATTAAAGAGAACGGCCGAGGACAGAAGAGCATGGTTGCAGCGACAAGGCGGTGCCTTTAGTACCTGATGATTGAAGTTATTATTGAGAACTGTTAGTGCTATATCGACGCCCCTAAGTTGACAAACTATTCACAGACTACAAAGTTTTATTTTTTGAAATGCTCTTTAACTTAATTTTATTTTAATGTTAATATTTACTTTCTCCATATTATTGTCTTACACAATTACGAACTTTGGATAATTTATAAAGAGAAATAAATGTGTTCATATCTTCTGGACATCATTCAGTATTGTCTTCAATGAATCATTCAGTCATCGCGTAAGTTTTTATCAAAACTTATTGTAACTCTTAATCCTTAAACTTCTGGTTTTTAGATTTATATGTTTATATAAATATGTTTAATATGATTTATATGTTTAAATGTAAAGGAATATATAATTCTAATCTAATATGTAATTGCCAAAAAAATTGAAAAAGTACAGGTACAAAAATACCTAGGTATCTATCTTGATGAATACTTAAGTTGGAACAGTCATTATCAAGCAATTGTAAAAAAGATGAATACATTTTTATTTATGTTTAACCATATTAAATATATTTTTCCTGTAAAACAAAAAATTATGATTTATAAAGCTTTTATTGAATCTTTTCTTTGCAATGGAATTGAATGTTGGATTTATTTAAGCAAAATACAATTAGAAAATATAAATAGATTAATTGAAAAAATACTAAATCAAATTTTCAATAATTATAAGTTTTATACTGATAAACAAAAAAAAGATATTAGAATTTTTTATAACATTATGTTACCTAATGAGAAAATTATGTACATTATTATTTTAAAGAACTTCTATTATATGTCAAATAAGTTAAAAAATAATGTAAATGAATTAAATACTAGAAATGTTTGGAATAATCTAATTCGTTTTGATCCTCCAAAAAATAATTTTGGTATGAGAGACAAAAATAGATTGTTATTTAAAATTTTTAAACAATTAGACTTAGAAGTTTTTCAAATTAATACTTATAAACATTTAAAAAGGGAAATTATAAGTAGCATAATAAATAAAAAAATAATTTGGCAACCTTAAATATATGTTGTAATGAATTATATTTATAAATAGTACTTACTTTAATTTTGTTTTCTTTTTGGAATTAGTATATGTATGTTAATTTTCACAATACTAATGTAAAATCTTGGACTTACTAATTTTGTATATATAAATGTTAATATCTGTGTTTTTTCAGCACCTGCACCACAGGATTTCTTTCTTCCTAGCAGGACTGTATTGTTCAAAATTTAGAAATAAAAAAAAAAAATATTTTCTTCACTTTTTTTTTTTTCAATGAAGAGCTTTTCCATTGATCTTCAATGAAAGATTTTAAACAAGTTATCTCCATTGAAAGATTTCTTTAAAAAAATTCCTTCTAAAAGAAAAGTTAAAATACTAATAATTAAATCGAAAGTAATTAATAGAAAGGTTTTTGGGAATAAATGTAATGTCTCTGAAATTAAAAATATCTAAAAAAACAACGAAATTAACACAAGATTAAATTTTATTTGATACAATTGTAAATCGAATAAAGGAAATTTTTAAATGTGAGGAAATGAAAGAAGGAAGAAAATTCTAAAAATGATGAAAAAGAATTACTGTGTTGTATGATTGAATGTTTATTCAATACACATAGAGTTAATGTAAATATCTACAAAATCAAAGGATGCTTCTTGTGATTTTTATTAACATATAATAATTATTTGAACTATTCGATGAAACGAAATTCTAGTTCTGTTAATTGTATTATTGAATATCAACTAACAAAGAAACATTATTGTAAAATAAACATAACACAAATTGGTATATAACATCATAGACAGACAACAAGTTAAAAGATGTCGTATTAAATTAAACCAATGAAACTTGTAAAGAGATGAGCAACCTTCAACAACATATAAATTTCTGTAGATTGTTTATGGTGTTATATCAGGATATTAACTGTATAAAAATCCTGTTAGATTCTATTCTTAATGTAAAAGAGAGACAATTTTACATTAAGAACCATAGAAATTGTCGTTTAATTTTACAATAATAAAACATTAAAAACACATTACTGTAAGGGTTTTTTTTAAACTTAAACTCTGATTTTCTTTTTCCATTTCTTTTTAAATTCCTTTTTGGGAGAATCAATTAATGATGCAGGGTTTTAGAGCGCACTAGATTAATGATGCGGCCAGACACCCATATGACCTTTGTGGTAATTGAAGATGAGCGATGTTGGGCACAAGGTCGATCATCTGCTGCTGTATTTCGTCGACTGACAATCAACCCTGATGGCGCCGATGGAATCATGCATCAAACGTTGGTACCAATTTGCTTCAAATATTGGTGAATTATCGGGCTAATTTCATTTATTCCTTTAACTTACCATCTTTGCTTAACAAGAACAGCGATTGTTGAGAAAAATATTAATTCAGCTCTATTAGATATTGATCTGAGAAAAGAATTTTCTGTGCATCCCAAATATTCTAATGTTCTGGAAGAATCTTTTATCTCAATTTCATTAGAGAGAAATGAATCAATGTAATAAAAACGACTGTAAAGAATATTTTTAATCCACGGTATCAAATAATTTTAAATTTTGATTAAGTTTTTCAATGTCATGAATTAATTTTTCAATTTAGAGCATGTATATTTTTGTGAATACGGACAAGAATCTCTAATTACTTGGAATTACATATGTTCTTCCGTCTGCCAAAAAAAAAAATAACACTTTCAATATTAATAATCACAGAATGAAGACTGTGTAATGTTGTTATTTTTTTGTGTGAATGAAAAGCTGGAATAGAAAGAGCCATTCAGAAATAATGGTCAAAAAGTTTAGTCGTTCCTGGACAGATGTACCTCCATAGTCAACGCTGAAAAAGCTTATGTATCTCTTTCACTCATCAAACTAGGACTCATAAAAATTCAACAAAATAAAATATTTTTTTCGAAATAAATGTAGTGTTTAACATTTATTTCTGATGTAGTGGAAGATGCTTAATAAAATAAAATAGTGTTGGATTTATGTATTTGAAACATGCTGTCTACAACCAATTATGAAACGAATGTTTGTGGGAGCTCAAGTAATGATTAATTCAAAATGAAAACTCTGATGAAGGTTTCAAAAAAGTGGAAAACAGAAAAGCAGAATCATTCAAAATCAAAATCTTTTTTGAAAATTCAAACTTATGAATTTTTTTTAAAAATTGAAAGGCACTAATGTATTTAATTCAGTGAGTGAACTTACATATCGTTCATTCCTGATATCGTTAAAAATCCATTTCCTTAGCAACACTTGTTTTCTTATAAGAAAATCTCGGGACTTCCAATTTGTGACGAGCATGGATATTTCAATAACAGATTTCAGGATTTATACAAGGCAAGGAAGATACCTGGATGCTGGATGACTATTACTGAGAGACGTTCCACAGTCGAAATATGGGAGAAAGTTATATAGTTGCCACTATATAGCTAAAACGGAATGTTTTCTCTATTATTCAATTTTCCCAAATAGTAAAGGTTTATAATTTAAAAATCTAATAGAAAATCTAAAACTATATTTGAATTGAAATATGTTTTTAGATTTTAGGGCAAAATGCTATTTCACTAAATTTTGTCCTTGTCATATAAAAGTATTATTTTATTTCCCAGACTTTAAACTATTTCCTATAAAAGCGAGGTTCATGAAATCATTCACATTCTAGACTGAATCTTTTCCAAATTGGTGTTTGTTGATTACTAAGCCAAGTAAGCGACAACATTCTCATAGAAAATTATCGAATATAAACAATGGATTTCTATCCTATTTCTGTTAGTCTTTCATTAGTAAACAATCAATATTAAATCATTTTCCTAACTATTTGCACGCAGTTAATACGATTAAATTAATAAATGTGATTTAATAATTTAAGGAAAATTATACAAATGTAATTATTTTTATTCAGAAAACGGAAATTTGTACGATTTGTATTTAGCAGATATAAGAATTGAAACTAAGGATAGATTTTTTTTGTCGTTTTCACAATTATTAAAAAAAGATTTTAATATAGTTATATTTAATAGACATAAATTATTTAATAAACTTAATACAGTAAGATTTGAAGATTGTTATTATAGTTATATTTGTTTGCCGTTTTATTTCATCAAAAAATAAAGAAATTGTAAGAAATCCGTTTTTAAGGAAAACAGTATTTAAGTTCTTTAAGTCAATGCATTGCAAATTGATATTACAACCTCAACTTAAAAATCCTAAATGAGAAAAAAAACTAAAATTACCTAGAAATATTTGATATATAAAATAATGAAAGAAAAATATCTGCTACTTACAATTCATTAAGTTTGTTGGTAGCTTATTTTAATTTTCCTGGGTTATTCTTAAAACAGCTTGGCACTGTTGTGCCTAGACTGTTCAAATTGTACGTAAATTGTTCGGGTGAAGGTACCAAACTGAAATAGTTCACGCTGTAATTTATTTAGTATTTTATATGTGAACACAATCTTTGTCTTTATTAATTTATTTAATGTATTACGAGGAGTTAGGTAGTTTATCTTTTAAGCAGGGCGCACACGAGACATCTTTTTTCATGGACAACTAGTTGTTAGAGCGCTTTTTGAGCACAGTTAGTACGACTTTCCACCAACTTTAGTTGGTCAGCACGAGTTGTTGGTGTGGGAACAACTCTGTGAGTTGTTCGGAAATTAGCCAATCACAGGGCAGCGTTGGAACACGTCAGTCGTGACGTCACGCCTATGGGAAAACATGGCGTCTAAAAAGATTTCGCCCGCTTCAGATCAGCGGGGAGCTTATACACAATGAATATCAGAGCATTGCGGTTTTTTTTTTCACACATAAATAAAGTTTATACTGAAATGCAATAAGTTTATGCGGCAGAATTTATCAGAGTTTTGAAAACTTCAATTTTTTCGGATTTTGCACAGCAGGCTGTGTTAGCCGCTCGCTCGTTAGTAAAGAATTGACGACGGCACCAATTACAGAAAAGGGCTATTATTGGCAATTGGTCGTTGGTTATTCTTGTATCGCATTATTGCCATCAATTGCGACTATATACCGGTTACTAATATTCAAACATTATTTCTCATATGTAATATCAATCACATTATAAGTGCTGTGCTTTGTTGGTTGTCCGCACGGCGGCGCATTCACTGTGTGCGCCCCTGACTGTCACATCCAACCTTAGTTGGCCAACTAGTTGCGACTAGTTAGCAAACTAAACTTGTCTCGTGTGTGCCTAGCATTATAGTATTAGCTAACACACTGAATAGACAAAACATTAATGATGGAAAGTTGATACTGGCACTCTCAGCATATCGTGGAACATATCCAAACCAAACGCACCCGATAAATAGGCGGGCATTTTGGTTTCACAGAAGTGTATGCAATCGACGAACATTGATGTGACCTTAACGACTTTGATCGTAGACGCATTATGGCTCAAGACAGATGGATAGTATATTATCCAAGTGTTTTGAAAGTAGCCGTGTGAAGGGTTTACTACAAGGCCAATGGCGGCAATATCACATCCAGTTTCAATCTCGTAGCATCAAGCAAGGTCAGCAAGCGGATGGTAGGGTGAGCGTTGCATACTGTGTCTGTATGAGCTAAAGCCACTGTTGACTACTTGTCATCGTATAGTGAACCTCGGCTGGTACCGTCAACATCGAAACTGGATCTCTGCAGAGTGGTACCGAGTTGGGTGATCAGATGAATCCCATTATGAGCTGTTTCGATTTGACAAGAAGGCGTGAATATGAGGTCGACACCATGAGGCATTGGGCCCATCCTGCCATGTGTGCTCTGTTCAAGAAGGTGACGGCTCTGTGATGGCTTGGGAAGTCTTCTTGAAGGACACATCAAAATCCTTTTTGTAACTGGAAAGGTTCTTAAACGCTATGAGTTACCAGAATATGCTACCTGATCACCTACATCCTTTCCTGGCCTTCGCGTAACTTTCAGCAGATGGTGTGTTTTCGCACCCAATGTGCTGCCCTTTCAGATCTTTATCACCTCGGCATTACTAGAGGAACAATCATCTAAGTTTGGGATGTAGGGTACCAAGATTTAAATCCTTTCGAACATCTCTGGGATGCCGTTCATCCTATCCATGAATCCGACAACAACTTCTAAGGCACAGTTGTGAACAATGGTAGCACAGCAATGGGCCGGCACTATTTCCGGCCCATTAACACTACAGAATCTGGTGGAGTCGATCACTCCGCCTTACAGGCTGTTCTTCGTCGTAGAGGAGGGTCGACACACTATTACTTAGACCTAATGTTTTGTCTTTTTAATATATGATAATGTTTTAATGATATTTTGTTTTGGACATCTTCGTTATTTTTTATCAATAAATATCAATAAATAATAAATAAAAAAATGGCTCACTTCTTTGGCTCTTGTTCTTCGATTATCTTTAAAGCTTTGTTGAGATTGATTTGCTATTCATAGTATTTCAACAATAAATAGCCTACAAAAAAAATCATACGTTGTTTTTTGTCCAGACTCAACGCTGTTTCTTGAAATGTTCTCTTCTAATCATGAAATGGTGAAAAAAAATGACGATTCTAAATCCTATAACATGTTCAGTCGATCTTCCATTGAGTAAATTTCAGCTTTGGGAGAAAAAAGTATCGCTGCCAAAAAGTGATCTTCCTGCAAAGTAGCTGTCAAACCTGTCGAAAGAACTGCAGTGACCTACCGAGGTGTCTTGTCTCATATATAACTTTAATGGAATAAAAAGCCTAATTTAATTTGCCTCCACCACTCTTCCCCGTCAGGCAACTATCGACATACGCAACAACGACGAGCGGAGATTGATTGACAATCGCTGTCAAGTTTCGTCAACTTCATATTTCATTGTCAAATTTCGCTGGATCACATTTTCTTCCTATTGGCCACCATTTCCTGAGAGCAGAGCAAATAATAACTAAGAAGAGGTGAAGTACATTAAAATATCAAACAGAAAGCAGGCTAAAAAAAACAAAACAACACAAAAACTAACTAGCACTGTAATGAAAGAGTGCTTCTCGAAAAGATGCAAACTCTGCCCATGAAATACATGAATTCACCCAAGTAAAAATAGTGGGATCAAAATGTGGCTAAATTGTTATAATTGTTATAATAGTTAAAGTAAGCCTAATCTATTTTTTTTCCATTATCGGTAAACAATCTAACGCAAGATGTCGTGCAATGCAATTTCTAATTTGACAAATAATTGATCAGACTAAGTCATACATTTTCTGTGATTGGCAAAACACAATCAGATACATTTAAGGATAATAATTTTAATGAAATATATTTTAGTTCGCTCATCTTAAATAGGTTAGGAAAGATGTGGGCAAAAAACAAACAATGATCGAAAGTTCCTCTGAAATTGTTAATACTACAATTTTATCTGCAATAAAGCAAAGCAATTTAACAAAACAAAACAAACAAAAATACTTTCAGATTACAACTAGCAGCAAATACAGTGACGATCAAATATAGATCAAATATAATGAGAATAGTTAATTATTTTTTATTTCGAGAGTATTTTAAATATTAATTCCCTTATCTATTTTATTTTATTCTAATTGTTTAGAGATATTTCAGTTTATTTCATATGTATACTTTTCTTTAAGTATTTTTTTTTTATATTCAATATTAAAGAAGTTTCTCCTCGAGTTGAGAGTGATTTTAGTGTTAAAAAATGAGTGTTTCAAGTTCTTGTGTATTTTTTTTTAATATTATTTGTTTGAAACTTGTTATCCGAAGATTCGATACTAATGAATTAATTAACTTATACTAAATTTAGTTTATCTGAATTTAATATGCAAGTTAATGTTGGTTAATTTAACTGATTTATCTCCTTAGATATAAATAACATTTTATAATTGGAGTCTTTAGTTTGTGGAGATAACTTTAAGTATTTTTTTTGTTTAAATAAATTCCAAAGATATTTTAGATGATATCAGAGCGATTGATTTATAACTATTAGATAGAATTTTCTTGATTTACAAATGATTACATATCAAGCACCCCCAATATCGAATCCCAGTTGTGAAAGTTTTCACTGGCCATTCATGGAGTTAAAAGATGACGGACAATACGTCTGTAGGTTGAGTGGATAGAACCATTGCGGGTAAGTTCGTCGATCTCACTAGGATCTACTCAACACAGAACACAGAGAAAAAAACAGAGCTTTTTTTCAGAGATCCCAGGTAACTCAGATTAATGCCGAAATACAGAAAATATTTAAACGATAAGCACAATGAAATTTTAGCATAAGATGAACAAAGATTCTAAACATATTTAAAAATTAAAATGAAACGCAGAAAGAAGCAGTTTAATTTATAAATTACAAGACATAATTATACACAATAAATATTCTCAATGTCTGTGAATAAAGTTGTTATTTAAAGGAGCAAAAAGATGTAATTTGGGGGGGGGGGGAAATCAAAAGTTAGGTTGTAAAAATAAATATAAAAGCAGTGACCCTGTATTACTTTGTATCAATAAGAAAGTTATTACATATAACCTTCAACTAAATGTGAATGTTCAAAATACATCTCTATCTATCATATTTAACAAAATTTAAAAAAATAAATAAATAAACCTTACATAAGCTTATCTTATATTTTTTGTACAGTTTTAAGATTTAAAAAGCACAACTGAAAACCCAGTAACTCAAGTGGAATAATAAAGCTGAAAAACAAAATAATTTACACATGACATATATGTTGATAGATCAAAATTAGAATATATTACTCATACTTACACTCTTACTTTGACAAGAAATATTTTCCAAATTTTCGTATGGAAATAACGTTTTTTTAATTAAATATTTTACAGAAAGATTGAAAGAAATGGGAGTCTTGTATGTAATCTGAAACTGGTTATTTAAATTACTAGTTCAATTTGAATGTTTAGGTTATGTATATTTCCAGGGCAATCTTGAAGTTTATTATTTCTTAATAACCTACCCTTTTTCTGGAATTAAACAAAGTAGATCTCTGAGTCATGAACAAATGAAGAAAAGACTCCAAGAAAAGACTTCTACCACTAAGTTATGACTCTTTGTTGAGCAGAGATCGTAAAATGAAATCCCACTAATTCCATGAATTACTATTTTTACAACCTGTGAACTTCAAATTACTTATGATTATCCAAAACTATCTGAAATTAGCTTCAGAATTATTATAAAGCACTTTCTGAGATAATTTTGCAATTTATTAATCCACAATCAAATTTGAAACTACGCACAACTGAATATAAAACTGTTCACTTACTATTCACAACTATTAATATTCAATTTAACATTTGAAACCAAATATTCCCAATTAAACAACTAAGCAATAGTAACTCATAACATTCTTTCAAATATATATTTAAATAATGATGACATAAATAGAGCCGTACACCTGTTTAATACACCTGTATTAATAATGTTAATATTAATAATACACCTGTATTAAACAGGTGTACGGCTCTATTTATGTCATCAATACTCTACAGTACACGTTAAACCTATCCTTTGATATATTTAAATAACTACGGTACAATCATCATGTTGATGTTTACCTTTCAGTTTCATATCGTTGAGATGATTATTCATGGAAAGGATATATATTAAACTCCCGAATTTCATTTTTCATGGTTCCATTTAACAGATCGCTGGAAAAATTTCACTTTTCTTCCGATGTGCAACTCTTTACAGAGAAATGATTTATCAGAAAGCAGATATTGATCCTAAATATATAAAACGTGATTTCTGTAAAATGAAAAACATTACATTATACCTAGAAATCATTAAATAACATTCTTTTAATATCCACAATATTTCATCTTTCTTATCGAAATACTTCCTCAGGTGATTATAGAGGACAAGAAGACTTAACAATAACCATCTTTAATATAATATTAATGAAACTGAAAACTTTTCTTTTTTAATTCGATATGCAAGTTGAAATTAAAATTTGCCTGTATCTTTTATCTAATTGACTTCCTTAGCAGTTTTTTGCTTAATTTTTTCTATTCATCATTTCTTTATCAGCTGCTCTTTATTATTATTCCTCTTTTAAAATAACCAAGGAACTGTTTTGTATTATCAACTTTTTTCCCATCTTTTATTCTATCTCTTGATTTCTTAATCATCTATACTAGTACTTCCTATCACTATTACTTTTTGAATATTTTATCGTTAATAATTGTGGTTTCTATGATGTCGCTTTTCCTGTCACAATTCCCCACTCGATGGGGGTTCGAAAAATTCGTAACTACAAGAGGAAATCTATACTTACTTTATGTTCGCCAAAATTATTACTTGTGATCCTACGATCTAAAAACAATAAAATAAAATGCCCATCTTGATGGCGCCATTCCAACTCGATTTTATTTCCGCCCAAGCCGAACTGAGAAAATGATTTGCATTGGATTCAGGAAGCTGTGTGTTCCCCGGGGAAAGAAATCATTTTCTCCGGTGGCAAATTCTTAATGCCTAGCTTTGGAAGTTACGGTGAGGAAAAGGTCTCCAGGGAAGTTATTTACATGCAAGATACGAATCAAAACTGAAGAATGGGAGTTAAAATATAATATTAGAGACCTTAAAAAATTAGGAAACAAACTGAAGATAGCTATTGTCCTTATCAATTTAAAACGAAAATATCTGAAACATGGAAATCATTTTTTTGCTTGATCTCAAAATAGAGAAATAAAAAGACAATTCCACATCTATCAAAGTTAAATTACAACTTAATAAACACTTTCTCTGTTATTAACATTCGGAAAACACAAGGAAGTACATGGAAATATATGGAAATGTCTTTTTAACTAACTAACAGCTTCAAAGATATTTAATGCATTTCTTTACAGCAGTTTCGGAAGAATAATCTGTACAAGTAGGGTATAATCCGTTTTATATTTCTGTAGATCATTACTGCTTTTGTGAACAATGCTGCTTATGACGCATGCATTCTTTCTGTAAGATCACCATAACAATTACATTTCTACATCAGTACTTATTTTTGAGGACAATAAAAAAAGTAATATTAGTCACTTAACACTGATGCACTGAAATCTGACTTGTGAGACGGATTTTATACAGTACAGGGTAACTTGATACAAGACTGGATCTAGAAAAATCGATCTTCTCGACATTAATAACTGGGGTTTACAATGAGGAGAAGGCTTAATCCTTTGTGGTGGATTTTTGTTTTTCTTTGATTAGATCTGTAACCAGTATTTGGTCATGTGAATACTAGATTTCATATTTGTGCTTTAAAGGTGGACATTTGTAACGATCTGAACTTCATCCCATCTGTCTGATTGGTTGGAAAACCATTCGTCTAGACTAATAAAAAAGAGATGCTTTTACCTTTTATTTTCAAGAATTAAAAAAAAAATGGCATAAATACGGTTAGGTCATAGTTTCGTTAGAGAACATCCTACAAACAAATTGAGAAAGATTACACTCAAACTTTAAAGAGAAAATATTTTTAAGAAGAAATTAATGAATTGCGGAGATTAATATTGAATTTAGTTGTTTGTAAACTGAATTGTCGTAATGGAATTTATTTTACACCGAACGAAAATCTGAAGAAAGTTCTACGAAAAAGTCTGATGAAAAAAAAGCAAAACATTTTGGAAAGTCATTAATTAAACAAAGTAATCAAATCAAAAATATTTTGCTTTTTTTTTCATTTATAGAAAATCAAAGTATTAATTATTAAAAATACGGATATGTATTTTCTTTTACTTGAAATATAAAAAAGAGAAAGATTAACAAAATAGTAAGAGAATTCTTAGACTGCATTTAATTTGAAATTTGGAATTATTTAAAACCTCAAAGAATAAACTTTTCTTGCATTTCTCTAATAATCAATCCGTAGATTGGTTTGGAGCAATTCGCCGTTCATCTCTGTTTCAGCTTTCCTTTTTAGTTCCGAATAAGTATTCAGTCAATTATAGGCTGTCGTATATATGTTCCTTCTATTTTACCTTCAATAATCAATGTTAAAAGATCATAATGTCATAATGTACATTATCTCTTCTATGTTTTACATTATTCCATAAATTTACTTTCTGCCACTCACATCTAAAAACTTCATTACTTACTTTTTCAATCCAATTAATTTTCACAAGTACAGTAGTTCACTGAAATTTGAAAAGTTTCCAATGTTCCTTTTCTTGCAGCTGCAATGGACCACGTTCCACAACTGTATAATGCCAGACAAATGCTTAAACAATTTTTTCCTAGACTAATTTGGTTGGAATTTTTGGATTCAGCATAAAAAAATACATAGGAAAAACAAATTTAATTCCATTTGATTGATTAGGAGATGAGATATTCAAGAAAATACGTCAGAAAAGGGGCGTGGCACCCAAAAAAAAAAACCTTCAAAAATTCATATCTCGGCAAATATTTAACCAAAAAAATCCCATATTTTACAGAATGTGTTATCTTATGACCTTTTATATGCAAATAAATTTTCATAAAAATCTGTGATGGTGTGGTGAACTCATCAGGTGATCTGACATGGAATGATCTATGATTGATGTTGCCAAGTTAATTGAGGATTTTTCTTGTAATCTATAGACAGAATAATGAGATACAAAATCTTGGCTTTTCTCCTTCGTAAGGAAGAAATAATAAGAGTGATATGATATCCAAAAAATATAGCCTTTAAAAATTGCTTTTAATTATTTGAAGGTGTAATTACTATGTAATACTAATTTACATTTCATTCGATTATGATGAAAACAACAAATTGTATATTTATCAAATGAAAGGCTTTGAAAATAATTCAAAAGCCTATGTTTAATTTAACATCCTGATGTTCTTAGAACAAATCATTCATTTATATACGTAATAGTAAACGAATTATTTGTGTTTCAGAAATTTGTCTGATGGAAATGAAGAGAACGATCATTTCTTTTCTTTAGGCTGTTAAATTCTTTTTCAACGTCTTCGTTATAACTTAACAATTACACTAATTAGCTGCATGACTTGGGGGTTTTCTGTAACAAATGAAGCTTTTCAAATGAAGTCCTATTTTAGGTACTGCAGATTAGTGCAAACTTCGGATAAAAGCCTTCTAACTAATTTTTAATATTCTGTTTGAATTGTTATTGGTCGTCGTAACCGATTGGGTTATTTTCGAATTAAGATTAAACTATAATTAGAAGAAACATTTCTTATCTTCTGAATTCAGCAAGTTTAACAGAAATTATTTAAACAAAGAATGTGGATTTCCTCACGAAATCCTACCCAACATTTCTTGAAATTAATATGAAAACACAAATTGAAATTACAAATAGTTGCCAGATAAACTTTCTGAGATTTGTTCTTTTTTCCATCGAGTTACTTCATAAAATAATAGTATTTTTTAATTACCATTTCTCAATGAATTGATACTTTTTCTATTGGGTTTATCTTAGAAACCATGTTTTCAATTGCACGTACCGTGCCAAATATAATAAATAGTTAAATGATATAAGAGAAACTATCTTCCAAATAAATTCTTATAAACATCGATCTTTGCTCAGGATCTTCATTTTATTACAGTGTTCGAAATAGTTTGATCAAGAATTCGTTTTGATTGTTTTTGGTTTGTTAAAACGCCACCGTGAGTGACCGGCTGTGCAACCGGCTGTGGTTGATAGATTAACATACGACCAAGCATTGTATATTTCGGAATCTGTTATTTATATTAATGGAATTCAGTGAAGATGGCAAAAGACAGGAGATACGTAAGAACTTAATC
The DNA here is from genome assembly GCA_023159025.1 of Thereuonema tuberculata. Taxonomy (NCBI): domain Eukaryota; kingdom Metazoa; phylum Arthropoda; class Chilopoda; order Scutigeromorpha; family Scutigeridae; genus Thereuonema; species Thereuonema tuberculata. The sequence goes on along the minus strand of JAFIDM010009631.1, from coordinate 216,721,941 downwards.
TAATTGCTGCTTTTTTATTGGTTCATGCTTCTTGCTTTTTCTGCTTGCCTCGCAGATAAATTGAAAAATACTGCCCACGGCTTCCTCACGGAGAAGAGATCAATTTGCTGGCAGAATTCTAATATAATAAGCAAGGAGAAATTTACATCCAAGATGGGAAGATCTCATGCCGCAAACCTTCTATCACAGTCTTATGCAACGGATCGTACTGCAAAAATAACTTATTTTTTTTCTTTATTCTCTTTAGTGCTTTTCCTATTTAAAAGGCAAAGATATAATACAGCTAGAACATAATGACGCACATTTAGGAAGCTTTACATATTACTAACATATCATAAGCCAATTTCCACAAATTACTTGAGGCAAATAATGAATATTGCCCTTGATGAGTTATTAATGACTCATCATTGTGATGAATTGTTCAACATTGTTCAGGGCCTAACTGCAAAAATCACATTCTCCACTTTAGCAAATTTTTCAGGAAACATGAAAAACCTCTCATTTCAATAAAACAAGGTTTTGAAACTTGCATTTTTTTTTTGAAAATATAATATAGTCAGACAATGTGGTTTGTAACGCTGTTTCAAATCATATACAACACATAACTTGGAAAAATGACGTTAAAATATGGAGAATGTGACTTTTGGTACTTACATATAGAGAATTTGAGTTCTGCACTTTGATAATTTCTAGAACGCGTTGCGTCAAAAGTAACATTCTGCAAACTATTAGAGAAGATAATGTAACTCACGATAATATTTAGTTTGTTTAGGGTGAAAAGTTAAAATACCGGCATACTTTTTGGCACAAAACTTTGTTTATTGAAGAAACAAATTTTACAAATTATTATCACAATATGCAAATAACACACACAAAAAAAAACCCGACAGATTGTCATCAAAACAGTTCAGTTTATTGAACAAAATCAGATCTGGATAGCCTGCAGTTCATCCGCAACTTTTTTTCATTCCTCCTCATATTCTCCTGGCACATGTACTTCAGGTCCATCCAAGCATTAATCGGCATAACATGCATTACTGGAGTGTAGAAAATCCCCACTGGTTACGACGAGTTGAACATCAACGTCCTTGGTCAGTTAACGTTTGGTTTGGAATCATAGGGAACAAACTCATTGGTCCTTATTTTACTATATACAAACAAACCATATGATGTTTAATAATATTTATTGGTCCTTATTTTATTGAAGGTATTTTGAATGGAGTCAGATATCGAAATTTTTTGAAACAGGAACTACCAATACTACTTGAGGATGTTACCTTGGACGTTCGACAAAGTATGTGGTATCAGCATGACGGTTGCCCAGCGCATAACTCACGTCATGCACGGGAAGTATTAGACCGTGATTACAATGGTCGGTGGATTGGCAGAGGTGCCCCTATTAATTGGCCTGCTAGATCGCCTGATTTGACATCGCCGGATTTCCTTCTGTTGGGTTTTCTAAAAGATAAGGTTTATCAACAAGTGCTAACAGACCGTGAAAACATGGTAGAACGCATAAGAAACGCCTGTGCTGAAATTCCCGCAGATATGTTTCTGTCCTGTGTACAGTCATTTGAAGACAGGATCAATGTATTTTTTTTACGTGTATTGAAGTTGAAGGTCATATTTTTGAATATTTACTGTAATTGGACAAAACATTCCGATATGTGAGACAAGAAAAAGAAGAGACACAACGGAATACATTACAAGTTATGAAATAATTGCCTCTC
>JAFIDM010009631.1:216679495-216706023 GCA_023159025.1 Thereuonema tuberculata | reverse complement strand
GATTTGAAGTGAGTGTTTTGTTTTATTTTATAATGATTTTAATTTATATAAATTTCAATCTTATTTTTTTTTATAACTGTCCTATAAGACAACCCCCGATTTTGGGGGCCTTTTTTAATGATTCAACTATCGTCTTATCTGCCGAAATATACGTTACTTATTCATTAACATATAAATGATTTTTTTTTTAACAATCGACTTTAGTTTTATAAAAAATGCGAATGTTGAATGTTCAGTAATTCACCCTATAGTTTTACGAGTCATCTGTATAGAAATAATTCTAATTACTAATTAATATATATGTCTTAACCCCAATCTACTTCCTTCAACTTCAGTCTTTTCATCTGCGTAATTGCAGTGCTTGAAGTTGCAGAAAGACTCTGGTATATGCAATTGTGGCTACTACAATTAACTTCACATTATTCAATGAAATTAACGTACGGCATCAATTTTTTAATATTTTTTTTCGTAATACAAAGTATCTTTACAATATTTCATATCACAATGTCGCGTCAGGTCCATGATATTGATAATTATCAAAATAATAGCACAGACTTTTCTTACTGTAAACGAACTTATTCAAACTAACTAACGAAGCCACAAGATACCGAAATATTGACGAATCACCTTGAGTAGAAAATTCTCTCATCCAAGCACATATTATTTCTGCTTTTAATTAAGTAAGGTAAAGTCGCCAAATACCGCACCCCACTTTGTTTTTTCATCGTAATTTCTCTAAATTTACATATAAAACTTCAAAAACAACACCATTTTACTACTTATTTATTAGTGTATTAATAAAAAGAAACAATATTGTGCTTTTTAAGCAAATAATTTAACTATGAGCTCGAAACGTAAACAATAGTTTTCTCAAATTTATAATTGTGTGTTCCTAATGTCGCCCCCGGGTACGGTTTTAGGGACACAAAAGTAATATACTAAGAACAAGTTGAAGTATTGCAAATGTTTTTAATTATTTTCTATATTAAAGTTACAAAATCATGTTTTAGTCTAACAAAGTAAAGTTTTAGTCTTCTATATTAATTCTCCAAGCATGTAGCACAAATGAACCTAGGACTGTCGCAGTCTTCTGCACAGTCTTCATGGCACCAAGTAACACATTTAGTGCATCTTATCCACTTTTCTCCACCTCGATCTTCCGAAACGTTTTTCTCACAGAAAGGGCAAGTAGCATCGTTGTCATCGTTGTTTCCATCGTGTGTGGAAATCAATGGTGGTTCCTCATCTGTCTCGTTTTCCGACGAAGACTGTCTTTTCGAACATATCTTTTTTTTTGGCAGGTGAGGTTTTTATCTTTACTATCAGTTCGCCTTTTTCTTTTTGTTTTTGCGCTGTCATAGTTATTTTCTCTTGCTTCTTCTTTTCTGATTCTTCTAATTGTTTTTTTTTTTATGAGGAGATCCTGTGACAAGCATAAGAAGCACCTCCTTCTTTCTAACTGCGTTCACTGCTTTAATCATAGCATCTGAATCCCATGTCTTCTTCTTTGGCATCATAAAGTAGAAAAAATAACAAAAAAATGAAACAAAAATGTGTCATTGACAACACACGAATCATTCCAAATGGTGTGCCTAATACCGCACCCGGAGCGGTATTAGGGACACCACTGGGTGCCATATTAGGCTGTTTGACATTTTTCCTTGACCAAACAAAAAAAAAATTTACAAAATGTAATCTATAATTTGGATGAATCCGTTTAAATCTTTGATAATAACGGTCTAAAACTGTAGGTAACAATATTGTATTATAGACAAACCTTTATGCTATATGTTACTACAAAAATTTTGGAAAAAAACTTACATTTTCAACATAATGTTATGTTTCTTCTGCACGCGATAATTTCTGTAGCTCCTTCCTTCACAAGTCAAAATGTCCGAATCAGGTGACCTGTTAATTAGTTCCGCAACTGGATTCCACATGGCACTGCCTGTTTTCCAGAAACCAGGGGTACGGAAATAGGGCCGGGTGAGGTATTTGGCGACTTTACCTTATTATGATATTTATTACTACTTAATTTCTAATATTAATGACAAAACACCACTGGAATAGCAAGTGTAGAAAATTTATAATACATCAAAGTTCACCTAGTGTAAACCTATTAAATAGAATATGAATATATACAACATCAAAGTTATCTTAAATATTCTCCCTTAATCACTTTTAAGTAATTTAGAACTAAACTATAAGTCAAGATTTCCGAATTTATGGTATCCGAAGTTATGGTTTCCACACTTATGGTATCTATTTATACTTTACAGATTTCCCTTCCATATTTTATTTTTCATTGGTAAAAATAAAAAAAAAGTTCGTTAAAAATTCAAGAATCAATGTTTTAATCCAAATTATTAAATAAGAAATTACTGTCGATTTGTGCTTTAATAACATTAATAATATATTTTAAAATTAGTTTTTTTATGTTTTTAAAAACATACTAAACTAATTTTAAAAATTTTAATATGCTCAAGATGTATAAGTCTAGCGTCTGTGACATTAGAACAAGCAAAAATAAGAATTATCTGTTTTCTTTCTTATAAAGTAGGCAAATAGACACTATCAGTGAGTGAAAACCCTTGAGATAGAACAATACTTCTACCTGTATAATTTAATTAATTAATTCTGTAATTAAAAGAAATATTGGAATAAATGTAACTAATGAGGGTTATTTTATCACATTTTAATCCATATGTTTTATTTTGCTGATATTTATCTCTATACATAGATATACTATTTGATATCAATGCTTTTCCGACATCAATCAATGAAGAGAATGCTTTCCTAGATAAAAGCCCTCTATCTTCCAACTGTAATTATTGCTTGATTCGTATGTTATCACTCCGCCCATTATCTGGCTCCGACATGGATTGCTCGGCATAACTGGAACAATAGCTTTAATAGGGAGATTCGGCTGCATTTGGTTTGCTACTAATCCCACTCGCCTGCAGAATATTTGATGAAATCCTATAATGGATCTGCCCGAGCATCTCTACTGTGTCGAAAACCGATGATAGCCTTTACATCATTTAAGAGGAGAGGAACGTGGTTGCAAATCCCACATCTTGTTTGTTATAGATTGAGAAAGAGAGGACGAACTGTAAACAGCAAAATAACAAATTAATCATGTAACGATGGTCCAAGAACGGGATAAAATGGTATCAGAATTTCAAATATACAAAACACCTGATTTAGTGATTTTAAGTGAAACACACCGTATATACATTATTGTTTGTAAAATATATTTTACCTTTGCAACAAAATGTTCATGACAATTCTTTAAAAATCAATCGTTAGAAAGAAAGTTTATTATTTTTTTTTTTTTAGCAAACGTTTTCGTTCGCTTATTTTTTTGCAAGACTAGTCTACAAATTTCATTGAAGTTTGATAGGTTTATTAATTTGTATGAATATAAAGTAACAATAAGAAAAATCATTAAGTTTTAGTTATTTCGAACTTTTGGAAAAATTACAAAATTTTTGCGTTGAAAGCGTATAAATCTTATTGTTTCACTTGAAAATTTTACTTTTGTTGATCTAATGGTCTTTTATTCTTTAGTCTGTTAGAACCCTTGTAATGGTCCTTTTTATTTATAAATTTAATGAGAATGATTAAGAGCAATAAATTTTTAAACATAACATTTGTTGGACATCACTTAATTCTGTTGCACCCTCAAAATTTTCAATAACAGCTATTACATAATTTCATTAATAATTTTTTTAATATGTAACAGACATTACATAACTCAGAAACGAGTCTACTTACTTCAAGAGAGAAAATGAAACGAGTTTCTGTTATAATCGTAACGTAGATATTTAATATTATTAATACATTGTTTTTAAAAAGTTAAAATTAGTAGAAGTATTTAAAAAAAAATATTTGCATCCTGCAAGCTTGACTACATGACTATCGTTTAGAGAAAATAAAAACAAAACTAAAAGCAGCCTTTTGAAATTCCTAGTTTGAATTTCTAGTCCTAAAATTTTAACCTAAATTTTTGTGAAAAGACAATTTAATTTTCCCATTTAGTTAAATTGAGTTAGTTCCGAAGTTCAGCATTTTTTCATGCCTAGGTAACGTGGTCAACATATTGTTGTCGCACGGATGGATTGAATTATTCACGAGCTTAATTAAGTGTTAGTTGGACTGTTGCACGAGATGCGTCGAATTAACCCACGGGAGACGTATTGTTTCAGTATGGCTGCAGTCAGTTCAGTTCGCTCCCTCACAGGGTTAAGACGTGAGGGAGGAGTCAGTTCAGTTCGGTCCCTCGAAAAGTACAGACGTGAGGGAAGAAGCAGTCCAGTTCGATATCTCACCGACTAAGACGTGTGAGATACAATTCTCATCCTCGCAAGGAAAGCGAGGACTCCCGCAGACGTTACGAATTTCGCGAGAGCGAAGGCGAAGGAAACTGTACCAACATAGAATTGCCAGGTTACGGAGGCAAACGGAAAAGTTGAGCCGAAGAATAAGGCCGGATCGACGAGTGACGAACCGAAGAAAAGGTTGGATCGTTCATTGACTCATCGAAGAGTGAAGCTATTTTTGTCGGAGACAAAAGGGAATCCTTACCGTAAGAAGGACCGGAACGATCGTCGACTTGCCAGAGAAAGAAGCAAGAAGACAAGACAGGTCGAGAAAATTGGACCAGGGATAGAAATACATTCTGCCCGGGAGATACAGTTTCAGCGGGAACTTCTGTGACGACGCAGTGATAGGCCTAATACAAGGTGAAAAGCCTATTCAGAAAAGTTCAAAGTAGAAAGACGATAATTGCCGCCAGCGAGATTTATATGATACACCCAAGATTATTCGAATGCCGTAATGAAACCTCTATGATAGTAAAAGCCAATGCCCGGTATCAATACGCAGATACAAGCAAGGATAAAAAGGCTTAAACGAAGGTGATTGAAATATCAACAGCTGTTCGACAAACGAATTCAACGGTTTAATGTAAGTAGAACTTTACTTGAACAGTTTCAGTTACTTAAATGGGAAACTTAGAAGCAAGTTAGGCTACAGGATATCAGAGACTGGGAATCATTTTGGATCTAGAGAATTCAGCGAAATAATTCTTTAAAGTTGAAATTAGTGGCGAACTTTTATCAGTAGAGTTTCTAAAATAGAAAATAGGGATTCTAAACTTACAGAACTTTTGTAACTGCATGTTAGTGAGATCGTCATTGAAGAGAAGAGAATTGAAAATTTAATTGACAGCAACTTCAGCAAAGAGTAACGTAAATGTGTTAGTTTGCCGAATGAAGCCCTCGTTGCTGATCAGAAGCAAGTTTTGCAGTATAGAAGCAAAGAACTTTTAATTTAAAGACATTACAGTTTATTTAATTCTAGTAAAAGATAGAATTATCTGTAAGCTTGATTTGAGTAAGCCTGTTGTAATTTTTGTCGCCAAATTAAATGTTTTAAAGATTTCCATTTGTTGGTTTTATTAATAATAGATTCAGAGCACTGATTATTTTTACTCTGCTGTTTGATTTCCACTTAGAATTAAGAACTTAAAACTTTACACAGCCGTATGTCTGTGTCAAATAATTAAACAAACAAACATTATAAACAACGAAAAGAGAAAACAACTTTGCATATACAATATTATGAGAATCAATAAAAGTAAGGAATAAAGTTTTTTCAGGTTAAGTCAGAGAAATAACATAAAAAATGAAGCTACAAGACTAAACGATATTTCTGCGTCGAAGTTAGAAATAGGCTAGCGATAATGGAAATATTAGGCATAAATGTCTAAAGTTATTTCTAATTGACTGAACTTGCGAGTATTACTATTTCACTTGGATATTTTTTTCTTTGTATACATACTGTCCGGCCACTTTATTAGATACACCCCTGCTGTGCACACAAATGTTAGGTTCCACTCATTTGCAAGTCACGTGGACAGTTGTGGCTATAAATACAGTACAGATCTCCCATCATCAGTTGAGAAAGCAAACCACAGTGATAATCGGAAAGTATAGTGATCTAACGGAGTTTGAAAGTGGCATGATCGTCGGGGCTGTAGACGTGCTGGTCAAAGCGTATCCGAGACGGCAGTACTCTGAACTTTTCGCGTACAACAACATCAAGGGTGTATAGGGAATATTGCAACCAACAGAAAACGTCGAGTCAGCGGCACGCCTGTGGACGAAAATTGCTCGTTGATGATAGAGGCCGGAGGAGGATGTCTAGAATTGTGCAAGCCAGAAGAAGGGTCACAATTGCCCAAGTGACGTCCGACTTCAACAGTGGTGCGCAGCAAACCTTCTCGAAACGCACCACTAGACGTACCCTGTTGGAGATGGGCCACAAAAGTCGACTGCCTCGTCGGGTACCCTTGTTATCAGCAAAGAACAGGAGCGCACGCCGTTTGTGGGTAAAGCAATACCGACACGACCATCGACTGAAAAGAAGGTTGCTTGGTCCGATGAGTCGAAGTTCCTGCTGCATCATGTTGATGGCAGACACAGAATTTGGCGCAAACAACATGAATGTCTGGACCCGTGGTGTCTCACAACAACTCTTCAAGCCGGTGGGGGCAGAATCATGGTGTGGGGGATGTTTTCCAGGCACACGTTGGGTCCATTGATACCTCGAGGCACGTCAGGATGCTAGAGAGTACCTAAACATCGTAGCTGAACAACTGCAACCGTACATGTTAATAGTTTATCCTCATGCAGATGGCTACTTCTAGCAGAATAATGCGCCGGTTCACAAAGCCCGCATCACTATAGGATGGTTTGAGGAACATGACGATGACTTTTCCTTGCTGCAGTGGCCAGCTCAGTCCCCGGATCTCAGCCTGATTGAAAATTTTTGGGATGAGCTGGAATGGGCTGTTCGCTCCAGATCTACACCTCAATCAAATCTTCAGGAACTGCGTGGCACACTCATGTCTGCATGATATACAATACCTCAACAACGTTTTCAGCATCTTATGAAGTCCATGCCTCGATGTATTCAGGCTGTTTTGAAGGATAAAGGATGCCCAACACGCTACTAGGTAGGTGTACCTAATAAAGTGGCCGAACAGTGCATGTTGTTCTTCTTTGTGTGTCTCTCTGTCGCGCTAAAGCGAATGAATAGATTTTCGTGAAATTTAATATATTTTTTATGATTTAACTTTAACACTGGCTCATTTATTTTGATCTCTAGCCCCCCCCCCCTCATTAGTTCTCAACATTATCTTCAGTATTATTTTCTCAGTCTTCATTTTGCGAGGGATAGCTGAGAGCATGAAAATAATTTCAATAATAATTTCAAAAACAATCGAAACTTATTAATGGATAAATAGCAAGATAATTACAAAAAAATTTGAAAACTAATTTCGAAACATACTACAATATTTATTATAGAGTACGGTTTGGGAGTGAATTCCTTTCTTAATTTTCTATCTAGAAAAAGTGTTTGTATTGATGGTCTATTATTGATTAAATATCAGCCATTGTTTACGTTATTGTAAAGTTGAATATAAAGCAGTTTCAATTTAATTTATTTTTCGAAAAAAACCTACTGACAATTAATACATTTTTATACTCTGAAGAAAGTTGGTTGCAAGTCCTCCAATTCATTCCTGTTGTTATTACATCTTCAATATAATATATTATATACTCAAATCATCTTACAAATTTCTCAATCAGAATAATAATTCTGTAAGCATACGTTCTTTAAAAGAATGCATTATTTTCTTTCGTGAATAGCAAAATGTCTTTGTTTATTCTAAAATTGTATAAGCTAATAATACCTACAGTCCAATCATTGTCTAAATGTTACATCTTACACTAACATCTAAATATTTACATCTTATTTTAGCGGCTGATTTTTTTTTTCATAAATTTGCTGTTATTACTTCATTTCATTTCAATACATGAAATTGCACATTCTCACATGATGCCAATTTAGGGAAGTTGGATCAGAAAACTTTGCTTTTTTTCCCCTCAATTTAGACAGTTACATCTTTATGTATTGTTATTATATAGGTTGTCCCGTAAGTCTGTACCCATAGGGTATAATGCGGCGGAAACCAGGTTAGGAAATCCCCTTCTGAGTTTAAGATTGATCATAATATTTCCTCCTGGAGCATTGCCAAGTATGTAAAATCCGCCGTGGACCTCAACGGATGAATAGATTCTAACTTCTAACTTCTAAAATATATAAAATATAATATAATGCTTATAATATATTTTAAAAAACTGGATACTTTTAAACTTAACAATAAAAACTGAAGAACATAAATTTTTAATTTTTCTTTAAAACCTAATTAAAAAAAATCATAATATACTCGGATTCCAACCAATCTGCTTAGTTATTTCGCTTTCGTCCCAAATCAATACTGTACAAGCGGTTTTCCTTGAGGTCAAGGAAAAGCTTTCCATGAAGAGTATCGGATCCTGGGTTCGAATCCCGGAGTAGGTATGAATGTAACTTTCTCCTGTATTTCGTCCGTTTCGTCGGATTTAAAGCTAGTTCTTCTCCTGTAGTGCACCCTCAATAATTCTAAAGCTCCGCGAACACCATCCGATTTTACACCAACTTAGTCGGCCAACTTTCAGTTTTCGAGTCGCTAGATACGACTTTGAGCAGGTTTTTCAGTGACTTGCCAGCGATTTTAGTTGTTGCTGCACAACCAACTCGAGTCGGCCAACTCAAGAAAGTTGGTCGAAATTACGAATCACAGGGCAGCGTTGGAACACTTCAGTCATGACGTCACGCCCATGGAAAGAAATGCAGTTCATAAACGATTATCCGCTTCGAGTCGACGAAAAGCGGGTACACATTGAATATCAGAGTATTGCGAGTTTCTTTCATGCATAAATAAAGTTTATACTGAAATGCAGTAATTGTATGCAGCAGAATTTATCAGAGAGGTTTCAAAACCTCGATTTTTTTCGGATTTTCCACAGCTGCTGGGGAAAACGCATTGAATTATGGGATTGCTGCTAAGGCGGCCGAGTTCATTTGCGAGTTGGATGGTGATTGCGGCTGACAAAATCGGACCAACTCGGAGTTGGCCGACTAAATTGGTGCAAAATCGGATGATGTTCGCGTAGCTTAAAGAATTAGTATCTTTGGCAAATAAGCAACAGCATTTGATCGAATGGCTATTTAATGCAATACGATAAAAAAAAGCAATGTCTAACTTTTTTGGCCTATTTCTATAGGACTGAGATTCGGAAGGAATACACTCAATACGTTAGATTGTTACTTTAAATTTTTCTCGAGAAACAGAAAAATACAGCCTATATATTTACAATGAATACACTTACATTATCATCGAGATGATGAAACTGCCACGAAATGCACTACTAAATAACTTGGCATAGTGAACCAGCATTTAATCCCGTCTTCATATTTATGAAATTAATATATATGGAATAAACTTCTGGAGCGTAGGGTTGTAAAAATGGAACACTTTTTAATAAGGAATATGGATCTGGAAACGCCCTTATTCCCTTCCCATCCCACCCCCCTCGATTTATTCACTTCAAACTATTGGTTCAAAGGGTTTGGCATGTTTTACTTAATGCACGGCAGTAGATTGTTGCGAATATCATTGTTTTCGTTAGAATAACACATAATGATCATGTGCAATCAGGAAGTTTTATGTCTCTCTCATTTGCCTGTCATTATTGACTGAATTGCTTTTCAAGAACAAAATGACTGCATTTATGTTTGTTGAGTATGACGGTATTATATTAATTTACGTCAAACTTTAATGTAATGGCAGACCAGCTTGTCGGCTTTACGAAAAGCGTTTTGCAAATCGCCTTACACCACTTTCGGCAGGATTGATCAGAGGCTAAGGGAAACTAGCATCTTCACAGTTAACTGCGGTCTGATAGGATCGTCACAGGATTTCAAGAGGAAGTGCTTCATTGCTTTCAAGAAAACCCAGTTACGAGTATCCGAGCTATTGCACATCCTACGGACAGAAATCAAACATCTGACAGTTTCTAAACGGTGAGGAGGACCCTTATAATCGTCAGAGGGTTCAAGCATTGTGTCCAACTGATTTTGCGCCACAAGTTAAATTCTGACGCTGATATCTGGAACGTTGTTTGGAAGAACCTTTGTTTCCAATGATGATTACATTTACAGATAAGCTACATTCAGCAGGGATGACATTTTCAACTGTCGGAGTAGCCATATTTAGGCGGGAGAAAACCCCCATGACACTTTCTCCAGGTCATTCCAGAGCAGGTTATCCATTAACGTGGGGATTGGCATCATCGGCAATCGGTTGATTGGGCCGTATCTTCTGCCAACCACACTCACTGGTCTTATGTACAACATATTTCTCAATGAAACATTGCCGCAGTTTTGATAAAATGTCATTGACAATTCGTCAACAGATACGATTTCAACAAGACGTTGAACCAGCCCACTTTTCACTCACCCTCCCATGCCACCAATAGCATGGCCTCCACTCTTACCGGATTTGATATCTATTGGATTATTTCCATATGAAGAGTTTCGGTATGAAATAGTACGAATGGAAAATACTGGAAAGTACAATTGTAGTTTAGGCTTAAGAGATGAGGACGAATGGTCGTAAGATGGACAGACAGACAGAACCTTGGTAAAAGTTTTAAATAAATGGTCACGTTTACATTTCAATACGTGGTCGCTAAAATACTTAAAGATATTGAAGTAACTTAAAGAATTTTCTAATATAATTTTATGGAATAAATATCTGATACATTATTTTTGTTTGGAATTTGAATCTGAACTTCAAGAAACTTTTTAAAAATAGTGTGAATTATTAATATTTGGAGAGATAACTTGTTAGAGCGATATTTAGGTTTTTATGACAAAATTATTTTCCAAAACTCTTGTCATATATTGAAATCATACAAAGGAAACATTTCCTAAAGGTTTTTTTGAAGAATGAAACAATTTATAATTTATAATAATAATTGCTTTTTTCAGGCAATTTAATTCATATCTTGTCTTCTTTTGAAGTACACGTATACTATTTTAGGATATGTTACACCTATTCGCACTGATTTCTTTATTTATGCAAATGATGTATCTGATGCAGAGACATCTTTTGTTGCCTCTAATTTATCAAATTTTATGATAAAGACCAGATTTCCATTAATGTGACCTTTTACTCGTTCTAATCTTAAGATAATTAGAGTGAAGATATCGAAAAGTAATAATGAACCTGCTGTAAGAAATCTAAACGAAGATGCTATTAATTAAATATATCGTTACTTGAAACATAAGAGTGGGAAGCAGATCCCGATGACACAGCAATTAAGAAAACCTATAATGATGCCGATAACCTGAATCTCATTATAGATATAGACAACTTCTACCAATCGATGCCAGAAACTAAATGGAATTGAATTTCTTTAGTTGTTTAATAAACATCAATTTTGTAGATTTCGGAAGTTTAGCATCGATTAAAATTAATTAAAGTACCAGGTGATCATTATTAAACTTCCCTTACTCGGAGCCGTCTAGAACTCGATCCTAACAACCTCAAAGTCACCAAATTAGATAGCAGGACCAAATTAGATAGGAGATGGAAAGCCAGATTCCGTAAAAAAAAAAAAAAAAAAAAAAAGTTCAAAAAAGTCGCCGTTAAGTAAATATTTTAACTAAGGAAGCATATAATTGCCATAAAGGAAGTTAACCATCTTTGTTTTTGGCATCATAGACTAAAAAGTAAAAGAAAACAATAATTAGTCTTCCTAGGGAATTAGGGTCTAGTCTTCGTAGGGACTAAGTTGGGTTCGCTGGGTCATCCCGACTCTCGCCTTTAACTCCAGGATAAAAAACTCGATACCATTCATCAGAGATCTAGGTGAACTCTAGAACCCCTCTGCAGGAGAATTCAACTTGGAAAAATTCTCGGCATCCAATGGGATCGGTCACTGAACCCGTCTCCTTCAGGCCGTGGTTAAGAGCCTTTTATATGGCTACTATAGATGTAGTACAGCTACTACAGATTACAGTAATACCTTGAGATACGAGCATAATCCGTTCCAGGACCGAGCTCGTAACTCGAGGTGCTCGTATCTCAAATCATTTTTTCCCATAAGAAATAATAGAAAAAAAATTAATCCGTTCCGGCCCTCTAAAATACACTCTTATTAGTGCTAATAATAATGGGAAAACATGTTTTTAATTGCTGTAGAGAATTACACACCAAAAAAAATAGTACATAAGGATTCCCGTGGTATAAAATAAAATGTGGTTTTAATTATGAGTTCTTACTGACAGACGATACAGTAGCGGCTAATTGCACCATGTGCGGAGGAGGGAGGAAGGAAGGGAGGGAAGAGAGTTGGCCCGAGCCTAGACACTTGATTCCGTACCGTAACTTACACGTACACTACATAACTTACATAAACTTAAAATTAACTTAACTTAGCTTTTGTATTTTTTTTTGTATTTTTTTCGATTGTATTCTTTACTTTTCTACACTTTTTTCTCCTGACTACCCTCACTTTCACTTGGCACAGGCCTTCTAACGAAATACCTGTCGAGAAAGATTTGTTTCTGTCTCCCTTTCAAAATGTTACGGAAATGAGTAAGGCAGGTGTCGTCAAAAAGCGCCGAGTTAGGCGGCGTGGGCTGCTCCAAGTGCACGGCTACCTAGCGTCGGCGTCTGTAAGCGTGCTCGCATCTCAAATCTTTACTCGTATCTCAAAGCAGAAATTTGCTCGAAGGCTTGCTCCTATCTCGGAATACTCGTATGTCGGGGCGCTCGTACCTCAAGGTATTGATGTACAAAGATTCTATCTTCATATCTTACGTGTTTTTAGTCGGCTCATTGAGGAATTTTAATTTTGTTTTCACATTTATTTTCGTATTTTTGGATGTCTTATCTTTGAAACATTATAAAAAAAATTGTATATTCAAATAATTTTGTTTTAACTAAATCATGATAATTATTTCAATAAATATTGTCTTTACATGCGCTGTTCATACTTTAAATGCTAAGCCTGTATACCTGCTTAAATTAAAAACTTTGTAGCATATTAAAATTACAATAAAACGATCAGGTTTCAGTCACTAATGCAGCGTGCCTTTTTTTAAGTCACTAAATTTAAAAATACCACGTTATTTATACAGAAAGTTGGATCAATCAATAAACCATTCAAATCAAATGCAGTACGTAATAATGGAAATTTACGTAACTCAAAGAAAATATTCAATGACGTCGTGTGACGTAATTATACAAAACTAATAATCAATTTTTTGAACGTAATTGTAAACATTTACATAACTGAAAGAAATTACCTTTCATGACGTCGTATGACATAATTATACAAAATAAACATAGTCAGCATTAACGAACTCCTACTGGCGGAATATGAAGACCCCGACGAATCAAAACAAAGTCCGCATGTATTAATTTTGATGACTCTACTACGTACTCAGGAGCTGGGTGGAAATGATTCATTTCATTAATATACTATAATTAATTGAAAAGGAACTAACGTAAGCAAAGAATTCAAAGACAATTAACTATTAAAATAAATAAGGTTTGCAATAAATTTTATATACCATTTTATTTTAATAAATTTATAAAAAACCATATCTTAAATTTAATTTATTTTTCTTTTTTTTTTATTGAAACTGTATTCGGCCATGGCTGGAATTGACAAGTATTCGTTATATGCCTCATTGGTAGTTAAAATAAAGAAAGATTCAATGCACTTTCTTTTGAAATCATTTTTGTATAAACACAAATTAATAGGTCGATCAATATCAATAATGTGATTAGAGGTCTTGGAATGCACAAAAGTGAAATAGTCAACGTTTTTATTTCATAGGGCCTTCCGGTGCTCCGAGACTCTATCCGCCATCGTCCTTCTGGTCTCGCCAATATATATATACATATATATATATATATGGCTTGCATGGATTTTGCAAGCGCTGGATCCCATACACTACTCCTCTTTCTTTATCTTTCATTACCTGATCAGCTTCATTTTTTCTTGACACACATAAAAGTTTTTAATTGTGTTATTGGCTGGGGCTGTAAGTACAATTCCTGCAGATCTGACAATCTTGCTCTTGAATGTTATTGTATCGATGGGAAGACCATTTTTTGCTTAGCCTTTGTGTCTTTTTCTTCATTGCAGTAATGCCTCAACATAGATCTCTTAAGAAATCAGAGATATCTTTGCAAAAATTAACTCAAATATCAAATTTGACGTAGAATTTGAACATGAAGTAGGTATCGCCTTTCTGGATGTATATGTGAAAAAAGAAAATGAGGGTTTTGTCACATCGGTTTAGAAAAAACCGTCCTCAGCAGGTATACTTTTGCATTATAGTTCTTATATATCTTTGTCATTTCAGATTAATTTAGTTACTACATTTACTCGAAGAGCATTTATTAATTGCATTTGCAATTAATGGATTTAGGGACATTTGATAATGAACTGATAACCATCAGGAATATGCAAAGTCTGAATGGATATCATGCATGGTTCATCAATAGGCATTTTAAGAGATCTATGTTGAGGCATTATTGCAATGAAGAAAAAGAGGCTACGGCTAGGCAAAAACATGGTCTTCGCATCGATACATTATTGACAATGATCGACCTCTTAAATTGTGTTTAGGCAAAAATGATTTCAAAAGAAAGTGCATTGAATCTTTCTTTATTTTAACTATCAATGAGGCAGATAACGAATACTTGTCAATTCCAGTCATGGCCGAATATCGTTTCAATAAAAGAGAAAAATAAAAAAAAAAATAATTTAAATTTAAGATATGGTTTTTTATAAATTTATCAAAATAAAATGGTATATAAAATTTATTGCAAACCTTATTTACTTTAATAGTTAATTGTCTTTAAATTCTTTGCTTACGTTAGTTCCTTTTCAGTTAATTATGGTGTATTAATGAAATGAATCATTTCCACCTAGCTCCTGAGTACGTAGTAGAGTCATCAAAATTAACAAGTGCGGACTTTGTTTTGATTCGTCGGGGTCTTCATATTCCGCCAGTAGGAGTTCGTTAATGCTGACTACGTTTATTTTGTATAATTACGTCATACGCCGTCATGAAAAGCAATTTCTTTCAGTTATGTAAAAATGTTTATAATTACGTTCAAAAAATTGATTTTTACTTTTGTATAATTGCGTCACACGACGTCATTGAATATTTTCTTTGAGTTATGTAAATTTCTTTTATTATGTCGTGCGTTTGATTTGAATGGTTCATTGATTGATGCCATTTTCTGTATAAACAAGGTAAATTAATGCTTTTAGACAGTGTCAAAAGCAAAGCGGCTCCATAATATGCACAATTTTATACACAAAATGTGTTCAGAAGGGTCGATATTGGGGGGGACGTCTATCGCTGTTTTACTCTTTATCGGAAGCGACCACTTTTAACTCCCTAATTCCGGTCAGGGAGTGGTCCCAGAGGTCTGATTTTTTTTGGACATGGTCACCTACTTTTTGATGCTGAACATAATGGTGAAGTTTTCATTCTAATATCCTTAAACGTTTGGCCTCTATAGAGTGTGACATCCAGCAAGCATAAAAGCAAGAGCGGTCCCCTATGTTTTACAAGCTGTAATCTAGAGGCCGCTAATAACGTGGAATTTTGTAAATTTGGTAGAAAAAAGTCACACTGCATTAATGACTGAAACCTGGTCGTTTTATTTTAAATTTAATATATTATAAAGTTTTTAATTTAACTACGTGTGCAGGCTTAGCGTTTGTCATGATAATTAATCTTTTACTTTTTAGCGGCCTCCAGGTTACAGCTTGCTTGCAAAGCATAGGGGACCGCTCTAGCTTTATGCTTGATGGAAGTCGCATTCTGTAGTGGCCAAACGGTTTTAGAATGAAACCTTAACCAGCATCAAAACCTTAACCTTAACCTTAACCTGTGTTCAGCATCAAAAAGTAGGTGACCACGTCCAAAAAATCCGACCTCTAGGACCACTCCCTGACCGGAATTTGGGGGGGGGGGGGACAAACAGGGTTTTTCCCATAAAAGGGAAAAACCCCGGTAGTGCCCCCCCCCCCCCAATATCGATCCTTCTGAACACATTTTGTTTATAAAATTTGCATATTATGGGGCCGCTTTGCTTTTGACACTATCTAAAAGCCTTATCTTGCTTTTAATTTAAATAATGAAGAGCAGAGAAAGAACAAACCAATATGATTCACCTTAATAAAACAATTATTAAATTCAATCGTTACAAAATTAGAATTATATATTAGTCTATTAATTTTAGTCCACTTTATTGAAGAGTGGCACTTCAATAAAGAGATGTAAAACTCTTATGATATAAATTCAATTCATAAATCTCTCTGCTGTTCGTCGGATATTTAGGCCTGTTTTTAAAGTACAAAAAGAAGCGAAACCACTCATTAGAAAAGCAAAAGTATATTCTATTTTTAGAATTTGTATTACCATGTAACTAAATTCTTCATGTAAATAATCTTAAATGTTCCTTAAAATGTAAACTAATCCTTATTAAGTTAGAAATTTCCCAAAAACATTAAAAAAAAACTACAATTAAAAATTTTGAGAGAATATTTATCAATATTAAAATATTACTACTAAACCTTAGATTCGATTTCAGAAATGGTTTATCTCAAACAAAATAAGACACTAAGTAGATATTTGAAAGAAGAAATAACACTTCCGTTATCTGTAATTGAAATAACACTGGTTATTTTGGAAAATCAATGAAATCTTAAGCAAATTTTTTAAAACTCAGAATGATGAAGATTTGGTGAAAATTCTTGATCCTCTAAAATCGTAGAATTCTGTAAATACAATATCAAGACGTCAGCATCACCCAGCATGAAGACATTCTAAGGTTTCCTCACAGGATAGATGTCTTTAGCACCTTAGCTTTTATACCTGAAGATTGGACCATTGGATTGTGCTTTTTCCATCACAAATAGTAGGGAAATAAACGGAATTGTCTGTAAATTTTGTAATAAAAGCACAAAAATCTTTCTTCCCTGAGGAAGACTAGACTATCCGTTTCATCGAATTGCGGTATTTATTCTTTTGACCGTCAGAGCTTGGAGAATTAATATTGAATTCACATTGCATAGAGTTTGACTTTAATACAGTAAGTTGGCATATTGAGAAACTTCAACAAAAACGATTCCAATCTCACTCATTTTGAATCGGCGTAGCGAAAAGTTGAAGTTTCTTTCAACTTTTTTATACGACAAAGAATTTGTAACGGAAAAAAATATTACTGAATGATAGAAATGGAAAATAAGAAATGCCTAACTTTTTATTCGCATATAAAAAAAGAGAATATAGGAGAAATGAAAAAGAGAAAAGAGATTTAGTATGTAGTCCAATACGAAACCTCACGAGAGGCAGAATTGGATTTGTTTTTCATCATCTTTACTTTTCTTTTTTTTTTCCAGACTAGACGAACAAACTTCCCTCTATTTTCTGCAAGGAAGAAAACAAAATCCTTTATTTGGTTTCTACTCTTTTTTTCTAAACGACGATCAGTTCGATTCTTTCCGAAAACTTAAGTCTTAAAGGTTTCAAATTTGAGGAATATGTTGCTGTTTGCTTTTAAATATTGAACATTTTAAATAGCGCTCTGTAAAGAATCAGAATATAAAACTTAGTAATTGCCGTTACTGTTGATCTGAAATGAATTCTTTCGTCGACTATTCTTTTCTTTCATTGTGAATTACGATTTCTGTGTAATCACTGAAAAACATATATGGGCAAACATTGCAGCTCAACTAAGATATTGGACAGGGGAGAAGGTTGCAGTCTATGTAGAAGAGGGGATGAGAAAAAATTTAATCCATTTAGCCACTTCAATCGTAGATTCAAGAATCGTTGAATCAAGAAAAAGTCCTTCTTAGTTATTGAGTTAATGCCAAAGGATCTAAAATTAGTTCAATAATTAATAGTTCAAGTATAGCATTGCGATTGTAAATCAGTACGATTTTAGTTCTATTATCAGTATCATTAGTTTATGTTATACTAGCAAATATATCCGTGATTCGCGCAGGTTATAAAAAAAAGAGTTGTCGTAATGTGGATGACGAAGAAATTGTAATTGTGTGATCACTTTGAGTTACCCAAAAAAGCATGTAACCTAAAAAAAAAGACAATTTAAATTCTTCAAAAAAAGCAAATTAAATCTAGTAAACTAAAAACTGAAACTTAGAATTAAGAACAGTCATGTCAAATTTCATCTCTACAACTCAATCGGTTTCAGAGATATGTATATTTTAGATTTTGACAAAGAATACTCTTGTGAAATTTCGTGTTTGCATCTCAAGCGCTTCCGGAGATTTGCATACCCTACAGAAAAGCCCCCTTCCCGCCTTGTTTACACCCCTACGATCCGAATATCGAAAATTCGTCGAATAAATATTTTGACAAAGAACACTCATGTGAAATTTCGTGTTTTAAATTCAAGCCGTTTCGGATATACACATACCCTTGAAGAAAGTTTGCTCCCGCCCAAGTTTACACCCGTTAGAATTCGAGTATCAGAAATTCATCGAATACATATATTTTAGATTTTGACTCACATCAAATTTCGTGTTTCAAACTAAAGCGGTTTCAGAGATATACGGACCCTTCAAGAAAGTTTACCCATCTCGTTTTCATCTCTTAGACCGGATCAGGGTTTTCGTTGTTCATGCAGTAATCTGGGATACATGTGAACCTCCGTGCAAAATTTGCTAAAGATCCATTGAGAAATGGCGACGTTGTTTCAAGACAAACAAACATAGAAACAAACACTCGCGCTTATTATAAGTTTTAGATAAATGCTATGATAATTGCACAGAATGCTCTACGAAAAAAAGCTCAAATCGCAACAGAAAATCAAGCAAAAGAAAGAATAGAATAAATCCAATTAATGAACTATAATTCACATCAATATTGGTTTAATATTGATTGTTAACGGGCAATTCGCTTATTAAAATTGCTAATTATAACATTATTGAACACTAAGTATATTTAAAGCTAAATTTATATATTAAACTCTGACGAAACATCGTAATACACTCGAAATAGCTTTTTTTTTTCAATTTTGAAATTGTAAATCTATATAATAAGTGCGAATGTTTGTTTGTTTGTTGGGTTGTCTTGAAACAACGTCGCCATTTCTCAACGATTCTTTACGAAATTTGGCTCGATAGTTCACATGCATCCCAAATAATGCATGAACAACGAAAACCCGGATTCGGACTAAGGGCTGTAAACTGGAGTAGGGGCAAACCTTCATGAAATGTATGCCTATCCCTAAAACCTCTTTAGTTGGAAACAGGAAAGTTGATAAGATCGTTCTATGGTATGCGTATCTCCGAAACCACTTGAGTTGCAAATGCAAAATTGCACATTACTTTTTTATCAAAACCTAAAGTATACGAATTTTCGACGATTTTTTTGGTATCTGGACCCTAACGGATGTAAACGGAGACGGGGGGGGCAAACTTTCTTCCAGGGAATGCGCATCTCCGAAACCGCTTGATTTTAAGAGTGTTCTTTGTCAAAAACTAAAATATACTTATTCGACGATTTTCCGATATTCGGATCCTAAGGGGTGGAAACGGGGGAGGAGGGAAACATTTCTGCAGGATATGCATTACTCTGAAATCACTCAAGTTGCAAATATAAAATTTGACGTGAGTGTTTTTAATTCTAAGTTTCAGTTTTTAGTTTACTTGATGTAATTTGCTTAATATAGGTTTTTTTTTGTTTTTTTTTACGTTAGGTTTGCAAGGCTTCCGGAGCGAAGCGACGGTATCAGATGTATAACATAATTTCTAACTGCCACATGCCTTTTTTTTTACCAACTGGAAAAGTTTCAAAGTGTTCACACAGTTACAATTTCTTCGTCCTCCACATCAGGACAACTCTTTTTACCACCGGTAACCCGCGAGAAGCAGAGTATTTATGCTAATTACTATTAATAAATTTAAAAATTATTGAATCTATATTCAAAAGAATAATTTGATGACTGTTGTGAATTAGACTTAACTTATCCTAAGAAAAAACATTTAATTTTTGGACCCAACTTCTGCTATTTCATAGAACGGATGAGGAAACATCATTTTCATTTAAATCAGCGATTCTCAACCTGTGGGGCGTGATAAAACTAAAGGAAGGGCGCGAGTATATCGAGAAAAAATCTTATTAAAAAACTAGGTTTGGAGTTTTTTTTTGGTTTTTTTTGGTTGAACAGATAGGTTTGGAGTTTTTTTTTTGTTTTTTTTGGTTGAACAGATAGGTTTGGAGGTTTTTTTTTTGGTGGTAGGGGGGGCGCGATGAGAATTGTGATTGAAAATTAGGTCGCAAGTACTAAAAGGTTGAGAAACACTGATTTAAATTCATTTTAGTATTGACAGTAATTCTGTTGCACCGCTTTTCTGAAATAGGTTTTTATAAAAATCAGCAGGGTTCTCTTAAGAACAGGAAGGTTTGTTTGTATTTTAGGACATTCTGTTGAATGTTGCATTTAGAATTATTCTAAATTTTCGAAATATTCTTAGAAACAGTCGGAGTGAAATTACTTTCATAAAATCATTGTTTCTTAACATTAATAAATTCCTCTTTTGTTAATTTTCTTTCAAATCAGTTTTGTTGAATGTAAAACTATTGTATAATAAGTAACAAAATCTGTTATTGAAACTCTATTGGATAGTGTGGCTATGAAAATAAAGATTGAATGTGCTATGTTAATCGACGTTTTCTCAACAAGAGTTCTTAAGAAATTCAACTCAATGAAATGAAAAGTATTCCTATTTAATTTCCATATATTCTTAGCTATGTATTGCTTCTGCAGTACACTATGATTTTATATTTGCAATAACTGGTATTTATTTCTGACTGTAAATGTATAAAACAGTGTATCTCTTTATAATAGTATTGTAAAATAAACCTAACATATAATAAAGTGTATAGATATGTGCCAATCCGGCATGGCCGAGCGGTCTGGACGGCGCGGCGGTCTACCGTGAGGCCGTTGTTTTGGGCTTGGCTGTTTCTTTCTCCTTTAGTGTTTCGCCCGTTTCCACCTGGGACTTACTATTTCAGTTTTAATTCGGGACTTGATGTAATTCTCGTCCCCCGGTTTTATATGTCCGGGGGACGAGTTTAACTGTCTGGCTTTAAGTTAATTTTATTCTTATATTCTATACTTTCTACATTTCTAAATTGCAAATGATTGATTGAAATCTTTGCTTTGCGAAACTCGAAGGTAAGGCTTTGAGTTTTCCCGTTCGATATATATAAGTCCAGGAAAAAGAACTGGAAAAAATCAACAAATACAGGGCTCTGGCACTTGAAATTACACGAATATGGAATAAAACAACTACAGTGTTGCCAATCATCATTGGTGCACTAGGAACACTATCACTTAAATTTATGGACTATTACACCAGACTTGGAGCACCAGCAATAACAACAGCTGAATTACAAAAGACAGCCATCATTGGCACTGCGAACATTTTACGTCAATACCTTAGCAACACTTAGGCCCCTGGTTGAGGCCCGTCTTGCCTAAGAAAATGCCAGTGATTAAACGTGATTTTTTGTGTTTGTTTGGGTGAACGTTTACACTGTGTAACTATTTTTTAAAAGAGTAAAAATATATATATATATATATATATATATATAAACGTTACCTCTTTGTCAGTGGAGTCGAGTGGTCTTTTACGTTGGGTGTGGTTTTTTTTTGGCGGGTAAGGGTGGGTAGTAGTTTGGAGTATACTTTTAAAACATAAAGCACAGCAGGTTGTTGTTTTTTTAATTAGTCCAACGCAATTAATTAATTACAGAATAATTTGAATACTTTAATTTACTAACTAATTTTACGTTTGTGATCCATAATCTTGGACAACTTAAAGGTTTTGTGTCAAACAGAGTACATAGGAATTTGGAATGGGAGGGATTAAGGTGGTGTAAACCATTCAACCAAACAAAATGTTGTATTCTTTTTGTTTGGAGGGGAATAATTACAAACAAAACGCCAGTTTCCAATTGATGAAAAACAGGTCTAATAACATGGGCCAATGCTTTATTTTCCGATGAGAGTCGATGCAGTCTGCAACCGGATTCCAAACGTCAATTCATCTGCCGTGAAAGGGGTATGACGTACTTTGTGGAAAATGTACAGGAAACAACATATTGGCACATTGATCCATAGTCCAATTTCGGGGGATCTGACACCAGTGTTCTCCGGATAGCGCCACAGAGATGACCAGTTTTCGAGCATATAGCTCTACTTGTCGCAGACGTCAAGCCACAGTTAGGCGGGATATCCTCGTTCAAGTGCTGGAATGGAGGCGACCTACAAGTTGACTAGCCGTCTGACGTCGATAGCGTTTAGCTGTTACCGCTAAAAATCGGTCTTTATGCACACTTGTAGAGCGACAGCGACCTCCTCCAGTGCAACTGGAACACATTCCAGTCGTTTGAGATGCTGTCCAGAGCCTGGAGACAACACTATGCGCGATTCCAAACTCCCTGGCAACATCGGTGATTGTGTGGCCTTCTTCCAACTTTCCTTCTCCGGGTGAAATCATCGAGATGATGTCTTCAAGACATGGCAAAATGTTCACGTTTATAGAGTTAGTCGTTCACGTCCAGAAGTTTAGACAAAGACAATTCCCCAGCCGTGCTAATTTCCTTTGTATCTGCTTTCGAGCTACCACATAACACCTTTGCACACGATTCGGAAATTTGCAAATGGATATGTTTTCTACTGAACATTTGCAGTTACGCAAATCACAAGCTACTTTGTCGGATGCTGTGACTATTCTTAAACTTTTAAGAATAGCGGTTTCCTTAAGTTTTGGTCATGTGTGTCTATGATAATCAATATTTTCTTGTTTTGGTTCTTAACTGAAATGGATTCGAAAATTATTTCAGATTCAATTAATTTTTCTTTCACGGAATCTCAACTATAACTTCCTTTTCTTCTAACTTTATTTTCTAATTTTTTTCGGAAAGAGAAAATAATGAGCGTCGCGAAAGAGAAAATAAAATGTTTTCTGCGAGTCTATTTAGCAACCTTACGTATGGAAATGATCCAGTGATGATTTGAAATTTTCTTTTAATTAAATAAAATGAATCTTTTCCAGCCTAATCCAAGAAGAACTCTATGAAAATAATAAAGCCTACTTAAATATTGAATACTTTAATATTCTTATTTTTCAAAGTACGAAAACTTGATATCAATAAAACTTGATGAACTTTTATTTAATTTTAATAAATGTATCAATAAGCAATTTTAAAATATCTAGGGTCAATTTTGGACATAAAGAATTCGAGTGAATCTTTAGCTTCTAATGCTTTTTCTACAAAATCTTTTTTTCATCTTCACAGGAATTCACAATTTTCTTCACAAGAATCCACTAGATAAAATCATTCGACTCAATCGATTCGATCTACTCATTTATGCATGGCAAGTTTCAAGAAGATTTTACACACACACACACACAATAAATTTTGAAGCTTCTAATTTTTTTTTCTGTGCCTATACTTAGTTTTCTAATACAGAGATCTTCCAAGATCTGATTTTCGGCATTTATCGTTCAACATTCAAAGCAGTCTACATTTCAATTTCAGAAACAAAATTGAATTATTTTCTTTCGAACAAGAAAATAATACCAGGAAATTACACCAAAGAAAAAAAAGCTCATTTCACTATAAATTGGAGATTCTGGAAAATGAATGAAAAGTAAAGCTTCATAAACTCGATTCCATAAAGAACATTTTTTTAGCCCTAAAACATTTGGGTTCTTTGTAAAATAACAATTGGTCTCCTCTTTCATTTCGCCAGCTGGTCTGCTTTTTCAATGGAAAGAATCAAATTACATTCCGTTTTGATAACTACTACCTTCTTTTTCCTGCTCATAATTCAGGCTTCTTTGGAATAACTTAATAGCGGGTAAATCTCAATAGCGGGTAAAAAAAAAAAAATATATATATATATCAATTACAATTGACCCAATATGTATTTTTTCATTTTTCATTTTTTGGAAACAATTTCATATGAGATATCTTAATTTATGTTAAATCTTCAGATTTGATTTTACTATTATAAAACATTTAGACTTTCTACTGCAGAAATTTTCTTTACATTTATTCTATATTCAGTTAACACTAATATAGAGACAAGAATAAAATCAGAATTTTGCAAATGAATTGAAAGCAGTTGTTTGTTTTTGCTTAACTATGATATTGTTAATTGAGGGCTTGTCCACTTAATGTAGAACGCACTGTTATTGATTTGAATGCATCGTGTGACCAGTAGCTTCTATTGAGATAAGGCAACATCAGTTGAGAGCAGTTACGTTTTGTTCTGAAGATCAGTTACGCTTGCTTTTTTGAGAAGAATATGGATCAACTGGCTAGCTTTATTGCAAACAGACCATATACACAATGAACTCGTTAGTAATTACTGGGTTCTCTTTGGATTGTGCCCTACTACACTTAAGCAAGGAACGCATTTCCAACTAAAAAGCTGACACCTTTATTGCTGTCTGCGGTTTTGACCTCCCCTCTGTAAGGGTCCAATTCAAAGTGTACTGCTACAACTAGCCCCCACACACTTGTCACTTTTTAGTGAGTGAAATTTTTTAGATGGGTCCTGTTCTATTTTGTGAGGATACTGAAAAGTGTCAAGGCTAAATAGAGCAAGCGTGTTTGAGATGGGCATCCGCATTGAGAAGAGAAAAAATTCCCTTTTCAGACTCTCAGGGGAAAAAAGGTCACTGAATTAACAACTCACCAAATGCGAAACCAAATAATAAAATTTAGATATTTCATATAATTTGCTTTGTTACTTAAATATATTTATTTTTAACCTAACTTACTTTTTTGTGTGATTTTACTGAAGTTATTGAAGGAATATTTATTACATTAATAATGTCTCATCGTAACTTATAAGGAAATGTAGGCTTTATTAACAGCTTATAACTTTGAAAAGAAATAACTTCAGATATTTCAAATTAAAGGTTACAATTTGAATAGCTGAGAAGGATTGCTCAGTTTAAATTTAAGTCGGTAGTTATGTTAATTTTTTCTTTTTTGAAATAATGTATTTTATTCGATTTTTTTAAGTCACCTAAATTCCATTCCATATTAATATTTACTTATATGTAAAGTAAATATACCATTTTTGCTTGTTTTTGATTGCTTTTCATCGTAAATCATTAAGATATCTACCAACCTAGGACGACATTGTAAATGCAGTATTTATAGTTGATCAATGTAAATAAACTTGTATTGTTAATTGTTATTACTTCTGTGTTGTTTTATATTTAAAATATTCTAATTTGATTATCATGCTAAGTAGTTAAGAAATGATTTTGACATAAATTAAATATGATGCCTTTGTAGACTTTTACTTAGAAAGTTATCTATCTTTGCAAATTTCGAAACTATGGGTTAAGATTTACCGGCATATAAATTAATCATATATTACAATTATATGGTTTTAAATATACCAGTAATTCTAATTTGTGCGTGTTTCTCGTTTGTTCGCTATATAGATATATTTTATATTTAAAAAAGATATAAATTAAGAAATTATAAATAAAGTTATTCGAACACGTGAGATGTTCATAGGAGGGAGAACACTCAACTATTTTGTAACAAGTGCGCGGGGTAAGATACATGCGCCAATTATAGCCTATTAGTAAACTCCCGGAGGACCCAAGTTCCATTTTATGGTCCTGCTGTGTCCAGCTGAAAAATTTCTAGTGCGTTTCAGCCTTTAGATAACTGTAGTCATTCGTCGATGTAAATCTTCGGTGCCCAAAAGAAAGACGCCTCTTAGTTCCTATTTCAGACGTGAATATGAGCTTTGAACCAATTTGATTCGACAAGTAGATTAAGAATTCATGCTAAAAAAAATAAAAAAGTATAGTGCCCGACAGAAAAGTTTCACGATCTATGGTATGAATAAAGAATGCATACTACATAGATCCTTTTTTTTTTTTGTTTTTTGAGGTATTTCCCCACTCCGGGATGAGAATATCTCGATATTTCGGCCCGGTGCTTCGGGAGATATTATTATATCTATCAATTACAACAAGGTGCGCGCAAATCTAACAACTTCCAATGTTAGTTTTTCGGATAAGTTTCTCTTGATGTTCATTCCGAGCAATGGTGAGCACATTGCTAGACTGGGAGGAGGCGCGAGTGGACAGAAAAAGTGAAATCCCTTGGGGACAATTTTGTAATTGCGTGGGAAGATGGAGAACTCAATTGGTTCCCTTTTGTTTTTAAAAACACCGTTATACTATGAGTAAGCTACAATAACAAAGGGAGAGAATTAAAAAAAAAAGGGGGAAAAACACGAACTAAAAACAAATTAAAAAATAAAAACTAACGAAATATTGTTGGTCACAAAATTAATTTGGTTAACCACTGGGGTTCACACTTGGTATTCTTTATTTTAATGAGATAATCCTAAACAGTCCTTCTGTGACAGCTTCCGTCCTCTCTGTTTCGATCAACGATCTGGCTTCCCTTCTCTTTCGTTCCCCGGTTGGAGACTGCTGGCG
>JAFIDM010009631.1:216667635-216678580 GCA_023159025.1 Thereuonema tuberculata | reverse complement strand
TATATAAATGAATAAATAGAAATAATTGATTGATAGAAGTTGGAAAATTGGTAGAATATAAAAATAGTAAAAATAATAATAATAATTGACTTGAATATATAAATAAAGAATAAAAAAATTAAAAAGGATTAAAAATCTATTATGGATTGGTAGCAAAACGAGAGAGAGCTAGATTGAAATGTGACGTGAGAGAAAAGGACAAAAAGAAGAAATTAAAATTACTAATAATCATAGAATGGTAGTGAAATTAAAAATGACATGAAAGGGAAATGAGGAAGAGAAATACAGGGAGAGTGTTAATTGAATAAATAAAAAAAAATAATTAATAGAAGTTGAATAAGTAATCAGGGATAATAATAGTAATAGTAAAAGTAATAAAAATAAATGAATATATAAAGAGCAAAAAGAACGAAATTAAGATAAATCATAGATAGAAGTTGGATAAGTAATAAGGGATAATTGTAATAGTAGTGAAAGTGATAAAATAAAGGAATATATATAAAGAGCAAAAAGAACGAAATTAAGATAAATCATAGATAGAAGTTGGATAAGTAATAAGGGATAATACTAATAGCAGTGAAGTGATAAAAATAAAGGAATATATAAAGGGCAAAAAGAACGAAATTAAGATTAACCATAGATTGGCAGTAAACCATAAAAAGATTGAAATGTGATATGACAGAAAAGGTCACAAAGAAGAAATTAAAATTCTATCTATATCTATATCGCCCGTAACACCCAATACTGGGTATGGACGCTCTCCTACCAGAGGAGTTTAGGCTAGATACCGCAAGGGGGCGCCAACCCCAAGGGAAGAAACGGACAACACAGAAGAAAGGAAAGTGAAACACCCATGCCACTACCGGGATTCGAACCCTGGAACTGGCGCATTGGACGCCACGGCTAGCCGCCGCCGAGACCGCACGACCACGCCAGCACGGCAAAATTAAAATTACTAATAATCATAGAATAGTAGTGAAACCGTAGGGAGAAAGATGAAACTATGAAATGCAAGGAAAGTAAATAAGAGGAATATGGGGAAGGAATTAATTGAATAAATAGAGAAAAACCATGTAAAGGAGAAGGATAGATAAGAAAGTAAAAAAATTAAAAAAATATATAAATAAATAGCTAACAAATTGAAATAAAAAAAAAAAAGAAAAAGGTGGGATGATGGGAATGGAATGGAGTTCATTGGCCTCCCAAGAAACTAACAACAGAAGTTGTGAGATTTGCGCCCACCTTGATGTAATTAATATATATATATACGTCTCCCAAAGAAGGCCCTAGGCACCTGGCCGAAATTGCGAGACATGCTGATCCCGGAGTGGGAAAATCCCTTAAGAAAACGATCTATATAGTATCATGTCCCACTCCTCATTTAGAACCAAACTAAAGAATGCATCTGGTAAAGTAAATCATTACTGTAACTTGTATGAAAAGAAATGATAAAAATTAAACGGAAGTAATAAAAATTGCGTAGCATAGTGTAGTCGAAAGTGATAATATACTGTATAAGGCATTCACTTGCAGTACGTACGCTAAAACATCCTTTTCGCGATCGTTATCCTTCGCAGTTTGAGCGGGACTGTATGGTTTGATAAATAAAAACAATTTGACTGATCCCACAGCCTGGTCGACTGATCCCACAGCCGATTAATGTAATGTTAAATCATGCAATAAGCATTTATTATAATAAAAAACAGCTTGAACAATGTTATATTCTTATACATTGAATTTTAAATAGTTAGTGCTTTCGTGAAATCAATTAGATAAAGTTGCCGCCAAAATCTGTTTTTTTTTATTGTTTTTTTTTTTTTTAATAAAGATGCAGATTCGGATACGGAATAGTGGTTCCTTTGGATTTTGGTGGCAACTTTATAGTATGTGCCTGACCATCCTTTACATGGATCTGACCTGAGTTGTCTTAAGACCTCAGACGCCACACATCTTCAATGGCGTCTTCCACCCTGCAGTAATGAGAGGATCCATCATTGATTGGCGGCCTGGATTAGGTCTCGTGTCCACGTCATACCTTTTCCTAATTTTCATTGATCAATGTTAATTATCATTGGATAGCAATGTATAAATAAACCTCAGCCTTTTTGTAAGCATTATTGATCACGCTAAGGGCTCCCTAGCGAAACTATTTGCTTTTTAACATTTTAATATATGTGCTTTTTAAATCTTTTTCAGTGTCATCATTTCAATTAAACCATGTACGTGTGTCAAAGGACAACGAAAGCAAGACAAAAAGATTAAAAAATTAAAAAAGTTAATATCTATATACATTAAGATAAGAACCATATCAGGTATAATAATTAATTGAATAAAACAAAAAGGTATTTACAATAAAAAAAAGTAGGAGGTAACAAAGTGAAAGCCAATATTTAACAAAAGTTAACAATCAAAAAGGGCAAAAACAAACAGAATGTAGAGCTGTGAATGAAGAGACGTAGAAAAGAAAGGGAATAAAAAAAATATGTAACAAAAAAGAATCCCCCCCCCCCCGCCCAAAAACAAATTTAAAAAATGTAATAAAATATAAACAAAATCTTCCCAAAATAGGAGAAAAAAAATTGGAGAAATGAGGAGAACTGCCGTCTCCCAACCATACAAGGCAATCCCCAAGGATGCGAATGAATCGGTTGGCAGGCGCCCAACAGAACGGCCCCATGGATCTCCGAAGGCCCTATCCGTAGAATTGGGTAGAGTTCGGGCCCCATCCTTCCCATGGACCCAGCCAACGGGACCGCCCCAAGAAAAGAAAGAAAAAATAAAAATAAAAAAGTATTAAAAAATATATAAAATATTAAACTAAGGACATTTTGTGAAGAAAGCGAAAACAAAGATGTTGGATTACCAGATCTTCCCTATCTAAACCTGGAAACGCAATACCTCTTTGAGTAAGAGTTTCCTTGAAATACTCCTTAATGGCAACCTGACGGGGATCATGACACCGCCATAAAGTATGGTGAGGATCCTTGTCCTCAACGACATTACACACTTCACATTCTGATGTATCCCTTTTTCCAAAGCTAAAAAGATAAAATTTGAAAATCACCGTGGACTGTTAAAAATTGATTAACAATGAAATCCGAATAAGTTTTTAATATTAACGTTATAAATAAATCTGAAAGTGACCGCCCTTTATCAGAATACCTCCATTGATGTTGCCAAAGAATTATCTGATCCTTAATCTTAATATTTTGGGAAACACATCTAGGTAGAGGACAAGGGCAGAGGACTCCCTTGGCTTCTTTGTCCGCTTCCTCGTTACCTGAGATACCAGCACCTTAAATGCCTTAGCCCAAAACAACTGAATGATTCGACAGGAGACTCTTAATGGGAACAAAAGAATCTCTAGCCATTTTATTAATATAAGAACAACGTGCTACCGAAGCTAAGATAGCGCGTGAATCAGAAATAATAGCAATGCTAAAATTTTGATTACACCAAAGATCGTGGCACATCGAAATGGCTAAAGAAATAGCTCACAATTCTGTCTGAAAGAGAGAGATATCATTTGGTAACTGTTCTCTCCAGGTGTCATGAATCTCTCCCTTTGCGTCCATAATTACAATCATTATGTTGCCAACACTCTTTTTAAGTTTTGAGCCGTCCGTGAAAATCAAAAAAATCAAAAGATAAAGTGTTCTCCTCCCACTTAGTGATGACAAAGGGTTCTATAAGAGCCAGATGGACCCAAAAGTGGGGATAAACCTTCCTTACAAGCGTATCATCGGAGATCCTCTCACGATGCCGAAGATGCTAGTTGTCTGGATCCACATAGGAACAATCCCGCACTTATGCCTCAGTTGAGACTGTCCTGTATTGTCCTCTGTCCTGGCTATAGCAATCAGAAAAGGCCTAACGATGGAGTCCAAAGCTCCTTTATTTTTAATGTTATTAATTGAGCCTCCCCAAACCTCAGCCCCATACCATTTGCAACTATTACCTTCGGCTTAACTAAAGCTTCGAATATCATCTTTCGCATTTTGGATGACATGTCTCCAGTGTTGGGGGACAAAGGAAAAAAAAAGTGAACATTGAACATTGGCGGCTACTCTTTTTTTAATTAAACTGCAATGATCCTACCAAGAAAGTTAAGGTTTAATAACAAGGCCTAAATACTTAAAATTATTCTTGAAACTTATCTTTTCTTGATTAAGCTTAAAAATAGGATGTGCAGTATACTCTTGTTAGAAAAGAAAATAACTGTCGTTTTCTTGCTAGTGATTGTTAGTTTATTATCCATTGCCCAATTACTCAAAACAGGCCAGAAGGAGTCCCAGGGCCTTCTCTTGATAGAAGAACCAGTATCCAAAATCACCGTATCATTGGGAAAACCCTTCAACATGAGTAGCACCTTCAGGATCAATGATATTATGCCAATTTTTAAATTGATCAAAAAAGTCCTCCATCACTAAAAGCCAAAGTCGTGCGCAAGTTGCTTCCCTGATGACAACGTTGAAAAAGAAGAAACTAAAAAAACGGTTCGGTTGTTCAGGTAAGAGGCAATCAGATGGTGAAGATTCCTAGGACAATGCTTTTTCCTTATGATTTTCAGAATAATGCGATGACAAACATTATTAAAAGCATTTTCGATATCTATTGTAATAGCGACAGCATACTGCTGTACTGAAAGATTGTTAATTCTCTCGTACATTACCTACTCTGTTTGTGACAATTCAATAACTGCCCAATAATATATTTTCAGCCATTTCCTCGAATAAGTTTTTCTCACGTAATGATTTCAATCCGATCCACTCTTTAATTGTTATAGTGCGGCAGTTCGCAAACTTTTGGAATATTGTTCTACTAAAATAACTGCTAAAAATCCATCTACCACCATTTGCGTATTTCATAATTTGGACTTTCTGCAGCCAAGAGTATGCGTTTATGGTAAGAGGACAAACAGAATAAAATAAAGAATCTTATCAAAAAAATCATATTTTTTTTAAATTATGATTTTTTTCTTAACAAAAAATCCAAAAATTATACTTAATCTGTCTTTTTGTAATATCCCTGTAACAAACATAATGTACCACTAATGATACATCTACCACAGTTTGAGAATCTCTGTTATAGTGGATTTTCTTTCTACTCTTTTGTGATTAATATTATCTTTTCCATTCAGAAACATGAAACTGTACTTCCTTTATAAACTTACAGAAATCTAATTCCTTTGTTTTGATAGAAAAATTCTCAGATCCTAACTTTCAGATCCAGAAATCTGTGATGATGTTGTGATTTATTTTAATGGAAAAGTAGATACCGAAGGGATAAGAATCGAATGCATCAGTCGTGAACAGCGAATGGAATAGGAATGACTGGATTAAATTTCCGAAAGATAAAATAAACATCAAGATAGCTGGATCAGATGCAGCCACTGGATTAGCTACTAAATACGAGTTTTGAGTTTCAATACAAAGGTTTCTGTCAATATGATGTCGGTGGGTTTATTCAAAGCGAAAAAAAGCCCTTTAAAATAAAGGACATAATATTAAAGCTTATTTTGTCATAAAGTTTATTTTCTCGACATTAAACGACTAGTTTACAAGATGATGGGTTGTATAATAGTACAAAAAACACGACTCTTACTGTCATCGAATACACCGAATCAAATACGTTCTACAGGTATTTCTGAAAGTGTAAATAAAGTTCAATATTTACGCTAAATTAAATATAAAGTGAATACATTTCTTGAAAATTTGCAACTATTTTCATCTACTCATATCATTGATGACCAAAGATAGATCATGTTCGAACGAAGTAGGAGTTCTGAGAGATTTCTAATACATTCCAATGGAATGGTACAAGATTACATTTCAGAAAGGATGTTCTGAAGTTCATCAAGGGTAAATATGAATCAAGCTAAAAAAATTAGCAAATATAGACAGATTAATAACGGCAGGGTCATTCTTAATTTGAAAAAAAAAAGGTTATAATAGAAATTAGTGGCAACAATGTGATGTTTTTTTAATTGAAATTGGATTAAAAATGATAATGGTTCATGCACCAAAAGTTTGTATTTCATAGTTCATGAAGTACAAAAATCTACCAAAAGGTTTTGTTGCTAACTATAGGAAGAGACGAAATAATGTACTGTTTGTTATATCAGAAGAATGATAAGTCATAAGAACAGCTTTTTTTTTTGTTCAACGCTGGATATGAATATGTTTTATTGTTAATCATTCTGAAAATAAAAAATGTTTCCAAAATGGATTGACAACTGACGCGATGAGGATTTTTATGGAGAAGATATCCTTCGAAGTGAAATACTTAAGTGACTGGAAGTATAAATTTAGTTATCTACAAATAGCAAATGCTGTAATATAAAGCTGATTAAAGCATTAATACTGTGTTTTGAGTTTTATTTGTAGGATTTGAATGAGGGTATCGATGCATGTTGCCAACGCCGCCATGTCTACTTTTAGGATCTCAAACGATGTATAGGACAAATGGTGAGGGATCGGTGTTCTAGAGATATAATACTATCTGGCCGAGATTTACCTACTACTGTAATTGTGATGAAGATAAAAAAGTAAGTGTTTTTATCTTTCCTATAAGACTTCATCAATGAACAATCAAGTGCAGAAATAGAGAGAAACACAATGTTCTTGAAAGTGATAAAATTGAGACTGTTCAATGTGCTTTTATTATAGTGATTAAAGACTTCTAGCATCATACGATATATTTATGCAATAATTCAAAAGAACTTTAATCAAGATAAACTTTTGGACTTTTTTTGTATCTACTAAAGTGCTAAGTATGGTAGTGAAGAAACATCAAATAGAAGATAGAATTTGTAGACATTAAGTAATTGGATCAATGGCAAGAGAGATTGTTATTGTAATGAGGTTTTGTTATAATTATTTATGTTTATTTATTTAAATTATTATGCTTGTTTACAATCTCTTAAATTATGTATGTTTTGTAATTTGTGAAGTAAAATATGCAAATTAGGCTGGTGGCGAACTCCGATATTAAGGACTGCTACAAGTCGAGAGTAGGGGAGTTCCACAGAAGACACGAGAGAGAACGGACCGGTTGGAAAGGAAGCGTTAGTCTCAGATGAAGCGTTGGTCGCCGATGAAGAAATGAAGAATACGTTTGTCGTGAGAAGCCAACATAGTTCTACTCTGTTCGTGTGTCATCGAAGAAAGAAGCTCCTGCCAGCAAACCAAGCAAGAAGAAAGAAAACTGTGCAAGAGTGAACCGAACCAAAGAATAAGTGAGATAAATTTGACTTTAATAATACTTAGTGTAAAGACAGAACTTTAAGTATCAAGCCGATACTCTCTGTAAATTTAGCAACATAAACTGTGTATTAATTTAAAATAGAACTTATTAAAGAACATTTAATTTAAGCCACCAGATCCACCCATTTTATTACAGTTATTAATATAAGAACAGGAGTAAAAATAGTTTCCAATATTTTACATTTAACAAATCGTTTGCTTTATTATTATCAAACGCCAATTAGACTTTTGATATCATCAATATCATAATATACTAAGTATAGATAAGTATATACTGTATAGATAGCCGACATACAATCGAATAGCTATCCAAATAATTACTTTTAAGTAATTAAATAAATTTTGTTCATTACCACATATGAACCATTATAATATTGTTGTTATTATTATTATTACCATACATACACCGTTAATCAGGGATCCGAGTTACATACAAATCCGACTTACGTTCTCAGAAACGTAATCTTGTTCGTAACTCAGGGACTGCATGTATATTATAATGGACTATTTTCCTTTAAATATTGAAGATGAGACTGAGTTTTTATCAGTGATTATTACAATTGAAAGTTATTCTAATTTGATTTTTTAAGTTTTTCCTTAAACTAATTTTTTAAAAATAAATCAAAATCCTAAAATAAATAAGTAACCTCAATGTAAAATTCGAACTTTTGAGATGAAGAATGTTCCAAAAAAATTACATGATGTGGATTTTGCTTGTACATAAACTTATTGTGTAAATAAGGAAAATACTTAAATCCATTTTATTGGATTTTATTTTATTTTATTGGATTATTTATATTTGTATTCTATTGTTAACATAAAACTGAAACATGTTTTTCTTTAAATTTTCTTGTAAATTATTTCAAAGATACGAAGCACGTTGCATATCAATGAATTTAGTGCTTTTGTCAGATTTAAAATATATATGCAGTATAATGGAGTATTTAAAATATATATGCAGTATAATGGAGTATTTAAAATATATATGCGTTTAGAAGCCAGCATTCCACCGAATCGAAATTTTTTACATTCATTTTACTGGATCATTAGTTAGAAATGCTCAAAATAACAATGGTTCTCAATTTAAGATCAAGAGGAAACATCACAGACTCATCCCTAGGGCATTCTTTTCCTTTTTTTTTTCTCCGTACCTTTTCATCTTTTTATTTCTTTTTGATTTTCTTTTTCATATGCTAATACAAATACACACACTTATATTGCAGTGCTAGACAAAAGTATAAGACCATCTCACCATCGATGTCATTTTTTTAGAAATCAGACTCATATAGACTATTAGTGAAATAAATTAATGTATTTGAAGAATAGTAGTGGATTTTAGACATATAAAAATAACATTCAAATCGAAAATAAATTAATATTGAACCACAAAAGCAAAAAAATACATGTTTTCCTTGTGATAAAAGTATAAGACCAGTCCATTATTTAAGGAGCAAGGGTTGAAACGAGTTTACCATGCAATGCTAAGGGGGTATTGTGCAAGTTGCACTTGTGATTTGGAATCCCTATAATCATGCCACGAGGTTCTGAACTCAGTGAAACGGAAATACAACAAATTTTGAATCTTCATGGCCAAGGAATGTCATAGAGGATCATTGTAGATAAACTGAAAAGGTCTAAAGGTGCTGTTGACAATTTATTAAAGTGTGGTATTGATGGCAATATTAAGAAAAGACTTGGGAGACCAGTGTTTGACGACTCGCCAAAAAAAAAGATACATTGTTTCAAGATACATTGCACAGCTTCCATATTCCACAAGAACAGTTTTCCGAGTACTGCACACATCACGCATTACCGCATATTAAAAATGCAAACGCAAACCATCACTGAGTCACTAAAGTTGAACGTTTGGAGTTCCCGTAAAAGAATGTCTTGGTCCCACGAATGGTTTTCGGTGATCTTTTCCGATGAAAAGAAATTTAATCTTGGTTGGCCAGATGGAAGCAGCAGCTACTGGCATGATTTACGACACAAGACAAACATCCAAATGATTCGCCTAATGAAAGATAGTTCAGGTTTTCTGCACTAGGAAAAACTGACATCGTATTTCTTCCTGAATGAATTCACAAATATACATGTACTTGTTAGAGAACTAACTGCTTCGATATAAACACATTCTTGGAGGAGAAAGTGCTGTTTATCAACAAGATAATACATCGTGACAAAACAGTGGTTCACAACCAGTGGAACCCCTAGTCTGGGCTTTCTCCGAATCTTAATCCAATAGAGAAATTGTGGGGTCAGCTAAAGCGTATTGTGTATGCCAGGAACAGTACTCATCGGTTCAGGAGTTGAAGATTGCCATATCAGCCGGGTGGAAGGAAACTGGGCATTCATGCACACTAAAATTGGTCGAATCAATGTCAAATCTAATCATTGAGTTCATTTCAAACAATGGAGAATGTACGAAATATTAGTGATCATTTTGTTTAATTAATTTCATGCTAAGTGAAGCATTTTTTTTTTTTTACATTTACATTTTTGTCACAAGGAAAACGTGTTTTTCTGCTTTTTTGGTTGAATATTTATTGTTTTCGATTTGAATGTTATTTTTTAAGCTAAAAGGAGCTACAAATACTGTACATTAATTTATTACAGTAATGCTCTGTATGAGTCTGATTTATAAAAAAAACACCGAAATCAAATGTGGACTGATCTTATATTTATGTCTAGCACTGTATTTGTTTTTTAACTATCAGGCTTCTTAGTAACACAATTAGAAATTATAAGTCAAATTATTTGTTATAATTTTAAATTTAGAAAAATAGGATATTTACTTTTTTTTAATGTTCCTCAGTCCTATTAGGTGTCTTTATAATAATGCACATCTGTAATATAGGTAATAATAAGTTTAATATGAATAATTAACAAAACAAAAAGTTAATTTCATAATTACCTTATATTTGTAATTTAATATTTTCATCAATTATGTCTGAAATTAATCTTTTTTCTATCTTTCATTTTTTGAAACTCGTAATTTTCCCACTTAATTTATTTGAATAATTTATATATTATATGATCATTTAAACGGTAGCCATAATTTTTTCTTATTTTATTATTATTTAGCGCCAATTATTTCTAGTTTTTTTTCTTCTTTACATCTATTTTTTGAGAGGTCCCATGTTACATTAACATTGGGAACCGCTATTCCTTTTGTGTTTTCTATCTGTCACACTGTATGTCACACTCTGTAGCGGCCAAACGGTTAGAGATATTAGAATGAAATCTTCACCATTGTGTTCAGCATCAAAAAGTAGATGACCACGTAAAAAAATTCAGACCTGTAGGATCACTCCCTGACCCTCTACATTAAGTTTTCCATAGCCGTGTTAGTAATAATGATAACAATTAACACAGTTATAATACTGATGCTTCATACATAACAATAATAACAATTGCCAACAGGACGTCACTGTTAATATTTACAATTGTATTGTTTTATAAATTCTTTAACATATCCAAATGATGCACTAAGCATTGTATTAGCTGCCCCTAGTTTACAGCTTGCCTGTAAAACATAAAGGAACGATCTTGCATTTATAATTATGCTCTTGCTTTTAATTATTTTGTTTATTCATATTTATTTATATATTTTTGTCTACTGTTCCATCCTTATTTATTCATTTTTTACCTTCACCTTTTGTTTCTTTCTTGTTATATTT
>JAFIDM010009631.1:216652509-216667235 GCA_023159025.1 Thereuonema tuberculata | reverse complement strand
GCCAAGTCGTTGTCTTTCAGTGCATCTCCCCGCCTCAAAAAAACACCACACAGTTCCCGTTTAATCTTGGTCTATCTTTCTAATCCTACCTTCGCCGCTACCTCCTAGCCCGCTTTAACCGTATTATTTGTACTTCATAGCCGGATTATCCCCGTAAACCGGCATCCCCAAACAGTCAGAAACAGGTGCGACCAGCGGGACGCATTCCAGTTATTCATAGCGAAGATCACCTGATTGGCTCCTTTTGTGACGAAGATCCAACACTTTCGTATAAAATTGTGAGATTTTTCATGTATACAACACATTTGACAAGGGCTACGTGAAGTAGCCGAAATTAATCATGTACATTTATATGTTTAAATATAACTTTTATTTTTCACCATTATTTATTTGTGCGTGTTTCATGTTTCTTCTAGATAAAATAAGTAATTTAGGGTATTTAATTTTTTAATGATGTCGTGATACTTTGCATTCCATGAAAAGTTTTCGTCAATATAGACTCCTAAATACTTTTGTTGAGAAATGTAGTCAATTTTTTCGCAATTGCAAGGTTCTTTATTAACAGATAAGTATTTTCCATATTTTTACAACTTTTGTTGTGTAAAGCACAAAACCAATTTTTATAGATAATTTTATTTTTATTTTTTATTAACATAATTTTAGGTATAAAATTTTAGTTAAAATAATTATTAAACATAATAATTACTTGTATTGTTTCGTTTATATATACGGATAACATGGGCAATTTTCCAAAGATTTGAATTTGTTTCTGCTATAAGAACATTCTTAAAAAGTTCAACAATAAAAGAAGCCCAAATATCTTTGTGCTTTTTAATTTCTTTTAGTTTTATAAATAACAGCCCATAGGGTTATGATTTTTCTTTTAGAAATTATGTTTAAGATATCATTTAAAGTAGGTGGAAATAGAACCATAGAATCTTTTTGAGAATTCCTTTCGTAATTGATTTTTTTCTTGCTTATTGGAATTATTTTCATTATTTTTTGGGGTTTTTTTTTAATAAAAACATTTTTCAGTTCTGCAATTGTAATTATGCCTATTATATTTTTAACAAGTTTAATTTTATTAAAATTTTTCTGATTATAATTTATTTATTTATTTATTTTTTATTTTGTCTTTTAAAATCCCAAATGTTCCCATTTGCTTTTGGATCATCTTCAATTAATTTCCTATAGTAATATTTTGTTTTATTAACAAAGTTTTAGCCAATTTTTTTTTTTTGTATTTCTTTTCCAATTTTATCTTTTTTATTTTTTTTATATGCATTAAACAATTTATTTTTTGTCTTCAATATGTTTCATTATATCTTAATCCATCCATGGTTGTTAACAGATAATACTACATTTCTTCAGTGATATTTGATTAATATTTCAGTGATATTTATTATGTATCTTGCATATGCAACGTAAGAAAAACGCTTTATTTATTTAGCAAATTAATATCGAAATCGGAGAATAAATGACTTCCTAGGCCTTTGTGGCCTTCTCCACAACTGTATCACTTCAAACCTTTCTCAGTTGGTAGAAAATCCCGTGATCCTTGTAATGTATTGTAAGTATTAATTCATCGTATCGTACATTTATCACATTACAGTTACAAATCCAAGAGTAGATTGCAGCCGTAAAACAGTCAAACTTAGAGAGATGGTCCGTACAATATTGAATTGAACCTCCGAGAAGCCAATGGTTTAATCGGCGGGGAGCGAAGCGCTATCTAACATCTTCCGCCATGCTGCGCGAATACCCATATAGAATAGGGGAAAGCAGTGTAGATCGCTTAACTCAGGTGTATCATGGAATGCCGCCACACACTTCGGTTGATTTCCCTCCCCCCTAAATAAAAAAGTTTATTTTTATACTTTTTACATTGTCTACACTACGAAACCTAGACACATGCCAAATTTCAAGTTTGTAGCATGTTGGGAAGTATGCTAAACATTTTGAGCATACACATCCAATATTTGTTTCTCTTTTATACTACAAAAGAAATAGACACTTTCAATGTTGTATAAAACAAAAACTATCTGTGATATCGACATTCAATTTGCGCTGCTGGGTTGAGGAAATGTATTTCAGATATTTTGATACGACACATTGTTGGTACTACTGCACATATTGCTGCGCAGACGGAAGCATAATATCGAAGATGACTGGAAACGCTGTGGAGAAATCGATTGTGTGCTTGAATTAGCCAGAAAGAACTCCATAACTGTTCTCCAAAGACATTTTCAAACACGTTTCGGAAAGCCACGAGCTACTAGACAATCAATCTATGATTGGTACAAGAAATTTGAAACGACAGGTTGTTTATGTAGAGGCAAAAGTCTGGGGAGACCCCGCGGGCCAGAAGGATAAGTAGAGCGTGTTCGTGCTGTTTACCGGCGAAGTCCACGAAAATCAACAACAAGAGCTAGTTTGGAATTATAAATTCCATAACAAATTGTACGGAAAACTTTAAGGAAGCGACTGAAAATGACGTCTTACCGATTGCATATTACAGCATTACCGATTGTTATTACAGCATCTATGTGAAGATGTAAAGGTGAAACGTCGAGATTTCTACAATGCTGCACGAACGCGATCCACTTTTCCTTCTGCCGCGCTGGGTCTCCCCGGACTTCTGCCTTTACTTAAACAACATGTCGTTTCAAATTTCTTATACCAATCATAGATTGATTGTCTAATAGATGGTGGCTTTCCGAAACGTATTTGAAAATGTTTTTGAACAACAGTTATGGAGTTCGTTCTGGGTAATTAAAACCCACAACATGATTTCTCCACAGCGTTTCCAGCCAACTTAGATATGATGCTTCCGCCTCCGCAACAATATGTGCAGGTAACCATTTGTCGTATCAAAACTTCTACATCTCCTCAATCTAACAGCACAAAATGAATGTCGTTATCCACATATAATTTTTGTTTTATACAACGTTGAAGGTGTCTACTTCTTTTTTAGTAAACCTCTATTATAGATTGTGTAAAATGATAAAAAAATATTAAGCAATTGTAATACATAAAAAATAGATATTTGGAAACTCGAACTTCGTAACTAGTGTAGACCAACGCATGACTCCTGTTCAATTTGTAAACATAAATTCAATCTTCATAAATTAAATAAATAAGCATAAATTATGTATTTACATGTGTGCTTTCTTTTTTCTAAATTAACAGTTATAGGTATTTTCAATTAAAAAAAGATTAAATGGATTATCATAAATAGATTTCTAATCGTAATTGATTCCTATATATTTTAATAATAAAAGTAATAAAAAAAAACATTAAAATAAAAGGAAAACAAAACAAAGTATGAGAAAGAAGGGAAAAAAAAGTAAAAAAATAAACCAAAAAATATGATACGTAATTGATTATTTGTATAAATCGACCAATTAAAATGATCTAACATTGAAACATAAGTAAGGGAATGTTTATATATTATACAATATACAGTATGTGTAGATTTAAAATAAGTAAAAGTTTGTATGTATGTTCTGTATATTTTACAGCCTTTGCCGGATCTGAACCAAATTTTGCACTATGGAAAATACAGGCTGTCTTGGAACCGCGACACATCACCCCCTCCTCTGATTCCATTCACTTCACACATTGTGATGAT
Organism: Thereuonema tuberculata; assembly: GCA_023159025.1. Lineage (NCBI taxonomy): Eukaryota > Metazoa > Arthropoda > Chilopoda > Scutigeromorpha > Scutigeridae > Thereuonema > Thereuonema tuberculata. Next base: position 216,663,604 of record JAFIDM010009631.1, on the reverse strand, counting down.
AATAGCTGCTAAACCGCTTTAGTTGGAAGATGAAATTTCACATGAGAGCTCTTTGTCAAAAACGAAAAGATGCTATTGAATCGAATTTTCGATTTTCGGGCTCTAACGGGTGTAAACAGAGGACCAAACTTTATTGAAGGGTATGCGTATCACTGAAACTGCTTGAGGTGGAAACAGAACTTTGACATGAGTGTTCTTTGTCGAAATCGAAAGGATGCTATTTGATCGAATTTTCGATATCGAGCCCCATTAAGGGGTGCATGGAGGGGAATGGGGAAAATTTGTTGAAGGATTTTTTTCTGTGGGATTTTCTGGCCGCAAAATAAAAATATAACATTAATTTTAACGTGATTTTTTTTTTACCAACTGGGGAAGGTTTGAAGTGATAGGGGTGTGGAAAAGGACAGAATAGGGAGAGAAGTCTTACATTCTCCGATCTCGATATTAATTTCATATCTAGGGATCTTGAGTTACAAAATACGACTATAACGTTACTTTGTATCAATCATGTGATTTTTTTACCAACTGGGAAAGTTTCGAACTGATCTCACAATTTCTCATCACGTCAGGACATCTGTTTTTTGTACCCGTACAAAGAAATAAAAGAATAAAGAAAAGAAAACTATAATAAAGGAATAAAAAGAAGAAGTATGAAGCGGAAAAATAAAACACAATAAGAAATAAAAAAAAAAAACAACTCATATATTTACAAAGGATTCTATTATTTTCCTGTCGCATTTCCTAAAGTTATTACTGAAAATTCAATGAAACAAAGTCATAAATCTCGATGTCGGTAATATTACTTGGGTTGGTCCCCACCTCCACGTAAATTTTTAAGTACTCAAGTGAACTTTCATATCCGTAAAAAGGTACTAAGTTCCTTCATATATGGGGTGTATCGTCTCCTTGTGAGAAGAAATTCCCACTGCATCGTATTTTGAAAATATTTATTATATAAATCCTTGATTATTTTTCTTGATTTTATATTACTTTCAAATTTTTCAGGTAGATTCATACCTATAGGAATATTAGCAATGTACATTGACCAATGAAATTACTTGTGTATTTATGAAGAAGTTTTTATTAGAAAGTTGAAAAGCTATTTGTAAAAGAAATCAACTATCAAGTAATATTACAAATATCTTTTATGAGTATCCAAAGATTTATTTCAGGAATAAGTAATTGTCGAAAGTAGACTATAGAAAGTACACTCCTGCAAACAAATAACATTTCAGATAATTCAGGAATTTCGACCAAGATTCGGGTGTACAGTAGATTTCCGATTGGTGGTAGGGAAAAAAATTGACCCGGATCAAAAAAAACCCGGATAATTATGTTTATATTTCTAATTTTTTCATACACACGTTCAATTTTACCGGCCTGTACAGGTCTTCCGCACACATATATTGTAGGATGTAGGGCGCGCCTTTAATTGAAAACTTATTAAATAATATTTTGAAATTTTGTTAAATGTTTCGCAATGTTTTACCGCACATTTAATGCGAACTCGGATAATCGAGAGTCTACAGTATCTGGGTCACATTGTCTTGACCACTCGACACACAGTATGAATCTCAATTTGCTAAAATTCTATATTTAAAAAAAATATATTCATTATGATTATTCTAACTTGCCACATCACGTTTAATTAACTTCCAAATAATTAATTTAACAGATTTTGTGACCAGTATTTTTATTTATTTATTAGCCCCAAATTAATTTACACCTTATGACTAGCAGTAGTAATAAGAGGATTTTTTTTCCCGTCACAAACAATTTCTAATATAACACTAATTAATATTTTGTTTCATTTATTTTTTATAACTAAAATAAAATTATAATTAATCTTAGACATTTCATCATCAGTTGGCTAAGTTTTTAAGCACTATTTCCCATAAATCACTACGAGAATCAGTATCAGATAGATTCTTTTTGCATTTGGCAGTTGGTTGTGTTGTCGATACGATCCTAATCTTTCTTGCTTCCTTCCACGCACGTCTTTTAATGATCGGCTGTCACTACAGTCCCTGAGGCAGTCACAAGAGACATACTCGTGCCAACTGATTTTTCAAACTGATGATTGGATGATTGTTTGGCTTCCGTTCCCTTCACGTTTTCCAAAGATAAAGGTCGATGGCGTTGACCTTCGCATGCCTTTATTATTCACTCGATGAAATTGAAACTAAACGCATTAGAAGGGGGAGGGGAATTATAATGAGTTACCATCACTGCAATTTTCTGCCCATTCACCAATTTTCTGCACGTATTTTTTTTTTTGCTATTGATATACTTTATTATTAGACTTAAAGGTTTCCTAAGAACAATGCTTAATTTTATAGATACTAGGAATTTATCTGATGCAAATTTGGAAGTAGAATATTTTAGAGCAAATCTTATGTTCTAATAATATTTTGTTGTTTAATACTAAAGTACAATTAAAAAAATGCTATAATTTTCAGAGCAGTAAAATTAGTAACATCTAATTTTTTTGTTTTAAAAATAACTTTCGTCCAGAACCTTTGCTCCGGAAGATACCAAAGATAAAGTCCCAAATAAGAGGTATTAGAAGTAAACTATTAAATTCTAATAATGCATATTAATCTGATTAGTAATCTTTCCTCATGTGGTTGATATTGCTAAAAATAATTGGATAAAGGAATTTTTATATGATCTTGTATATTTATATTTAGGTCGGAAGAACAGAAAAAAATAAGCAGCAGACAAATACAGGACACAAAGGAAACCGGCTTTGGGATTCAAACCTAGGTTAAGACTTATTATCTTCTTTGCAAGGCTGCGCCTGAAAAGTTGTATCTTGATAAATTAAGTAATTTGTGGAGTTAATAAATTTCCAGGAAATTCTTATTTCAATTAGTGAGATATTAAATTTACAATTAAAAGGAAATTTTGTTTTCAATTGATTTCACAGCACCAACTATAAACAGAAATCCTGCAAGATTTTGACCAAAGTAAACTTCAAGTTCTTTCAGTAACTTTCTATCTGTATTCTCTTGGGCTTCTGGATTTGAAGTTTTTCTTAAATCTGGATTACGTTCTTTCATATAAATGTTTGAAAAAAAAATGCCACAGAGAAACTTGAAACAAAATCAAAATGATAAATGAAATTAAATTGTCACAAAATCGTTGCGTAACATTACTATTATAGAATGCATTATTATAGAAAGCTATTTCGTAACAATCTTTAAGACTAACAGAAATGTTGCATTGCCTGAAATGAGCAAATGTGTAGTCATATTCGACAATTATAGCCATTTATTCAGTCTAATTAAGTAGTAGTCAACTCTTATGTTGCGCCAAGAGAAGAAGAATACAATCATTACCTTGGCCCATTGGCAGAAATTATTCTTTAAAGTTAGGATTTAAAGGCTTTTCAAGGCTGCAGACGATGCGGTAATAAATGAAATTGTAATAATACGTAATACTGCTGTAAAGTTGCTGCTACTACTACTACTACTACTAATAATAATAATAATAATAATTGTAATAAAAATGTAATTAATTTCTGTTAACTGTTAACTCAGGTAATTTTTTTTAACTCAGGTTTATTGCCGTTGGTATTGCTTTGATTGTTAGTATTGTTCTACACTGCAAAGAAATTTTAATTATGCTAAATTTCACTATAAATTTGACTAACACGTCATTTCTCTTACTCTGAAAACGCGTCAATCTTCCTAATTGAAAAATGAGAACACATCTCCCACAAATTTCGAGAGATGTAATAGAACCCCTGCTTTGTGCACAATTTTGTCTATAGCTTTGTCTGCCGTACTCGATTACATACAATTTTTTATTCAATTTTACTAGATTAAAAATCAATGCATATAAATATTTGTAATCTTCTAAAAATAATTAAATAAACCTATTTTTTTTTTCTTAGCTAACTAGAAATTTAGAAGTGCTGAGAGTGAAACTAAGGATCTCATTAGGTCGCATTTCATAGAATTTGAAAATAGAAACATATTGGGCAAAAAAAAAATTGTAATAGTGTCGAGATTCATGGAACTCTCAATTCTAGTGATAGCATGCTCATCTTCGCCGGCTACCTAAGTACGATGATTTATCAAAATAAAAATATCATATCAAACACTTTTTCTAATATACACATATGCACATTGCCCAAAAAATAGCGCATCCATAAGTAGCAATCGAAATGGAATGACACATGATATAGGCAATGAGAATGATGATGCGAGTAATTGATTATAATATGGGCTGTTATTTTGGGCAAAACATTACAAATGACTAGGGGTGGGAGAGTACTCAAGTTCTCGAATATCTGTCGAATATTTTTTAATACTGGGGGCTCGAGCGAGTAGTGGAGACTACTCGAAAACGCAAGTCGAATAATTAAAAAGTGCTGAAAATGCCGATCACTATTATTTTACAGAAAACGTGTTTGACAAATTAAAAACATACTTGAGTGTGTGTTGTTTTATTTAATCCCCATTCCTTTAAGTGAATACTGATTTAATTCGTATAATCACGCAATAAGCAGAGTAATTAATTCAACAGTCATCTATATTTTGTTCCCGATCACCGTAGTCGGTGTAGACGGGACAGAGACGGGACTGCGACAGCATCGCAGACAACGCGTAGTAATCTTTATCGCATCAGTATCGGTAAAAAAAGTTCCTCTTAACGTTGCCCAAAATAAATATGTCCCGATTCTTAACAATACAAAAATTCCAGCATATTCAACAACGAGTTTGATATCCTTCCGCGCATCGCTAAAATATTAGGATATTACTGAAGTGGGTGTGAATCGATATTAAATAAGATACACTTTGTTTCGATCACGCATTGACATTGCCACAGCCAAAGTTCAAACTTTAATCCATTCCAGTTAGTTTTCCCCAGAAATACGAAATCGATCAACACAACAGTGCTCCAAGTGGTCATAGTATCAGCTGATTCCTTTTGAATACATCGCGCTATACTTGCCAGATTGAGTTGATGTAACAGCCAGCCACCAGGATCGCTAGCGTCTCTCGGGAGACATTTATTGAGTTATAATTTACATGTTGCAATTGTAGTTTATTTGGGTACTTTACTTACTTGATTAATTTTAAATGTAATATTAGAATTATATTAGGCCTGCTAAATACTTACATGACACTTTTTTATTTACACTTTACCCTTTTTTTACTATATTTGTATCTTGAAGTATGGTCATTTCAGTTAAATTCATCAATTTATTTACACATTTTAACATTAATAGTAAAGTAAATGAAAAAGATTAAGTCAAAATTTTATAATTTTGAGTTTATACATTTGTAGACCTATACAATTGTAAACCAGTATCTTAGAGATAAGGAATATTGTTTGTTTTAAATTTTATAATAAAAACTATTGGAAACTAATTCTTTTACTTATAACCCGTGCTACTCGACTCGACTCGACTCGATACTTGAGTAGTTGGCTCAACTACTCGACTCGATCCGACTCGAATCAAAAAACCACTACTCGCCCACCCCTACAGATGAATAGTCCATTTAATAAAACGTCGTACCGCCCCTAAAGTGGTTAAATGCTGCGATACCGCTTGGTATGGAGTCGTAGAGACGACTAATGCTATCCCGTGGAAGATCCTCCCACACTTGTTGCAACTGCCCTCCAGATCGCACATATCCTATTGATAGCCAAAGCTGTCATTACAAGTTCAATGGATGACAAGTCGGCAGACCTGGCGGATTAAGGAAAGATATCGATAGCAGTAGGCACTCCAGGAAATCCCGTGCTAAGGACGGGTATTATCTGGTTCAAAAATGTACCGCTGTAGCCGCTCCATGAAGACCGCAGAATTTCCTAAACATACCGCTGCGCCATCAATGTTTCCCCGACTACTATCATTGGAGACCGAGAATCGTAGGAGATGGCTCCCCACAACATGAAGTAACCAGTTCTGGCGGTCTGTCGCTCAACAACGAAGTCGGGATTTGTGCGCTGAACACTGCTTCCTCATACTCACAAACGGTGGTTATTTATGTCCACACAAAAGCTGGAGTCGTCACTAAACACGAATCGCATTGTCAGTTCAAAGCCGTCCATTTGTCCCGCTTACTTCACTGCAAACGCCAATGACCAGGGTGAATGACCAGGTGTTAATGGCATACAACGTATGAAGAAGCCATGAAGTCTCGTTCTAAAAGTCGCCTCGCAATCGTGCTAGCAGACACACAGGTTTCTGTGATGCCCTACATATGTCTGGATTGCTAAATAGAGATCTCGAAAATTTGATGAATTTTCAAATAGTTAAAGGATCTACTTAACATGAAAAAAGAAGTAAAGAGATTGCACATTTCATTCATGCCTTGAACTATCATCAACAGGAATCTGGGACAACTGTTTATTTCTTTTATCGTGTTTCAATTGGTGCACGTTAAACTGCCCTACAATAATACCATATAAGTCCTTTATTGTTCTGTCCCTTATCCCCAGAATCCCAGAATCCCGAGGATTCTGTACTAGTTACGTGATTTTCTTATTGTTTGTTTGTGACCCCACTCAAGTGAATAAAATAATCCCAATTCTCTTTCACTCCTTCGAGTTGATCGTCAATGGGTAAATCAGGCTAGTTAGTTCTAAAAAGTGCGAAACAGCTATCCCAGGTCCTCGTTGACAATAAGTGAATGAAATGTGCAATCTTTTTATTTCTTTTCTCACGACTATATGGTTCAACATTTCAGAATGGCGAGATTTGATTTTGGAGCTGTTCTAACACTAACCATCTTCGATACTGAATCTTCGAAAGGACTCTAGAATTAGGACTCGGCTTATTTATTGAATAGGTAGCAAGGTTTAATGAGGGACACAGGCTTGGCTGTTACAGAGTAATCAGTATAAGCAAATGAGCATAAACGCTGAGAAAAAATTTGATGTGTTTTGCAACGTTGTGATACTTTTATAAAAAGAAAAGAAAACCATGGATCATAATCATATTTACAACAACTACCAAAGTGGAATCCATAAGAAAGTTTACTGTGGCCAACAATTTTGTTTTTTCGATTTTATATTTCGCTGTAATTTTCAACCTTATTCTCCAAAAGAGCACTGTAAACTATCTGAGAGGGTTTTGAGTGATCTTAACTTCTGATATGTTTGATTTTTGGAGACATTATATTCATATTTAAAATTTACAACTCGCGAACTTCCAAATGAACTTCAAATTTCATATTTTAAGTTACGCGAAGTCTCTCTTGAAAATTAAACACTATATGAGAAAAATTTGCGTACTAAAGACATTTCATCAATGGCTGAAACGGGTGTTTACAAAGAGACATCCTAAAACAGATTTGGCGATCATCAACTAGTAGTAGTAACCAGATAGCAGCGAGGTCTCAACACAAAGTTTAATAATATTAAATTGAGTCATATTTATTAATAATTTTATACACTTTTTTTTTTAACTCTCTGCGAAAATTACCAGAATAAAAAAAAAACGCAGGAATACGGTCAACGCAAAACACTGTGATTAGATGGTAAAATTATCTGTCTTCAAATACTCTATGTATACTATATATATACTTTATATATGTATGCAATATATATAGTAGGCCTATAGTGATGTAGAGTATATATATATATATAACTGTATATCAAATTATCTATGAAGAATACCAAGAAAATATGCTGAAAATTTAATTTTAAGAATTTAATTTAAAATTTTAAACGCTTAAAAAACTCCAAACATAAATTTTTTTAAAAATTTACTTGTTAAGCTTTTTGAATTGGTTTTCAATAATCTTCGAATTTTGAAAAAATAATTTACATCCGTATGATAAGAACTTCTAAAACAATAACATCGTTAAAACAAATGTGATGACCGAAATCCAATTTAAATTCTGATCTCTGAATAAAGTTTACATTATTTAGTCGTTAAACTTATTCAGTTCCATTGAATGAAATTGAAAATGCTGTCCAATACATATAAGAGCTAATATTATGATCTAATCTAGCTAATTGAATTTGTTTTCATATGCAATTAAGGTCACATACATATCCTAGCTAATTTCCATAATATATTACTGACCCAAAGCTAAATATTACATTGAACATTTCAGACTCACTTAAACCGTAATGATACTCATTAAAAATTATACAATACGATAACAGGAAATTAATGATCGTGGTTGAGTAAAAGGATCGGAGGGATGATGCAATGAAAAATCAATGGAACATAGAACATTATTGGAAAAAGAGGAGATTTTAAAAAAGGTACAACTATGCTGTTTTTGTCAGACAATTAAAACGGAATTTTCCCTTTTCTAATGTTTCGGTTAGGAGGCGTAATATCTTCAAAAAGCGTTAATTAATTTATAATTCAGAACCTTCTGCATAATAACATGCGTTATTATTTACAAGGAAAGAAATAAACATTCCTGAAGCGGAATCAAATCAAAGAAAATCATTGCAACTCTATCTGAAGGTTTAATCCATTCAAACAATATAAATTAAGTTGATATAGGATATTGTGAGTTAAAGATTGTTTTTGATATAATTCATTAAATGGAATTAGTCCAAACATTAATTTTTCAACACTCATTACAATTATATAGAAACTTTAACTTCGATTTAGACTCAGTTAATTACTTTGTTAACAATTTAATCTATACATAGTTTTTTTTCATTTTATTGACTAAATATATTTGGTTGACAACAATGGGTGAACCAAACGCTCTTTGGCGATCATCAGCCAGGAGCAATCACCAGTTAACAACGAGGTCTCCGTACTGAGGCTAATATGAATGATCGTCGGAAGCGCAGTGGTGCCTCAAAAGAAAAAAATGAATAAAAATATAAATATATAAATAAATATAAATATATATAATATAAATATGTATATAAACATAAATATAAATATATAAATATAAATATATATAAATATATTTGGTATTTCAAAAAGGATGTGACTTTTCCCTGTATAACAAAAATTGCTTTTCACCACAAAAACAGCCTTCGTGTTTCTGTGTAATTATTGAACTTATCAGTGCATTTATAGCTAAAGGTGTTCCACAACAGGCCATGCAGATTCTTTTCAGATTGGGATGTTTCGGCTGCTAGTGATTCAAAACTGGACTTCTTTTGTTGTCAGCCATTTCACTGCCAAAAGTTAATCTTCGATTAAGAAACCAGATACCAATTTGATAGAGAGCTGCGTGAACTTCTCCTCCTCTAGTGATTTTTAGTATAAAGGCCGAGACAACATACCTGAATAAAACATTAAACAATGTGATTAAAGTATACAACAATGGATAAATTAATCTAGTTAATAATACTAAAAATACCTTAAATTTTCAGGTGTATTATTTAAAAATCAATAATTTTGTCTGTCTATTTATGTAAAACTTTGAACAACGTCTTTTAAATTTATGGAATTTCAATATTTTACAAAATTCGCATTCTTCAAACATGATCATGTACAGTACAAAGAATTGTAGTTTTTAAAGCAGAACGGATAAAACGGTTTTTAATTCTTTATATTTTTTCCCAAGTGATTTGGATTTGTTTTCAGTCTAGTAATTAAAAATATTTCAAGGATTTTAACGATAGCAATATGTTGAATGAGCTGTGTAGACGAAGCAACTGTACCAGCTTTGGGTGCAAAAACCCTCAAAGATTTGAAAGCCATTTCGATGCACTTAAATTACAGAAGATCGCATGCTACATTAAGCAAATATCATCCAAAATTAAAAAAGTTTTATATGTTGTTTATCCTGAAGCAAAGCAGGAGAGATTTTGAAAATGAGTTTATCTTTCTGAAGTTTAAAAGAATAAAAAAAGAGAGAGAGAAGTCAATTGCAGTATATTCCAGAGCAACGGAGATTAATTTGAATGGAAAGTTTAGTCATTGCTAAAGGCAGGATGAAAGATTAAATATTTTCTCCTGTATCTTCATTTTAATTTTTAAAACTTCATTGTAGTTTTAAAATCTTTTCATTTTAATTTTAATTAAAGAAAACTTACAACTGCAAATTATAATACAAACGCTCAATAACTTTTTTGATTAAGTTTTCTAACATAGTTGATTTTTGATAAATTTAATGATTTGCTGTGGTTTAATATTCATTTTTACTGTGATGTAAAAGAAATAAACCATATTTCAATATTGCTTTTCCTTATCTAACAGTGGTTTACAGAAATTCATAAATGAATGGGAGATTATTTGGGTTTTGCATTTTAATTCTGTTTTGATATCAACTGGTTGTTTCCTCGTAAAATGAATATTCTTAGGAAGACGTTTTAATGTGATTATTCATTACTATACGGTATTTATGTAGGCCTATGTTTTTTTCAACATGAAGCAAGAAAACGGATGCTTTAACCTACACTTACAGGGCATAAACTTTTTGTCTCGTTATAATTTATAAAATGGTGTAAATGAGCACAGAACAAATCTGACAATAAGGTTACGGCCTTACTAAAATTCAAACTACATCGAGAAAAAGTTATTAGCAAAACAACTTTGTTTTCTTCCTTATTCTTTCCCACTCCATTTGACCCTTGACCTTTGACCTTTGACGAGGGACGAAATTTTATATAGTAATTTCCTAGAGTCTAGATTAGATCAGATCCAATTTACACTTGGCAATATGTGCTTTGGTCATTGACCCGCCATGTTGTCTTTGCGGGGGAAACCAAAGGTTTGAAACTTTTATATAAGAATAATAATAATGCCGTTCCGGCGTGGTCGTGCGGTCCTTAGGCGTCGGTCTGCCGTGCGGCCTGTGTGCAGGTACCCGGGTTCAAATCCCGGTGGAGAGCATGGATATTTCATCTTTCTTCTTCTGTGTTTCGTCCGTTTCTCCCCTGGGACTTACTATCTCTGTCTTTCCGTGGGTTAGCACAATAGATCTTTCAGGTCGACGTGGTCGGCTGTCACATTCACATTCACAAATAATCTAATCTAATCTAATCTACTATCTCAGGGTTATTTCTGGACGGGATGTGAATCTCGTCCCCCCTCTGGAATTTCCTAGTCTAACCCTGACGTTGTCAGGTTGGGCTAACCCGTGGTCCATAGTTGGCCAAAGTCGATGAAAGGAAGGAATAATAATAATAATAATAATAATAATAA
>JAFIDM010009631.1:216622590-216647509 GCA_023159025.1 Thereuonema tuberculata | reverse complement strand
CCCCCCTTGGAGACGTCGCCTTGAGGGCCGCATCAGCGACCTTAGAGGAGACATAGCCAGGCTCACACAATACTGTGCAGGAAACAAAACAAAGAAACTTATGTCCCAGGTTAGAAAGATATTCAAGTACATAAATACTCGCCCTTCACATTCAAATCATCATAGCCAGGTTCAGGAACATCTCGACACACTAAAACAAAAACTCAGTGCACTTGCAAAAAGATTACAGAGATACAAACAGTGCACTCTGCGCAAACAACAGAACAACACTTTCCAATACAATGAGAAAAAATTCTACAGATCCCTTACATCTTCCTCTACTGCAACTAACACAAACACTCCCAACAGCGAGGCTTTACATGAATACTGGTCGTCTCTGTGGTCAAACCCTATCCCCCACAATGATAAAGCACCATGGATAACAGAGGAACAGCAACTCACTGAACACTTACTCTGCATGTCCTTCCATGAGATTACTCTCGCAGACATACAGACAGCACTAAAACATGCACACAACTGGAAGGCTCCTGGTGCAGACGGAGTCCAGAACTTCTGGATCAAGAGGTTCACGTCCCTGCATGGAAAACTAGCGCTTACACTCACTGACATAATCCAACACCCAGAACATATGCCTCGTTTCCTCACACAGGGTGTCACATACCTACAGAGCAAGAACACTGAAACAGCACAACCTGCAAACTACCGCCCAATCACTTGCCTCCCCACACTTTACAAACTCCTCACCTCCTGCCTCGCAGACAAGATCTACACACACATCGAGACATATAACATTCTTTCCGAACAGCAGAAGGGCTGTCGCAGGAATTCCCAGGGTTGTAAGGAGCAACTCCTTATGGACTCTGTAATCCTGCGCCAGGCACGCGCGAAGAATAGGAGCTTACATATCGCATACATCGATTACAAGAAGGCATTTGATTCTGTCCCTCATTCCTGGCTCCTACACTCTCTTCATATCTACAAAATACACCCCAAGATCACGGCATTCTTAGCTGCCACGATGAAGAGTTGGAACACAACATTACACCTACGCACCTCTAACACCTCCATCACTACAGATCCCATTCCCATAAGGAGAGGTATTTTCCAGGGAGACTCCTTGAGTCCTCTTTGGTTCTGCCTCGCCTTGAATCCACTGAGCCATATACTAGATAACACAAAACACGGTTATAGGCTTACCACAGGCACTGTGACACCATATAAAATCACACACTTACTCTACATGGATGACATTAAACTCTATGCCACAAACAATGCACAACTTACTAATTTACTACAAGCCACCACACAGTTCACCAAAGACATTGGGATGGAATTTGGAATTGACAAATGCCGCAAGTTACACATAATACGTGGGAAGACTTCGAATTTGGAGGGTTTTGCACTGGACCATGGTTTGGCCATCCAATCCATGGAAGAGGGAGAGACCTACAAGTACCTGGGCTTCCAGCAAGCGCGCGTCATTGACAACGCAAACATCAAAATTGCACTGAAGAACACATACCTTGCTCGAGTTCACAAAATCCTCAAAACACAACTCAACGCCAGAAATAAAATTAAAGCTATCAACACTTTTGCCGTTCCCACACTAACATATTCGTTCGGCATAATTCCATGGACAAACACCGAACTCGAAGCACTACAACGCGCAACACGCACTACATTCACGAAACACAACATGCACCACCCCAAGTCCGCTACGGAAAGGATGACTCTTCCCCGCAAGGAGGGAGGCCGAGGACTCATCAACCTCATCACCCTACACGAAAAACAAGTACATACACTTAGGGAACATTTCCACCAAAGAGCAGAAGACTCCTCACTTCACTCAGCCATTGTCAAGGCTGACACACACCTCACACCCCTTAACCTCGAAAACTCTTCTCCAACACTCACCACCCCTGACACCCACACTCAGCAGCTGCGTGAATCATGGGCTCGTAAGGAACTCCATGGCAGACATCATCACGAACTCAGCCAGCCTCATGTCGACATGGAAGCGTCGAACAGATGGCTGACGAGTGGTGAGCTGTTTGGGGAGACCGAAGGGTTCATGATCGCAATACAGGACCAAGTCATCTCCACACGCAACTACAAGAAACACATTCTACACGATGCAAACACACATGACGACAAATGCAGGAAATGCCACACTACGCATGAGACGATCGACCACGTAATATCAGGCTGTCCCCTTCTCTCTCAAACAGACTACCTCCACCGACACAATCAGGTAGCATCGATCGTTCATCAACAACTAGCACACAAACATTCACTTATTAAGAGCACGGTCCCGTACTACAAGTACATACCACAAAGCGTATTAGAATCACCCTCATATAAACTATACTGGGACCGCCCCATTCACACAGACAAAACTATACATCACAACAGACCAGACATCACACTTGTTGATAAGGTCAACAAACAGACCTATCTAATTGATATTGCAGTGCCTATCAGCAAGAACATGCAGAAAACTCACGCAGACAAGATCAGTAAATACACTGATCTAGCACACGAGCTCCAGAAGCAGTGGAGGCAGGATCGAGTACGTGTTGTACCCATCGTTCTGTCTGCCACTGGTCTGGTGCCTCACACATTGCACCACAGTCTCAGCACACTAGGACTTCACAAAAACACTTATGCACAACTGCAGAAGGCTGTGGTACTCAACACTACACGCATAGTTAGGAAATTTATGGACACAAGCACACATCCCTAATCATTCTTGCACACATCTTTACACTTGGCAGTATGTGCTTTGGTCCTTGACCCGCCATATTGTTTTTGCTGGGGAAACCCAAGGTTTAAAACATACAAACATAATAATAATAATAATCATAATAATAATAATTAATTATAGCTCGGAACTACAGATTCTTTTTCAATCAATCAATAGATAGGTAGATAACATAAATAATTTATCATAAAACTTTACCAATTTTTCTCATATTTAATATAGCTATTTGATAAGTAAATTTAATTCGATTTGTTTAGTATATCGTCTGTCTGACGTTGAGAAAAATGCCTTAATGTTTTTTTTTTAATTCTAAAGGCCAACCCCTTGTCGCTAGGTGCACTCCAACCGGAGAACCGCCTATTACTAGGGAACAGATACTGGTTGGTTTCCAGTTACCTGCCCCAGGACACCATTAAGGAATGACGTCAGACTGAAGAGAAAGCGAAGAAGAGGCTGACAAACACAGGAAAGGAAATTGAAACAGCCAAGTCCTCGTCCGGGAATCGAACCCACACGGCAGACCGCCGCCTGAATCCGCTCGGCCACGCCGGCACAGACCTGAATGGTTTACTAGAGACAAGGGAAATGACATAAACGAAGGTTAGTTGTTCTTATAATATTTCTCTTTATGACTTCGAGAATACAAAGAACTTATTAGTCCAAACCTGGAAAATATGTTACGACTTCTTTGTATCTTCTTACACTAATGGCCGATTTCTCCAACTAGTATTAATATTAGCTAATGTTGCAACTCTAGTGGATTCAATTGGACATAATCCAGGATTAGCTTAAGACTCTTTGGAGAAATCGGCCATAAATGTTAAACAAGGAACTAAATAACAATATTAAACAATATTGTGAAATAGCAAGTTTAATAACAAGTTTAAAGTCAAATGCCAAAGAAGAGAGCAAAAGAAAAAGACGTTTGCAATTTTAACAAAATGTTTACGATAATAAGTGAGAAAAACTTACCGAAATTAATGTATTTTGTATCAACAAACAGAAATTCCACCAAATTACTCCAGGATAGCTTTTAGAATTATAAATTCTATTAATTTTAGATTCTCAATTCCTTGCGAATTTTAAATTCTAATTTATTAAAATCCTATCAAGTCTGAATGTTCTCCATGCCATGAAGATGCCCATATGGAAAGGATTGATTTTGATATTATCTTATGGCCCAACTTCCTATGAATAAATCGGGATAGATAATTCTGTAAGAATATTTCTAGATCCCTAAATAACTTTGTAGCATATTTGATTGCAGAGCAATAATAAAACAATGTTTATTCAAAATTATATTAAAGCAAATTTCAGGATAGAACATTTAATATTTAACGTTTTCTTCAATTGTTTATTTTTAAATTTTAAGGAATTTAATCCAAGCGATTTGTTTTATTTATGTAGTAAAAGTAGCTTTATTGAATTTTGAATAAAAATTTATTGAATTGCAAAACCAATTTCTCGCTTGATTTTTGTGTGTGAAAAATTTGGTAAAATAATCAATGAATCCAATTTCTTTTTTCGTACATTTTGTTTGATTATTGTGTTTAATAATCATTCTTAAAGATCATTAATGAAGATTAACAGAATTTTAAAGATTTTTATTAACTTCACGTGAAGAGAACAAAAGAAATAATTGAAATTTTGCGTTCAAATACTGTATCGAAAATTCTAATCCTGGAAAATTAGATTATGAATTTTAAAATAATTAGGTATTTTTTTTTATATGAGCCTTCGTGACTCATGGGGCACCAAAGATACAGGCTACGACATTGAGATTGGGTGGTTATTTTACAGAAGGTTGGGTGAACCTTAGGACTCATCCCGAGGAGAAGTAATCAAGGAAAATCTTCGCCAGTAATTGAACCCGCTCCTCCTATCAGTTTACAATCTAATTTTAGAATATACTTAATGATAATTCCGATATTTAAGGAATTGTGATATAGGCTTAAAAAACAACAAACAACATTAACATTTTAAGTTGATTAAAGTCGATCTGTAAATATAATCAGATGTCATTTTTAAAATATAAGCGAAATACTGTTTTATAATTTAGCAATGTTTATATTTTTTAATGTGTTACTTTTAAAGAATATAATTTGAGTATTACAATTTAGACAAAAACTGTGATTAATTTTGAAAGTTGTTAAAGCTTAGCAATAAACCTGTCCCAAAAGTCCTAAGAGAAAAGTAAGAAAGATCTTTTCATTAAAACAGCAAAACAAAGTCTTTTTTATTGTAATTGAAGAAGCTTTTTATTTCCTGTTTCTTGTTTAACTTTAGCCTCACAGGGATATTTCTGTGGTTTTACTTGTTTCATTAAGATAATACAATGTGATAAATTTTAATTAAAATTGTGACTTAATTATTGTTTAAAAATACGCTCCTTTATCCATCACATTTTAGGCGCTGAACTATACAGCGAGGCGTAAATATTGAGGGAAGTAAAAGAGTGAAAATCAAAATAATCGTCCTTCTACTTTAAGTTAGACAATAAATGTGCATCGTACCAAATTTTTAGGAAATGTCGTATTATTACGAAGAGCAATGATAATATTATTTATTGTGGGAAATTATGAAAATATAATAGTTATGGGATATGTATATTTTTTTCGCTTTGTTTTTATTTAACTTTGTGGAATACTTCCTGTTAACCGGTATGATAAATTTAGCTTGGAAGAAAAAACTTCATCCTAATTTTTAAATTATTTTCTTATGTGCTTAGGGTAAAAATCTGTTAGTGAGGCCTATTGAAATTATGAAAAGAATTGAACTTTTTTAAGATACTTTCAAATTATCTGCTTTCCTTATGTAAAATAATTATTTTTTGAACGTAAAGGTCTTTGTTGAATTTCGTAATTTTCACTACGGCAAATAATATAATAATTAGAAGAGGTGTTAGAAGAAAATTATGGATGTTAAATTTATTAATAATAAGATTACTATCAATATTTTGTGGAATAATCGGGAAAAAATTATATTTTTTTTTTGAATTATATAGAATTAGTGAAGAAATAATCAATTGAAACTAACAAAAATAGCACCCCCAGATCAATGTATGGGCTCGCCTCCAAAACATTTCTTATGGTGTTTGAAAGGATGCATTCTCTCGGAAAGGCTCACTTTAGGACCACCTAGCGCCTTAATGGGGCTTTTCCGGACATGAGTTCATTAGGAATATATTGATCCTTAGCCGTGCCCCTACACGTGGTTTGAATATTACACAGGAATTTTGCAACACTCTGTATAAGTTCTTGTAATTATTCCTGAATGTTGCCTTTAAAATGGCTTTATGAACAGTTTTAAACAGCTAGTATGGCTATTTAAATAGATTTCTGAATAAATAAATACATTTCTGCAGAAAAATTTACACTAATTATTATATTCATAAAATATTCATAAAAATTTAGAAAGTTCGACTAATTCAAATATTCCAAAAATATTTCAATTTAAAATTTCATTTTCAAAACTTTTTTGTTTTGTTCTTTTTCCTAGTTCATACACACTAAAACATGCTGAAACCTTAGATCAAACCTGAAGTATACTGTGTTAACTGCTACCCTTTTTAACGGATACTAAAAGTCAAGATAAAGAAATTTTTGAAAGCATCGGCTGATGGAAGATAACTTTGAGTTTATTAGTTTCAATTTAAAGATAATAAAGGAATAAAGGTGAAGATTAAAACTTTACGAAATAACTACAAACATATAATATGTCAATAAGTTAAATTTCAATAAAAATTTATCGTAATTTAAATACGGTTGGTTGATCCACATTTATTCGGTCGATTTCGATCATGTTATGTACTTAGCAGAACCTTTTCTCCACCACCGCTTGTATTCAATGAAGTACCCCTACATTCTGGCAATGGATCTGTATCGCAGTTTCCATTGAAGAAGGTTGCGTTGGAGGTAGACAAGGGGGATCTTGTTTCACTCCTCTTTGCAAGCTTTCCAAAGCACTTCTACTATTTCGGTCGTCGTGTTCCCAGAGCCCGTTTAAGTAATCCGAACCCGCAGAAGTCCATTGGAAATGCATCGGAGGATTT
This sequence comes from Thereuonema tuberculata, assembly GCA_023159025.1. Taxonomy (NCBI): domain Eukaryota; kingdom Metazoa; phylum Arthropoda; class Chilopoda; order Scutigeromorpha; family Scutigeridae; genus Thereuonema; species Thereuonema tuberculata. The sequence goes on along the minus strand of JAFIDM010009631.1, from coordinate 216,640,697 downwards.
TACAGGAATCATACTGTATGGGATTGCTCATATTCCTATTTCAGTCGCCATATTGGCCATGTACAGCTGGGTCGCTCTAGCTGTATGGCTCCTCGCCTTGTCCTCAAGAATTCACACTTTCCTTTTGTCGCTGCCGTACAATGCGGGAATATCGTCACGATACAAGGGTTCCAGGATATGCTCTCGGTGAAAGGTAGCATTAATCTTGACCTTTGCAGATACCTTCTTCAGCGGCAACTTTCCTCTGTAGCTGTAACCCGCAACAATCATAAATCCTCTTGAAAAGTTTTCTTTGCATTCGCGGTACCACTTGGATCGTCCATTCGGATCAAAAGGGCAACAAAATATTGCCCTTGGCTTCTTTGTATCACTAAGGTAGATCCACGCCTCGTCCAAAGTAGTGATGTACTTCCATTTTTCTGTCGATAAGTGGTGCTCATGAAGTTCGGCTGCTGGTCTTCCTTTCAGCAACGTGTCAAGGAAGTAGGCGATGAACGCGAGCTTTATGATGCTTTTCTAATTGCAGATCACGCCGAATTATACGTAGAACCATTGGCTACAACACTTCTACAGCCTGGGCAACCACCCTTTGGATGTTAGGGTTCTCGTCGACAATCGTAGCCTTCACGTTAGGAGTCGCTGCCGGTCGTGGGTGTTGATTTTGGTCCTGTGGCTTACCCCGCTCTTGGCTGATGGACTTCATACACCTTTCTGCTGTTACCCGGTTGACGATAGACTTGCAAACATGAAATTTTCGGCGTTTGCACATGTCCACAATTTTTGAAGCGGCATATTTAGCATCGGAATGGGCAACCATGAACCCTCCCACCGCTCCCACCAATTTCGGATTTTTGGCGGCATATTTAGAATGCAACCCAATTCCAGCTACCAGATAATCAACTACAGGCTTATGACTTCTGATTCGAACGCAACGATGCTGCATCACGTGCACGTGCGAGATAGCGCGCGCCCTTGATAAACGTGAATCAACCCTCCGTAACCGTAAAAATGTGTCAGTGCTAATTTATATAGCAAAAATCTGAGAAGGCATAATATCTAATTGGTCATTGCTGAAGCACATACCACGTTACTTTTACTTAAATTAAGTATATAATTAGCAATATTCTTCCTTAATTGACAATTAAGTATTAGCTTCTATGTGTGAAGGTTACAGATATATGCAAACAAAATTTAAAACTCGATGGCATTTACCGTTGATCTAATACGACTATTCTTTTCCTAAACTCAGTAATTACTAGTCTTATTCACATGAGTAGAGGAAAAAACTGGTAGCAAAAGCTTTTGTTGTTGGAAACTGATGCTACTCAGTTGAAATTCCCTGTCAGAATGAATTATTTATGTTTCAGTCGAGAGAAAAATGATCAACTTCTTCCATTTCTCATACCGCCGAGATCTATTTCTTGCAAGAACAAAATAAATCCTCCTAAGGAAACTATTCCTATTTAGTAAAGGCTGAAAGAACAGATATCTCATAAATAGTGTAATGCAATATTTTATACAATCTTTTAACAAATGTGGATATATTATTAATTTTATTTCGATTTCAATAAAAATACATATCAAACCAACAAAGAAATAATAAAGAAAGTGCGATATATGAAACCTGGATGTCAAAATCTAGATTAATTTATATTTAGTGACATGACAATAAACATCTGCACCAACAATTTTTAATCTTTACCAACAATTTCTTTGTTTTTTTCTTAGTATTATTAAATCTCCAAAAAAAATTGAGGAATCATTCTTCTTTTATAATCTAACTTGTAAGTTATAAAGCCATGAAATACTTTATTATTTCAAAAATTGAATAAACTTTATAAAACGCATGTAGAAAGATTTGTTTTTTTTTTCTACTATTTATCTTACCATTACTGTAACGAGGACATCTCTACATCTTTACATAACACTTTATAGAAAACTTTGTAGTAAATTAGAAATTTTAGTTTGTTAATAAACTGAAACTGACTATAGTAATTTATAAATAGGAATTTTTAAAAGCTTTCTATTTTGTTAGGTCAATTTTATATCATTGTTATTTTCCGTCAATTCAATATTGTTATGACTCTAAAGAACTATGTGACAACGATAAGTTATTCCTGTTCAATTCTAATCTAATTATTCAACAACAACAAAAATCCCACAAAAATTTGTTCAGATAGTTATGTTTAATTTAGATTTTATAATATACTCAAAACTTATTTTTTTTTATGAGATAGTAAAAATTTCCAACAACAGACACATTCCCATTCTTAATTATGCAAGGAACTTCGAACATAATCCTCATACCCGATTTTAAAAAAAAAAAGCATTATTTGTAAATTACTTATTCCTATCTGTTTTTTAGTTGAGTTGTGTAGAACTGTTTAATCATGGTAGTTGTTAACTATATTTGCGATAGTTACAGTGGTACTGTACTATTAACCTAATTCTATAAATCGCAAGATCTTACAGGAAAGAATTTCTAATTAACTATGATATTATTCGACACCTCAAACTTTAGGATTCTTCATAAAAAAATGATTTTATTTTTATTAATTTTAATTTAATTTTAAACTATTAAATTTTTCAAGTTAACCAGGTGTGCCGGCTTCATCATTGCGTAATTTAGGATTCTTGTTCAGCACTTTTATTCGGAATGGGGGGGGGGCGCTTATCCACTTATCTCACAAATACAACCACTTAGCTCACAAAGTTGAAGAAAGATGTTACAGGTATATACGAACTGTAGATGTTTATTGATCCTGTGGTCCTCTCTGTCTTCTTGGCTTGGAGGTGTACCCTCACTCATTAACTATTGTCAGCACATGTTCTCTGCCCCATCAGATATCAACTTATTCACCGACATTGTTGTTTCGTAATACAATTCAGCTATTCTTCAGTTGTTGGTAAGGTCTCGGAATTTTAAACTTCATTAGTCATTCTAGTTGCATTCTAGTAAACCAGCCACTATATTTAAATATATCTTCTAATGAATTATATTAGAAGATTAATTATGTTTATGAAGAACATAATCTCACTTGTGGAAACTATATGGGCTTGAAATGTCATAAAATGAATTATAGCGGTTTTTTTTTGGCTAATTCACATATGTCCAATGTTTTGTGAGAGAGTATTTTTATTTTAATGAAAGAGTAATTCGTTGCCTGAACTTTTCGTGAAACTTTTGGATTATTTGAAAGTTCTTTTAGATCATCAGAGGGCTAATTTATGAAATATTATTATTAAAGTGAGGACAATTTTTAATTTTCTATCGAAATTCATTTCAGTAGACTCAAATCATTTTCTCAAAGTTTTTCTTTATGTTCCTAAAGAATATTTAACGTCCATTATAATTCATCTGTAAGAGAATAAACAGTGAGAATTTAAAATAACAGAATCTAGAGTTTGAATTGTTATACACTTCTGATTCAGTCTTAAACAGTAGAAAGGGAAAATTCTTTATATTAATTCATTGCATAGATTAATGTTTAATTGGTTCTTTCTATACAGCTAAATATTTAATTTACGATTTGAATTTCGAAACTTGAATTGGGAAATGAACAACTTCGGGAATCCATACAAATGGCAAGGATAAGACTTGATATCATAAAATTTAAGCATTTTTAATCCGAAAGATTAAGAATTTGGTGACCGAATTCGGATCAGGAGACAAAAGACCTAGCATTAATCCAACTCTACAGTATGAGAACGTCCCGTAAAAGTATTTGTTTTTATTTGATTTTTCTCAAAAAGAAGAACTCAAAATCTCCTTCAATTACATGAAATTCTGTTTTCGCTTAATATAAACTTGATCTTCAAAAATATGACCATTAAAAAGTTGTGAATAATGATTCTCACTTGTCAGAAATAGTACTTTTCCTTAGAATTTTCGAAAAAGATTGAATAAGTGTGTTTCAATAGGAAGAAATAGAATAGTGCTATAAAAAATCTGTGATAATAAAGGTAAAATTTCTTGAAAAATATATTTTTTAAACAATTGGATTATGAAATAAAAATTGTATAAGAAATAAAAAAAAATCTCAATATAACAGGCTTCTTCATTATTTGATACTATCTACTTTCAGAAAAATGATTGACAGCAAAGAATTAAGTAGATTTAAAAAAGGCACGAAGATGCTAATTATTCTCTGTAACTGGCATGTTTCTTAAAAACAACGGTAGAGCATATGTAAAAGACCCTCGCCGAAGCTAGAGTAGATACTTCTTTTAATACTCTCTTAATTCCTTCTTAATTTGATAAAGAACTTCCCTTCAGTTGTTAATAGGGCCTCAGGCATATGTTTTCTAAAGCCTGTTTTTTTTTTCTATTTTCGTGACGTTCACTTCTCCGTTTCCTATTGAGATTCATCGGCTTTAGTTGCAGAGGCAACGGGACTTCCTAAATTTAATTTCCACTTAGCATTGCAAGATCGCGGAGAAGCATCAAATTTCCTACCATTTAGTTCAATTTGATCGATAATTCGTACAGTATGAATTACACGAACCTTAAGCAGCTTAAATATACTATTGGTACTACATCTGGAGAGATGTAGTAGTAGTAGCAGGCACTCTAGGTACAACTTTAATCCGGAGAAGTCCAATTCCGATATTATCAACTCTTAATTACGTAAATGTCTAAGAACTTACATAACTAACAGTATTATACTGTTTAAACAGTAGAATCGTTTATTAATTATTAGAGTCAATTCTAGTTTACTTTCATATTGGAACTAAGTATGCAGTGTTATTAACATTAGAGTTCGAAAATCATTTTCGTTAAGTGAAAACTTTCCATTAAATGAAAACTTCCTGTAACATAATTATTACATGTATTCTTGAAATCAAACTTTACCATTAATGTTTATCATTACCATTAGATGGGAGAGAATTCTTTTTCTTCTTCAATTGATATAAATGACTGCTTTGTTTCATTTCTGATTATAATATTTATGGACTATAAGAACTTTCATTATTCAAACGAACGTTAATATGTTTTGAAAATGAAATAAAATTCAATAAGAGTAATGTTAATGCACAAAAAATCCAAAATTGGAAATACCATATCTCGAGTAGAATCAAATCCTTTTTCTGCCCTAACTGTGTAAGCCTAAATTTGATTATTAGAATTTACTAAGATTAATGGCAATACATTAAACATTCTAGAGATGCATTAGACAATTTGAATGTAGTGAATCTTGACAAAGCGTGTTTTGTTGAAGTGATCTAAATTCCATGTCAAAAAGAATTAAAACCAAATGGTTAATTTTTAGGTGAAACGAAAAATATTAGATTTATTATTAGTTGCCATTACGAAACAAAGATTTTCAAAAAAAAAAAAAAAGGAATTCGCCAAAACATTTTCATTTCTGAAAGTCCACACATCAGCAATTATCATAAATACGTCTATATGAATAAAATAAATCAATTAATAATTAAAATAGATAAATAAACAATAATTTCTGAAAGAATTTAAACCTTAAAATGTGTTTCTTAAAATTTTCTAACTACTTTTCTTTGTTTTTCTTTGTTTTTTTTTTTATAATGGTGACAACGACAGACCAAATACAAAATTTACAGTACTTTCGAATTATAATATCTAATGAATACAAATAGTACAAAAGTTTCCAGTTTCCTGAAAAAATAAATAAAACCGAATTTATAATTTATAATGTAAAGTCGATTGTTTTTAAGAATATCAAACTGCAAATAAATATGTAAATTAATAGATTAGCTAAAAGGTTTAACATCCATTGTTTAAGTTCTAATGCTTTTCTGTGGAATTAGCGCCTTCTCGCGCTAATTTTTTCGCCAAGGACCCACTTTGAGAATAAAGATATAAAGAGATTTAAAGGTATAAAACTTACTTATTAAATCGTCAATACTCCTTAAAGGTGCATACCACATTTCAAGAAGATTTGAGCCTCGAGTTCCTAGGTAAATAGGAATAATATAATACACTTAAAATAATAACGTTCTAAGAATTATAATAATGCACAACAGCGCATTACCTTTCTTTTCATTCATGAACGGTTCACATCTGTTCCAGGATGAGTCAGAATCCTGGAATTATTAATGCGTTACTAAGTACCATACTCCTTTCGCAAACTTTCGTGAAATCGACCTTAGTATTGTCTTTACCAGCAGTTTTTTGGAGTAATTTGATGCGACCTTTCTCTGTCTTTTCAAAATTGACCTTTAAAAAAGCGCTGACTGAGCATAGATTCTTCCCTTCTTTCTATTCCCTTTTTTCTTCTTGTTTTTACTTCTTTTCATCCTCTCCTTCATCTTTCGTGATAGCTGAGTAGAATTTCTTAGGTCAGCTTTTTTATATCAAGAAATAACAGACTTATTTTGAATTAAAAAAACAACAACATTGCATTGTAAAATCCTTATTCTAAATTTAAAATATTCATTGATATTGCAAAAATTTCTTAAAAACGAACCGACTTTTCAATTCTAAAGAAGGCTTTATTCACTATGAGTTCAAAATGACTAAGAAGTATCCTGAAGGATGATAGCATAGTCTATAAAAGATTTTTTTTCTTAAATACAAACTATGAGGCCTGTATTCCATACTATAGAAATAGTAATTTATATTGATTACGACCCTGATGATAACGATGTCATCCTTAAATCAATCTGAGACATGCACAGTAGTAAGTTACTTATTTGTTGCCAATAAAGTTATTAAAGACAAAATGTCTTGCCCTTTTAGCTTTTGAAGAACGAATGACACTACGGAAATTAACGAATTAAATCTGTATTAATATATTGTCAATAGATCTATTAAGTCACTATCATCTTCCATTAACTCTTATTAAATCTGCCGAGATTCTTCCAGATAACTCTATTTCTGCGATTTATGAGCTGTATAATATTTTATTCTTGAAATGTTTTCAATATATTGAATCCATGTAGGCCGTGCACGGCTTCTTTTTCGTTTTTCTTCAATGGAACAATCACCAATGGTAGTACTCTGTCAAATGAGAGCCAAATAGTGGTTTTGTTTGGTTGGATACGAAAAAGTAAACCTTCTGATACCGGTTTTCCGGAAACCCATATATTTTCTGAAAGCTTATGTCACAAGTAGAAAAATGGGAAATCTTAGGGGCAGAGGGACAAGCGTTTAGGAGCTACAGGACCCACAAAGTATCAGTAAAGTGTCTATAGATGGACATATTTCCGTAATGACGTCTCTATTTCTAGTATGTTCGCGTATGTCAAGTACTAACGTATTGTATGTCTTCACAGGAGCACATCTGGCATCGCGATAGTTTTCTGGTCCTGCAGTCCTTTTCCCTATATCAGTTCAGCGCTCCTCGTTTCAAGAACTTGATTAAGTATGCTTTTTATAAGATCGGATACTTGGACGACGAACCTGAAATGTGGATTGCGCCAATGGATTACTGCTTCGATTCATTGACAAATGATGAGTGTGCAAAGTGTGAGGCTATCGCTTTTGTAAAATGTGCCCATTGTGAACTGTCTTTCTGCCCGACTCACTGTTTATTTGAAGAATTGCACATTGATTGTCTCTTGTAATAGATTTTGTTTGAAGTCAATAACAAGTCACATTTTCAACATCCCAATGTATATTGTTTCTTTTCAAGGAGTTGTTTCTTCCTTTATATTGAGATCTCCACCTTACCATATTATTAGTTCATATAAATACGTGAAACGAGCATTTTAGCGACTTTTGGTGTCATGTTTCCGACACTTTACTGATACTTTGTGGATCCTAAAGCTCCTAAACGCTTGTCCCTCTGCCCCTAAGATTTCACAGTTTTTCTACTTGTGACATAAGCTTTCAGAAAATATATGGGTTTCCGGAAAACCGGTATCAAAGGAGAGAAGGCTTACTTGTAAGATACAATATATATATATATTTTTATTAGTATAACTGTACATCCTCTAACTAAATTATTGATATATGATGTTTAAACTTCTGAATGTATGTTCAGAAATGCAATTAATATATTCTATCGCAATATTAACAATTTTCAATAGAAAAGACTTCTTGATAAATTCCTTATATTCATTCAATTAATTTCAGTTGTTAATTATGACGTAATTAAAAATCTGCTCAAACGGTTAATCAATCTTTTTTAGTTAACATCTGTTTTCGAGATACATATGTCTCTTAAAGAAAAGAACTATTTTTAATTTTCAATATTCTACCTCTTTCGCCATTATAGAATCCTTTTCTCAGTTAACAAGCTACGCCATTGAGATTTTAATTTATTAATTAATAAGAAGTTCAGAACAAAACTGCTCCTCAGGTTGCAGAAATTTGAGTAAAATTTAATTCTGAAAATGAATCTTGAAATAAACGAACAGAAAATCATTCTAATTAAAATTACAAGAGAAGTAATTCAATTATAAGGGAAAAACTCCGATTTTCTTGGAATATTATTTCTATTTGCATTTATTGCAGAGAACTGCTGTTGTTTTGGAAATTAATGAAATTGGAAATTTAAATCAAAAAGAAAACAATGAAGCTCCTAGAAAAGTAAAACAAAAGGACTTTGATATCTTTCAAAATATTGTGTGGGAACATCAAGAAATAAATTCATATAAATAACATTTCTAGACCTAGTAAGTACTTTTGATAGAGTAAACATTAATTTCAATAACGGGATGCAAAGATTGAAAGTTAACAATAGTAAGAAAAAAGATGATCGTATATTATTGTTTTCATAACTGAAAATAACTTTGAAAAGCAAATTTTATGTAATGAAAAAAATTTGGAGAAATATTCGGTTTTCTCAAACGACTTAAGCTGTTGATGGAAGTATTTTGCCTCGCCCTTATTAATCTTAATAATGCTTTCTTAGAAATAAATAATAGAAAAAAAGGAAGAAACAATGTTTTTTTTAATGATTATACGAACACAGAGAAACAATTTACAGCTAAAAAAAAAGCTAATAAAAATGACATTTAGTAATAGAAAGGCAAAGTCTCCAGTTTTAAGTTAATTGTGAATAGTTAAATCAATTCTAATACTGTTACAGATGCTGGAAGTTTCGAATTACGAGATTGAGGCTAGACTGAGGCTACCACAAAACTGTTATCCGAATTATGTAGTGCAAAAACGTTATAAGCCAATTAATCCTAAACTATCCTCAGATTTAGCAAAAAATGCTATTAAAAAATAATATCTCCACATCCTATCTAAAAAAAAAATCAAACATAAAATTAAAAACAATCCTAGTATCAAATACTCAATTCTTGTTAAAACTAACCGAATTAGATTTAATAACATTTAAATCTAATGTTTTCGATTAGAAATAATCCCCTAAATTGTAATGGCAAAACAGTAAATGATCTATGTTTTTAATCTATGGATTAAATTCCAACCAAAAAAAACCATCCTTCTTCTAATCTCTCTCTCTATTAGTTTATAAAGTTATTTTTACCTTTTTCTCCCAGCCACATTTCTAATTTAGCTATAACCCAAGCAATACTTTTAGCTATTCTAGACAGAATCCTGAGTATTTCTTATTGATTTAGTTAAATTTATTTTTATTTTTTTTGGAAGAATACTAGTATTTTTATTTATATTATTTCATACAGTAAGATCACAACAAGAAACAATAAAATTCATTGTTTAAATACTCAATATTTAAATCACGAAAATACATCGAAATTCTTCTATTAAATTTTATATTTCATTTTAGCAAGTAACTTCTTCGGGAAAGCACAGGAAAATCTTTTCTTTTCCATCAAAATTCGTTATTATAAAATTAGAATTTAGACGTAAAAATTCACTTCTAATAACAATTCATGGACTCACCGTCCGTGACATAACGGAAATAATTTTGCTCTAACAATAATAATATGTAAATTATTGATAATTATATGAATTTTTCTTTTTTATATATAATTTTTAAAACTAGGAAAAGTTATTTCACTCACTTTTAAAAATTTATCTTTGTTAATACAAGGGAAATTGTTAATAATACACGATTCAATCATGAGTCTTTCTTTTTCATCTTGAATCTAACTTTATAAAAAGACAAGACCTCACTCACTCACTGACTCATCAACGACCAGCACTTGGACCTAGAAAGCTGAAATTTTGCACAGAGGTTCCCTTTATGATGTAGACAAGGAATAAGGCCGGGTTTTTCGAAATTCCCACGCGTTCGGGAATAATTGTCGCTTTAAAGTTTTCTTATTTCCGTAATTAGTTCCATAACTATAATTAGTAGAGACTTCAAATTTGGCATGTAAGTAGATTATTATAATCACTCACACTCTTTTTCAGGATTTTCCAAAACTCCCACGGGTTCGGGAATAAGGATGGTTTATTTTCGCTTGAAAGTTTTCTTAATTCCGTAAGTATTTCCATAACTATAATTACAAGAGACTTCAAATTTGGCATGTAAGTAGGTAATTATAATCACTAAAACATTTTTTCAGGTTTTTTCGAAATTCCCCCGGGATCGGATAGAAAGCGTTGCTTTTATTTATAAAGCTGAAAGCTTGCTTCCGTCACTGTTATTAGGTTTTAGGATTTCTTATCGTGATAATGGAAACTATACATATAGTGTTGTGCATAATAGCGATGGGGTTTTCGGGTTAAATATAGATTTGTAATGATCAGATGATTTTTTGCGAACTAGCAAAGGTTTGAAGTGATGGGGTTATGACATTACAAAATTCGAATTAGGGGTGGACACTGGGAGGACGGTGAGTGGAAGGACAAACATGGTTGAAAGATACTTCTACGAGGTTTTTCGGGATAGATACAGATTTGTAAAGAGATCAGACCTTTTGAGTTGTTGTTTTTTTGTTTGTTGTTTTTGTACCAACCGGGATAGTTCCATGTGATCTCGCAATTGCAATTTCTTTATCATCCACATTAGGACATTTGTTTTTTGTAACCCGAACGAAGAACGGGTCGTTTTGCTAGTATTAAATAAAATTTCAACTAGTGGGTCCGGATTGTGATTTAAATTTTATTTAATATTCAAGATGAAAAAGAAAGACTCATGATTGAATCCTGTATTATTAACAATTTCCCTTGTATTAACAAAGATAAATTTTTAAAAGTGAGTGAAATAACTTTTGGTAGTTTTAAAAATTATAACAAAACTAAAGAAAAATTCTTATAATTATCAATGATTCATGTATTATTATTGTTAGAGCAAAATTATTTATGTTATGTCACGGACGGTAACAAAATGAATTGTTACGACTAAAATTCTAAAATGTTAAAACATGGAAGGTAAGTCATATATTGTTGTAAGAAATGATTAGTTACGTCTAAAATTCTAATTGTATAATAACGAATTTTGAAGGAAAAGAAAACATTTTCCTGTCCCTACTCGAAGAAGTTTCTTGCTAAAATGAAACGAAATATTGTAAATGTGAATAAATATGCAATTTAATAGAAGATTTTCGATGTATTTTCATGATTTGAATTGAAGAGATTATCGTTTTTTGGAAACATTACTTAATATTTAATAAATTTTCAATTTGTTGATAGTTTTGAATAATATTGAATTAGTATTGAATATACTAATTGACCAGCTGCTGAGTATTCGGGAATCTGCTCAGAAAAAAGTCTTACTATATGATGAACGGGATTAATTTGGAGTTAGTCGACCATTTGCTCCTACACTATAGTTCTAGGATGCCTCGCCACTAGATTTCCGCACGTTACTGCAAGACTTCACTTTCATTATTCACAAAAGAATTAATGAGGTCGGTCACTGACGTCTTCGATTTAAAATTCAAATTCCTTCCTAAAGGGGCTCCAAGGGGTTGAGATCAAGAAACTATCTGCCCAGTCATCTGTGCAAAAACCTATCTCATCAAACGATTCCTCCCAAAATTCAGAATTTCGATCTCTCGAAAATTTCTTGATTCGGCAACGCATAAGGACACCATTCAGAAACGTCATGAACATAGGTTTTAAAACGTTATTATGTCATATCTGACTGTTAATATTAGAAGCCATCGGCTGATTTACCTAATATTTATACTGGTTGCGAGTTAACAGCATCTAGATTCATTATCCAATATTTATACAGTTCGTTAAACAGCATCTAGTTCCTTTTTATCCTCCTACCTTTACCGAACTCTAATAAATTATTGTAGGCCCCAAGCAGAAAAGGATTCACCGCTCAATATAACATTGTAACATTGCTGTTGGCAAGCAGTTCTATTTTGACAGCACTCCATCCGAGGTAGGAGATACCCAACAATCAATTGCACTCAATTCAGAATAGAATAATTCAATTCAGGTAGTTATAGAATTAATGGTTTTTCCAGTCTGTGCATCATTTTAATGCTTATAAGAAATTAATTATTTATATTGACAGATACTACAAACATGTTTATTTTTTACTAAATAAATTAAGTTAAAGTTGCGATCAGGCCCAGAGGATCGCGCAATGCAGCTGGAGGGTAGGCTCCAGTGTTCAGAACCTACGGGACAAAGTTGAGGACGGGGGGGGGTCGGCCCGTCGCTCGCCCGGCTTTAACTCCCGGGAAAGAAACCCGGTACCCATTCTATAGAGGGCTGGGTAGACCCTAGGGCCCGTTTGGAGGAGAAAGAAGCGTGGAAAAATTCCCGTCCTCCGCCGAGACCGGGAATCGAACCCGGCACCTCCAACGCGCAGCCAAGCGTTACTAAATAAATATTTACATATATTTTAATAGAAATGCTTATTTTATAAATATATACAATATGCTGTATTTATTTGTAAAACAAACATTTCTCTTATATTTTACATTAATAAATAAATTCACTATATCATTGTTTTTTGTGGGCCCGGTAGCCGAGTGGGTAAGGGGGCTTGGCTGCGGGTTGGAGGTGGCGGGTTCGATTCCCGACCTCGGCGGAAGACGGGAATTTTTCCACGCTTCTTTCTCCTCCAAACGGGCCCTAGGGTCTACCCAGCCCTCTATAGAGTGGGTACCGGGTTTCTTTCCCGGGAGTTAAAGGCGGGCGAGCGACGGGCCGACCCCCCGTCCTCAACTTTGTCCCGTAGGTTCTGAACACTGGAGCCTACCCTCCAGTTGCATTGCGCGATCCTCTGGGCCTGATCGCAACTTTAACTTTAATATCATTGTTTTTAGGAGGTGGATTAGATTTCAAAGATATATATATATATAAATATGTAATTTTCGGTGGATCTCATTTTATCCAATTAAATTAAGCAACTTTCAGGAATAGATGACAGAAATTGAAAATAAAAAAGATCTTAAATCCTAATTTTTGTTTTCTGATGTTTTTTTTTTTTTTTTTTTTTTTTTACAAAGCACAATGACTGTAGTGCAAGTCTGGTCAGCCCCTTTAAAATTAAAATTCCAGCCCATATTTAAAACCTGATGACTGTAGGCAACTATAATCGCTAGGATCTCTGAGATTGATTCATATATAGTCTAAATGGGAATTCTTTCCTGAATAAGCCCTGAAATTAGATAGGTCCAAAATTTGTATTTTTTGGATATCTTTAAGATTGTTTTTTCAGTTTAATATTAAATACAGTGCAACTTGGATGATTCGAACGTCTTTAATTCGAAATCGTGGTTAATTCGAAGGTTTCTCTTGGTCCCTTGAATTTCTTATTAAAGCAATGTTAAAAAATCGTGGATAATTCGAAGTTCAACTTCCTTAATTCGAAGTTTTTTATAAAAAATTTCGAACCCTAACGACTTTTCGGCGTTTCATCGTTAAGAAATTCGACATGTGACAACTGAAATCCTCTTCCCGCCACCGTTCGACACGTGACGCCATTCGACACGTAATGCTTCAGACGCCATTCGAAATTCCTGCTGTCAGTGTCACCATGTCTTTCAGTAAACCATGCGTGTACAAGAATTTAACGTTCGCTGAAAAGGTCGCCGTCATTCGCGAGGTGGAAAAGGGTGGGAAGAAGAAATGCCAAATCGCCAACGAGTACGGGATAGCGCCGAATTTCGTCGGTACATTGAAGGTCAAACCAACGTAAGTGAAGCTGTTTTCCGTTCACTAAACATGCTTGATGATTTTGCTAACCTTAAGCGACTGAATTCTACAAAACAATCAGACATTGCACAATTTTTTTGAAAAACTATAATTTTCTGTATTGAATGTAATATGTACTGTAGCTTACGTAATATAAATCTTATTTTGTTTACTTATATGTAGTGTTTAAGTCTTTCATACCATGATATTTCTGAATAAATATTTACTTAGTGACAGAATAATCTTTTCAAGCATTCAATGGACCTGAAATTAAAGTTAAAAGATGTAACTTGTTTAATTCGAAGTCTTGGATAATTCGAAGTTTTGTAGTGGTCCCTTCAGCTTCGAATTATCCAAGTTGCACTGTAGTTATTTTCTTAGTTGTTCTCATTTAACTAGAAGATTACTTATTCTGTCTTTTATAATGCCTTTTCTTTTTTTTTTAAAAAAAAAAAGAAGCAACTCTTTTGTTAACTTATAATAATAATTAATGGGACTTACTGCTGCTGATTCTACAAATATCCAAAGGCAGTATATTTAAAAGAAAGAAGTGAAAGAAAGGACAATTTTAATTTCTAAAAGAAAAAAAAAATATATCTACAGCTTAATGTTTATTTTTCATTTCATTTGCATTTCATTTAATTGAAAATAAACAGGACAGAATAAATTGCCGTTAAGAAGTCTGCAGAATTGCAATAGGCGGTTACAATTGCTAATAACCTTTAATTTATGTTTTTCGGTTTTTATAGTTTAATTACCATTTCAGCTAAATCTCGATTTCTTAAGGCTTTTAGCTAGATTTTACCAAAAGACCCTGAATTTGATTCTTGCAAAGTATCGAAGATTTTACATGTAGTTAGGAAAAAATACAAGAATCGAGAATAAAGTTTCCATCAAAAACGTAAAGCAGTTACAAATGTTTTGGATTAAGAAAACTTAAGGATTTATTAAGAGGGAATTCTGCTGTGGCCAGTCATATAATTTTAATATGCATGTCGTATTACAAAGAAGTTAACCAAGAAATGAACTAACTATTTTAGTGAAGGATTTTAGGTCAATTTTGAGGGATGTTCCATTTTAAATTGGATCATGAATACGTTAATTTTGCATCATTTTTTTTGGAAACCCTTCCAGCCGTTTAAACGTGATTCCGGTACAAACAGAGACGGAAAATTTTCAAGTGGAGTAGTAAGTCTTCTTATGCTCTATCAATTAAGAAAAATATGTTGCCAAGAACGATACGTTTCTACTAAAGCACTGTAAATAAGATCTTAGTTTCCTTTTCGTGGGTTCGAAAATATTCTTCATTCATACGTAAAATTCTATTTTGTGTAAATCTAAATAAAAGCTAACCGTTGTATGTTACACTGATTTCAAAAAGTAATGAAGCAAAGGAAAAAATCCCACCATTAAAATTTCTTAAATACGTTTTTTGCTTGCTATTTGTAAGGATTCGTTTGTGGCTTGACAAGAATTGATAACAAGTGAAACTCAACTAAAAATAGTTCTAAATTGACACTTACTTTATGTGCATGAATACAACCTTTCCTTTAAATTTAAAAGTGTACTCATACATTACTGTCATACTTTATTTTAGTGATTATTTATTGTTATTTAATTGTATTTCCGGAAAAAAATTGATTTAGAATTACTTTAACAATTTCAAATTTTTAGGTAAATTTATCATAGTAAAAGATGAAAAGCATGATTTAATAGGAATATAATAGTAATTATTTGCATTAAAATATTAAGCAAAACGAATAGTAAAAAATTAACGATAGAAAAAAATAAAGCAATGGAGTTTTCAAAAGTCTTTTTATCCATTGATAACATACTTAAAGATGTCCTATTATATCCAAATAAATATTTGAAACGTTTCTGAAAAATAAGATCTTTAATATAATTTAACGAAAATATTATCTAATCTTAGAGCAGAGATTGATATTTTCACAGCTGTTCTTTTTTCTTTTACTATATTCTTGGACCATCCCATACTTTATGAATGAATTCTGAAAGTTGTTGACCTGAAATTTCTCGGTAGATTTGTTACTGTTTGAGTTTATCAAGTTTTGGTTATTGCTTAAGAGTAATCTTTATTCGTCTATCAACAATTTACGATGTCTATTTTTCTTCTGAGCCAATTATTGCTGACAATCAATATGAAGTAAATCTGCATCCACTTTTCATTAAAAATGTATTATTACCTCATAAATAATGTCGTGGTTCGAATATTTCAGAGCCAGAAAGACCGAATAAATCAAATTTTGAACTACAGCCAAAAAAAAACCCAAAAAACGGGAATGTAGGAAAACCTTCCCTATGTTGGCGGTTTTTGCGTAAGGGAAAGAACAAACTACAATTGTAATAAAGTTTAACAAGTATAATCTTCCATAATCTAGCTTGTTTCAAAATTCCTGAAAGAAAATAAAGAAAAATTCGTTTTAACATCAAAAGATTTACTACAATTTGAAATCGTGTATCAAAAGCAATTGTTTTTATAATATTTAAATAAGCTTTAATTTCCTTAAGAATTTGGGCACTGTGGTATAGCTATAGATCCTGGACTACAGACAGAAAGAGGGTTCAATCTCCGGAGGAGGTTGGCATTTTTCCTACGTTATTTCATTTCTTCTTGGACAAGCTCAAGGCTCATCCAGATCTCTATAAAAATGGGATCTGGATTTCTGTGCGAGGGAGCATAGGATCACCCTCCCGCCCACTCTCAAGTAGTCCCAGTGGTCGCTGAAGCGTCGAGTCTGTATTTTTGGCTCCGTGAATCAAAAATACACAGATGCAGGACAGATGTGAAATTTTAAAGACGGTATTTTTCTTGAGCTATTCCAAGATATATTTCATTAAATTAAAAGTATGACTTATATCAAGAAATGTACTGTCGGGTGCATTTCCAATGTCACATTGCGAAGTAGTGCTTTCCTGCATTGCTCGGCGATGGGGTAAACTTCCATTCAAGCGTGGGGCATGCGGGGAAGCATCGGGCAGGTAATGTGACAATCGGAATGCCACCCACAGTACATACTTAAACGTGAAGATAGAATATTTTAAATTAATCTTATCATAGTGTTCGAAATTTAATTCCTAATTTCTACATAACTGCACTAGAAAACTTTTTTTCTGAGATTTTTTTATAGAGTTTTTTTCATGCACTTTTCAGGGTAGTTTAGCTTCCTAGTAAATAGAAAAGATTGGCATAAAAAAAAAATCATTGCCAAATGCAAAACGGAATTTAATAATAACAATTTATCTTTTTGTGAATTTTACAGAAAGAAATCAAAAGACAGAGTGCTGCAGGAATCATTTTTGAATATAGTCACAGAAAATCAAGAGATTACTTTTGCAAATTGTAAAAAAAAAACAATAAAACATATTTTCAAATATAAGAAGAGCAGTGCAACCTCTCAGTTGGGAATAGTCAGAATGAGCATTGCAGATCTCATAACGGAAGTGACTTGGAAATTGAATAAAAAGAGCAGTGGAACCTCCATGACAATAAACTAAAAACATAACAACACATTAAAAATAAAGAAAAAGAAAATTCATATGCTGGTCTCTGCCAGCCTCAAATGAATTTCTTATGGCATCAAAATAAAGAAAAAGTGCCTAAAAGATATATAACACATTAAAATTTGTGACCAATGTTCGTCTGACATCTCAAGACAAGTCTGTTTCACGCTTATTAGGCGAACATCAGTTGAGAGTACATACATGCATACATAGGTGTCTGCCAAGGGCAGGTCCTTCACTGCAAACCCAGCATTCTCCAATCTTTCCTATTTTCTGCCTTCCTCTTCGTCTCCACATAAGATCCATTTACCATAATGTTGTCGATCATCTTAAATCTTCTTCTGCCTCGAACTTTTTTATCGTTCACCATTCCTTCCAGTGCATCCTTCATTAGGGAGTTTCTTCTCAGCCAGTGACCTAACCAGTTTCTTTTTCTCTTCCTGATCAGTTTCAGCATTATTCTTTCTTCACCCACTCTTTCTAGCACATCTTTGTCTTTCTTCCGATAACCATAGTCTTTGTCTTCCTTACATTTATCTTCATTCCATATTGTTCACAGCTGTCATTCAGCTGCAGTAAGCATATCCCTTAGTATCATCTCCTCTTCTGCTAACAATGCCATATC
>JAFIDM010009631.1:216602862-216617590 GCA_023159025.1 Thereuonema tuberculata | reverse complement strand
ACTTCTGATATTCCCATCACATCCACTCTGTTTCTTCTCATTTCTTCCTTCAAGTTTTCCAACTTCCCCGCTTGAAGAAGAGTTCTCACATTCCATGATCCAATCCTCAATCTTCTTTTCTTCTGTTGGTTTATTTGCTTCATAATGTAACCTTCCTCAGTATCCCCCTCCCGGACATCCGAATGGGGGGATAGTTTACGTCCGGAATTTTTTGCCGAGGAAAGATTCATCATGCCATGTTTGCAGTTTTTCTTGGGAAAAGTAAATGCGGTAGTTTCCCGTTGCTTTCCGCACACCACTCTCTCTTTCGCATCTTGAAAGATCCCAGAGGGCCCCGCGTGGAGGTGAGGAAAGTGGATTTGACCAATTAGGCCCTCCGCACTTCACCGAAATTCACCGCAAGAGTTAAATAAGTTGAGAGTAGTCAGAAAGAATATTGCAGGAGGTGACTTGGAAGGTTCATGGAGGTTCCACTGCTCTTCTTATTCAACTTCGGATAAAATAAAATACATGGAATAAATACAAATTTAACTATAATATAACTATAAAAATCATCACAATATTATGTGATTTGGTGAAGTAAAGTTGTTTAAAAAAATTGTGACGCTTGCTGCTTTAAAAATTTAGAAAACCTCTAGATGCATGATAATAAAATACTTCTTAATATAAATGTAAATTACTAGAAATATTATCAATAATAAATGAGCTTTGAATGAAAAATATTCTCTATTAAAATTCTCTCTAATAGACGGGTAGAAAGTTTCGTTGTTTATTTCAGAACGACATGATTGAATATTTTTAAAAATTTCATGAGAAAAATGGTAAAAACTTAGTAACTTTGTTATATAGATTTTTGATAAGATTTTACTGTTTTCCGCAGAAATTAAATTATTTCCTTGAACTTTTGGAGAATATGGACTCCACATTTTTATTTGACTTAAGTTGAAATTAGGTCTATTGTGAAACGAAAGACGTGAATCGACGCATCCGAATTCGATGATAGTTGGCATACAATGAAGATCATACTGTCAGGATCATACAGTCTAAAATCTAAAATTGTGCATAGTCATCCATAGTCATTTTCCCTTTTAATTTATTCCTCTAGAACAGAATGTAGATCAAAGATTAGTAGCCAATCTAACTTTCATTATAGATGTAATAGTTCTCTACCAAATATAGAAATTCCATTGGTTGTTTAGGAAAATAAAATATCGCCATCATATTTGTCAACAATTGGAAATACAGATCATTCCTAATTGACACTATCTATTTTTCAACGAAAAACCAATGTCTGACTTCTATTTAACCAATATCTGACTTCTATTTAACCAATGTCTGACTTTTGTTTCTATTAAAGCACCTCATGTAACTACCGGGTATATTTTTCACGATAAGAACAGCAACAGTGTGCAAAAGGAGTTGAAAAATTTGATAGTTAAGTAAAGTAGAAGAATAAAGATATTTGACGAAAAAGATGAGCTCATGCATACCAAGCAACATCTGGTTGGACCCAGGAGTTCAGAATTCTTTCAACCTTCCCACTATCTCTCATTCCAGTGCAGTCCTCGGGCTCTAATGAACACGAGTATACAAGATAGAATAAAAACAAAAGCAAATATAATGACTACTATAGAAGAGAATGCTTAAATATTAATTCAATTAATCCTAACTAAGATTATTAAAGAAAAAATTTTAAGTTTGTTTGTGATTCAATCACTCGTCAACGGCGCAACGGATCTACTTGAAATTTTGCATACAGATAGCCTATGGCACGAAGTAGGATATAGGCTACTTTTCATCCCGGTCGATCAAGTTGTTCCAACATATATGAATGAAAAACTTCCCAAAACTGTCGATAGATGGCGTTAGCTCAGTTTTAAATCGTTCTATGGTTTGCTTGACAATGAGCGCGTTGAAGGAGATTTTTTGTAAGCGCGGACTAAGATTAACTCACGAGTTCCTTGATAATTTTATTAGGCGATGTATACGGTGATAAATACACTGGTGACCAAATTTGTGGAAATCTTTTAGAAAATTTGTGTTTTGGAGGTTTCATGGATTTGAACATCAACTGTTTTTAAAATAATATTATAATGTTATACATCATTAGAAACATAATTTAATGCAGAATGTAATGAACTAACCTATATTAAATTATCATTATACTGTCAAAAGTTATAGTCAAATAACCAAAAAAAAAGAGAAGAAAACACAACTGATTCGGTAAAAAGAAGTGGATTTTCTTGAAGTCAAAACCGGCCAATGAGAGTGGCTGTTCTGAAAGCCAATCATGTGCTGTTATAATAGAATAAAAAAGGTGCTAGTATGAATTGCCTCTCATTTCAGTTAGTATTAGCAGTCCTATTCAGTTTCAAGAGTGTAACCAAGTTCGTCGTAGTTCTTTTAGTTCTTTTTGGTTCGAATTTAAGAGTGCTGTATGATGACGAATTAAAAAGGTTTGACTGGTCACCTAGGAAAAGAACAAAAATACTAATTTTCAACGAAGAAGGATATTCCTATGAAGAAATCATTACAAAAATTGGTGGAAATATAACCAAAGATGGGATTTCGAAGCTATGCAAGAGATATCAAGAAACTCAATCCGTTCACAACGCACCTGGTAAAGGCAGGAAAAGGTGTACATTAGCTGTTGATGACAAGAGAATTAAAAGACTGAGCTTAATTGAAACAAGAAAATCATTTAATTCAAGTAAAAATTAATTATCAGAATATGTGTTGCATGTGAGTGCAAGGAGTATTCGACGCAGACTCAAAGACTTCTCTTTAAATTCAGAATTCCGAGGAAAAAGCCACTTCAATCTCCCAAACAAAGAATGAAGAGATTAGAATGGGCTAAAAAACATGTTAATTGACCAAAAGAACAATGGGATAAGTAATTTGGAGAGATGAGACCAGAATATCCATATTTGGCAGAGATGAAATAAAATATAAAATAAAATCTAAGCACTATACCTACTATGAAGCATGCTGTTAGTGTCATGATCTGGGGTTACATGACAGCTAAAGGTGTAGGCAGAATTTGTGTAATTGATGGCACTTTAAATGCCGAAATACATCGAGAATAATACTTGAGCCAAAACTGAATCCTTCGGCAATTGATCTTTTTCAGGATAGTGAGACCTATCTGTTTCAGCAGGATTCATCTCCTTGCTATGTTGCTGCTGTCTGTAAAAAGTGGTTTAAGGGAAAAAAACATTTCACTTCTAGAATGGTCAGGTAATAGGCCTGACTTAAACCCTATAGAAAATTTGTGGAGAATATTGAAAAAAACATGTCAGTCAGAAGCAACCTAGGAATAAAACACAATTAATGGAATCTATAATTCAATTTTGGTTCCTTATTATAGCACCTGATGAACTAAAACACTTGGTTCACTCCATGAAACGCTGTTGTAAAGCTGTAATTGCCGCAAAAGATTTCCCGACGAAGGACGAACAGAACTTATGAAATACATTTCATCATTGTTTTACTGTATTATTTTTTCAAATTGTATTTTTTTTTCATAAATTATATTGAATTGCATTATGTATTACATTGTTTTTCTAATGAAGTAAAATGTTATGGTGTTATTTTAAGAAAAATGGATGTTATGAGCCAGCAAACTTGAAAAACACAAATTTTCTAAAAGGTTTTCCACAATTTTGGCCACTTGTATATACGCTGCAGTTAATTAATATGTTGGAATGATCACGTGAGTTTTTACCAACTGGGGAAGGTTTCAAGTGATAAGGAAGTGGATAAGACCACAAAGGGTTGAGAAGTCTTATATTCTCCGATCTCGATATTAATTTGCAAAATAAATAGATTTTTTTTTTATTTATTTTTTTAAGTTACATATGGAGAGAAGCGACGATATTTATGGAATAAATAAATGACATTCAAATTGATTGCTGCTCCTATCGGGCTTACCAAAGCTTTCGAATTGAACATTCGAAAAACTGAAATACAGTTCTGAAAAGTCCCGATGAAACAAAAAAGTCATAAAAATCAGAAGTTAAAAAAAAAGTTAATGACAGATGTCAATCAAATAGACATATCTAAAAAAATAATGAAACTGGAATGAAAGGAGAGGGAGATTTGTTAATTGATAAAATAGTTTATACATATAAAAATTGATGCTACACGAAAAGATAAAAGGAAAAAAAACCTAAACACTAGGGGGAGTATAAAAATGTGTAACGAGACACAGAAGACCGGAAGCATGTCGTGGCAATGAAGAATGATCAAGTATTCATTAGGGAAGTTTCAGAAAACCAAAAAAAAGCAGGTTTTTCAGTAAACATTACTTATAGTCAAATGACGCGATCGAAATTAAAGTCAAAGTTTGGATAACTGATACAACTGTTGATATTCTTTGATCGTTCTGTCCTTCTGTTATTAATTTCATCACCAGTTTCATCACAGAAGAATCTTTAAAACTTGTTCTAATTTTCAATGAAGGGTTATTATGTAGCATCAATCAGACACAGCGGAATAAATAAAGCAGAAGAATCGACGAATCAGCGGAGCCCTTTTTTCCCATCGCTCCAACTGAATCCAAGACTATTAAGAATGAATTTCTGTAAATAGATGATTATCTCGAAAAGAAGCAATAGTTTTATTGAGACATATTCATTCTATGCATCAGAATGTGCAAATATCTATTTCTTAAAGAGAATTTTTCATATCTTTTTGAAGCGGACACCGGGTTCGCAAAGGGACTATAGGATTGTTTGTCCTTCAAAAATTCATACTTACTTTCATATTGTATTTAGAACATTGTAAGTAGAATCTCTGTTATTCCGCTCTCACTCAAATAACAGAGGTTCTAAATACAATGGTCATGCAGCTTACAACAATTCCCAATTTGCTAAAATTCAATTTATATTCTACGGAAATTGCTTTGAGAAAAGGCGACTTTCGCCCGTAATGAAAACTGAAAGTCAAAGTTCTCATGATTGATTCTTTGATTTCTAAACAGCAGCACCACTCACATGAAGCATTTCTTGACCTGTCCTTGAACGTGCGATTTGAGATCGACGAATATCAAAGGACAGAAGCATATCATCAAAAATAATGTGGTTATATTTTAGTCGAAAATTCCTTATACGTGATTTGCAATTACCAAATAGAGGAAAAGAAACCGTAATCCACTTTACTGCATTATTTATTTTCAAGTTGTCTGTCAAATTGGGATTTTTTTTTATTAGATACATCAGCAATGTTTGGAGATCATTGTATTTCATCGATTCTAACATCACTTTTTTCTCTCATTGTAATTCTAAACAAATCAGTAGAGACGAGCTCCCCCCGTTATGCTCTAAATTAACGGAAATTGGTTTCGAAAATGCTTTTTAAAAAAAAGGCCAGATGTCATTGCTATATAGTTTGTTACAAGTTCGCATGGAATGAATAGTATATGGATATTTCCCATGGAAATTCGTTTTGCGGAATTTTTGATTCTTTATATTCAAGAAATTTCCGTCCGAATGTAGGAAACTTTTTTTTTAAATAATGAAAAATTATTTCAAATCTATCGACAGTTCATATAAGGAACTATGTATATCCATAGTGTTATTGTACAAACTCTAAAGACATGGCAAAGAATTAAAACTATATTATGCGATCAAGTAGCGCGAACGTATATGACAGGGAACAGTGTATCCGACCTCAGACATATTTCTTAGGCTATCCAACGGAAAGAAAGACAGATGTAGGGAATGATTAAGAAAGAAATGTGGAAGTATTGAAGGGGAAACGGGAGAATCTGTTCAGCACGGATCGTCCACCATGAAACCAACATGAATAATCAAAACTATAAGAGTAGATATGAACATATATAATCTTCATTCAACAATGCCGAAAATTGTTCAGTATTTCCAAGGATTCTCTGATCTTAGGTAGCTTAAAATGGTTAGTGTGAATTTCTTAAATAAGAAATTAGCGAAATTTCTTATTTTATTACTTTGCACTTTCCCTATTACATTTATTGGTTTACACCAATACATGCATCTTTTACATTAAGCTCTAATTTTTTTTGTTAAGCTCAACAATATAATAAATTGTTAAACTTCTAAAGAATTTTTAGAGTATAATGCATTGATCTTTAAATACTCGTACAACAAAAGAAAGGAAAGAAAACAATTACGGAAGATAGAGAAAAAATATACAAAATTTACTTGTGGACAAATAAGATACTGTACATTAGAAATCCGCTTCGACGTCTATGAGTTTCTTAAACGTTTCTTTTCTTTTAAAATAAACGAAAAATATAAAGAGATAAGGGAAAAATGTAAAAAAAGGGTAGGATAAAGAATAGGATAAAATCATAAACGGAGATTTTAAATATAATGTAAAATATTGATATATAAAAGAAAACCATGGTAAGATTAACATTTACGGAAATTATTATTTAAAAATTAATTTATTAATAAAAAGGGAATTAATTAAAATATTTTATAAACGTTAATTGTGTTTTTAAAAACTTAAGTTTCCTTTTCCATTATGTATTACAAAATCTATTCATGCTGTTTGTTTTTAACCTGATATCAGATAATGTCAGAAATAGAGCATTATTCGTTTTGAAGGACTAGATTTGAAACATATTCACAATCATAGCTAGGGAAAAAGAATGATGAAACGGATTTATCTCCAATATTGTTGATGTCTAAAACAAAAAATTCGTAATTCCGAATTGGATGGTGTTATGCATCATTTGATCAAGCGCCAAGATGCGATTTTGAGATATTCGCATAAACGCAAAAGCTGATGTAATAATTCCCATTTTTTTAAGGAATGAAGATTGTTACACATCAAAATGAAATACACTGCACATGATGATATATGAATTTGGAATCAAATGATCATGCAACAAAGGTTGTTAGTCCCATGATGCAAATCTAATTTCTTATGATTAGTTGATTGGAGGTTATTCAAAATTACCTTTTCCGCAGTATTAGGTTGAGATAGCAAGCAGGAACAATTTTTTATAAAGAGATTATACCTTTATCTAGTAGATAGAGCAATAATCTAAAACAATCTATTTTGGCGCTTGGTCAAATGATTCATAACACCATCCAATTCAAAGACAGCTTCAAAACAAATAATGCATCTAAAGTTGATTCCTTTTCCAACACTCCATTACCCACTAAGCCTTTTATATCATAAAGTATATCATACTTTAATGCCCCTTTCAGTCGTGCAGTATCACCAGGTCCACTATCAATATTATAAAGGTCTCTAAATACTAAAGAGACTGAAGTGAATTGTCTGAACCAAATAAAGAAATTGTAACTCATCCTAACGTAAAATTTACAACTGAAGATGAATTTCTGAATTACGGATTCGTATTTACAAAGTTTCTCATTCCGTTGTTTTGAAACCTACATCTCCATCGAAAATCTCCTATTTAGTGATTGTTTTCTGGATGATGGATATCTTCCATGAATGCAATTCATAGAATAAGATAATAAAGTTTGGTTGATATTTTCAGTAATTATAATTATTATTTACCGAATGTTTCTCGTATTCATCTGACACAGTTGACAACTACATCCTATTCACATACAAATCGAGGAATTATTTCTATAATAAAGAAAATATCATGAAGAATTATAACTTCGCAATAAATTAATAGCTGTGACTTGTGAATATTTATGGATAGAAGAATTACTATTCTTGTATCCATAAATATTCGCATGTTACAGCTACCAATTTATTTATGATTTTAATGAATTGTTGGTTGTGACGACTGAAAGTTTATGAACGCACAAGATTTTCAAACATCTTTATGTTACTATGACAGCATAATGGACGTTGCAATACATAAAGAATTACTATTAGTGACTCTTATCATTATAATGTAAACGGAAAGTTAATAATTGACTGTCGTCTGTTCTAGAACTGAATAAAAGGTATAAAAAATATGATTTCATGTAAATTAATAACATGCTCTCGTTATACAATTTCAATGTGCGGGTGATTCGTATTTTGAGATATTTGAGTTACTTTAGTTACTACGTTATTGCAATTTGAACAAGCTTGACTGTCAATTAACCATATCTGTTTTATTCAGGTGATGTTTTTGCAGTTTGTATTATGCCCAACCAATATGCTGGTATGCTTTGAAGCTTCCACAATGAAGATAAGTTCCCAAAAAACCGGTCATTCACTTCTAATGTTCTTAAGTGAGTAGACTCCTTTCTTACTTCTTTGTTGTAGTTGAAGGTTTTTGCTTCGTGGCCAAAGCTTGCAGTAAGAATGCTGTACCATTCCACCATTGTAGTTTGGTAATGCTTGTGGTCAAGAAGCCAGAATGCAAACTTTCGATTAATATCCAAAATGAGTCACTGGGAACGGAAAACATCGGAAGAGACCAAATAGAGGTCCAGATTACCATTGTGAAATGAATCTAAAGCCCCGCTAACACCATCCAACTTTTCACCAACTTAGTCGACCGGTTTTGACGTCACGAGTCGGTAGAGACAGTTTTGAGCCAGTTTTTCACCGACTTGCCACCAACTTTAGTCCGCTGACTCGAGTTGGTGCTGCACGGGCAACTCGGAAAGTTGCTTGAAAGTAGGTCAGAATTACCAAATCACAGGGCAGCGTTGACACGTCAAGCGTGACGTCACGCCCATGTAAGGAAATGGCGTCTAAAACGAGTTCACCGATTCGAGTTAAAGACAAGCGAGTACACAATGAATATCAGAGTATTGCGAGTTTCTTTCATGCATAAATAAAGTTTATACTGAAATGTAGTAATTGTATGCGGCAGAATTTATCAGAGAGGTTTCAAAACCTCAATTTTTTTCTGATTTTTCACATCTGCTGGGGGAAACGCATTGCATTATGGGATTGCTTTTATCACTGCCGACTCATTTGCGAGTTGGATGATGTTCGGGGATGACAAAAGTTGGCGGATTCGAAGTCGGCCAACTAAAGTTGGTGGAAAGTTGGATGGTGTTCGCGGGGCTTAACGATGTCATTCTGTTTCACAATTCACCATTTCACAATGTTAGTAATCAATGATCAGTTGAGTTCATGGTTTCAATGATCCTTTCAGTGTTCTTATAATAAGAATTCGAAATTATTTTCTCGTAATTACTTATTGAAATTTCGTGGCTTATAAAAATAAAACAAAACAGAATCAATGCATAAAATTGTATTTTTACTTTTTTTAATGTATCAAAAGGTTTTATTTCAGAATTATTAAAAACTGACATGTTTTTATTGCAATATATCTTATAAAGGTGAAAACTAAAATTCTTCAATATATCGTAATGAAAGTCAACTTTGACTTTTCAGACAAAACAAACGAAAAAAAAATACCATTACTTGGGGCAATAATCTGTTAAATGCTGTTTTTGTGGGGCTCAATAAAAGCAATAAAGGACAATGAAACAAATATATAAGACTAACTGAAATATCCGTTCTTCGTAAGGGTTATATAAAAAAGTCCTAATGTTGATGAGAAAGAATTGAAATTGTGAGATCACTTCAAAACTTTCCCACACTTCCCACTCTTTTCTCCCCGTCTTCACAACCCTATCAAATCAAACCTACCGCAGTTGATAAAAAATAACGTGATCAGTACAAATTAATGTTATATTCTTATGGTGCAACCCGAAAATAAAGTAGAAGTATCCGTCAACAATATTTACCCCGTCCCTTCACTCCTAAGGGATTTGCATTTATATATATATAGAGAGATAAAGATGAATGTTTTCGTTGTTTGTTTTTTTTTTGTTTTTGTTTTTTAGAAGATGTGTTTTTTGAAAGATGGTATTGCCTTAACACACTTATTTTTTATCTGTATTTGAAAATGAAAATATATTAAATACGATAAACCTTTCGCTTGAATCTGAATATTGAAAATTATTATCTATTCTAGCACTACACTGTTACTACACATACACACACACACACACACAAAGAAAAAAAAACACTTTATGATAACATTAATTGTAGAACGACCAACTTCGAAATAAACTGTTCGATTATTAGAACTATATTTTTACATTTGTTTTCTTAGTTATTCTTTCCTGATCAGTAGCTGCTGATGAATTAACGATAAATGATTACAGTAATTAATCCAACACCGGCGGATTATTTTAGTGGACCTTCAACATTTAATGCTATTCCTTGCATTCTATCAAAACTGAATAATGTTAAAAACTTTTGATTGATAGTGATTTGCCGTAAAATTAAGAAACTTACAATATTAATACAAGTTACCTAAAATAACTTTATAATGTCCTGCTATATTTATTAATAGTTCTCTTTGATTTTATTCAAATTTATGAAATTTGAGAAGAATTTGCATTGAAATCAGGCCATTACCACTTCAATGTAAAATTAATAAGAACTAACAACATGAAATATCCAAATGCTTTTCAATTATGAATATGGTATTGTAAATAAACAAGATAAAAGCTCTTCTACAACATTAAGAAATCGAATTTCATGTAACTTTTACAAAATTCATAGTTACTTACTGAAAATAAGCTTTAAAGATTTCATTTTCAGAAATTAATTTATACGAATATAATAGATTTATACGAATGAGTCACTGATTCATGTTATTGAAAGGATTGACTTCACAGTAGAGGAAGAATTTGAAATCTAAATACAATAACGGCAGAAAATAGAATGCCCACAAAAATCTTTTTTGATGTTCAGACATCATTAAAATTTCGTTTCGTCAAACAAATTTTTAAATTGTCTTTAAAATTTGGCATTTGATGATAAATCGGAATATATTATGACAGGGTTTTGTAATCCGATAATTCTTGATTTTATTCAAAATAATGTAAAGAAAGGTTTCTGATTAATTTAATGAAAGAACAGAGTGAATTTTACACATATTTTCTTTGTAAGTTAATATAAATCGTTCACATAAATCGAATATAACTCGTTCGAAATTATCTTTATGTTATCTAAAACTTTAATTTTAGAATAAATTCTCACATTCTTCATTATAAAGCTAATGTTTCTCTTGCACAAAGTTATAACAAGTGAATATTTCCTAATTAAATAAACTGTTAAGTTTAATCTAAAAATGAAAGGAAATCAGTGAAGAGTAATAAAGTAAAGTAAAATTATTGAAAAAAAAAACAAACAAACACCATTTACTCCTAGAAATCCTATTAATATCCTGTTATTACACTCCTGTAATTCTCACAATATTTCGTCCTTCTCTGCGAAGGACTTCTTCAGGTGGTACCATAGGACAAGAAACTATTCTCCTTCCTCTATATTTCATAAGGTTTACAAATAAGTAAATTAATTATTAAAGATTCTTATATATATATATATTATATATATATAATTATATTCTTATATATAAAAACACCATTTCCTTATTTTTGTAAATAAATACTACTTAAATCTTATAGATTGCTAACAAATAAATTATAATTATTATTATGAAGAAAGGTTTTTTTCATAAATAAATAAATAAATAAGTAGATTCCAATAAGATGGATGAAAATGAAGTCGTACTAAATAATTTGTCACTGCATCTCCATAGCAAATGAATTATTCTTTCTCCACCTCTCTCCTAAGTCACAACTAGGCAACTTGTGCTTCAGTTGTGTTTATCGATTGGACTTTGTGGTGAGATTTAATAAGTTATGATTATGTCATTTCATTATAAACTATTAATCTTTCTGGCCTTACTAAATTAAAAGAACAACTTTAGTAACTTTCGTTGGTAATTTATTATGTATTTTAAGAAACACCGCAAAGAGAGGCTATCTACTCATCTAATATTAATTCATTGCCCATTTATTTATTAATTTGTCAAGAGTTTCTTCTTTGGCATTGCACGAGTTTGTTTTACAGTCATCTATGTTATGTGTTGACTATTTAAATGATGTGTTGTCATTATTATACGTATTATTTAAATATTTATTAATTCTTATTGAATTCTTTTTGAATTTTTATTGGAATTCTTATTAATTTAACTTGTGTTATTACTCTTAATATTTAAAAAAAAATTATTCACTTATTTAGAACATTCAGGAGTAACTGATTTCATATTTTAGCAAATTTGAATGTGGCGGTATCTTGCGATCAACCTTTACATATTTGTTTCTCAAATCACGGCACAGATCTTTCTGTTACTCTCTGAAAACATGTTTTTGTGTCCCAGTCTACAAGTTTGGTTAATCCACAATAATATATTTCCGGAATTCTAAAGTTCAACACTTTAAAATTGTGAAAAGATTTTTTGCTGGATAAGAATATTCGCATCAATATCATTAAAAGCGGAATGAAATATTCTTTTAATGCAATAAATTTACCTTCTTATATAATATTTGTGGGCTCTGTAAATCGAAGCAGATAATTACACGTTAGAACTACGTAATTATCATCCATTTGTGATCACTAACATTGGAAAAACAAATTTTAACTTGTAAATCTACATGAGGGTAATAGATTTAAAAGTAACATTAAAAAAAATGTGCAGTTCTTAGGACGAAGTTTATATCTACAAATAAAAGTTTCCATTATATCTTATATAGATTAAACGAAGTACAGGTAAAACCGTATTTTATTCTTCAGGGTATTCATTAATCCTCGAAGTGAAGTCAATGATTTCTACTGCATTTTTGTGAAGCTATGAAGCTAGATTAATGATAGACCAGCAATTTATTCCTTTTCACTGAAAATTTATCACTGAATTTTTATGAATACACAGCAAACACATTTTCGTGAATAATACTTTTTGTGAACCTAATGCTGAAGCTATAGATTCAGCATGAGGTTTCAACAACTCACAATAAGTATGAGATTTTCTGATTTTCTGAATCTGATCCTTTGGTTTTGTTTCCTAAATATTATTTAGATAGAATAAGTTTCTTGATCTCCAAAAAATACATTATTCATTCATGCTTTTATTTTGTACATTAATTCTTTCAGCCCATAATTGGTGTAATTTTTAAAACTATTGATGAAACAGATCTGTTAGGCTTAAGATATAAACTTACTTTGTTCAGAAGCTTAAAGTCCTATGGCTAAAGGAAATTACTTGGTTGTTGGATATTTTTTTTAAACCTTATGTGAAATGATAATGTGCTGCTGAACGTTTTTAAAAAAAAATACCTCATTGATTTTTCAGTGCAAAACATTTCCGTTATTAATTAAACCCCTTGTGGTTTCTGTAAAATTACATAAGCTTCAAGAGATTAAGTATTAACGCTAATTAACTACATCCAGCAGATTTTGCCGAATTTAGTTGCAATTACAGAAGGTTATTCTCCATCTGAAGCTAAGTGGATTTTTTAAAATAAAGTTATTTTGAAGTACTACAATAAAAATTTACTTTTTCTTTTGCGAAAGAAAGTTGTAATTCGATTTTTTTTTTCTTAGATGTCGAATTTCTTGTTTTCACTTATCACAAAAAAATTAGGTTCTTCTAACTACTCCAAAGTGTCAATTATTGAATTACTTTCTGTTGCTTACGGAACTTTGTTTCATCGTCAGATTCTCATTCAGAATTAAAGAAACAGTGTTATGAAAAATAATTGTCGATTATACTCAATAGAAGACAGTCAACTTTACCGTATTAGGACAGGAAGGTTAGTTTGCACTTCATTGTCTCGTTCTTAAAATCCTGCGCTGAATCTGATCAGAATAAACACTTAGGTATAAAAGAAAGACGAAAGAATTTCTTCTGTTTAATATTACAGATTTTTAATAAACAGACTAATATGACTTCAGTAGAGGCTAAAGGTAACAAATTTCATTACTAATTCTATTACTGATGTGCTAAATCAACACCATGCCTGAAGTGTTGTAGAACCAGGCTATGAAAGTGATTTCTGATAAAGATGATAGAATGACAATGTAAAGTGGATCCCACCCAAAACATTTCATGTAAAATAAGTTGCCAAGACTCACATGCTCATAACGCTTTCACTGTTAAAAAGTTATGAGATCTCATGTAGAGCCATGCCCCTAACTCTACAAGGCCTAACTCTACAAGCCCTAACTCTAAAAACCCTATATCTTGGTCTAAAAGTATGGCTTGGCCGTTTCGTGGCTGTCGCACAGACAATCCCATGGAGTTCTGTAAAGGATGTGGAGTATGCCATACTTTTTGACCAAGGTAGTAGGGTTTTTAGAATTAGGCCTTGTAGAGTGAGGGGCTTGGCACTATATGAAATCTGATAACTTTTTAACAGTGAAAGCGTTATGAGCATCTTGGCAACGTATTTTACATGAAATGTTTTGGGTGGGATGAAATAGTTCCATGAAACGGCCAAGCCATACTTTTTGACCAAGATATAGGGTTTTTAGAGTTAGGGCTTGTAGAGTTAGGCCTTGTAGAGTTAGGGGCTTGGCTCTACATGAGATCTTATATCTTTTTAACACTGAAAGCGTTATGAGCATGTGAGTCTTGGCAACTTATTTTACATGAAATGTTTTGGGTGGGATATACCTATCAGAAATTGTTATATAATAAAGAACCGGAACCCCCTTTATGAAGGGTTGGAGGGTGAAAGTTACAGATTTCTTAATTTTTTTGTTGTTTGTATGCTAAACCTAGCCTGTATACCACATTTCAGCTTTCTAGGACTTCAGAAAGTACCCTAGAGGTTTTGATGATCATGAGTCAGTCAGTCAGTCAGTGAATCAGTGACGAAATCGACGTATTTTAGATATTAATAAAATCCAAAGTATGAAAGCTAGATAAATGAAACGTAGCGTATTTCATTAGTCT
>JAFIDM010009631.1:216571250-216602762 GCA_023159025.1 Thereuonema tuberculata | reverse complement strand
ACCAGACCCCCCCCCCCTTTATGAGGGGTTAGAGGGTTAAAGTTACGGATTTCTTAATTTTTTTGTTGTTTGTGTGCTAATCCTAGCCTGCATACCAAATTTCAGCTTTCTAGGACTTCAGGAAGTACCCTAGAGGTTTTGATGATCATGAGTCAGTCAGTCAGTCAGTCAGTCAGTCAGTGAATCATTGACGAAATCGACGTATTTTAGGTATTAATAAAATCGAAAGTATAAAAGCTAGATAAATGAAACTTAGCGTATTTCATTAGTCTGCTAACTGCATCTTATCCTGAAAATTTGAGCTCTCTAGGATTATCCAGGCCGAAGCTATGAGGGTTCGAAAATACGATGAAAAGCTTCGAGAAAAGGTACGTAGTGTCCTTCCTGTCTTCGGCTCGTGTTGGCGGGGGCACTGCCGTGCCCCCAGATTTTATTAATATTAGCTATTCGATGTTCCTAACAATATAAGCCATTGTAGTGTATGTTGGCATTGTTGATAACGGATCAATGCATTTTATAGTTTGCATATTTTAGTTAATTGCAGTTCGTTTATAAAATTTTAATAAAGATTTCAATTATATTAAAAAGTGAGACCAATGTTCATAAGTGATATCTCAGGACAGCCTGTTTCCGGTTAATATGGCGATCATCAGTTGAGAGTAGTCACTATGAACAAAGCAGGTCTCATAATGGATGTGCATTGAGGTAAAGTGGGAAACGAAATGGAACCTCCACAAATCTAAACTAAAAACATAAAAACTCATTAAAAATAAAGAAAAGCACTCGTTTTTCTTGGTTTTTTTTGTAAATTTTGTTTTGTTAAAACTTCTTAACAGAATTCCAATGTCTCCCTAACATGCATATTTAAATCAACACGAGTTCGATTCTTAATT
Source organism: Thereuonema tuberculata (assembly GCA_023159025.1). Lineage (NCBI taxonomy): Eukaryota > Metazoa > Arthropoda > Chilopoda > Scutigeromorpha > Scutigeridae > Thereuonema > Thereuonema tuberculata. The sequence goes on along the minus strand of JAFIDM010009631.1, from coordinate 216,601,869 downwards.
AAAAGGAAAAGTATGTGAATCTCCCTAAAAAATAAATTACTATGTAAAACTTCAATTTTTATAAAATTGATAGAGAAAATATATCAAATGAGATAAGTTTCTCAAATTAAGGAACTCGAACGAGTCTTGACCAGAATTAATTACCAAATAATAAATTAAAGCATACACTTTTTCACTTATTTGATGCATACTACGTTCCGTAAAACTAAGTCTTAATAGGCTATATCTGGAATTATTAATCATAATTATTAATTATTTGCTATTGTGGGCCCTAGAGTCAAGTGGAATGTATTTGATTGCGAGCTAGATGAGCCAGATTCGACACGCGGAGGAGAAAATAGATTTTTCGCAGTTAAATTCTTCTTCAGAGAGGTCCTAGATTTCACTCAGCCCGTTAAAGAAAGGGTAACGGTTTCTTTCGTAGGTAGACAAACATTGAACTGACCACTTCACATTTAGTTAGTCTCGGGTCATGAAACGGTGAGAGTCCTACATCTCCCCCCCCCCAGCTGACACCTACCTACATTTTTATAAAAAAGCAGACTTTGTGATTTCTTTTACGTCGTATTAATGCACAAGAACTTCATCTAATTATACCGTATATATATATAGGGTGTTTCAGAAATACCTTTACATAATTTGGGTTACTAACACTAAAACAAGAAGAAAAGTTCATATAAACATATGTCCGAAAATTCTACCGTTTTGAGATGTGTCAAGTTATTAGCAAATGTTGAAACTTACAGCAACTCAGAAACTCATAAGAAAAGTTCAAAATGTCCTCCTCGGCGTCCACACACGCATGCACTCGTCGGATCATGGGCTGTCGCACCTTTCAAATACTCCCACACGGTGTCGAATGGTTTCGCAGGCTAACATGACACGTTGATAAAGACTTTCTGCATTTGGAATGTCTGCTGCATAAACCAATTGTTTGACATGGCCCCACAGATAAAAATCCAATGGATTGAGTTCGGGGGAATATGCAGGCCTTGGAACTGGTCCTCCCCTACCTATCCATTCGTCATGGTAGATGTCAGCCAGTGCATCTCGAACAATGTGGCTAAAAAAATTTTTTTTTCTTGCCGTATGTTTGTTTTCAAGTGATCCAAGACGCGAGGGTTTTTGCGGTATACTTTCCATTTCACCAGCACCCAGAGATAAAACTCACATCCGCATATCATTAGCATTGTATACTGTCTATAGCGAACACAGAACATACACCTTGAAACCTATTGGGGCCGGTTTTATGTGCCCCACCATGTATATGAAGTGTAACAGAATTTGTGTTAAGTTGTTATTAATTCTAATTTGTTATCACAGAAGTTATAAATCACTTTTTAAGACAATTATTTTCCTGTTATTTTATGATTAAAAATTAGTTTTAGTTTTGGTGCACTCAATTTAATTGTAGGCTAATTAAATTTTGTTGATATTCTTATGTATGTGGTAAGTTTGGTTATCCAAACTAATTGAATTACTGATCCACCTTGGTTCCAATTAGTTCGGATAATCGACTAATCTATTTCTTAGGAAAATCCGCATCTATTTATTAATAATATTTGAAGCTTACTTTTACTGCAGAACATCGAAAGATCAAAAATATTTTACAGCATTCGTAATTTCTTGTAAAATATATCTGTAAAGTAAATGATTTCGATGGTGAAGTATTGATTTAGAATGTTTTTTGATGTTGTTCTTACTTCATGCAAGAGAGTATCTCTACTCTCATGGCTATGAACTTCTTTATTGTCTTTGAAGGGTTAAAAAGAGATGGAGGAGAGGAATGGGACGGAACAGCCTCATAAGGCTTCTGCCTGACGTTTGGGAGAAGTCACTGAAGCATAAACTGCAGATAACATGGATCAATTATTGATACAGTGAATAATAAGGAAGGCGACCGTTTTTTATCTTCAAGATGTGGCGGAGGACGGAGAAGTTCCATTTTTAGGAGGTGAATGGGAAGGAAGATCGTACTACAAGATCCTACTACAAATCACTTTGAAACATTCTGCGCTGTCCACATCTCTTTTTATGAAGCAAAAATGTACAGTGAGGCATTATTCCTAAAGTTTAAGTTAATAAGTAATTTTCAAGCCCCAATTCGAAGAGTAGTTTCGCCAGCAGTAAATCTTAAAATTATTCTCTACACGAGCGAACTTTCAACATTTGTCGCTTGTGCCTTTGTTTGAAACAAGAAAAAGAAAAATGGAGAAAAATAAGAAAAATAAACTATGAAGAAACAGGAAAGATTTGGTTGGCTTGAAGTGATGTTTATTCCAACATTCAATAAGTATTCTTAAATAACCAATGTTCTTAAATATACTAAGCATATTTAAGAATGCGAGGATGTAGTGCGCAAATAAATAATTGTCAACAAACAAATTCATTTATTTTTAAAAAATTAAATACTGTCTCCAAAGTAACATCTACTAGTTAACTTTTTTATAAAACAATTTTTAAAAAATCTATTGCTTACGACTAGTAGTAAAAAGTTTGATTTTGTTTTGTTATTTGAAATTAATGGCATTAATTAAAAATTAAAACGAAACCTATCTAACTAATGAATGTGGAAAGTACAATTTGTAAATTTTTATTGAGTAATACACTTACAACATCAAACTCAGTAAATTTGTCCGAACAAATTGGAACAAGCATTATTATTGGTTCAATTTCCATTGGGGAATCATTTGAAATCTTAGGTTATTTAAATAATCAATCTATAATTAAATAAACAACCTTTTTTAATCAAAATAAATTTTAAATACTCTTTATAATGAAACGATTTTGATATTCTTTTGTAATAAAGGTTGCGAAATAATGTTTTGAGGAGGTAAATCGCAAGGAAGTAAATAATAAAAGATCATGGATGATGTGCTGAAGGTTAGTTAAAGTTCAGGATTGTTAAATTCTCTCTTTATCCTGATTTGCTGTTCATCAAAGTTCATCGGCGAATTAATGGTCAGGAGAATAATGATGTGAGGAAACAGTAGTTCAGTGCTGAAAGCGTTGGCGATGGGACTGGAGGAGCCCTGTTCATTTCCGGCAAAGGTTGGTGATTTTTTTTTCCTGGATGTTTCTTCTACAGACAAATCCAAGGAATTAAGGCTTTCACTCAGTCCTCTCTCAAACGGGAATCGATTAAAGGCTGGGGAACGTCGGGCTACCCATCCAACTTCAGTCAGATGGTCGAGAATCGTTGGCATATACCGAAGGATCCTGCATGGGCTGCAAAGTGGGATCCTTTAACTGAACTTAACTTTAACAATTCTAATAAACTCTCAAATGTTAATAACCCAAATTTCTCTCTTCAAATCTCTCTTAAAATGAAAAACACCGGTGCATAATTAATTGTTTTATTGATACTTTTTGTCATTTATTTTTTATTATTTCCCGCGACTAGGACCAACGAAGGACCTCGTGTTAGCCCAATCTGATAACGTCAGGATGAGGCTAGGAAATTCACATCTCGTCGAGAAGAACCCTGATAGTAAGTCCCATGGAGAAACGGACGAAACACAGAAGAAGAAAGAAACAGCCATGCCAATGCCGGGATTCGAACCCAGGTTCCGGCACAACGGCCACACGGCAGACCGCCGTCTAGACCGCTCGGCCCAGCCGAACGGTTATTTTTTATTATATTTATGAAAGGAATATTTTATACTTTACGGTTAGTAATTCATAGTGAAGAAATAACTTCCAGCCGACATACAAATAAGTTAAAAGGAAAGGAGAAGGTGGTAATATGGAACCCCACTTTGTTTCTGAACGATTTCTTCTAAACTATAAGTTTTTTTTCTTCATTTATGGTCTTTTTAGCTTTCTTATTCTATTGGCTAGACATTCCTAATTTGAATTTACAGTTTTCCACTTACTAGGAAATCTTCATTAAAATTATTAAAAAAGTACAATTTCGTCATCAGGCACAAGGTGCTAGTAATATGGACCCCATTTTTTTTTTTTTTCGGCCTCACGGCAGACCGCTGTCTAGACTGCTCTGCCATGCCGGAACGGCATTAGTATTTAAAAATTGTATAATGTAAATAAATTTAATGTCTGATGGATGAATAAGTAAATAAATAAATACCAAAATTAAAGAAAATAAAAAAAAAATGTAAATGGGTCAATCAACTATTCTTTGTATCTAGTGTGTCCCGAACACAAATTTAATAAATATTGTTTTTGGAAATAATTATTGGACTTTATTTCTACCCCAAAGTATTATTAGATCAATGATCAAAAGCTTTACAGTGAGGTCTGCCGTGAGGCCGAAGTGTCTGAACCTGAGTTCGAATCCCGGTGTCAGCATGGATGTTACTTTCTCCTTCTGTGTTTCGTCCGTTTCTGTGCTTATAGCGTGAGCTGGCGTAACTTGGGCAACGTTTCGTGGGCTAAATGATTACATTTCTCGCCTCTTGTTGAGGCCAATAGTGTAAATACTAAGTGCCCAGGCGTTGGCAAAAAATATTAATGATTGTACTTGTGGCTCACTGAATAAAAATTGTTGCTGTTCATGTATAAACAAATTTGTCAATACCCGGAAAAATCGGTAGACCTAATGTGCATTCTTTTTATTATGTTAGTAGAAATTTCAGTGCAACAGAATTCCTAAAGGACCATCAAACCTGCACAGCCATTGATCTTTGGACCGTCGTATTTATTTTCAAAACAAATTTTTATGGTAATTTAATTGGAATTTGTATTCATTAATTATAGTTGCAGTTGCTGATTATCGTTGTAGTTTATTATACGAAGACCTAACATCGGTGCTATTAACTAATCTTGTCATCATTTGTAGTCAAAATTCATGAGTGGCATATAATTAATCTTATCAGTATGTTTACATTATTGACTCCATTCAGTTAATTCATTAGCATTGCTTGTAGTTTGTTATGTTTCATAAATGGAAAAATACGTTCCTGAAAATCAAGAAGATAGAAATCGACTTCTTTATAATATTTAATTTCACCTACCATAGGTATCCCATGAGGAAAAGTCAATATTCATCGAAGTTACATCATACAAAAAAAATTGTATGAATATGTTTCCTGCTCTTAACGGTTTCTTAAAAAGAGGTATTTGAATATAGAGTAGTTTGAATTTCTCTCGAAATGTATTTTTATTCTCTGCTGCCGTAATGTGCTATTGTTTAAAGCATGTTAATGCAAGATACACTGATGTTGCTGGTGGAATTTTCGAAAATTCATTATAAATTTAAAAACTTTGTCACTTGAACAATAAATATTAGAAACAGTATGCAATATCTCTTTTTTTATCAATAATGTTCCAACTGTACATTCAAATAGTACCGTATTGGAAATCGTTTGGAATAAGACACATGTTCATATAAACTTTTTTTTTTCTTAAAATTTTCTCATTTACCTTTCTCATTCGAAACAAGCTTCAGGTGTAACAGTCTCATAGCCGGTAACCGTCTGGGCCATTTGGCTATATTTGGCTGGACTATTTCACTCCCGTAAAGCTTTATGTAGCTATGATTTTGTTTTTAGTAACTATTCATTATTTTGTTAACTGTTACTTAGCCACAATCATGTCATCAGTGAATGAATGAAAAGTTTTTCATCTGATATAAAATGTTAATTGTACAATCTCACAGATAAGTGACAACCTAAACGTTTAAGAGACATTTGCTAGTCTCTAAGAAACATTAAATTGTTGTATGTGCCTAAAAATTCATTAATATTCACTATATCTTGCATGCTTTTTTTTCAGCAAATTTAGTGTTGAATATTTAACAAATAATATTTTCAGAGATATTGCAATTTTCAAATACGGTACTTTTCTTTTGTGTGGTCAAAAACTTTACGCTTTTCAAAAATAATAACAATAAAAAAGTAACATTTTAAAGAAAATAGGTTTGTTTTGTTGTGTTTTCTTTCATCTTCTGCTGCTATGTTATAAGTTATTCATGGTTAATCCTTCATTAAACCTATCTCACATTCTTTACATCCTGACAGCTCAGGCCACAGGCTTTACCAAAGCCTTAACCTTCCATGGCATCCATTTCCCTTCCTTTTATCCTCCTTCTACCTCACCTGTCACATCTCATTCCCCTGCTCGGGACTTTCTACGGGAGAGCACGTGATGGTTACGCAACTATGCATGACAATATATTTTTTCAGAAATTAAACTGATCTTATATTCGCTTGCATGGTTACTCTATTAGTAAATTAATAAATGGCTACAGAAGAATGCTAACCTGCGCCAGAATCAAGATGTGAAATCGAAAAAAAAAATTGGTTGAAAGAAAGAATTTATCTGACGAAGAGAAAAAAATACTAAAAAAAATTGGCAATTATAAAAGTCAATTATATTTCTTATCGTTGATCATCAGATTCCACTAATAACTAAGTAATCATAAAGTAAGTTTAGTTTACTTACATCATCAGTACATATTATCAAGAATTTAATGAATCTACATATAACTGAATTATTTAAAGTATGTTTACTATATATTAAATTGAATTGGTTTTTTTCATGGAATTAAATTTCAAACAGTTCAGAATAACTAATTGCTTAATATTCCAAATTTCTTCTTCAATCTTAGGAAGCAATAACTAATAAGTAAGAACACACGAATTGAAGTGATAAAGTTCCTTTTTCAATGAGGTATTTTCTTCTTTTCCTGTAATCTTCGAAATATTCAAAGGATTTAATAAGTAATTGTTTAAATTATACAAGCCTCGTTAATCTCTGACGAAATATTAATTTTTATTACAAGAAAAGAAACTCTTCCTTCCCTAAAAGGGCGCTGTATGAGCTTCAAAACTTCATTTCAGGAATAAAAACAGCGCAGCGGGGAAAAAAAGATAGACAAGAAAAAAAGAAGCCACGTTAGGAAAAAAAAAAAAGATATTTTAACATAGATGCAGGTTTTGAATATTAAGGATGTTTTTAAAGAATAAATAGTGACAGTTTTTTGGTAGCAAGATATTATCATTTTCAAAACTACTTTTGAATTAGTAAAGAAAAATTAGTTAGTCAAAGTATGATATCAAAAGCTAGCAAAAAAAGCAGCTGAAACCTCGTTCAATGGACCTGAACCAGTCTGTGGGATCTCTATTGAAACCACTAAAACTGCAATTAGGGACTGGGCGAGGAGACAGCAAAAGACCTATTGGAGTAATCTTCCAGGGCAGAACCACTCAAAGCTCTTTATTAAAGAACCTTTAAGGAAAAGAGCCAGGGAACTTATTAGCCTAAATAAGAATCAGACTAGAATCTTGACAGGACTCTTTACAGGTCACTATCACTTACTGAAACACCTTTTTAATATAAAAATAGTTTCAAATCCTACTTGCAGACGATGTGGAAAAGCTGATGAAACAGCAGCACACATACTATGTGAGTGTGAAGCGCTTGCGAGCACTAGACACAAGGTGATAGGTATGGGTTTTCCCAATCCCTCAAACTATGTGACAATACCCCTGCATAAAACACTACAGATTGGTAAAATCCTAGGACTTATGCAGAATTAAGGACATTGGGATACACAATAGGCCTTTTGAGGCCGCAGTGTTAGGGACTTTATAGTATCTCCCATCTTATGTTACGTTAGGTTATGGTATCAAAAGAAATTACTAATGGAGGTCAAAATTTTTTGAAATAAACAATAAGAAGAGGGTGTTGTATTTGCTGGGTACGTCTCCGGTACCCAGCAAATAATCTAAAATCAGCTCAGTGAAATTTTTGTTGTTTAGTTATCGTGTGTTTTCTAAAGTTTTTCTTTGATGTTTTAACAATGTACGCACGTTAATTTTGATTTCATTATTAAAGATAGAAGTTTAGATAAAATTAAATGAATTATAATAACTTAATAAATAAATAGTATTATAGATATTTCAATTTCCTATTTCTTAAACATTGACTTCCTGTGTTAATCAAATTAAAAATTCCCGAGAATACTCATCATGAATAATTAAGATGAAAAGTTGCTCAAACCAAAGCAAAGAACAATTATTTGAAACCTTCGTATACAGAAGTAGAAAAAAATTGAAATTTATTGAAGATATTAGTTGAATGCATTGTAGGTTTGTCATTCTTCTATTTTGAAATGAGTTTTAGTTTTTAGAAGTGATGATAAATCGCATCAGGAGCATTAATCCAGATTAGTGGAACCATAATCATCAGAAAGACTTTCCGCTAAACTAAAATAAGAAAAGGAGAAATTTTTCTTCTGTTCTTTTTTCATTTTCATATTTTTCTTGAGAAATAAATTATTGGCTTTTTTTAGCGAGACATGCTCTGGAAAGAGTATCAAAATCCCTCTCTTGGAATTGTCTCGACAATTGAAAGTAACTTCAACTGAAACTCTTGGGGAAAAGATGTTCTTTTTTTTAACTGTCGCTTTTCGAGAATGTAACTTTTTGTCTTGAGAATCTGTCGGAGAATTTTTTGTATCAGTAAGAAAAAAATAGGGTACCTCCACAAATCTAAATTAAAAACAAGAAATACATATGAAAAAAAAAATGAAATTTATGTTCTGGCCTCCGCTAGCCGCAATGAAGTTTTTTATGCACCTGTTTACATTTAGAGAGCTTTTGTTTAGCTTGTTTAAATAGTTTTAGGCGCATTTGTTTTATTTAAATGCGCGTAGAAAATTCATTGACGCTGGTGGAGGCCAGTACATAATTTGACTTTCTTGCTTTTAGTTAGATTTGTGGAGAACCATAATATTTTTTTCTTATTAATATTTCCATTCACCTCCCTATTGAGACCTTGTTGTTTTCTGGTGATTATTCTCAATTGATGATCCCCAATTAAGCGTGAAACAGCAGTTTTTAGATGTCATTTAATAATCATCTGGTCTCAACCTTTAGATTTTTTTTTATGTTAATCATATCTGCTGTAAAAATTGATCAAACTTTATATTTTTATTTTGTGTTCTTAATTCAAAATTATTTCTTGGTATATCTTGATTTTTATAATGGTTTGTTGTTCTAATGTTATCACGATACTTGTAACATTTTTTATAACAGAACTTATTTATTAAGAATAACATTATTTTTTACTTTGGGAATACAGATTCGTTGGCAATTAAGATTTCTAATTGTTGACTTTTTTGGTAGGTTCTTAACATTATTAAAGATAAGATTGAAATATTTCTTTAAAACCCTATTAATGTTTTGTAATTCTAATTTATTTAAGTATCCAAAAATAAATCAAGAAATTCCTTGATTAATTATGAATAGATATAAGTTTTATATAATAGAATTTTAGTTTTAATCGGGAAAATATTGTTTAGATGATAAAATATATATTATTTATTTATTTACATAAATTTAGTTGGTTGGTTGGTTGGTGTTTAATGGCGCAAAAGCAGCTGCGGCTAAGCTGCGCCAATAAATTTAGTTATAAATAAATAAATAATGTATATAAAAGCATTTAGTTGTGTGAGGAAACTATTACGATTATGCATTAACAGTTAAAATCTTTCTTTGGCTGTTGGCAGAGCGAGCAATAATCATAACTACATACTTACGAATAACTTTTATTTCGGTCGCAAACGTCCATTCTTATCTGCAGCGGGCAGTTGTTGCATCTTCGCAGGCTGGGAACACACTGCACTCACACTCACGATTGTTGGACTTTCTGGTATTTGCCAATTTCTTGAGGCAAGTTCTTGTCGAGAATAAATATTTTGATTTACTCTCTTCCACCACCTTAGTGTCTTTTTTAAACTCTTGAAGTAGGAGATTTCTGCAAAATTAAATTCTTTCACCACAATTTGCTTTGAAATATGTATATAGGGGTTATGTACGTCAAATATGCAAATCTATAGTTCTCCAAAAGCTTACTTGATAATACACAAACAGTTACGGGGTCAAATCACACCAAGTCGTCTCACCGAGCATCTGAAAGTATCCCTCCGCGCCCACATGACGCTTTTTCCAATGTAAACAAAACGAATTTTCATTACCGATATCGCGATATACTTCTATTGTATATATAGCAATTTAAAAAAAAAACAGATAGAAATTAAACTCATTAAAGAAACAATCTATTTGTAATTTTAAAAAGAAATCTTAAGTTATAAGAATTTAAAACGAAAATAAACAAAAAGTAATTTTTTTTTAAATTGAATTTCAACTTACTCAAAATTAAATTTCAATATAAATTTTTGTAATTAAAATTTATTACAAATATTTAAAACAATTATTAAAATTTTTTTAATAATTTTTAAAAAATTATTAAAATTGTAATGGAAATTCTTTCTTATTTGACTTTTATTTTAACATAGACCTGTATTTCATTTTTTTTTTTAACAAATAAACGATAGCTAAAACATATTGAAGAGATATTGTCATGTTATGATTTTTTTTTAAACAAATATAATCTTTATTCTGAAAATATTAGGAAATAAAATAAGGAAACCCTGTCGGAACAATATATAGGGACTGCATGTGGAAGGCAAATATCACAAATAAATAGGCGGGCACTCAGCAACACGACTGCCTCCATCGAAATTAGTTTTCCCGCTCATAAAGCTGGGCTTACTCGTCGGGGGACCATCCGGAACCCATCGAACCTGTCGCCAAACGGCCCGAGAGATCGTTTAGCCTCGAAAGACGTAGGAAAATTCGCCGACCCCCATTGTCGGCAGATGGAAGGCCCGCTGCTTCTTTCGTTGTAAGGTGCCGGCCGCTGGAAACTGGCCACCGGCAGCCGTTCTGTCCTTCACCGTCGGCGGATCCAGCCTCGTCGTCGATTAAACAGCCGGCTGGGTCAATACCACTCGTTACCTGGTTGATCCTGCCAGTATTTCTCTTAAATTGCACAAAGCATTAAGAATGATGATTTTAGCAGCACTTTATTAAGGGTTTTCCTGATTTATGTGGGTGAAAAACAGCGGAGTTGGAAGACGCCATTTTAACTCAACTGTGAAGGCTCACGTGATTGGTTAACGAACTAATGACTTTTAAACTCATAAATATCTGAAATATTGTCTTTATCTCCTTAAAATATTTATCTTGAGAAATTGCGACATGTTTAAAATGATAATTTCTGTTAATTGGCATTTATTTTTGACAGTATCATTATTTAATGTACGAACTACTTTTCGTAGCGAAGGTATATATCCAGTAACTGTTCATGTATTATCAAGTAAGCTTTTGGAGAACTTTTATGGTAGCTATATAAATTCTAGGTTGTCACATTTACAAAAAAATAGTTTTATCTTGATTTGTATAAATGCATTGAAAGGTACGGGATTTGATACTGATATTGAGTTTTTTTTTGTCTTGATTAACGTGGGTTGTAGCTTATTTTTATTTATAAGACGTTTCCAATTTAATGTATAATTCTATATTTTTCAAGATAATTACAACTTGAATCTGTTAAAGAAATTTCAAAGATGTTAAAGTGATTTGATAAAAATTGATGTTGGTCTATGGTTTATATTTTTTAAATAATCCTTTTTAAAACCGGGTATAATTTTAGACTTATCAAAATTTTGTGAAAAAGAACTAATAACAATTATGGGAAAATACTGTGAATTTTTTTTTATCTGTTATTGAAACCTTATTGATTTTTTGTTTTTCTTACTTCTGATGATATTTAAAATTTAATTTAAAGTTACAGTGATAAGACCATTGAGTTGCAACTATTTATAATGATAGTTTTCATAAAATTTTTATTCGTTGTAGGTGTCGATATTTATTAAATTTCGAAATGTGTATCCCATATCATTAAAAATATTTTGTGTTCATCTACATTGTATTAATTTATCTAACTTATTATTTTTTTGCCAATAAACATCTTTACAAAAGCTCTTTAGATGTTTTAAATTTTATGATAATTTATTTAGCTATTTCATGTGATTGTCAACCCAATTTCTTTTTCTTCTTGTATTCCTTAAGATATAATTTATCTTCTCTTTTAAATATTCAACTAACTTGCAAGTCATCCATCATCCATTTTTAGATTTATTTAGATTTATTTTTCTTAATTACTTAATTTTTAATTTATTTTTACATTTATGAGTAGGCCTTCATCAAAAATTTAGAATTTTATTAAGATTATTTACGTTGTTTTCTATAATTTTATTTTATATTACTAGTATTTTATTTTTAAATTGACTTTGATTTGTTATAAAATTTGATGTTTTATACTTTATTATTTGATTAATATGCAAATTCTTTTGTATCTGATCATTCATTTGAATAATAATTATATAGTGGTCAGAGATATTAGTAGCCTATAAATTATGTTTTCTTCTTGATGTACATGTAAAATTTTCCTTCTTTAGCAATATTACACATCAAAAAGTAGCTATTTTAAAACAATTAAAATAGCCTAAATTGATTTAGTTGATAAACAGGATCTTCTTTCGAAGACAATATTTCCGTAACCTCTAGAATCGTAGTAATTCCATAATATTCTCCAAACTTTATGACTGTTAAAAATACTTTGTAATATCTGAAAAATCCTAAGTTTTGGTTTTCATTTCTTTTCACTCAAAATTCAATAACATCTAATAAATACAGTGGAACCTCGCTATTCGTACACAATCCGTTCCAGGAGGCAGTTCGAATGGCGATTTGTAGAATGGCGAATCATTTTTTCACATAAGATATAATGTAAATTGGATTAATCCGTTCCAGACCCACCGATGATTGCTTATATAAACCTTTGTAATAATATGTTAAGCCTAAAATACATAAAAACTATGAAAACAATAAATATATAGACCTCTATTATTATTTCTTTCTTTTTCAGTATAGGCGATATAGTTGATTTCGCCATGCCATATTGAGTTGCCAGGTCAGAGACACGAGTGCCACTTTCAAATTTCGCAACGATTTCTTTTTTTCAATTCAATTGTCGTTCTCACTGCTTTCCTTGGTTGAATCAGTAATCTTTTTTAGACCCATGGCTGCACTATTTTTAATAAAAATAACAAAAAATAACAATAAAATATCACAAAGTTGCACGAAGCTTGCGTGGATGATGCGTAGCGTAAGGAAGCTAGCACGATACTGAACTGAAGCGACCGCGTGGCGCGGCCAGTACCGAGGTCACGCTGTCCGAATCGCGAGCAAGCGTACGAATGTCGAGTTCAATTTTACTTGAAAAAGTTGTACGAATAACGAGTTGTACGAATAGAGAGGCGGACGAATGGCGGAGTTCCACTGTAACTTCTTTTTTTTTCAAGAAGAATATGGAAAAAATTGAAAAATAAAGTATGGAAGTTAAATCTGAGAGATCGTCTAAAAATCATTTCGCTATAGTTTCCGTACAAGCTAAACAGTAATGCATTATAATTATAGTAACTATAATAATGAATTGCAACTTGAAGCCTGGCAGGAATTCTCAAGAATCTCGAGAATATTTTTTCGATTCTCGAGATTCTCGAATTTTTAAAAAATAAAATTTTCCAGAAATAAGAATTGGAAAGAAAGTGGATTTCGAGAAATCTCAAGCACAATCCCTAATTGAATCAATATTGCCCATCCCCATCGGTAGATAGGGGATATATTTCTTTATGTGCCGCTTTCATAGATGACTCTCTTGTTGCTGACTCAGGAATAGAATCTTGTCTGATTTTTGTTATATTTTTACAGAAGGAACATCTAATTCTCATAATTTATCTTTTGTTATCGATTCGATTGTTAAAGTTTGCTTATGAATTTAAAATACCGTATAAACTATTTAAAATATAATATAAAATTTGAAAATAAAAATTTATTGTTATTTTTAAATTTATTTAAAAAAGAACATTTTTTATGTGAAATTAACTTAAAACCATTTTATAATTTATATAAATAATCGCATTTTTTTGTTATTACAGTCGGACCTCGATATAAGGTCACCCCTTGGGACCTCACGAAAGTTATCTTATAAGCGGGTTGACCTTATAACCGATTCATACGCATTTGGCAATAAATAAGCATTATATAAATACAGTATAATTTTTTGTAAAATTTCATGCGTACAAAAATATGTTTATTAGGTTATAATTTTTTAATTTAGTTGAACCAATTAAAATTAATGGAATCAGAAAGAAATTATTTAAAAAAAAATTTAATTCGGAATAAAGTTGTATATAAATAGTACTAGTATGCTCAAGCAAAGTACTGATGTACAACTGACCTTACTTAAAATAATCCATAATACAGGACAGTCGCGATTTTGGTTTCATCTTTTGTACAATGTTTTCAAAGTTTTGTAGTTTCTGAAAATGTTCTTCATGTCCCTCATGGCTCGTAAAAAAAAATGTCTTACGACATTTAATACTCTGAGTGCTTCTGCTTGTGTCACCGCTTCACTTTCAACATCACTGTCGTTATCCTCACTGTCTAATGCATTGGAATCTAAAACTTGCGAAACAATTTCGGAAATCGAAGCTTGAGAAGTGGTAGCAATTTCATCATCAATTCTCACATATTCACTTTCCCCTTCAATAGCACAGCCGCGAATTCTGAGATCTTCTATAAACACGGGTAAAGGAATATCGTCTTCATCATCTTTTTTCCTAGAATTTGAGGGGATGAAGTGCTTTGGAAAAAGCTGTCCCCTCCGTCAGTAGGAGAAATGACGCCGATAAAAGATCGTACCCATGGAAAAATTCTTGGAATTGAATCAGTGTGGCACTGAAATTATAGACAAAAGTGTCCTTATATGCGATTACGGTATTTAAGACCTGACCATATATCCAATAATCCATATCATAGAATTCCTATTCAATGAGCCGGGACTTTAGAAAAGTGACCTTACATGCGGGGTGACCTTATATGCGGGTGACCTTATATCGAGATCCGACTGTATATTTTTTCAGTTGGATGATTTATAGTAATAAAGTTAAAGACAATAAAATAAAAGTATTTCTAAATAAATAAATAAATAAATTAATTAATAAATAAATAAAATAAATTGAAAAAAACCCAGATAATTCAATAAAATTGTTCAATTCTTATCGTTGCTATAAGGACAGCAATGAAATCTTGCTATTCCATTCCCAAGCTTTTTCTTCTTTATATGTCTCTTTAGTTTATTTGAATGCGGACCACGGCTAAAATATTATACAACTGCAATGAAAATATTCAGCTGATGGTACTCATAAGAATAAAAGCAGACGGAACATGTAGAATGAAATAAATGAACAACAGAAGTTCTAAATGGCGTTTCTATAAATGAGGGAAGGCTAGAAATTTTCATATGCATAACAAGTTAAACAATTTTGTTGGATTTGCCTAAACAAGAGATATAGATCATGAAGACTGGAAAAAAAAAAATATTGATTTTTTTTCAAACAGTTGAAAATGATGCCTAATATTACTCCCAACTTATTAAAAAGAATAGACTTTAAACATTTGCTGCTATTTTTGTTCTAGTTGTTTTATTAGTATTTAATTAAACTAACATTTATATCTCAAATTTAACTCAGAGTTGTATCTGTTTCTCAGATGCCCCGAATAAGCTTTCCAGAAAAAGATGCTTTTCTATTGAAGAAATATAAATGTTAACAGAAGAGCAGCTTTAAAAATAAATTAATATTTAAATGCTTAGATCTTCTAAAACAAAGAGAGAATCAGAGAAGTGGAGTGCTTTCCACAATGTGACTAATTTATCAAGGCCGCAAAGTACTTCATGATTTTATGTAATCTTTACATTAAATCTCACAAAATGAAAAGTTTGCTTTTGAGCAACAGTGGCTAACAGAGACAAAGGAACAGGGATTTATTATTCACATCAGACAATTTAGGTAATTAGTGGAATTTCTAAAAGAAAGTTTTAATTTGCTATTTTAAACAGCATCAGCTTTCAAATGAAGATCATTGTAGTTCCATTTCATAAACAAAAAAGTAAAAAACTTAAGTTGAAAGTAAATGAATGATTCTGCGCGTTTTCATTTGCAATTCAAACTGCAAGTTTTGATATAACGACGATAAAAAAGATGAGATATTGCAATGTTTTTCATTTGCATAACATTTATACATACTCTTCAGTAAAGTCAAAGAATAAGACAAGAACTGCATGGAGAAGAATATATCTTGCAGACTGAAGACGTTCCCGGTGAAATATATCTATGGAATTAATCTAAAACACATCTCAATCTCATTTTACAGGAGAAACAAAGGATTAGGACCAAAGGGTAAAATAGACCAAAGGGTAAAATAGACCAAAGGGTAAAATAGACCAAAGGATAAAATAGATCAAAGGATAAAATAGACCAAAGGGTAAAATAGACCAAAGGATAAAATAGACCAAAGGATAAAAAACACAAAAGCAAAATTCAGTTTACTTTTCCTTTTTTTCTATCGTGAATCGCACTTCTTAAGAATCATCTGAAACTCTTAATTTTTTTTCATTTCTTTTCTCTTATCGATTTCTTCTTCTCATTAGGACAAAAAGAAAATAATAAGTAAACAATTATATCTAAAGCATATTGAAATTTAGCAGTTTTTTCTGTTAATACAAATAGATGAAAGAAGCTTTTTTTTGATTTTACATGAAATTTCGGCTCTCTATTGCAATTTAATGTCAGTTTCCGTAGTTCTTTCTCTTTAGCTATTTAGAATAAATAACTTTTTCAAACAAACAAATTTGTTGGAGCTATCGATTACTCTTCATTTTTACCAAATTAATGCAATAATACTCAGTAAAGTGCATTATTGAAGGCCATTTTTTTAAGTGTCCTCGTACACGAAAATGTACAGAGGAAGCTTTTACGTTCATTCTATCCGTCTGTCCTTCCGTCATCACTTCTCAAACTACGAGTCCCAAGACGAGTCATAACATATTGGAAAAAATACAGAGATGCGAAAAAATACGAGTTGCGGTTTAGGGCCACTTCCCTTGTCTCAGAGGAAGTCGCCGAAAATGAAACATATACGGGATCGCTTTGCTTTTGTGTACATTATGAACCAGTTATTTACCTTGTTTAAGCTTCTAAACGTAGAGCTATTAATGGTTTATTGTATTTACTCTCTATATCTTGCAATAATTTTGAATCTAGGAAAATGCTGTCATTAAAATTTTAAATGAAACTATTTAAAATCTCTACTTTTAACCTTTTTTTGAAGATAGAAAACTTTCATAAATTCATTTAAAATATATCAATACACACTGTAATACTCCTGTGATAACTGTTTATTCATTATATTTCGTTATCTCTTAGCGAAATAACTTCATCAGATGATAAAGATAGCCATAATACGTATCCCTCTTCTTTATAATTCATTCATATAAAAGAAATTTCATAATTCTTAATTAAATGAACATTAACAATCAATGTAATATCCATTATAATACTTAATTAAATAAACATTAACAATCTATGTAATATCTATTATATTAGCAATGGTTTTAAGCTAAAATACAATAATAAAATGGAATCAATAAATTTGCGTAAATAAACAACAAAAACAATAAGATCGTGGAAAAATAAAAACAATAAAACATATGATATACCATTTACAAAAAAAAATTATATATTCTTAATGCATTTTTTACATTTTTTAAATTTATTTAACGTTAAATTACTAACTTTAAGAAATTCATCTTTATTTATACAAGGAAATGAGTTTAAGACGCATGATTTTATCATGAATCTTTCTCTTTCATCGCTAATATGATACAAAATATTGACAATGGACCACTTGAGGTTTACGCCCCTATCGACGTCACGTATGACGTGTATTCCACATGCGGCGAGAGCTAATGGGATAAACAAACATATAACTTTGTTTGAATTACTTACAAAATCGTCGATATTTGATATTTCAAGACGATGGTTCAATACTGTGCAGATCCAGTACTGTAATAATTCTGTAAAAACGCTTGGAATATCCTTCTTTAATATAATATTTCTTCTGTATCTAAACCGGTGAAAACAAAGCACGTGGCTTTGTTTATCCCACATGCGAAGCAGTAGCGTGGTGGGATATTTTGTAACTACGAAGCTCCGCCTATCCTCAAGTGATCCATTAAATTATATCCTTCTTTGAAAATATATTGCTCTCGCCTTCTTCAATAGGCGATAATCAACTCTATATCCAATCTGAAGATTTTGGAAGGCTTACAATCGTTGCATCCAAATCAAATCTTTTAGCTCAGCTTCCATATCTATTAGGGTTAAAATGAAGCACATGGCTTTGTTTATCCCACATGCGAAGCAGTAGCGTGGTGGGATATTTTGGAACTACGAAGCCCCGCCTATCCTCAAGTGGTCCATTGGGTCTGGGTTATGTTGACAAAATTGGCGTTATCTGTCCCGTCAGATATGCCTATTTTTTTGTTTTTAAAAGCTCCAATATGTTCTAGAACTCTTTCCTTTATCGTTCTACCCGTCCTCCCAAAATAATTCTATCCACAGTCCCTGTATTTTAATTTATAGACAACTCTCATGATGTTCATGGTAGTATTATTATGATATTCATTAATATTATTAATTTTAATCAACTTGTTGTCTCTATAAAGTATAATTTGAATATCATTCTCTGAACACAATTTTTTTTACTGATTTATCTAATTTTATGCCTAATGGCAATTTCATAATTTTCTTAAATAGGCCCTACTTTAACTTCTTTGTTGGATTCTTTTGGTTTCAGTTTTGATCTATTTATGAAATAGTTATTTATTACTTTGTTTATAAGTTTTGTTGGATAATCATTGAATATAAAAACTTGTTTAATTTGATTGATTTTATCTTTCCATAGACTTTTGTCCTCAGTATTGGTTATAATTCTTTTAATATACTTTTGATTAATTGCTTTTTTTTTGGTTGAGATGTTATGTTCTGATTTAAAATTGAGGACATAGTTACTTTTGAGTTCCTTTTCAAAATGTTCATATATAATATAGTTATTATTATTGATTAAAAGCAAATCCAAGAAAGGCAATCTTCCATTTTGTTCTTCTTCTATTGTAAATTCTAAATTTTCATTAGTAGAGTTTACAAAATTGTGAAAATTTGTGAACTGTCTCCTTTTGCCTTGCCATAGAATCAGAATGTCATCAGCATATCTCATATATTTAAATTTTAAGTTATCCCATTTTAAAATTTTGTTAAATTCTAAAACCCGACCCAATATTTTATATCACATTATCGATGAAAGAGAAAGATTCATGATAAAATCATGCATCATAAACTCATTTCCTTGTATCAATAAAGATAAATTTCTTAAAATTAGTAATTTCACGTTAAATAAATTTTAAAAATGTATTAAGAATGAACAATGTTTTTTGTAAATGGTATATCATGCGTTTTATTGTTTTTATTTTTTCCACAATCTTATTGTTTTTGTTGTTTATTCATGCAAATTTATTGATTCCATTTTATTATTGTATTTTAACTTAAAACCATTGCTAATATAACAGATATTACATAGATTGTTAATGTTTATTTATATAAGTATTATGAAATTCCATAATTCTTCTTTATCTTGATGATGATTAATAATTATGAAATTCCTTTTATATGAATGAATTTTACAGAAGAGGGATAGGCCTATATTTTGCCTGTCTTTATCATCTGTTGAAGTTATCTCGCTAAGAGATAACGAAATATAATGAATAAACAGTTATCACAGTAGTATTTTCGGTGTGCATTGATACCTTTCTTTGAATTTTTTTTCAAATTTCTTTATAAGTTAATGCTTTCTATTCAATAATTTTACATTTATATTGTGATGTTGAGAAGATGATGATGATTAATAATTATGAAATTCCTTTTATATGAATGAATTTTAAAGAAGAGGGATATATTATGCCTGTTTTTATCATATTAACGAAATATAATGAATAAACAGTTATCACAGTAGTATTTTCGGTGTGCATTGATACGTTTCTTTGAATTTTTTTTACAAATTTATTTATAAGTTAATGCTTTTTATTCAAAGTTCACTTAATTTTCTTGTGTGCCTTAAGATTATACCAAATATTTAGCCAACGATTTTGAGGTTTTCCATGATTTTTAAATGAGTTGCACTTTTCAGTTTTAATACATTTTTCAATGAAGCTGTTTGGCATTTTTCAGTTGCAGGTATTTATGGATGTTTCTATGTTTTTATATATTTTTCTAAAAAAGTATAGAAATATTAGGATTTCTAACTGAAATTCATTTTCATTTCGAGATAGTACAACAATTATTAAAATTTACAAATACCAACTGATATTTTCTTTCACTATGTTAAAAATTAATAAAAATTATAAGTGGAAGTTAGGTTTCAAGTTATTTTAGAAATTTTACTTTCTCGAGAACAATTTTGGGTATTCCCATTTTCCCATAAATCATATCAGTTATTTTACGAACACTATTCAAGTGGAAAATTTATTTTTTATCATTGTAATGCTTATTCGCTACTTAGTAAGCATTAAAACTTAAACTTTCTTCTATTTCAATTGATAAATTCTCTTTTATATCAAAATTAAATTGACATCATATATCTGCAATTTTGATTTTTCATTAAGTACTTAGTATCAGTCATAAGTTCGTTTTGCTTTTGTTTCAAGCATCTTTTATTCCTTTCTTTCTTTAATACTCCTTACATTGTACTTATTTTGAAGAATGAGGTGACTAGAATTACGCATCTACTAATTAGCAGTCGAAAGCTTTTAGTGTTAGTACTTAGCTTATTTATTTTTTAGAACAATTAATGATTATTCAATATTTCTTCCTGATTCCGCTGGAAATCCACGATTATCCTACAACCGCACACACAAAAAAATAGTTCAGGCAGTTCCAAATGTATATTGCAACAGCAGTAATTCTGTGTTGTTTCATATGAAATGAAACGTGAAGCATTCCTTCCCCATGTTCAAGAACAAAAACTAATCAATAACGTCCAAAGTACTTTTACGTATTCCCAGAATATAGTAAAATATCAATCAACAAAATAATCCTTAAAGGATTGATGAAGTCAAATTTAATTCATTTGACGGTATGACAATGCCAATAAATTCACCAAAAGCAGAAACATCACTGATAACAATCTCTAAACCTAAAGTCGGCGACGACTTAACTTCCAAGCATGGTCAGAGATAGAAGTGTGTGCTACGGTTTATAATTAGGCATCAGAAAAGAATCCTGAACCAAAAACTTAATTTAAATGAATACTAAGATATTAATAAGAACTTTATTTAGTGAATTGAATATTTATAACATTTTGTTATATGTGAATTAATATCAGATAGAGATCCGATGAACAGTCAAGCGAAGCAAATCATATTGAATGTTTATTGCATACTTATGATTGATAATTCTTCGAATTCCATTCGGTCCATCGTGGAACTGACGAGCAGTTTTACTGGAGTAAATTCTTCCACAATTTTCGGGATCAGAAAGGAAGCAAAATGCAGTGGTCAACCGATGTTCCCTTCCCGCACTCGGAAGACAAATAATAAGAAAGAGTAATCAAATATTCGTTTTCCAAACATTAGTTTGTGTTAATAAAAACATATAAAAGCAAAGGATTATAAAATTAAAATAAAATAAAAAATTGAACTAACCATTTCTTTTAGACTAGCATTTTTTTTTTATTAAATTGATATAGAATACAATAAAGCTTATTTTATTATTATTATTTATTTTTGAAGAGACTAGCTGTAAGGAAATAAAAATTCAGTATTTAAAACACTCTTTTTTTAATATTTGTAAAAGTTCATTTTCTGCAGTTCATTACAGTTAAAGTTATAATAAAAATGAATATAATTAAAGTTTAAAAAATCATTTCCGTTCTTATTAAACCACAAAGTTGATATTCACTGAATATCATCCACTGAAAACGAATTTGAAATATCAAGTCTTATTAAAAATTTTCACAATGCTATGATTTAGTATTTAGTATTGAAATTAAAAAATATTATAGATCCCAAATGTTTACGAAAGACACCACGGGCTCCCATGCAATTACGTCAATCAAAACTTGTAATGCTTGGAAGTTAAGTCGTCGCCGACTGTAGATCCCGGTAGGTTATTACAAGTCGTCAACATCAATATCATCCTTCATGCTCTTCAAACTATACATCCAACAGCTACCGTAATTAAGTGGCAAACAACAGATTCCACAGTCAAATCTCTGTGAATCAAGCCTTTACTGAGATTCCAACAGAATAAAAAAATGTAATGTAAGATATCTACTCTTTAGCAGTATTATATTGCCAATGGCTTTCCCTTTGGTTTTACAGTGTTCAATTTGCATAAAATTTTAATTTGCTTAGAGTGGGAGATTTTACCATTTTTTATATAATAAGCTTATTGAATGAGCATATAAAATTTTACTATTCAATATACATATCTTTTTGTTTGAATTTTTGTTTGTTTCTTTCGCGCATTGTATGTTGAATATCTGAACATACATTTGCTACTAGTTTATAATAAAAAAGAAACGTGATTGATTAACATTAAAACTAGCCAAGGCACCAATATATTCTTCTTTCGAGATTTTATTGCTTCTATAGATTTAGAAACAAATTTCTTTATAAAAAAAATATTAATGATGTTTGTTGTCTGATCACTGGAAAGTATCCTTACTATTCCACTAGTACATTTGTTGTCTGTATCTGTAAAGCTCAATGTATTTTCTTAAAATTTCGTACTTGGCTTATTTATGGTCGAACCTTAAACATCAGCACGGTTATTTTAGTATCCATTCACCTCCTCTATTTCAAAATTTGCCTCCATTGTCGCCTGCTCTTTACCTACGAAACAGTGGATATCTGCGGCTATCCTAGTTGACGTAAAAAAAAATGAAAAGCTAATTTAATTAAAATAAATTAAAAGTTTTGAAAAAGTAAAAACAATTGTCAACTTTCCATTAAATTAATTGTTTTCTTTGCAGAGCGTCATAACGAACTTAGAAAACTGTTCATCAAGTTGTAATAAAGGTCCTAACCACATCATTACCGATATTATTGTTCCAGGAACTATTTAAAATATTAAATAGTAATGCTTAGTTCTGACAGCAGAACTGAATGTGCTTTCTTATGAATCCAGTAAAGGCATCTCAATGATTTTAAAATCAACAAAATTCATCAGTCTTTGAATATATGTTCGTAGAATAACACCAATAATTTGGGATGCTGTTTTATTTTTTATTGTTCATTCTAATGATCTGTTTTCTGGGACTTAATAACGACCGAAGCAAAACAATGAGTGATAACTCAATAAAATCATAAGCCATTCTGATTATCGAAATGAACTGTTTTAGAATGATTTTAAAAATTAACAACATTAATATTCTTTCTTAAAAGAAAGACTCACAGATCATGAATGTTATTTTAGAACAATCTACATTAGATTCTGATCTTGAAGGATGCGATAATGAGTTAGATGTTATCATTAATATTTAGGAATTTTTAATTTCTTCAAATGATGAATCTGTAGATAGGAATCTGAAAACACGTTCTTTTATCAAAATAAATGCCAATGCAATAGAAATTCTAAAACTGGTAAGAGAAATCAAATTTAAGAATCTAATAGAAAAACTTTTCAATTTATGTATTCTAAGTCTTTGGAATTTAAGCATCATAATATAAAATATTCAAAATTTTTCGCAAATACTTTTTATTATAACATTTGTTTTGTTGCTTTTTTTTCCCAATTTTGCATCTAGAATAGGAAACCAACACCAAATACTCAAAACGTTCCGCAAAGTCTTAAGTTTTTCTGACAAGAAAATTCTTTTTCTTTCATTTCTGTCTTACAAGTCCAAATTCAAGAATACGTTTTAAGAGTTACATTTTTAGAGTTTCTCTGCTTCTTATTCTTAGGCTAAGAAATTTAAATAATTTACAGTGATATTAGACTGACATTCGCTTGCAAGATAATAGCAGAGGAAGAATCGTCGCCTTAGAATGTTCTGAGAAAGTTCAAGAAAACGAGAACATTTTTGGCAGCAGAAACCATAGCGCATAACAATAACACAGATTTATGTACCAATATGCTTTAGAAGGATATACAAATGATTCAGTTAAGGATATTTAAAGCAATTTATATGGAAAAAAATCGCTTAATGTAAGCGTATACAAATATCTCTGTAATTCTAATTCTTCCTTCTTCAATCTAGATACCCAGGATATTTTCTTGAATGGAATGCATATAACCATATACCAACACTGCCACAAAAACGAATTCTTCCCCAGCACTGGTTGAAAAAGCTTCTGGTTTCAAGTTCATATCTTGTAATAATAATTTTTTTTCTTTCTTTCTTAGTGTTATTTACTGCAATTTAAGTTTTTATTATTTTTATTAAATAATTAAAAAAAATTCTATTTAGCATTCAGTACTTTCAGGCATCATTTATTAGATCAGAGAAACATTGATAATCGATAGTAACGAAGCAACGACAAGTTGCTTTTCTATTCTCAAGGTACAAAGTTCAGCAACAGTCTTGGTGAATATTATGGACTCTCTTCCCTCTTTCATCATTACTATTGTTCTTGTATTTTATCAATAATAATTGTTAATAATCCTATATCAGTGAAATATACAGTGTTTGTATACAAATTACGGTTAAGTCCCTAACTCTGTTGATTTACTGTATAGACTTACTTCCGTTCGACTTCGTCCTGTCGGATCGAACGGAACCCCGACAGAAGTCAAGGGATGACTGTAAATTGTAGTAACTGGACATCAGTGTTTTTTTTAGCTTATTTAGTGTGATATTGTACTGACTAATTTTTTTCAACACGTTAGGGAGTTTGGATAGTCTGAAGAAAGGGATTGACCTTAGAAAGGAACAAGGAGTTTCCACTGTAAGAAGTTATATAAATAAAACCAGACAATAACTACAGAATAGAGTTGCCATACACACAGCTAGGGCCAAACGATATAAGATCTCTGTTGCAAAAATGAAAATGATTGATCTCCACACATAAATTTGATATAAACAAATGGAATACTCACCGAATAAAATAAAAATTATTGATTTTTATTGATGGGCTTATTTCAACTACATCTAACAACCAAATAATGAAATAAGCAATATATTTAACTCCATTAAAATATTTTCAGAGAATTTTTGTAATTATTTCAAAATAAAATAATTGCTATCATGGAAAACTTAATGTAATGATCTGACGTTTAATGGAAATCGAAAGGACTTTCTATTCAACTTTTCTCTCCTACCGATTCTACAATATTTAACTGCTATCAAAGGGCGTCGTCATCACTGACCAGTCGGCGTCTTTTGATCCTAAGCTTTCCACATATCTGTGAACTTTGGTCGTAGGAGTGCGTTATCTCTTTGTGAATAACAAATAATCCGCTATTTGCTAAACCATAATAGCTACGAAAAATTACAGTACTTTCCACCAATACATTAAAATATTTACTTACTTTGTAACATAGCAAAATATAATTACAAAGTAACATAGTTACAAGTGTATACTGAAAACCAGGGAATAATAAGTAATTATATTTTTTTAATTTTCTTAGAATAGTATACTTTATCGCCGAAATGACTCCTTCCAAAAGCCTCAAGTAAAAGCTTTTCTATGAAGTTTACGTAATCTTCTGCCAAACTTCCCTATCTTTTTCTTTCCTTCAATGAGGGAGAATGTCTTCAAGCACCGTTTACATTTAAGACAATCATCTCCCACTTGTCTCAGCCATTGTCCTGATAAAGTCATGTCTCACGAAACAGAATAATCGGTCTTTAAGATACTTTATATCATTTACAATATTATTTAACATTATTAAAGAAATATTCTTAGTAAATACAAATCATTAGTAATTAATATTCTGCACCTATTGAGAAAATATAAACTAAAGACAAATTCTAACTTTCGAATATCTATCTGGTAAATAAAAAAAACAATTGTCCGAAAATACAATCTTAATTTTCATGTAGGGAGTTAGCCTTTCTATGTAAGTTGATTTTAATGTTTTATTTATCTGATAGTAGTGCTATACAGAGACTGCTGCTTTGGTAGTTTTATTGCCTATGTCTGATTTCTATCAAAACGAAGCGGGAGATTGTATGTAGTGACTTTGAACAATCATTCTAACTTTAATTCTTTTAGATTATCGTGATTATTCGCTTTAACGTCAAAGTATTTCGATATTATCTTTTAATTGTACGTCGCTACCTATTAGTTGGAAATAAAAATCAATAAATGCCGTCTATAGTTCTCCTAGATCTGACTTTTCTGCTTCCAGTGTTTTAAGTTTTGGATACAAACTAAAGCACTTACGGATAAAGCAGCAGCTTCATGCAATTTACAATTTAATTTTCACTTTTACAGTTGTATTCAACTTTTTTTGTTTTTTTTAGCATTTAGTATTTTTTAGATCTAAAAATACATTAATTATGACAGGCGGGTAAAACTGAAATAACAAACACTATTTCTATCTGATCAATTTCATGAAAACATTAATTCAATTACAATTGTTTAACACTCGATGTTGTTTAGCTACAGATGTCAGTGATATTCACGAAGACACTCAGTACTTAATTTTTAAAAAAAGAAGTTTTCAAACTGGAATTTCGTTTTCTAGAACTTCTATTTCTAATCTCAAAACAATTTGAAGCAATAAATACATGCATTTTAACGGTTCGACAATTTTTTTTTTCAGACGATAGCATTTTCTGATAAACATTCTACAATACGAACTTACAGATAGAATTTCAGTTTATTACGAAAATTATAATAATAATAATAACAATAATAATATATCAAATATATATATATATATCAAAATAAGGGTTTTAATAATAATAATAATAATATATATATACATATATAAAATAATTGTTTTAAATTAACAGTCTCCAATTTTTAATTAAAAATTATTAATAATTTTAATCAAAACTGAAAATCATTTATTGTTAATAATTTCAATCAAAAACCTAAAGTATTAATAAAACTTTTCCAAGCTTTACTAGAAGATTCTTCGACAATAATCTTATCTCCTAAGTAAGGTATCCTTTCGGAACAACATCGCAATCAGTATGTTTCCAATAAACCAAAACAGTAGAAAGGTGGGAAATCACCATAGAAACCTAAACTAATGAGAACCATCGAGAATAATGAATGTACTACCCCAGAGCTCTCTTGATTCAAATAAAACTTTCATCACAAAAAAAAGATGCTGAATCCTCACATTACTAACAAAATTTTCATTCAGTCTTTATGTAATCTTACACGATCATGTACACAATTAAAATAAATGGTGACAAGGTAATTTATGGGATAAAAAAAAGAAACTGATGCTACTGGATTGCTTCAAACCTCATTAGGCATTAAGTCAGAATGGAAATTCTGAGGTTTGAAACAGTCCTGTAACATCAATTACTTCCTTTTATCCCATAAATTACCGCGTCGCCAGTTATTTAATTGTGTCCATGATCTCGTTGACCACAAGGATCAGACTGCCCACCATGTAATTGGATTTCGAACGACAGTTACAAACTGTCTCAAATTATAAGTTATTAACATTACGACCGTAACAAGACAATTAAGTCCTGTTTTCGAGCAGTAACTGTCGTCTGGAAGACTTCGTAATTATTTAAGGCAGAAAATTAACGATCAAAGGAATGCGAAATATGGAAGATTTGAGATATATACATTCCGTTTTTTCAGTAAAGTAAGTTTGAATTCTGAGAGTGAAATTGCAGATTTCGTTAATGAAATGTCGTTAACATATCTATAAAATGCTAGACAGCTTAAAATTATTGGCGTTTTCATCGAGTTCTCATTACGATAAATGAGGAGTATGAAAATATAAAGCAATCAAATTTAACTTATGGAAGTCAAAATCCAAACGGAACCACAATTCAAGATAATAAAAAATGTAATGAAAATAACTTGTCAATGTAATAGTTTATGATTGAAGTTGAAGAAATGAGATTTAAGAAAGGTTATATACAGGGTGTTCATAATTAAAGTTCACATTTCTAAAGGCTGTAACTGGGGAACTAATGAACAGAACGATTTTAACATGCGGACGTCACCGGCAATGGAACTTTGACGATATACAATACTGTAGTGGATAATATAAATGGCCAATGCAGCAATGATACGCGATTTGAATGAAATTAATGGAAAAGAAGGCATCTGAGGAATGCATCACTTCACTGCGTAACATTTCGCTTACTCTTACCCTTACAAGACTTCCAATGTTCAGCAATTAATCCTGATCGAGGTGCACGAGAAACGTTTGCCCTGCAGTTTCTTGCTCGGACTGAACTGGACGACAACTGGTCACGAATGTGAATAACTAGAACAGTATTATAGCAGAATCTGTTTTATAACTTATAACAGAATCTGTCGAAGCTCATTTGCATCTGCAGAATGTGAATACGCACAACTGCAGAATTGGACAACTACAAAAATCACAAGTCGTGCCTGTTTCCGAGTTCTCTCCAGATGTGGACACATCGGGAATCACTTTGCAGACTGAATAGAAACTCATCAGAAAAGTTTACATGCTCCTGAGTCCATGCTGAGTGTTCTCTGTATCACGCCAAATGGTGTCTGAATGACCAAAGTCAAGGGGCAGCATCTCGAGGGTCTCCGAGCCTACAGTGCGGTCTCATTTAATCGCCCGTACACAGTATGCCTCCATACAGCTATCCTGTGGCTGCTGGCAAATCTCTG
Organism: Thereuonema tuberculata; assembly: GCA_023159025.1. Lineage (NCBI taxonomy): Eukaryota > Metazoa > Arthropoda > Chilopoda > Scutigeromorpha > Scutigeridae > Thereuonema > Thereuonema tuberculata. Next base: position 216,573,306 of record JAFIDM010009631.1, on the reverse strand, counting down.
TTGAGTACCCAACCTTTGGCTGTGCTTCGGCAACTTACGGTAACTTAACATAAGATATCTGTTCTCCCGGAACCTAACGATCTTTGGACGTCCAAGTCCAAAGCGTTGACGAATGCCCCCCACCCCCACCCACATTTGCAATCTTCTCCGCAATATGGATAGGACTCTGGTCGGAAAGTTTAGGGATTGCGACACCTCCAACTGTAATTGATCTAATTGGGTTCCAGACGCCCAGTGACTCTATCTGTCGTTATATCATCTAGATGGACACTCTGTGCCATGATAAACTGTAAGCAGCGTTAAAGGACCATAAAAGTCACCCAGTACGTTATGGGTATTGCCAGTAATGACAGGTGCTGCTTTAACCGTGACGTCTTCGGTGGGTTTTTTTTGTTATTTTTTTTCCCACAGCTGTGCTGCCACGTTCATCTTTTGTGTTTAGTTCGTGATAGGATCTACTGCACCTTTCTGCCAAGTTTGGTGACATTTGGATGCCTGGAAGGATCCGAAACTGCTGATTCCTTAACTTTTGAGCAATATTGTATAACATAAATCACCTTTCTTTAAAAAAACTAAGGGACAACGATTAGAATACCTGAAAAGGGAGATAATTCCCCAAATTCGAGAAACATTACTTTTTCAGAAAAACAATAACCAACATCAAAATTTCATTTGCTTTTGAACAACAATGGAATTTTCAAATATTTACTGGAAAATTTTTAAATATTCGTCAATTTCCAAAAGTATTTTTTAAATGATAAACTTTAAAATTAAATCGTAGGTAAGCTGTAAGATTACCTTAAGTGTTTTACATTAAATTATTTGCTTAAAAACATTCTTGAACTGAGGTTTACGTAAAATGAAGTTCATCTACATATCTACAGTAGAGTCCCGATTATCCGAGTTAATGTGGACCAAGACTAACTCGGATAACCGAAAACCTCGGTTAAACCAACAATTCTAAATAAAATAAATCGTTTAGGTTTAAATGTATAAAAATAAGAAATTTAACGTGCTGAAAAAATTAATAGAAATGAACGTAAAGCCACAGCACAAGAATAAATGCCTTCTCTGATACAATTATGGGGAGGACTAGGAACAGCCGTTTCACCCTTCAACGGGATCTTCAGCTCTAACCCGCCTCCCTCGATAAAAGAACCAGAAAAGGCGCAAACCTATGAGAATGTCACCGGCCAACCTGGCAGTGACCCCCCAAAGGCAAAAAGGCAAGAAACAAAATTTTTGAAATGCCAAGAGGCATTATCAAAACCATTGCCTACAACTAATAGGCCAAAGGCAATAAAGTAAAGTAACACAAAGAAAACAAGGCTACATTTAAACAAAATAAGAAATTTAACGTGCTGAAAATATTAATAGAAATGAACGTAAAGCCACAGCACAAGAATAAATGCCTTCTCTGACTCAATTATGGGGAGGATTAGGGATCAGCTGTTTCACCCTTCAACGGGATCTTCAGCCCTAACCCGCGTCCCTCGATAAAAGAACCAGAAAAGGCTCAAAACTATGAGAAGGTCACCGGCCAACCTGGCAGTGAACCACCAAAGGCAAAAAGGCAAGAAATAAAATTTTTGAAATGCCGAGAGGCATTATCAAAACCATTGCCTACAACTAGTAGGCCAAAGGCAATAAAGTAAAGAAACACAAAGAAAACAAGGCTACATTTAAACAAAATAAGAAATTTAATGTGCTGAAAATATTAATAGAAATGAACGTAAAGCCACAGCACCAGAATAAATGCCTTCTCTGATTCAATTATGGGGAGGATTAGGGAACAGCTGTTTCACCGTTCAACGGGATCTTTAGCCCTAACCCGCCTCCCTCGATAAAATAACCAGAAAAGGCGCAAACCTATGAAAAGGTCACCGGCCAACCAGCAGTGATCCCCCCCCCCCAAAGGCAAAAAGGCAAGAAACAATTTTTTTGAAATGCCGAGAGACATTATCAAAACCATTGCCTACAACTAGTAGGCCAAAGGCAATAAAGTAAAGAAACACAAAGAAAACAAGGCTACATTTAAACAAAATAAGAAATTTAA
>JAFIDM010009631.1:216539035-216570850 GCA_023159025.1 Thereuonema tuberculata | reverse complement strand
GAGGGAGGCGGGTTAGGGCTGAAGATCCCGTTGAAGGGTGAAACAGCTGTTCCCTAATCCTCCCCATAATTAAATCAGAGAAGGCATTTATTCTTGTGGTGTGACTTTACGTTTATTTCTGTTAATATTTTCAGGACGTTAAATTTCTTATTTTATTTAAATGTAGCCTTGTTTTCTTTGTGCTTCTTTAGTTTATTGGCTTTGGCCTACTAGTTGTAGGCAATGGTTTTGATAATGCCTCTCGGCATTTCAAAAATTTTGTTTCTTGCCTTTTTGCCTTTGGGGGGGGGGGGGGCACTGCCAGGTTGGCCGGTGGCCTTCTCATAGGTTTGCGCCTTTTCTGGTTCTTTTATCGAGGGAGGTGGGTTAGGGCTGAAGATCCCATTGAAGGGTGAAACAGCTGTTCCCTAATCCTCCCCATAATTGAATCAGAGAAGGCATTTATTCTTGTGGTGTGGCTTTACGTTCATTTCTATTTAAATGTATATTTTAACAAATACAAAAGTTATACCACATACAATTCATATTCAAAGAGTTCGTTTACTTAAAAAGTCCTTAATTGCTTTTTGTTTTACGTTACTTTGGCGTTTTTCTGCAGCAATGTTTCGCCATTTTCATAACTCAGGATTGTTGGTGTCGAAACCATTCCCCGATTCCAGGTAGGGGGTCATATGACTAGACGAACGAAGATTAATTTGCGAAATATTTTATAAATATTTGATAGCGGATAATCGGGGCTCGGATAATCGGGATTTTACTGTATATTACTATTAGAATTGTGGACTGATATGATGCTTAACTCATCGTGTATTCTAAAAATCAATTACTAATTTATTTCAACTTAGTTTCTTGGTTAAAGAAACTAATTCTGAAATTGTTATAATGTATTTGTACCATTCATTGTAAACGTTAACTCAAAGAAAAATCGCATAGTTTTCCACAAAATTTAAATTTAATGCTGTCTTCTTCTTTCATAATAGGAAATAATTGTCAGTTCCTATTTTGAAAGAAGAAGACACCAATAAATTTAAATTTTCAGGAAATCTATAGAATGCGATTTTTTTTTTAGTTCAATGTAAACCGTACAGCAGAAATACTTAAATAGCAAATGGACAAGTTTTATTTAAGTTTGAGTTTATGATCCACCTCTGAGTTTTTAAAATATACCTATCTCCTAAAATTTAAGCTCATAGAGCAAATGGCCTGGAGTTTAAGATGCTTTTAATAAACGTAAACATAGAGTTTTGTTCTGCAATAGTCACTCTATAGCGTCGTCTTCTCATTATGCTTTCTTTCATTCCGTTCATCCATATTGCCACTGTTCGTCCTCATTTTCTTCCTTCCACTTCCCAATTCATTACCGCTTTAAGTAATCTTCCATTCCCCTTTCTTCTCACGTGACCATACCATCTTAGTCTCCTCTGTTCAATTTCTTCTTCAATATGTTTTTTGAACATACATCATATTTCTTATTACAGAATTCCTTATGCTTTTCCTCCTTGATTTCCTTGAAGCACTTCTCCAAAACCCCATCTCCTTTGGCTCGTTTTCTGTCATATTTATAGTCCATGTTTTAGCCCATTTTTAGTACAACTTTTTGAAAAACTGATAAAATAATATTTTTGCTTTTCCTTAGATATTACTGCTCCATAACACTAAATAAGCATTCCAATCCATTTCAGTCTGTTCCATTTTGGAAGTGCCATTTTAGTTGAATTATAGAATAGAATTTCATTCTGAAATTTCATGAAAAATAAAATCGCTTCCGATAGATATATATATCGCAATAGTAGATGTTAAGTTAAGTTAAAGGGTCGCCTGCTTATCGATATTTTCTTAAAATACAAAATTTTAATTATTGTTTCTAGTGTAACCTTTCCTCAATAACAAATTTAATTTTCAAAACGAAAGAAATTTTTTGTTCATTAAAATCATACTATTTGAAAACAATGTTAACCACTACCTTACTCCTAGAGAATTTGAACAATTATAAACCTCAGCAGAAAAACAGTTATCAACATTTTTTAAATAAATAGTTAACTTTTTTTAAACAATTTGAGAATGAAATCTTAAAATATACAAACAATTGAAATTAAATATAGGCATTTTTCAATTTGGAGAGATTCAAAATGGATTTATTACCTTATCTTTTAAAAATAAACAATAATGAGCAGTAGGGAACTATCATAATATTAAAAAGACCTACTTAATGCTGTTCTTTTAAGCTAAATTCAGGAGTAAAATATTGAAAACGCTGTATATTACAAATATTTAATATTTTTTCTTTTCTTTTTCCAAATTCGAAAACACAATTAAGCCAATAATGCAGACATTTTTGAATTATACAGTTAAGGAAAATGCTTAATGTCGCACTATAAAGTTAAAATAAAAACCAATCAGTTTTAACAATGCATACTAAATCAAATAGATTTATTGAATGCACAGTAGATGTCAGTTGCATTTACACTGTAATGTACTTAGAAATGTACTTTAAAGGTAATATTTAAAAGTTTAAGCTCTCTCCCATCTGCTTACATTTAAGGGATATCGAAATTCTTTAACTCTTTCTGTTACAATTGTAAGTTATTAAACAAATAGTTTTTATGTACCTGTTACAAAAGAACTGGCTAGCTAAAACACTGGCTTTAGTAAAATTAAACAAGTTAATGATTACTGTCCTCAAAATGAAAGTTGACCGGCGGAAGTTTGAACTGCGCAGCCCTTCCGGTAGCTGATCAATTATGTTTTCCTGTCACAATGGACGACAGAGTCTGTTTTCACTGAGAAAGACACGTTGATAACGCCAAATTAAAACTTCTCTCGACTATTTAGCGTTATTTCAATACCAGTTGCTAACAATAAGTTTTTATATAAATAAATAAATATATATTATTTATAAATACAATGTAATGCTCTTTTGCAAAGTAAAAGCCTTTACCGTAATGGCGGCGTCCTGTCATAACATCAGACGGAAGTGCCTGACCAGACTACTCGATGATACATGCGCAGATCTCACAAAAACAGGGCGGCCATCTCTCATTGGGAGGACAGTATAAGAATGAAAACTATCTGCTTAAAAAAAGATTTTGAGCTTAAATCTAAATTAAAACCCTATTATTGATATGTAATTATATTCGTTGACATGTTTTTAATAATATCTTATTACCAAATAAGATAATTTATTTCTCAATGAAGCAAAGCAAGATCAACTAAAAAATCATATTTGATCAATCAAGTTGAATAAGTCTTGTAGCAATTACCTATTAAATTCTTTATTGTTAAAAAAAAGTGTGCAGGAATTTCGAAATACAATTGTTTCCTTTTGTGAGTTTCGAATACAGAATAAAGATTTACAACTCATGAAAGCGCTGGATAATGCTAAATACTACTACTACCACTAATGACTACTACTGTCATCACATTCTGTATTCAGTAGTAATTTATGCTTATTTATAAAAACAAAATATAGCTGAGTTGCAAATTTCAGTGAAAATTTTTGTTGGCATTAAACTTAAATTTTGTCTTTATGCAAATTATGCACATTATGCAAATAGCAAAAAAGAATTTCCTATTGACATGTACTATAGAATCAGTACATTATATCTTTATTTTAATTATCCAACTTGAGCTAAGATAAGAGAGTGATAAGTCGCTTAATAAAGTTTGGAACTTTATGAAAGTTAGCAGAAAAAAGATGATTCCAGTTATTTGGGAAATGCACTTTTATATGAAGATATTAAGGAAAGTTTAAAAGAAATTTATGAGAAGTGTTAGCACATTGCCCTCAAAAAGAACAACGTCTATTTACCTCGAGAAGGAGCCTTGGATTTAATTACATAGGTTCAAGAGAAGAAAAGTGCATGCTGAGAAAAAGGCATGGTTCTCGAGAAATACGTAGCTCTAGCAAGTCATAAGAAAAAGAGAATTATGAATAGACTGTAAAACAAAATAGAAGACATTGAAAAGCAGATCTTATATAGAATAAAGAAGCGGATAGTAACATCACTATTGAAAGAAAAGAAAGAGATACAGACCTATAACGACTAGGCCTAATTACAAGCAACTTAGAATAACATACCATAAAGTAAATTATTACTTAAAAGTTATATGAATTCAGATAGTTTAACTTAAATTTCAAAGAGATATAAATGAATTGAATACTTAAACAGAAAATCTATTGGTAAATGTGCAGAAATTAACTTGTTTTAATTCGATTATTTGAAGATAAGTTGAAAATAGCAAACTCCTTAAAATTTTAAATAAATTTTTCAGGTGAAAATATATTCAATTAGATCACTTTAGGTTGTGCCACTTCGTTTTCTTGCAAACATTTGTCATTGATTAATAAAATAGTGGTTATGAAATTTTTCTCTCACAACTTAAGATTTTAATCATTGGGCTTAGAAAGATTTTTTTTTTATAGACCTTTCACTAAATTTTGCAATAAGCCTAATCTTTCTCCGAGATTTACAAGTTTTTTTCAACTATCAATACGGTATATACAAAGATAATAAAAAAAAAAAAACTTAAGGCCAAACACACAAATTTAATAACTTAAGAATAAAATAAGAATAAAACATAAATAAGATGTTTCGACTTGCCTACATTATGTTCCCTTTTTTCTTCAGTAAACTAAAACCTGATAGGACCATGGGCTTTTGACTTCTCAACTTCTGACAACTTAAATTTATCTTGTCTACAGTTAGATGTCACTCGGATATCTAGATCAAAGAATTACGTAAATACATGGTTTATAAAGAATTTATTGATGACCTGGAATAGAAATGAAAATGCAACAATTCATATTTATAATAAAGTTATAATCAATATTCAATTATAGTAATATATTATTTAATAAACATTACACTATAATAAATTCTAATGTATTACCTGCTCAATTTTTCACCATTTACTAATTTATTAAAAAATTTTCTTTAATTCTGATGAAACAAAAGGTTGACTGCTAAACATTTTTTTTCCAAGTTTCTTGTTCGTATACTATTCCTTACAGATACTGTGAGAACAGAACACATCAATCAATCATTCAGTTCCTCTTAAAATTTTATTCATTTTTTATCAGATTCTCAGGTATTATGTTCCTTCCATAGCGAATCTAAGAAATTAACGAGATAAAAACTAATCTATCGATTAGTAATCCATCAATCCCAGCAGCAATTTTCATAACATAATTAAAATACCAATCTGCAAGTGTCAAGAACATAGCAAATATTACCCGGAAAAAGTAGTTAAAAAAAGATTCCACAGTGCTGTTATTAAAAACAATAAAAAAATATTTTTAGAAAGATCGTTAAGAGATATACCGAAGAATAGGAAAGTAAAATTTGAAAAAAAGCTTTGACATTCGAACCCAGGTTCAGTCACATCAACTTGGCAGGCTGGCTCCTTAACACAAGGCTGCAGCAGAAAATTCAACAGTTGCCGTATTTCTTTATATCCAGTACGGGCTGACTATCACGTCAATCCTTTTGCTGCTGCTCAAAAATTTTCTTTTTCCTTTTCTGTAATAAACAGGAGAAGCATCACATACCATTTCTAACATTGATTTCAGCATTTCTAACATTGATGTGTTTTCCTGTATGGAACTGGAAAATATTCAGGCTAACGCTCAGGCTAAGTAACTTATGTCATGTATTGAAGCAACTGACATCTTAAAGCTTGAACACTGACAGTTGATTGGTGTTGATCATCAGGGTTTGGATGGCAAAGACTTGACTTTGTCCCCAGTTTTTATCAACATCGATCCAACATTTGAAAATAACAATTTCACAAGACCAAAATGAGCTCTTGAAACTAATGCAACATTGATAGAATTCTGCCAATGAACATAATATTTTAGAATAGAAAGGATTCCTTTCTGAAATAACAATCCAAAAATTCAAACAAATTAAAAAAAAAAATCACTAAGACTACATGGAAATTGCTTATGAAATGTAACTTATTTAAAACTAGCAGAAAACTGAATTCTTCTTCTAAGAAAATATTCACCACAAAAGCTATTTACCGCCACAAAAAACTCTTAATTACTAACGAATAAACATAAGCCAAAGAATAAACAGAAAAACAAACTATAGGATAGGTCACAGGACCGAAGTATAGTTTGATTCATGTTGTGATCTGTTATTTTGAATTTTGTGAAGAAAATTCTGCAGTAAAATTTGCAGTAAATTCTGCTGGCCTATCCATTCTCATCTGCCACATGCTGTAATGGAGGTGGAAGAAATTATTTATTTTAATGCAGTTTTTACTTTCTAAATGTTATTAAGAAGCAAAATTTATGCCGAACAGTTTTGTCAAATGCATCAGAAGCTTAGTTGCAATCATTGCTTTTAGGAATTTAAAACAAAATTATAATTATTTCCGAGTAACAATCTGTGGGATGCTGTTATTATAAATATTGTTATGTTGCTTCAAAAACTTCACTGCTTAATTGTAAATTTACAGCGAGGGCCGAGCTCTGCTACAAAAAAAAATGTTTAATTGAAAGATTCAATATATATTAATTTCGTTTATAATGTTCTATTACAATATACTGTTCTCCAATACAAATTTAATAGTTAACATAAATCATCTTAAATAAATCACCAAAAAAAATACTCAACACGAATATCGAGTAATTGAGACTGAGCTTATAGCGCAAGGAGTTAATAACGAGGACTTGATGGGGGATGGGGGGGGAGGCATGATAGCAAACCAATCGTTCTTATATTTTATGTGCTTATGTTTTAAGATGGAAAACTAATAAGTTACGTACCAAATTCTATGGAAATCCGTTTCAGCATAGTACGCGTACAACCATACATAAGAAAAAGATAAATGAACAAAACACAACAAAAATGTTGATGTGAAATCCTATAAAAAGATACGATGTTAAAACAACATAAAAATAGGACAAAAGTTTGTCAGTGAATTTTATTTTAATAGTAATGAATTAGCAAAGATGGTGAAAAAGATTAGAAATAAAGTTCATTATACTTTTTTCACATGATAGTCATTGGAGAGTATAGTAATCATGGAGATAACTTAGATAGGTAATAGGTATTTCCATTCCAAGCCACACTGGCTCATGAGAGCAACGAAAGCTTTGACTCAGATGTTTCATTAACCAATCAGAACTAATTGAGATTGGATTTCTGCCTTTACCCTTAGGAAAGAAATAGAAAGATATTGCGAAGTCCTATCATTCCACTTTTAGCATTTTTCTTCTTTGGTTGTCTGTTTGTCTGCTTTTCTGCTTGTGAATCGTACATACTTATATGTCTGGACGAGTTCTTTAATTTTGGTATGTATCTCACTACACATTGAATATCTGAGCATCTACGTACCTAGTATTTGCGAAGTGCTAAACTACCCATTGAGTAGTGGGGTATCAGCATGCAGCCTCAAGATATCATTAATTTTTAGTGATTTTTGAGGATTATTGTCAGTAAATTGCATAAAACTCCCAAAAGGTCCTTATGTATCTCATCAATGCAGTGATTTAACTACATTTATTATCTAACTTTTTATTTAATTGTTAAGTATACTCACAGTGGGGAATGAGAATGCAGCACTGGGGTTGATTTTGAGGGCTGGTGGGAAGTTAAGAAACAAAAATTACAGTGCTCATATTTTAAATTGAAATAAGCATCAGATTCTGAAAAAATGAATCCATTTTAGAGAGGGATTTCAGGGGACAGTTTTGAGTGGAAGAGCTTGATAATGAAATAAATGCCCTACGTTTTAAGTTGCACCGTAATAAATAAGCTACGTACTAAATTTTATGGAACTTCATCCAACTGTATAAAAGTATTAGTTAAAAATAATAGTTGCTAAATTATCGATAAATTAATATGATTTATTAAAGTTTTGTGCTTGGTAAGAAACGGTGAGGAACTGTTCAGTTTGGATAAAGATCACTGCCACCTTGTCGGCTTATCAAAGTGAATTCCAAATGGATTATGTAATTCTTTAAATTAAGATTCACTTTTGAGAATAACAGCAGACTATGCTTCTATAATGGAAGGAAAAGAGAATGAATTAATTTCAAAGAGATACTGAAAATAATACTAATGAAAATGTTGGAAAATGTTTAACTTTCAAAGAAATGAAGGCGTAAATAAACAAAGGCCATGGTTTCCAACACAGAGCCAAGGTAATAATGCATTCCACCCACGAATTTGGATTCTTGATTTCAATTTACAGAGAGACACTGTACCGTAAATTTACCCAGTAAGCATCAGACGACCTCAATAAAGCTTGTTAAAGAGCTAAAACATGAGAGAAATGCTGAACACTTTGGCAGAAATTATCATCCGTCAAAAACAGCATTTTAAAATAACTTTATTAATTTTTCAAATCACAATATTTGAAGGCTTGGTTTCTCTATAGATAAAGCTCAGACAAAGGCTTTAAATTTACGGTTACATTTTCAAAATATTGGAAATTTACAAGTAAATAATGCTTTGGAAATTTCGAATTTGAATAAGTCTGTAGTCATTTTATTAATGTTAATTAATGCAGTACTTCAATACTCTTTATGGATGGTGATTTGCTTTGAAGGTAATGATCTGATTTTTTTTTACCATTTTTACCGCTGACTGATTCTTTATCCATTGTGATTTTTTTTAGAAAAGTGGTGTGGATCTGTTTACATTATGAATTGTACAGTATTCTGGCAGTACTTAGTATTATTATATTTAAAACAACTGATACGTTCTCTTATTTACATTATGCACTAAATAAAATTATGGAAATCCGAATTCAGCGTTTTTTAAAAATTGGGATTGGAAGGGGGTTCAGTGGGTAGAAGAGAATAACATTGGTAGGTATTTTGTAAAAATAGGCTTAGAACTGGAGAGGAGCTCCAAGAGACGAGTTTGCACCAGGTGACGGATATCCTAGCTTTGTCCCTTATTTTGAAGGACTATATATTGCACTGTATAAGACTTTCAAATTACGACGTAATCTACCTTACGTTAATCCTTCGTAAGTCGAATATTATCAAACGTTAATTTTTAGCATATTTTTTTAAAATCTTTTGGGAATTGATTGAATTAAACCATTCGTACATTATTTTATTACAATTCTACACGATCCATTTATAGTTCTATTATTTATTTTATGGCGTGGCAGCTCGGTTGGCGTATCGCTAAGACATCGGCTCTCACCTTTCAGTGCCAGGATACCATTCTTTTTTGGGTTTCGTGGTGGACGATTCACACTTCCTGGAGTTCTTCCGTTCCCCCTGCACTACTATCAACATTCATCGTTCCCTTTGTCTATTCTTCTTTTCGTGAGATAGAATAATAGATATAAGATCAGTCCTTGGCTTTAGTAACACCAATCTTCACCGCAAATTACTCTTTTTAACATTGCTGATATTATAACGCACATATCATTTGATCTTGTTTAATTTTTCCTTTGAAGCACTTGAAAACTACTATGTACAGATGTATAAATGGCCGTGATATAAAATAACTAATGCAACTACAATTGATCGTGCAGAATTACAATAAAATAATGTGTGGATGTATAAGTTTATAATCGATTAAAAAAACACACACAAAAGCTAGAAACAGAAATAATAGTTTCGGACACCCTTACGGTATCCTTTTTCAAACATCACGTAAATATTGTATGAATGGTTTAATTCAATCAGTTCCCAAATAATTATAAAAAAGGATGTTGAAAATGAATGCTTATAAACATTACTTTAATTATAAAATTTGCTATTTATACATTGCTGGATAAACAGAATTAAGTTAAGACCTGTCTATCTGTCTATGTATATACTATCATAGGATTTTGTATCACTGCAATCTTTAGGGATTTAACTTAAAATTATTTAAGTTCATCGTTTCATTATATTTTATTATAGTATTCCTATATTTTATTTCATCAAACGAACCATTCTGATCAATTCAGAAAGAATATAAAATTTTCCTCAGCTGATCTACCGCCTTTTTCAACCTATTAAATTCCGTAATTTCTATAGAAAATCAATTTCAATTTCAAATCACCCGTAATTAAATTCATACCACCATCTTGAAATAACTTCTGGTTTGTTTAGGAAAAATGTAAATCCTTTCTAATATGTCCAAGTGTAAAGTAAAAATTAAAAGCAAGATTAGGTTGTGCTTCCACAGGAGTCTTCAAATAAGGGGATTCCAAATTGATATTAAAAATCTGAATTTCTGTATTTCTTCTTATTCATACGTAATCTTGATAAACAGATAAATATTCGAATTGCATAGTGGGACTCCCTAACTAGCATGCTCAGCTAATAATAAAAAGTTTAATGAAATCATAATAGTAAAATTAGAACTTAGTTGCGGATAAATTTCGGGGAAAAAACAATAAATACCGAAGTTCTTCAAAGTGTTTTAAGAAAAATTAGATCTGATTTTAAAATGCTTTAATTTTGAATTAGTTAAGTCTTTCTGAATCGTGAAGTTATCGGGTAAAAAACTTATGTTCTCAATTGGATTTCTAATAGTTGACGTAATAATGTAGCTTTAGTAAATTGAATTCCATTGTAGTTGCAAGACGAAGCAATCCAAAGCTTCTCAAGGGGATAATGCAAGTAATGAGATTTTCCTGAAATTCTTTAAGTTTTTGAAATTCTTCGTTTCTTTTTGTATTGTTTTAACCTTTTTATTAGCATTTGTGCTTTTGGATTAAATAACACAACATTGCAGGAGTTCATTTACTTTTATTTCCTTCGTTTTTATAAAATGAAATCAAGAATAAATAAAACATTGACTACCAACAATCTTCTCAAGGTGCGTCTTTTTATTTTTTGAATGAAGAACTGCATCTTTTGATTTTGTCAGTGATGAGTGACGATACATCCAAACGAAAGTAGTTTTCTTATATTTTTCACGAATTTATGATCAACTATTGGTATATGTTCATTTATTAAAGTAGATGTAGTCGTAGATGTTTCCATTTTTATTTTATTTTTTCTGTAGTACACAACACTGCTAATACAGAAGATTCAGTTTTCTATTAAGAATATAATTGATGTTTAATCATTGAATGAAATAATTACAGTCTTTTAATTAGGGTAGTATTTCAGTTGTTTTGTTTAATTTCGTTATTAGTTATTCAATACATACATAAATGAAATTGAAGCCCTTAATAATAATATTGAAATGATGAGTTTTCTTTTTCGTTTAAATGGTGACTTGATTCTTGTAGAAAAAAATAGAAGAGATAAAACGTATGGTTTAGAGCAGGGATGCGCAAATATTCGATCGCGGAAGTAATATAGGTATCAATACAAAATAATCTCATTTCTGCGGCGGTCACTCATACGCGATACTTTTTAAATAATAATTATGCATTACGGACGCCGAAAATTCTAGACTAGATTAATTGTTTAATAATAATAGTTTCAATTCAAGTTGAGACCTGTTATTCATTACCCATTCGCACGAAAGCATTATTCTCTAGACAACACTCGATCGTGTCATGCTGCGCTCTGACTAGTCGGAATATTCTAGAAGCATCGCAACCGCGTGACGTTCAGGGCACTGATTGGCTAGAATTTTACAGATTCTTCTAAAATTAGTTTTTCATACATAAAGCAAACGCAGCATTATCTCATTCATTATTACTAAGTGATTAGAGTACTTATACGTAGAATTTGAACAATAAAATGATTGCGGCGAAAAAAAATAAAACCTACCGTTTTAACAGTGATTGGGAGGACGAATTTCTTGTGTGTTATGGCAAAAGATAAGTGTGTTTACCTTGTTTGTCGAGGTCCTAAACGCGGGAATTTAGAAAGGCATTACAAAACCGTGCATAACAACTATGAAAATGATTTTCCGCAAAAGAGTGAATAAGAAGACGAAAACTTCAAGATTTGAAATGTAGTTTGAAAGCAGAGCAATCCATGTTCAGTAGACCATCCAAACAATTAGTAGCTGCAACAATTGCGCCTTTTAAAATTTCCTACATACTGGCAAAACACAAGAAACCTTTAGAAGATGGAATGGTAGTGAAAGAAGCATTTATTGAAGCAGCAGATGTACTGTTTAATGACTTCAAAAATAAAACAGAGATTATAGCTGCCATCAAGGAGGTCCAGCTATCTCGTCCAACTGTTAGTAGGCGTGTCGAGATCATAAGCAGTGATTTGGAGACTAAACTGAAAAGTGATATCATGGAATGTACATACTTTTCTTTGCAGTTTGATGAGTCCACCGATATGACTGATACCACCCAGTTATGTATTTTCATTCGAATGGTGTTTTCTGATAAGTCGGCTAAAGAAGAATTGTTGACAATGCTACCACTGAAAGAAAAAACTCGCGGAGAAGATATTTACAAGGCTTTTTTGAATTTTGTTAAAAAGTTTGTGCTACCGATTTGCAAACTCGTGTGCATTACAACAGATGGAGCACCCATCCATGAGTGGCAATAAAAATGGGTTTGTAGCATTGTGTCGAGCTAATGATGACTTCCCATCGTTTTTCACATTCCGTTGTATCATTCATCAGCAAGTTTTATGTTCAAAAATACTAAATATGAAAGATGTCATGGACATTGCCACAAAGATCGTGAATTACATCCGTGCGCGAAGCTTCCAAAGACCCTCTTCAAAGTGCAATTGGAAGCTAGCGAGTCTGTTGAGCACACTGATTTACTTCTTTATACTGACATGAGGTAATTGAGCCGCGGAAAATTTATAAAAAAGTTCCAGAAATTACTACTTGAAATTATTTCTTTTCTGGATGAACGAGGTGACGACACTGAGATACTTAAAAACGAAAAGTGGTTTTGTCATTTAGCTTTCCTATCAGATATGATAAATCATTTGAATATCATTAACTTGGAGCTACAGGGTAAAAATCAAACCATTAACGATATGTTTAGCTCAATAAACTCTTTTAAAAACAAATTGAAGTTATTGATTAATCAACTGAACAAAAAGGATCTCAAAAATTTTCCAGTTTTGGAAACAAGAGAAAGTTCTCACTTAAATTATGATAATTACGAGACAGAGCTAAAAAAAACATTCTGAGCGAGTTTGAAAGACGTTTCTCTGATTTCGATAAACTGACGGATATTATAACTTTTATGACTTATCCATTTTCTTGTGACGATGTTGAAAAATCTGCTACTGAAATATCAGTACTTCCACTTTCAATATGGAGATCTCTTCTGTCCAAAATGAGGCAATGCAGATAATGTCAGATATACATCTCAAAGCCTGAGCAACAGATACCAAATTTTGATCTTTGATCCCCAAAGACAAATATCCATGTTTGCTCTTCAGTTAACAGGATTGTTCGGATCAACTTACTTGTGCGAATCTGCATTTTCAGAAATGAAAATAATTAAATCAAAATATCGCAATCGGCTTACTGATGAAAACTTGTTATCATGCTTCATGGTTGGCGCTCAGTAATTACATGGCAGCCTTTGAAAAGCACGTGGATGATATGCAGTGTCATGCATCAACATCCAGTCAAAATTAGCAATTTAAGACTATATTACAATTATGTAATTAGGTACGTAACCTATTATGTATATTTTTGTATATTTACATCTCTAAGTGTGCAATAAAAGCATTTCTCTTTAGTAAGTACGTTTTTTCTTTAGTAGCTACGCCTTAGCTTAGTCCTAATAGTCGGCAGTCGATCGCTTGTCACCTAAATATTTTGTGGTCGATCGCAGACACTAGGAGTCTGAGCACCCCTGGTTTAGAGGATTTGGTTATCGGAATTTTCTATAAAAAACAACAATTTCTCATTTGGATAAAATTATAATTTCCTATTAATTTAGAAAATAAATTAAAGCAATTTCTTTTAAATACCATTTTCAAAGTCATAGTAGAGTATATAAAAGCTGCCAAAAAACAAAAAGAAAACATTTTTAACCATTCCTAATGTAATAATGTAAAACAGATTTACTTTTGAAAGAATATATTATTAAAATATAGTATAAATAGCAACATAAGTCAAACTTTCAGGTTTTACAGTTAATGCCTTTACATTTAATTAAGTCATCAAACAACATGTTTATCATACACTAACTAATTATTAATTCAATGCATTTAACGTTTCTTCAAGAAATCTCTGAGAGAAATTCAGTTAAAATGTTGACACAAAAAATCCTGCTTTAATCTTTTCTATCGTGTTCTTTATCATTTAGACACAGTCAACCGATCAGGAGGTGCCCTTCTAACGTTGCTGGTATGCCTGAACCTGCTTTTCAATCCCATGGTCGGCACAATGTATCTTTTTTTTTATGTATCTCTGATTCTTTTTCTTACCTTTCTTTCAGTTCTGAAATTTAGATTTGTACATTAGGCCTTGTAAATCTACAAGTATACAACCTACACAGCCTTGTGGTCAAGGCAACGGCCTGCCAAAAAGTGGATGCGTCGTTCGAATACCGGAACCGGCAGGCATTAACTTTCTTCTTCTATGTTTCGTTGATTTCTGCTGATATAATGTGAGCTGTCTCTTCCGGTGTACCCTGGAAAACGATTCTTTGGCTTAATAGCTCACAATTATCTTCCCTAATTATGCACTAAAGGCAGAAAGTGCCAAGAACCCGGGCTTTGGAAGAAAACAAAAGCATCTAAGTATCTCCTTTAGTCTGCCCGACTACAGTAACATTATTTATCATCTGGAGAGCCTTTATTAGAATTTTTTTTTTATAACTAGTCGGCTATCCGTCGCTTTGCTCCGGAAGCCTCGCTTATGTAATGGAAAACAACTTTTTATTAATTATAAAACACACACACACACACACAAATTACATCAAGTAAACTAAAACTAAAAAGTTTTAAAAGTTTTTTTTTTTTTAATTTAATTTTTGATATCTACATTCTCTCAATCCACGACTGCTTTTAGAACCAGCGTGTGAATCATATATCTATGATATATTTTTATTTGTTATAGAGATTAGATTTAGTCCTCGTGGTCTAATGGCTAAGACGTGTAACTTCAGAACAGAAGTTTGCATGCTCTATTCCATTGCGAACTTGTAGAAATTATTTCTCTTTTTACAAATTACAACAACATTACCCGTGTGCAGATTGATTGATACAGATATTTGAAGAAGAGATATGTTGAGATGGATGTTTGTTGATATAGATGATGAATGAAGATCGTAGCTTGTATACGAAATACTTGGTGACGAATTGATTGTGACTATTCTTTCGAGTGAAGATAACCAAATTCTGATGACTTGTGACTCAAAGACATAAAGTTGTGCGTGAGTGAAGACAACGTTCTCCAAATCGATGGCAATTTTATTTAGAGTCTGTCCTTGAGCTTTATTGATAAACATCGTGTAAGAAGGCCTGATCGGAAAGTGCTTTCTTGTGAAAGTGAATAGAAGTAGATTATCGTTTGGTTTCATAGACATCCTACGGATGAAACAAAGTCTCCTTTGTGAGTTCCTGTTATAATTTCGGCTTCTATGAGATCATTATCGAATGAGCGGCATTTAAATTTGCCCAAACTTGGGATTGATGGTTTGCAACAACATTATTGGAGATCCAATTTTCAATGACAAACGATGTTGAGGAATACCGCTGAGATTCAATGAGGTCAGATATTCAGGCGGATAGAGATGTTCGTGTTGAGGATTATCAGAAGTATCAATTTTATTCTCACTTAAATATTCTCTAGTCTCACCTTATATTCTTTGACTTATCACTCGATTGATTGTTATCGACAATATCGTTCCTTGGAGTTAGAATTGTCCATTCATTGATTTCAGATAATATATTTTTTTCTATGAGCTGGTCGAATTGTTCTATTTTGCTGCAAAGATTATCAGGCAATGTTATCATTCCTTTTTTATGTGTTTCTCGATTGTCTCCGATTCTGAGCAAATGTTCGGTAAAATTTCTCTGATTCTGGTCATCTTGGTTGATGAGCCGCATAATATGTTAAGTTCTTGACTTTGACGTGATTCCAGGTATTTGAGCTACAAATAGTGTTTTTCTAATAATAATAATCTAATAATCTAATAATAATCTATCTTTTTTCTAATAATCTACCTAATAGAAATACGGCTTTTTTCTTTCGTGACTCTTTTTTTTATTCCAAATGATACTTTTCAGTGGTTTTTGAGTTACAAATAGTGATTTTTCAGTATTCTAC
Source organism: Thereuonema tuberculata (assembly GCA_023159025.1). Taxonomy (NCBI): domain Eukaryota; kingdom Metazoa; phylum Arthropoda; class Chilopoda; order Scutigeromorpha; family Scutigeridae; genus Thereuonema; species Thereuonema tuberculata. Next base: position 216,554,720 of record JAFIDM010009631.1, on the reverse strand, counting down.
CTAATAGAAATACTGCTTCTTTCTTTGTTGACTCTCTTTTTTTATTCAAATTGATACTTTTCAGTGGTTTCTGAGTTACAATAGTGCTTTTGCAGTATTCTAGCTAATAGAAGTGCTGCTTCTTTCTTTTTTGACTCTCATTTTTATTGTAATTGTCACTTTTCAGTGGCTTTTGAGTTCCAAATATTGATGGTTTGTGAGTTACAAATAGTGATTTTTCAGTATTCCACCTCATAAAAAGAGGCTTCTTTCTTTCTTTACTCTGTTTTCTTTACTCCAACATCTGCTGTGTACACGCACTTTTTTTTCAATATCACATAGAATTTGGTTAAGTAAGAATATTTAAAATATTGCAACGTTTCTGCAATTATAGTTCTAATTGTCAGTTTCAAATTACAAATAAACTGACAGATGGGAAATAAATAAACAATCTTGAGATTCAAAAAAAATGTTGAATACATTCCTTATTGATGGGCGAAGGGAAAGGAGAGATAAGTCAAAAAACAATATGAAGAGAGTTGTAGTCTCCATGGCCTAATAGATACGACGTCTGACTTCGGATCAGAAGCTTGCAGGTTCGATTCCTGTCGCGAATGTTTCATTGTAAAAATTATTTCTATTTTCCATTCTCACAGAAAATTGCGCCGGACAGACACACAGACAGAGAAATAAAAGATTTTATTAATACAGATTTTGGATGAAGTATGGTTAAGTTTGGCAAAAGTCTTGCAGTAAATCTATACTTATTCATTATGCTATTTTAATATGTAATTATTAATTATTTGTTAACTATATTATTTATATTACATTATTTGTTATTATTGCATTATTCGTAATATTCCCAGAAATTTTTTTTTAGATTTTTCTATTTGAAACAGCAGCTTCCTCTTTCAGAATACTAAAATCTTTTGGCTTCACTGTTTTTTTGTTCTCCATTAAGTCAGTATGAAAAAACGAAGATGTTGTAATTACGACTGAAGAGAGTTTTAGACTACAGTAACTCGAAAAAAGAATTATTCTGTTATTTTTAGATCAAAAGTTTAATTCTGTCATTTTAGATTGAAATAAGAAGGGTTTAGAGCCAAACTTATGAACACTTCCGATGTATTGTTCGTACTAGGCACAGTACGGAGACCTTGTTGTTTACTGTTACTTCTCCTGGCTGATGATCGCCAACGAGCGTGAAACAGCAGTTCAAGTATGTCACTTGTAAATAATTTGGTCTCACCCATTGTTATTATATTGGTTGTATATACGAAACTTAGATAACGCTTTTTGTGTTGAGTAAAGAAGTGTGAGAGTGTGTAGAGTGTGTATTCTACACTATCGAATGAAAATTATCCCAGAACCCCGATTTAGGGACGTCCATTAATTACGTGAGGCGTTTTTTTTAAAAATTTGGAATCCCCCCTCCCCCTTGGTGAGATTTGGTAAGATGTGGTGGGACCCCCCTCCCCCTCATGTGAGATTTCCCTATAATTTTTTAATAATTAAATTATTATAAAATGTTATAATCTGTTATAATATGTATAATCTCTGAATTAAAAAGTTTACGTGAGATTTTCATTGACCCCTCCCCCTCCCTGTAAATGAGATTTGGTGAGCACAAATGTAATTTACTATCGTGATAGCAACTTACAAATTTAAATATACAATACAAATGCAACTTGGTGATTATCAATTAACAAAACTTTTCTTTTTTGTGTATTGCTTTTTGGAAACAATTAACAACAAAATCGCTCACTTTTACTTCTTTATCTCTGTTGATACAATGGAACTTTATAACGCAAGCTTCTAAATTATATAACCTGGTTTTTGCATCTTCCACTTTACACAATATTGTAGCTAATGAATCTGGGTTCAGATATATTTCTTCTATTGTTTTTAAATGTTCGGATGTATTCTTTTAGTCTTTCATTCAAGGTTTTTCCAGAATTTCCAAAATAGATTTTACCACAAATCCTTATACTTTAATTTATAAAATGTAGACATTTTATATAAAATATTGATGTTTTGTTGGTTGTTTTCTTGTTGGTATATCTGAATGTTGGAAGCAAATTCATAGTTTTATGGTAACCTATTGGCATTGAAGAATAAGGATACCTCATAATGCTTCCAAGTTGATTATTATTTGTGGTACAAAACAAGGCAAAAACGAAAAAAGAACTGGTTTCATATTGTACGCGAAACCGCTGCGGCTTCGTACATATTTCCTTTTCGGTCACTTCCCATCTGATATTAAAGTGACAGTATACCGGAACTCTTATTTTTCCCTATCTCTTCAAATCATGAGGGTTCCAATAACGCATCATTTTTGTCTGTCCGACTTGTAATTTGGGCTGGTGATCATATGTTTTATTTTTGACCACTTTTTCTGAGACCTCAGACCGGAACTCATATTTTTCCAAACTTTGTAAGTCACAAAGGTTCAATAAGTCAGTTATGTCAGTCTGACTTTTAGTTTAGGCTGTAAAAGTGGCTACATGTTTCACCGACCTGAACTCGCATTTTTCCCACCTTTACATGGCTTTCCAATAAGGTATTATTCAAGTCTGTCTGACTAATATTTTGAGCTCTAGAGAAGGTGACGGATAGATGGACAGAAGCTTTTTAAGAACTAACTTTTCTTTATGCTTTGTTCACGAGGTCTCTAAAAAGTTATTACATTCTTTCATTTAACGCCATTAAGTGTTGAGGCAAGATTGCTATCTTGCAAAATTTGTTAACAGCTGTCTCTGCAGAATCTCTTACGTGGGTAAAGAGGACTCTCGGGAACCATTAAAAGGTAAAAGAAAAATGACTATTTCTGCCACTGATAAATATCTGTCGTGGTAGCAATTTCCATACTTTCAGTCAGGAGTGTAAACTGTGAAGATCCACAAAAGACAATAAATCCTGATTTCAAACTTATTAAGAGTTACGAAAAAGTTCTAAGAATAAATCTAAAAGGTTTAGCAGATAAAGAAAAGAGAGAATTAAATAGATACACCTCATTATCTGCAAACGTATTGTTTCCCTTTTGAATTGTTTATTTAAAAGCTTAAGAAAGCTAACTTTACTATTATTTTTGTTATGCTGATTTTTCTATTATAACAACATGTATTGAAGTGAATATTGTGTAGGCCTAATCTTAAGTAATCGTTTAGTAATTAACTAAAATATATTAACTTCTTTGTATTAAAAAAATATCGAGTTATGCTATGTTAGCAACAATAATAAAAGTTTCTAATATATATGATGAACATTCATATGATTACGATTTAAAAATTGTTCTGTGAAGTGATTCAAAAGATATTTTATTGTAACGATATCGGTTGTAAGAATTAAATCTTTCATTCAGTCACATTAATTTTGGTTAACATAACCAGAGAATGTATGAATAAATTCACCTTTAACTCAATTCAGGCCGTATACTATTATTTGATCAGAAACTGACTTCTTTAAAAATAATTATAAATTATAAGTAAGTTTTCCATCAGTCAAGATCTTACATCAGAGGAAAAAAAGCTTCTTAAATAGCTATTAAAGCATTAATAATAGCAGTGTATATAATTGCGCAAAATATAGCTTCTTAAAAGCATGGTTTTTTTTTTTTATGAATGTGATAAGAATAATGTTTGTTCTCCGTTTTCTTATACTTTTTTTCCATTCTCTCATTGTTAAATTACCCTCGAAGACTTAAAAAAACTACCAAAATAAGAAGCCCAGCGGAAACTTGGTAGGCCACATCGTTCAATTTGGACCTACCATTTGACCTACTTGTACTTTGAGCACAACAACGATAATTTCTTTCCCATTGTCTTTGTTCGGAAACGCATTTCATTTTTCCCGAAGCAAGCATTCAAACAGATATGAAAAGGAAATCACAAAAATATTCCATTTTCTCGTAATATTCTTCCTTTCATTTTAGCGCCCGGCCTAGAAGCATTAATCTTGGCGGCAAGCTGTGTAATTATTTTTTTGACATTCTTGATTCAATGTGAAATTTTCGTCTGGAGCCAATATAATCTTTTATTATGTTTGCTTCTTTTTCCTCATTTTCGGACGAAGAAATGGCAGCCGCTTCATAAATGATTACTCATCTTGGTTTTTAAAGAAGTTAAACTTAAATGAATACCTCCAAATCTTACAACTCAAGTGATTATTGAGTAGATTAGGAACTTATGTTTTCTCTGAGGAAAAAAGTACGTAATGCTATATAATAATACACTTAATCATTAAACAATTTGAAGGTACGTAGAAAGTGGCAAAACAATGAAAATAAGATTCATAGAGAAACACACCCAAATGCCTAACGACATATTTTAAGATTAAAGTTGTAGTCAAGTTGAAAAGTCTGAATTTCAATATCCGTTCTACAAATGTCTTTAGTTTACATAGAGCTTTTTTTTTTATTTCAAGTTTTGATTCCTATGCTTTCAGTGTAATTTCAGAGTTTAAGTGCTTGTAAATTATGATTTTCGAGAAATATACACGGGTAAAGATTTAAAAGGCGTACTAATGAGAAGAACATTAAGAATTTCAATTTAAATAATAAGCTTTAACAAGCCTTCGTGAATACAATAATCAGTCCGTGAATACATTTTCATAATTAAAATGTTGTAAAAGGAGTTTATCAGAATTTGTTATTTCATTAAAATGAAGATTATGAAGTTTCTTGAAATATAACGAAAATCAAGTTTCGTATAAAAGAGTATAATCTTATCGTCTCGATCTCCTTAGATTTTGTTATTTTCAAACCAATTTTTTGATTAAAATTTACAATTTTGGACCTCCTAAATCTTAAATACTTTAAATAATGCTACATAAATATATGTGAATAAATGGATTGTTCGTAATTTTTAAATCATTTCTTTAATCCTTTATAAATATATATCAAATCAATATATAATATAAATATAAAATTATATGAAAAATTCAAGGTACTCAATACTCTACCACCTCTTCAAGAAAGATTAAAAACTCCTGAATATGAATATTAAGGTAATGCTATATGGATAAGTAAATATTACTTAATCACTCTTATATCTTTAAATGAATAGTATGGCAGATTCTTCTTTGAGATGTAAGTTACATGAGTCAACTTTCATATCTTTACCTAACTGAAAAAATGATAAACAAATGACATGTATAGAAGCATAATCGTCTTTAGATTTTGTGTTTTTAGCTTCACTTCATTTAACTTTAAATAATTATAGATACTTCCCCTATCTGACTGATCACTGATCACTAGGGATGTTATATTTTTGGTTTTTCAACTTAATGTCTAGGTTTGATCTTTATAGCCCGGTTTTGTATAGCCAAAATATTTTCCAAATTGATCAAAAAATAAATAATAATAATTTAATGATCATTATGAATGTATTTATGAGGTTTTTTCTGACTGCCTGGTTCTGATATTGTTTTAGTGTTCATTGACCCATTACATTCAGCACTGTAGAATATTGGACAGTAATTTCTGTAAGATTATACGTAATATAATAGAATAAATGATTTTATACATAGCCTCATTAATTAATTCATTAAAAAATTAAGAGATTAGTTTTTCTTACTTCATCATTCTAATATTCTTTGAACGTTGCTCAAGAAATCCAAGAATTCATTAGTCCAAATATCTCAACTTTTAAGATAGATCAAATATTTTCAGAACGGGTTGAATTTTCTGCTTTATGGATTGAATGTTCCAGTGAATAAGCTTTCTCAATAAAGTTTCAGCTAGTGAGAGTTGTCAAATATTAGGATACCAGTTCAAATTTCGATGTCTGAATTAAATTTGGATGGACAAACAGTTTGTTCTGTTTCCATAGTCTTTAAATCGAAATTTAAATATAAAATTCAGTCAATGATGGAATTTACAGATGAAAATCTTGTTTTGAGAAAATATTAAATAATTCCCGAAATTAACTATTTTTCAGAAGATACATCACCGATTAAAAATTTTCAAATATTGTAAGTTGCAACTTTAATAAATAAATACTTTTTATCGAAAGATTGTGTCAAAATAAAAGCATAATTTTAATTGGGTCAATTAGGCCAAGAGACAAGAGACATATAAATGGATGAAATCGTAGTCAATAATTATCATCATTTCTCTCAATATCTTTAATCAACTCGAACATATAAAAATAATTTCAAAAATCAAATTCTGTATCTCACGTTAAACAAAGACCTAACTAAGACTTGGATTAATATACTTATTAATAGCATGATAAAAATATGCAAAGATAGAGGGGAAGTCTGGCGAATATGAGCAGGGGGGATAATATGAACATACCCGTCTAAAACGTTTCCTGTAGGACGTAGGTGCTGCCACCTTGCTGTAGAATGATCAACAATATCGTAGAAATCCACATGCAAGCGCTTGGCGCCAACAGAAGAATCATAGCGATTTGCATCTATCAATTGTTGAAAAGGTACGTTTAAGATTGACTCACTAAATGTTTCCAGTAGTTTCTATTAGCAACACTGTTGGCGTATATAGAATATATTTTCGGGGGGGGGGCCCAAGATTAATGTAAGGTGAAGTTAAGTAATTTTAAGTAGACACCCCATGGAAACCTATCTGTTCAACCAAAAAAAAATGTTGGGAGGACATACCTTCATTATTTCGGGGTGGGGGAGCCCGGGCCAAAAAATCTATTCAACCCCAAAAAAAAAACCATGAAAACCTATCTCTTCAACCAAAAAAAAAAACGTTGGAGGACATATCTTCATTATTTCGGGAGGGGCCCGGGCCCCCTCGGCCCCCCTTATATACGCCCTTGAGCAACAGGGATTGTAATTATCATTGGTTTGCTTCTTAATTAAGCCCAAACATATTATAAACCTTCTAATTTCATCCTATGTAAAAGTTTTGAGGTTAACATCTCACCGCAGTAAACAAAATGGCTAAAAAGACAACAGTGCTCCCGCGGTTTATATGAGCACGGGTGCTCATAATACCCTAACTTTTTAAATTGTGGAATTCTTCGCTTTTCATGATGTCTGCACTTATATCGTGTCTGAAACGATAATTCACAGCTAATCCAGAATGCAACAATAGCACAGCTCTAGCTCTTCATACAACCATCTCTTCTGGATATTCTGTACAGCCATCATACCTGGAAAATTCCAATGAAAGGAACAGCTGTCTTATCTTCACCCCAACCAGGAACATCTACTCAGAAAAGATCAACTCCACAATGCTGCCCAACATTCCGAGACTTGATTCCTATTCCAACCAAAGGTTCAAGGAAGCCTTCCACAAGAAAAATGGCTCATTCTACAGTGCTCATTGACAGTCACACAAATATACAATAGAGAATGCCAAGAAGCAGCAACCAGAAAAAAGAGCAAAAAAGTCTTCAAATTCATGTGCTAAGAAATCAAGAAATATTGAAGACGCAGAGTGTATTTTCTGTGGGGATCTTTTTTCAATAACAGGCGGTAATTGGGTGCAATGCCAAAAATGCCAAAAATGGGCTCACGTAGAGTGCAGTGATGTTGGTAAACGACAGAAATGTTACATTTGTGACTTTTGTTCAAAATAGAATATGAAAGACAAAATGAATACCACCAGCATTGGTTTCTACTATAATATATGCGGTATATATATATATATTACTTGTATTCTACTATTTTTCATTATATAAACCTTTCTAGTTACCATTTCTATCTGATATTAAAGAGTGTCGTTGTGCATTACATGTATTTTTTAATATTATAAGAGGGTGTTCATATTACCCCTTGGGTATGCTCATATTTCGCCCCCCCCCATGTTTTTAATATGAGCACTTAAGAGGATCTTAATTAATTATTTTCCTAGACCAAAATTATTAAGTTTTCATTGATATGTATTTTACTTTGCAGTTATAAAGGATTGAATAGTTGACTGAAATAATACTGATGTTTGTTTATCACATGGTTTAATGTAGGATAACAAATTTCCAACTATGGACCACGGGCTAACTCTACCTGACAATGTCAGGGTTAGGCTAGGAAATTCCAAAATGGGATTCACATTCCGTCCAGAAATAACCCTAAGACAGTAAATCCCAGGGGAGAAACGGACGAAACACAGAAGAAGAAAGATGAAACATCCATGCTCTCGACCGGGATTTGAACCCGGGTACCGGCACACAGGCCGCATTGCAGACCGACGCCTGAGACTGCACGACCACACCGGCACGGCTAAATATATTCTATTGTATACAAATGTTAATATGACAACGTTTTCTTTTTATTATTAAATTCATGAAACTCTGGTAGAGAGGAAGGAAATTTGAATAGACATCCTTCCACCGTGAGAGTTTTCAGAATTCAATAATGTTGGCACAACATAAAAAAGACATGAAATATTTTACTCCGGTGAATGAGAGGAATATTTCTGTTGTATAAAAAGAAGTGCAAAAGTTGAAGTTAAAAAATGTATGTTTTCTTCTAAGAGTTTTTTTGTTTATAATTTTATTTCTTGTATAACAGAGAGTTTAACTTATTGTCAGCTTTTCACTTAAGCGGAAAAAGTCAGACTACAAAGCGAAAATTGCCGGAATTATTGATTATTCTCCTTCCTGAATGGTAATAAAACGAGACCCACCAGAAAAGAAATATTTTTTTTTTTTTTTGTACAGAAAAATGTAATTATTTTGATCCCTTCCTATTCCCAAAATGATCTTGAACAGAAGCCATATAGCTTTATAGCCCGCTTGTTGGAAAGATAAGCATTCATACGGATGTAGTAAATCTGCAAATTGACATCTGCAGTATTTTGATTTGAGGAGGTGAAGAGGTTTCTGGACAAGAAGACAATTTCAATTTCAGTGCAGAGGCACAGATTCTTCCTGAGTAGATCTCAATTAGTGAATTAAAGAAGTAAAAGGGGCCTGGCTACAACAGCCACAACTGTTCGATCCTTCTGAAAAAGTAAAGAAATAAAATTATAAGATACTATCCTGCTACCTTCTCTTTGCTCCGGAAGCCTTGCTTATGTAACCAAAAAAAAAGCGTGATTTATTCAAGAAACCAGATTGCCTGAAGTAAACTGAAAACTGAAACTTAAAATTAAGAACATTCATGCGAAATTTCGTATTTCCAGATAACTCGGTTTCATCCTTCAACAAAGTTTCCCTCCATCCCACCCGTTTCCTCTTTCGGATCCAAACAACGAAAATTAGTCGAATTCGTATATTTTAGATTTCGACAAACAACATTTTTATCAAATTTCGTATTTCCAAGTAAAGCGGTTTCAGAGATATGAGTGCCCTTCAAGAAAGTTTGTCCTCCTGTTTACACCTCTTACTCCGGATTATGGTTTTCGTTGTTCGTAAATTAAGTGCATTGCATTAAATTAAAAAAGTTAAGAAGAATATTATTTATTTCTATATTATAAAATAAAAGAAAATTCATTACTATAAATAAAGAAGGAAAAGTAAAAAGGAAAAAAAAAGAAATGATTTTTTTTTTTTTTTTATTAACATAGATAGATAACACAGTACAGTCCCGTTAGGGAGGTATCCCTATCAACGGGTTCTGATATTTATATAATTTTTTTTCTTTCTTCTTACAATATATATTTACGTAGTATACATTTGAAAAATATATAGCTTATAAGTCTACAAGATTGTAAATATAAGAACAAAAAAAAAGAAAATAACAATAATTGAGTATAGATGGGTTGACATATATAAATAAATGATTGATTATTAGTATTGAAGGTATTTTTCGATAACGTGCTTGAAATGTCTTGAAACGTATATTAGTTTTATTAATAGTTAAGTTAAAGTTAAAGACTCGATCAGGCCCTGAGGACCGCACGAAGCCAAAGCCAGCCCGTGCAGACCGAGGAGGCCGCTGGAGGGTAGGCTCCAATATTTATTTAATAGTACCAGTCTTATGTTTTACTTTGGTGTTTATTTATTTTATTTTTTTTCTTTCCTTTCATTTCTCCATTTTGAAGTTTAAATTCTTCCAAATAGAGATATTTAGAGGAAAGAAAAACAATATAAAATAATTAATGATATATTTACTTTACTTTTTTTTTTTCAAGTATTTTCAATAAGCCATTTTTTAAGGTTTTTTTTGACAACAGATATTTTTTGATGTTCTGAGAATATATTTATATTCATATCATTTATGATTCTTTCTATATTAAAGTTTATATTTCTGTGCCCATAACTATTAAAAATTGGAGGGTATGGTAGTTTTATTTTATGGTTTTGTCTTAGATGATAATTTTGATTACTGTTATTCTTTATTTGTAATATATTATAGTAGTTTTGCATTATTATGTTGTATATAAATTTTTGTTTTGGGAATAAAATTTCATACTTATTTAGGTTATAATTTCTTTTGTGTGAATTTTTCCAGACATTTTTTGAAAAAATTAATTTAAGCACTTTTATTTGTATGTTTTTTAAGTGGTCCAGATCTATATTATTAGTATTGGCCCAGATATTTACCCCGTAGTTTATCAAGGAATCAAATAGCGCATAGTATATAAGTATCTTGATTTTTATTGGTATAATATTTTTTATGTGATAGAAAATATATATTATAGAATTTAGTCTTTTGTGAAGCATATTTATATGTGTGTTCCAAGTGAAGAGGTTGTTTATTGTAATACCTAAGTATTTGAAATTTGTTACTGTATCAACCTCGAAGCAAGAATTGCAATTTACATTTTGTGCATGTAAACATTAATGAGAATGAAAATACACCTTTGGTTGAAAGTTTGCCATTTGTTTTTTCGGTCTTATAAAAATAGCTTTTGTTTTGTTTTTATTTATTATGAGTTTATTGTCGTGCATCCAATTTTGAATGTTTATGAAGTCTTTTTGAATAGCCTGTCTTGCATTGATAGGATTCTTGTTTATTGCATAGATTATAATGTCATCAGCATAAATGTAGATATAGCAATCCTTGATTTTAGCGAAGAGATCGTTTATAAACATTATGAAGAAGATTGGGCCTAGGTTGGAGCCTTGAGGTACTCCACAATTTATCTTTTTCGCTTTACTGGCGTTCTTATTTATGTTTACAACAATTTTTCTGTTTTTGAGATAGTTTTTTATTATTTGAAGGGTTGATCCCCTAATACCCATTAGTTCTATTTTTTTTAGTAACAATTCATGATTTATTAAGTCAAAAGCTTTACTAAGATCTATTGTTAGAAGTAAAATAAAATTATTTTTGTTTAGTTTTTCATTAATGTGGTCACTGAAATTCTCTAATAACTTTGTGGTGCTTTTTAAAGTTTGGTAGGCATACTGATTACTGTTTATTACATTGTATTTTTTCATAAAATTTTGTATTGTATTTGTGAAGTATTTTTCTATTATTTTATTTATGGCTGATTGTATTGCTATGGGTCGATAATTTTCTAGTTCGAGGTAGCTGTTATTTTTATATATAGGTATGATTTTGGAAATTTTTAATTGATCTGGATATTTATTTGTTGCAATTATTAAATTTATTAGTTCAGTAATTACTTTGGGAAAAATTTCATTTTCTTTTATATCTTTTGTTTTTATGTTATCAAATCCTGCTGATTTTTTGTTGTCCATTTTTTTAATAATTGATATTATCTCATCTTCAGATGGACCACATATTGCTATTGAATTTGCTATGGTATTATTTTCCTTTTTTTTAATAATAGTATTTTTACATGAATTATTACGAGTTTCCCCTATAGAGGCAAAATACGTGCAGAATTTATCTGCCAGTTTTTTGTGCTTGTTAGGACCTTCCATATGTTCAGAGAATTTTCAAGTTCTCGGAATAATAATAATAATAATAATAATAATAATAATAATAATAATAATAATAATAATAATAATCACATCCCTAATCATTCTTGCACACATCTTTACACTTGGCAGTATGTGCTTTGGTCCTTGACCCGCCATATTGTTTTTGCTGGGGAAACCCAAGGTTTGAAACATACCAACATAATAATAATAATAAGCTCCCATGGACCCTACCTCCTCGCGGTGGGGCGGGAACTACACTAGCTTTAGGGTAGGCTAAAGGGTCCAACCATCCATGATGAGAACTCGTTCTAATATAGATCATGCTGCATCGGGTGTGGCGCAGGATAAAGTCACCCGCGTTCGGGGGTTAGGCAGAGGTCTCCGTTCGAAAAATATACTACAGTCTCCCGCAGGTGGTGGTGGAGAAAGTGGCACCCCATCCTGTAGTATGGCTACCACAATGCCCGGGCAACGCCATCAAGCCCGAACAGTCGGAAGTGTTTCGTCTGTGTCAGAGCAGGCGACCACCAAGACTGGGAAACCACGCCAGCGCATCCGATGGTCATCACAGATGAACCAGGATCTTATGCGCGACTTCTACACTGTTACACAGTTAGGGACTCAACTCACAGGATACAGACAGGAACTACACCATGCATTCACCACACGTTATCCATCGTTAGGGCTTAGCGAACAGCGGGTAGCGGATCAGCGACGTTCTATAGTAGTAAACAATCTTATTCTCCCATGCATACTGGCACAAATTAGGGAAGAGGTCGCTGAATCCAACCACAGGACACCACACCCCACCCCACCAGAAGACATTACCTTTATGGCAAACACAGAAGCCTCAGAAGCCTCTATCCCTCAGTCCACATTCCCCAACAATACAACTAATGACATACAACAAGCAGCACATGATAATTTCTACACCGCACTAGCACAATATACAGGCACAGACCCCACACTCAGACCTCCACTCCCCAAAGTACACACATCAAAACAACTCGCCACAGTCATATACCATCTCAACACACACACTATCCCACAACACCTTGACAATATCCAAACTTTAGAAGATATACATACAACACTCTACTGCGCGGCACAGGGAACCATTCGGGCACTTGGAATCAAACAACACCACATACCTACCTCTGCACGGTCACAAGAATACATCCCCCCTTGGAGACGTCGCCTTGAAGGCCGCATCAGCGACCTTAGAGGAGTCATAGCCAGGCTCACACAATACTGTGCAGGAAACAAAACAAAGAAACTTATGTCCCAGGTCAGAAAGATATTCAAGCACATAAACACTCGCCCTTCACACTCAAACCATCATAACCAGGTTCAGGAACATCTCGACACACTAAAACAAAAACTCAGTGCACTTGCAAATAGATTACAAAGATACAAACAGTGCACTCTACGCAAACAACAGAACAATACTTTCCAATACAATGAGAAAAAATTCTACAGATCCCTTTCATCTCCCTCTACTGCACCCAACACAAACACACCCACCAGCGAGGCATTACATGAATACTGGTCGTCTCTGTGGTCCAACCCCATCCCCCACAATGACAAAGCACCTTGGATCACAGATGAAGAACAACTCGCTGAACACTTACCCTTCATGCCCTTCCATGATATTACTCTCGCAGATATACAGACAGCACTAAAACATGCACACAACTGGAAGGCTCCTGGTGCAGACGGCGTTCAGAACTTCTGGATCAAGAGGTTCACGTCCCTGCATGGGAAGCTAGCTGTTGCACTCACTGACATAATCCAACACCCAGAACATATGCCTCTTTTCCTCACACAGGGTATCACTTACCTACAGAGCAAGAACACTGAAACAGCACACCCTGCAAATTACCGTCCAATCACTTGCCTCCCCACACTTTACAAACTCCTCACCTCCTGCCTTACAGACAAAATTTACACACACATCGAGACACATAACATTCTTTCCGAACAGCAGAAGGGCTGTCGCAGGAATTCCCAGGGTTGTAAGGAGCAACTCCTTATTGACTCTGTAATCCTGCGCCAGGCGCGCGCAAAGAATAGGAACCTACACATCGCGTACATCGACTACAAGAAGGCATTTGACTCAGTCCCCCATTCCTGGCTTTTGCACACTCTTCATATCTACAAAATACACCCCAAGATCACGGCATTCTTGGATGCCACGATGAAGAGTTGGAACACAACACTACACCTACGCACCTCCAACACCTCCATCACTACAGTCCCCATTCCCATAAGGAGAGGTATTTTCCAGGGAGATTCCTTGAGTCCTCTTTGGTTCTGCCTCGCCTTGAATCCATTAAGCCACATGCTAGACAACACAAAACACGGTTATAAGCTTACCTCAGGCACTCTGACACCATACAAAATCACACACTTACTCTACATGGATGATATTAAACTCTACGCCACAAACAGTGCACAACTTACTAATTTACTACAAGTCACAACACAGTTCACCAAAGACATTGGGATGGAATTTGGAATAGACAAATGCCGCAAGCTACATATAACACGCGGGAAGACTACGAATTTGGAGGGTTTTGAACTGGACCATGGGTTGGCCATCCAATCCATGGAAGAGGGAGAGACCTACAGGTACCTGGGCTTCAAGCAAGCGCGTGTCATTGACAACGCAAACACCAGAAACGCACTCAAGAAAACATACTGTGCTCGCGTTCACAACATCCTCAAAACACAACTCAATGGCAGAAATAAAATTAAAGCCATTAACACTTTTGCCGTCCCCACACTAACATATTCGTTCGGCATAATTTCATGGACAAACACTGAACTCGAAGCACTACAACGCACAACACGCACTACATTCACGAAACACAACATGCACCACCCCAAGTCCGCTACGGAAAGGATGACTCTTCCCCGCAAGGAGGGAGGCCGAGGACTCATCAATCTCATCACCCTACACGAAAAACAAGTACACTTACTTAGGGAACACTTCCACCAAAGAGCACAACACTCCTCACTCCACTCAGCCATTGTCAAGGCTGACACACACTTCACACCCCTGGACCTCGCAAACCCTTCTCTAACACTCACCACTCCCGACACCCACACACAGCAGCTGCGTGAATCATGGGCTCGTAAGGAACTCCATGGCAGACATCGCCACGAACTCAGCCAACCTCATGTCGACATGGAAGCGTCGAACAGATGGCTGATGAGTGGTGAACTGTTTGGGGAGACCGAAGGGTTCATGATCGCGATACAGGACCAAGTCATTCCCACACTCAACTACAAGAAACACATTCTACACGACGGAAACACACACGACGACAGATGCAGGAAATGCCACACTACACATGAGACGATCGACCACATAATATCTGGCTGTCCCCTTCTGTCCCAAACAGACTACCTCCACCGACACAATCAGGTAGCGTTGATCGTTCATCAACAGCTAGCACACAAACACTCACTTATTAAGAACACGGTCCCATACTACAAGTACACACCACAAAGCGTACTAGAGTCTCCCTCACATAAGCTGTACTGGGACCGTCCCATTCACACAGACAAAACTATACATCACAACAGACCTGACATTACACTTGTTGATAAGGTCAACAAACAGACCTATCTCATTGATATTGCAGTTCCCATCAGCAAGAACATGCAGAAAACTCACGCTGACAAGATAAGTAAATACACAGACCTAGCACACGAGCTCCAGAAGCAGTGGAGGCAGGACCGAGTACGTGTTGTACCCATCATCCTGTCCGCTACTGGTCTGGTGCCTCACACATTGCATCACAGCCTCAGCACACTAGGACTTCATAAAAACACTTATGCACAACTCCAGAAGGCTGTAGTACTCAACACAACACGCATAGTTCGGAAATTTATGGACACAAGCACACATCCCTAACTATTCTTCCAATTTTTTTTTTTTTTTTTTTTTTTTA
>JAFIDM010009631.1:216509294-216538635 GCA_023159025.1 Thereuonema tuberculata | reverse complement strand
AGTGCACTTGCAAATAGATTACAAAGATACAAACAGTGCACTCTACGCAAACAACAGAACAATACTTTCCAATACAATGAGAAAAAATTCTACAGATCCCTTTCATCTCCCTCTACTGCACCCAACACAAACACACCCACCAGCGAGGCATTACATGAATACTGGTCGTCTCTGTGGTCCAACCCCATCCCCCACAATGACAAAGCACCTTGGATCACAGATGAAGAACAACTCGCTGAACACTTACCCTTCATGCCCTTCCATGATATTACTCTCGCAGATATACAGACAGCACTAAAACATGCACACAACTGGAAGGCTCCTGGTGCAGACGGCGTTCAGAACTTCTGGATCAAGAGGTTCACGTCCCTGCATGGGAAGCTAGCTGTTGCACTCACTGACATAATCCAACACCCAGAACATATGCCTCTTTTCCTCACACAGGGTATCACTTACCTACAGAGCAAGAACACTGAAACAGCACACCCTGCAAATTACCGTCCAATCACTTGCCTCCCCACACTTTACAAACTCCTCACCTCCTGCCTTACAGACAAAATTTACACACACATCGAGACACATAACATTCTTTCCGAACAGCAGAAGGGCTGTCGCAGGAATTCCCAGGGTTGTAAGGAGCAACTCCTTATTGACTCTGTAATCCTGCGCCAGGCGCGCGCAAAGAATAGGAACCTACACATCGCGTACATCGACTACAAGAAGGCATTTGACTCAGTCCCCCATTCCTGGCTTTTGCACACTCTTCATATCTACAAAATACACCCCAAGATCACGGCATTCTTGGATGCCACGATGAAGAGTTGGAACACAACACTACACCTACGCACCTCCAACACCTCCATCACTACAGTCCCCATTCCCATAAGGAGAGGTATTTTCCAGGGAGATTCCTTGAGTCCTCTTTGGTTCTGCCTCGCCTTGAATCCATTAAGCCACATGCTAGACAACACAAAACACGGTTATAAGCTTACCTCAGGCACTCTGACACCATACAAAATCACACACTTACTCTACATGGATGATATTAAACTCTACGCCACAAACAGTGCACAACTTACTAATTTACTACAAGTCACAACACAGTTCACCAAAGACATTGGGATGGAATTTGGAATAGACAAATGCCGCAAGCTACATATAACACGCGGGAAGACTACGAATTTGGAGGGTTTTGAACTGGACCATGGGTTGGCCATCCAATCCATGGAAGAGGGAGAGACCTACAGGTACCTGGGCTTCAAGCAAGCGCGTGTCATTGACAACGCAAACACCAGAAACGCACTCAAGAAAACATACTGTGCTCGCGTTCACAACATCCTCAAAACACAACTCAATGGCAGAAATAAAATTAAAGCCATTAACACTTTTGCCGTCCCCACACTAACATATTCGTTCGGCATAATTTCATGGACAAACACTGAACTCGAAGCACTACAACGCACAACACGCACTACATTCACGAAACACAACATGCACCACCCCAAGTCCGCTACGGAAAGAATGACTCTTCCCCGCAAGGAGGGAGGCCGAGGACTCATCAATCTCATCACCCTACACGAAAAACAAGTACACTTACTTAGGGAACACTTCCACCAAAGAGCACAACACTCCTCACTCCACTCAGCCATTGTCAAGGCTGACACACACTTCACACCCCTGGACCTCGCAAACCCTTCTCTAACACTCACCACTCCCGACACCCACACACAGCAGCTGCGTGAATCATGGGCTCGTAAGGAACTCCATGGCAGACATCGCCACGAACTCAGCCAACCTCATGTCGACATGGAAGCGTCGAACAGATGGCTGATGAGTGGTGAACTGTTTGGGGAGACCGAAGGGTTCATGATCGCGATACAGGACCAAGTCATTCCCACACTCAACTACAAGAAACACATTCTACACGACGGAAACACACACGACGACAGATGCAGGAAATGCCACACTACACATGAGACGATCGACCACATAATATCTGGCTGTCCCCTTCTGTCCCAAACAGACTACCTCCACCGACACAATCAGGTAGCGTTGATCGTTCATCAACAGCTAGCACACAAACACTCACTTATTAAGAACACGGTCCCATACTACAAGTACACACCACAAAGCGTACTAGAGTCTCCCTCACATAAGCTGTACTGGGACCGTCCCATTCACACAGACAAAACTATACATCACAACAGACCTGACATTACACTTGTTGATAAGGTCAACAAACAGACCTATCTCATTGATATTGCAGTTCCCATCAGCAAGAACATGCAGAAAACTCACGCTGACAAGATAAGTAAATACACAGACCTAGCACACGAGCTCCAGAAGCAGTGGAGGCAGGACCGAGTACGTGTTGTACCCATCATCCTGTCCGCTACTGGTCTGGTGCCTCACACATTGCATCACAGCCTCAGCACACTAGGACTTCATAAAAACACTTATGCACAACTCCAGAAGGCTGTAGTACTCAACACAACACGCATAGTTCGGAAATTTATGGACACAAGCACACATCCCTAACTATTCTTCCAAATTTTTTTTTAATACACTTGGCAATATGTGCTTTGGTCCTTGACCCGCCATATTGTCTTAGCTGGGGAATCCCATGGTTTGAAACTTTTTCGTTATAATAATAATAAGCCCCCATGGACCCTACCTCCTCGCGGTAGGGGCGAGAACTACACTAGCTTTAGGGTATTGTTTTCTTGAGTGCGTTCCTTCTTCTTCTGCTGCTTCTTCTCCTTTTTCTTCTTCTTCTTCTTCTTCCTATTATTATTATTATTATTATTATTATTATTTATGTATTGAATATAAAATTTCTAATCTATAAGAAAACATAGCATGAAAACTCAATACTATGAGATTGTTTTTTTTTTTTCAAGATTAATTATGTATTTCTGTTTTTTTAAAGCCTGGAAAACTCATTTAATAACTCAAATCATACATCATTTTTTTGCATTAATTTTAACAGACACATTTATATATTTTTAGAAGCATTCATTTCAAAATTGTGTATTTTTTTATTTCACTAATCAATTATCAACTTAGCTTCAGTAATTTTTTCTTTTTTAAGATATTTAGATAGCCAACTGGTCACAATCAAGGATACCAACTCAGTATCCTACACGATTTCCAGACTTTAAATAATTTCAATATCAAGACAGTTTAACACAACTTCAAAATCCGTAATTCTGCAGATATTATTAAAAATTAAAACTGTTTTTAAAGAATTCATTCTTTTGAATAACAGCAAGGTATATTTATGAAATATAAAGGATAAAAATTGACGTTGTCGTTTTTCTACTCGTTATCAGGATAAAGGCATACAGCTCGATTTTGAATCTGTCTAATAGTTTTTACTGTCGCAACAGTTGAAATAGGGTTTAATTTCCTTTTTTTTATTTTTACTGTAGTTTTTTTAACGGAAAATTCAAGAGATATTAAAAAAAAATCAGTAGCTTTGGAATAATTGAAGAATAATTATCATTTTCTTTAAGATGGTAATTAACTGTGTGGAAGAAGAAATTATTTTTCAATGAATATCGATGAGTTTATTTCGTATTTTTGTCTTTTTGACTATTTGGACCCAACTGCACAGCTTCTTGCTGTCGTGAGGACTGTCGTTGACGATTACAAACGTGACTGGAAAATAGTGCAAATTTCCAACTGTTTCCAACTTTTATGAACTGGCTTTTCTCATCTCCGTTTCCTCCCAATATTTTGAAGCAGCAGCAGTTTGGAAAAAAAAAGTGGAAAAAACTTGTGTGAAACTTTTCGGTTCTCAAATAAAGGTTTTTTTTTTGGGTGGCTGAGGGAAAGAGAGAAAGCAGCCATCTTATAAAATTTGCAAAAGTGAAATTAAATGGGATTAAGTAATTCACAGATTAAAGAAGCCGACACAGAGGAGAGAAAATATCATATTATGCTCGGTAGCGTCGGTAAGATAAATGCAGAAGTGATGCGAAAAATGATTTATCAACATTATATGCCTCGGGAAAGACCATCATGAAACAATTTCAATTTTCTTGATTTGAAATGAAAACAAAGTTATGTAATGTTGAATTCAGAGATTTTTTCTCAACTAAAGAGTTAAAAATGTGTAAATTCTATCTCTTGAACATTATTAATTTATCAATTATACTAATTTAATTATTTTTTCTGTTTCTTCGTGATTGATAAGAAATTTTCAAAGACTTTCAAGATGATATTTACTTGTAGTCAGTTCAATAAATGTATTTTCTAAAGATAATGTAAGTAAAATGCCTTGACTTATAAGCTTAAAATAATTGTTAAAAAAATGGAAATTTCTAAAGATTAAAAAACAAAAAGGTTGTTTCAAGAAGAGAAATCCAATTTGTTTTATTAAGACAATGCGATACTTTTTTTTTGCTTATAACCTCTGCTTTATAAAACTTTTATGTCAATTTAGTGTTCTACAAAAGCTTACATTAAATCAATATTAAAAAATGTAATTTAATAATTCAGTTTGAATTACATTAATTGAAAAACTTTAAATTTTGTAATTTACTGCAGTTTAATTTCATTTGCAGTATTTGTAAAAGATAATTGTCATTAGTTAAGTGATTATTAAATGAATCGAGCATTTTCAATTTGATTATTATTATCATCAGTTTATTTAATAACCTATATAATTCTTTTGTAATGTTTATATCTGGAATTATATTATGAAGGGAAATAGCCTAGAAACCACATTAATACTGGTTGATATGTATTATAAATTACATCATAAACTTAGAAATTCAACTCTTACAATATACCGGTAAATTAATAATTATTGAAAGTAAGTAAGTAATTTAAACGGAAATGCATTTTAAGCTATACTTTGACGATTTTGAAATTGTACATTCAAATACAGACAGCAAAAATCAATGAATTTTCTGAGTAGATCCAATATTGCTCCAAATATTTAAATATTTAATAAGATTATAGCAAAGAAAATAGTCGATAAGAAATGTTTGTGTGATTCGATAAAGCATTAAAACTTGGTGGCATTATAATTTAATCCGATTTTCATTTAATCAAAAAGCGCTTTACAATAAGGTCTCGAGAGAAATGGCTTTGATAAATGCTTTCCATTATCCTTATCATTTGAATTTCTCTGCACAGACTCCACTTATCGATGTCGCCGTCTACTATAGATAAAGAGGAGGTGGAGAAAAAGAAGCTTAGACGAATTATTTGGACTATTAAGAGATAGTAAAAATATCAGGGGAAGAAATTACTGTTTTCGTTTGTTTTTTTTTTTTTTTTGTTTATTTGTTGTTTTTTTGTTTTTAATTTTCAGCTACTTTATTATAGAAGGAAACAGTGAAAAGCAAATATAATTCCGAATGATAAATATTCATTTCTTATTATTTTTTTTTCTTTTTATACATTTTTCTTAATACTCTGTTATTTGTGATCAACGCAAATACTTTCAGATTGTAGGGATTTCGCGTTTAACAATATAAAATTATAATTAATGTTCTTGGCTTCTTTATTTTTAATAGTCTACATTGAAATCACCACTGCCCATAAATTTTCGTTTCCGTAATAAACACACCCACTATATCTCCTAAAATAGATAATATTATATTTTGTGTTGTGTTTGAAGAAACAGGACATAAAGAGAAGTATTTTTGTTGAATTGACATAAGAAACCACTTGCCTTCTACTTTTTTTTAGCCTTATTACTTATTTCAAAAGAAAATAAGAAACCAGCTCCGATGCTGATCTTCTAATCTTCGTTCACAAACAATATTTCAGAAAACCATACAAGTTAATGTTTAACAAAGTTTTATTGATTGCTTTATGTAATTTTTTAAATTTTTAATATACTCGTATAAGTAGATATGATTTTTTTCATGTAATAACTTTAATTCATATAGATAATAATATACATAAAATTTTAGCAAATAAATTTTTATACGTGAAATTTATCGTAGCGAAATAAATAACAATTCAATTTACTTCTTAGAAAATTTACATCCTTATTATTAAGTTGCATTCTTATTATAAAAATGATTTTTAAAAAATTTATAAAATTAATTTTATAAATAATTATTATAAAATTTTAATTAAAGATATGAAAGTCTTGCCCAAAATATTATGGTAAAATGCATTGCTTTCTATAGGGGAGACCGGGGCCACGTGGACCTAGGGGTAGAGTGGACCGTTGACTTTAGTAATTTGTGTAGATGCTAGAATGTGCCAAAAATCGGATAGAAGGTTGGTGCCGTTGTGGCGCTGCTACCACAAAGGTGTCAGTGAATTCGGCTTATTGGTGACAGTGAGGTGATCGATTGTTTTGTTTTTGTTCAGTTAAGTAAATGTTTAGTGTTGTTTTTACTTTAATATTGCCGTTCAGCGATGCATTGAATAACACAACCGTAATATGCATATTAAAGGTGGCAATCTAAAGATCATTTTAAGCTATAGTATGAATTGAATACTTAAAGTAGTCGATAGTTACAACTGAAGGAAACGCCAAAATGGCGATGGGGCAGAGTGGACCGAACGACACGGGGCACATTGGACCAGTGGTCCACTCTGCCCCGTTGTTTTTACAATAAAATATTTTGGCACTATATATTATATTTTTTTTCTATATTATATATTTATTAGGTCTATTACATTATAGTGTATTATTACATATTATATTTTTTTATATATTTTTTTATGTAGGCTATTGTGTGTAGCCTATATTATTAAAGGATATTACCCCTTTAGTAATTCCTCTCAGCAAGTACCGTAATAGGGGAAGACTTCGTGCGAAGGCATCTTAATCTTCGAAAATAGCCAATTTATACATTTAACTGTTATTAAATTCTAATTAAAAACTATGCAAACTGTCACGTTGTGGAATTGGCAACATGACACGATTAAAATCTTAGTCTCTGATGGAATATATTTTGATTTTTAATAATTGTATTGTTGTAATTATGTATTTGAATTTTTGTATTTGGTAAAGTCTTGTATATTATTATTGTGATATTTCATGGTTAAATATTATTTTAATGGTTTGAGCTTATTTAGAAAACAATTTGTGCGAAAGAAAAAGAAAAACTTCGAAAAAACAGTTGTGCGTTGATTGAGTGATCACGTGGTTTTATCTGTTTCGTTTTCCCAAGGGAAACAAAAAGAGAAAAGTTAAGTACACTCTGGCGGGAAAAATCAGATCAGTTGATGAATCTGAAACACACGGGCAAAAAGTACGTCCAATCAGTCTAAACATTTCAGGAGCGGGAGCGTATTCTAAAACACACACAATTACATCCCTAAGTGAACTAACACAATTTTCAGTAAGTGAAACTCTAAATTAAATATAAATTCTGTACACACTTTGTTACATTAGAAAGCCTTAAAAAATGGCATAAATAACAATATAATCTTAATAGAAAACAAAAAAAGATCAACGGCAATACTGACGAATACGCCAGTAAAAAAAGCTCTGCAAGAAGAGCAACGAAAATCTAAAGAATGAAAAGAAAGAGTAGCAACGAAAAACATGACTCGGCCAACAGTCTCTAAAAGCAACATAAAAAAAAAACAAAACAAATAGAAGCAAAGGAAAAGGGATAAAGAGGAAACAATTACAGATGATTAGTGATGATGAAGATGATGAAGATGCTGTGTGCCTCTCCTGTTTGAAGAACTTTAAAAAAAGCAAACCATGGCAGGAGTGGATTCAATGTGCGCAGTGCAAGAGATGGGCCCATAGTTCCTGCGTAGCCAGTGATATTCGGGGTTTATTTTACAAATGCCTCAACTGCAAAGAAGATTTCTCTAGTGAAAGTGATTAATTAATTCAATGTAAACATATTTGATATTATTCATTTACGACTTTCAACTGCATAATGATTATATTAAATTTTCACTTGAATATGTAATACCTTAGGTAGTCTATGTTAAGTTAAACTTTATTTCATGATATCCTAAATAGCATATTATTTTATATTCAATAAAAATCTTACTTTAAATGTTATTATTCTTACCCGGACCAACGTGCCCCATGGTCGGGGCAGGTTGGACCACTCTACCATTTTTGCTTTGCGAATTAATACCAATTTTATTTATGAATAATGAAATGAAATCAAGTATTTACATTCTTGAATAGTTTCCGATTCTGACAAAAATAAATGCAATGGAAAATCTCTTAACAAAAAAAAAAAATTCAAGAAAAAAAAGTGGACCGCTCTACCCCGGTCTCCCCTACTTACTGATTTGTTAGTTATGAGCATCTCTTTTCTTCCAATTTCTATAAACGCGAAGTTAATTCCGAATGATGCATTAAAAAAGAGCTAAGCAACATTTTTCATTTTCTTAACATGAAATGTTGTATTTTAGCAAAAATAAAAATATAAGTTCTAATGTAGTAGCTGTATAGCGAATTATAGATAGAGGTTGTACTAAGTAAATCAGAAAATACTCCTAAAATATTTCTGTAAAATAAGTAGTTTAATTTTCAATTTCCGCAGACAGTTTAAGTTTGAAGGACAATGATTAGACAGCTTGAAAACTTCAGTAATCTATATTACTAAAATCTTTTATTTCTCTGTGTGTCTTTTTGTCTGTCCGGCGCAATTCTCTGAGATAATGCAAAATAGAAATAATTTTTACAATGAAATGTCCGCGACAGGAATCGAACCTGCAACCTTCTGACTCGAAGTCAAACGTCTTATCCATTAGGCCACCGGGACTACATCTAGCTTTATATTGTTTTTTGACTTATGTGTCCTTCCCATACCCCCATTAACTAATGAATGTATTCAACCTTTTTTTTTAATCTCAAGATTGTTTATTTTTTTCCGATCCGTCTGTTTATTTCTAATTCGAAAATGACAATTAGAACTATAATTGCCGAAACGTTGCAATATTTTAAATATAATATTCTGACTTAACCAAATTCTGTGTGATATTGAAAAATAAGCGCGTGTACATGGAATACAAAAAGATGTTGGAATACAAAAAAGAGATTCAAGAAAGAAAGAAGCACTATTTCTATTAGATAGAATATTGAAAAATCACTATTTGTAGCTCAAAAACCACTGAAAAGTATCAAACTCACAAAGGAAAGTTTGTTTTAATCTATAGGATGTCTATGCAAGCAAGTGATAATCTACTTCCATTCACTTTCACAAGAAGGCAATTTCCGATCAGACCTTCTTATGCGATGTTTATCAATAAAACTCAAGGACAGGCTGTAAATGAAGTTGCCATCTATTTGCAGAACGTTGTCTTCACTCACGCACAACTGTATGTGTAGAGTCACAAGTCATGAGAATTTGGTTATCTTCACTCGAAAGAATAGTCACAATCAATTCGTCGCCAAGAATATCGTATATAAGCTATGATTTTCATTTATCATCTATATCAACAAACATCCATCTCAACATATCTCTTTTTCAAATATCTATATCAATCAATCTGCACATGGGTAATGACCTAGTTTAAAACAGAAATGTTAGAATTTTGAGATTCAGATAGAAATGGCCTTTATTGAAGACTGTGTGGCATTTGGGTGAATCAGACCCATAAAAATAATATGTTATTCCAATGTTGAGCTCTCGATTCTTACGAATCAGCAGAGTGGGTATGAAAGAAAAGAAGGTAAAAAACAGTTTTTGTATATTTATGGGACCCTTCAATTTCTTAGTGTATCTTGTTTTATTGGTCATTGAGTACAAGTATTCTTGAAAAGCAGTCATTAACACTCATAAAATTTAATGACATTACTATAATTCACACAAACGAAAAATTTTATCTCATTTTCATTTTGTACTGTTTTTCAACAAAAGTTCTTAGGTTTCCGTCCTCACAGACGAAAAAAATCACTTAAAAACGTTTAGCGGTTAGCCGTTGGAATTTGAAACAGTTTGAATTACTTATACAAGATAGTTCACAGGAGATAGTTAACGTAAGAAAAGCAATCCAAGCTTATCACCATGAATTGAAATTGGAGGGAGTATTCATGAACCTTATTCACTTGCAGATGTCTGGAACTACACAGTTCATATTGGAAATTCTCCAGCTAGTAAACTTGTGACTGAATAAATAGATTTGCTTGTGAAGAATCAGTTTCGTTCTCCAGCAAGGAAGTAAATGTGATTGACTTTGTTTAAAGAACGGAGATCATTTTCGCATTCACTTGTGAAAATGATCATTTTCACGTTGGGCTAATGTTGGTCACTGACCTTACAAATTTTTAAATAGTATTTAAAAACAACTATTTGTACGTCAACTAAATAAAACTATAGAAAGAAAGTTTAATGATAAATTTAGACTATAAAAATGTTTGGTAATAACAATATTTCGATCCTGTAATCCTTTAAAAACAAAAACAACAGAGATCAGTCAGTTTAATGAAAAAGAAATCAACTTCAAATCAAAATTGAGAATTCTGCTTTTAGATCCTGACAGGGATAAAGGTCTTTTAGATGGAAATTTGACGAAGAACAGTGCATTATTGTTTGAATTACTTTAGGATTTAGTACCTTAGTCATGTTTCAAAAAATGTCTTTATAATGTCAGACTCTAATTAAATGTTATATTAAACTCTTAACTGTGAAGGGTACAATATATTGTTCAATGTGATTAAATGCAGTTTAATACAGGGTGGGCAAGAAATAGGATTCACTATGAAACACTCTGTACAGTGAAGAAGATTGCTCAGAGAGATCTAATTTTCAGAGATAATGATCTCAGAAGGTCGATAAACTCATTCCAATGGAAAAAATATATCGTCCCAGATGGCGCTAAACGCTTGGGTACTGTATTTACGTCTGTACAATGGATTCCATCTATCCTGGCAAAAATTTTAAATGAACTAGTCTAATTCTAGGTGTGAAGTCAGCTGAAAGTTACAAAAACAAACAAATTCGATAAAATGTGCATGAAAAGTTATAGTCCTGAAAAGCGCTGTTGTTGTTTACGGATTTGAATGGGTTTTTGAGGAAGAAGGGCCCCAAGATGTACGGGACAGTAACTTTTACAACTATCAGGTATATGGTGTTGTCAGACTATGTCGTGCCACAACATCTTCATTTTATAATCAATTTATTTTTATATTTGTTTGAAACTTTTTTTTCATGTAGAAAGAAGTACTTTTGTTCTTGTTTAAATGAGTTTAAAGGAAGTTAAGAACGAGAAAGATAAGACTATCTGATGTAGACGGAATGAATAAAAGGACTTTGAGATGGATGCTCATGCTAGATGGATTGCGGTTAAAAAAGTAAAAAGAATTTGAAGCCAGATCTGATCATAGAGAAATCTGAACATAATGTAAATCTGCTATAACCTGGTGATATTTATGATAAATGAAAAAAAAATAATACTTCATTGCAATAAAAGAACAATTTTATCTTCTAAGCAATATGAATAACAAATGTTATTATGAATAACTATAAATAACAATTCATCCTATCATTATGTAATACTATTCATATAATACGTATTCAATAAAGTTTCATTTTTTTGTACCTTTGTAAAAGATGCAATTTCTAAATAGATATGTTCTGCTGCTAGCTAAAGGGAATGTTTAAGAGACATAGACAACAAGGTCCTATCTCGAAGGGTATTTTGTTGCATTTTTCATTTTTCTTAATTTTTTAAATCGTGATTATTCAAGAATATTCTTTATTTTAAATTATCATGTCTAATATAGACAAAATCCTGAAAATTTACTTTTGCTGAAAGTTAATCAATTCAATAATTATTAGTCAATACTTGTTTTCTAAGTTATTTAATGTAATTGATTTTACTCGAAGGAACGAGGAAAATGAAAGGGGATTGTAAATAACTTAATATTCATTGTTTCACGTAGACTGAAAGTCAGTGTTTTGCTTCGAATACATTTCTTTGAAAATACTTTCGCACAAATTTTCCCACGGTCGTTCATGAAAAAAAAATATAAATACATGCTAAAAAAAAGATCATTTCATGTCCTTACAAGTGCATGCCAAGTTTGCTAAAGATTTATCCATTCATTCAAACAGTTGTTGGAGATCGGGACATACATAGAAATACAGGGTGTTCAAAAAGTCACTCAATCCTATGTTGAAAATTTTTATTTTACAGTACGAATATTATAGTAAGTATATTCTATAGTAAGTGCTGGAAGTGGCCGCCGTTCTGCGCCTCATCAGACCAGTACCAATCTCCAAGTTCCTCTCCATCCGGCGTTACAAGTTCCATGAACCAACGACAATAAAAATGTTGAGTTTCCGGGTTTCCAGGCTGCAGCTGATGGACGGCATGGATTTTGTAGGGGTACAATTTCAAATACTTGTGCAACGCCGTGTGGGCATTGCCAACGGAGAGCCAGGACTGTCTTGCAAGGCGTCGCAGTGACTTTTTGAAGCTCTCAACATATGCAGCTCAATTACAAAGATTTACAAACGATTCTCCATATAGTTGCTTAACTTTTTGAACAACCTGTACATATGTTTTTAAATTGATGATCATTAGAAATATAGTCTAATAAAAGATACAATCCATTCAATATCCCATTAAAATACTCTAATGATAAACAATATAATTTAAAGAACGATGTATTGATGATTTCCATATCCTGTTTTTTTGGGTCCCTTGCTAATAAGCAATCATGGATTTGCAACTTATGGAAAGCTTAATATATACTTTTTTTAAAAAAATCAGTGATAAGCAATTACATCGTTCAGTAGATTAGTAATTCTGCAGAATATTTTTTAAATTATTTTACAGATTTAATTTTTAATCTTTACCAAATTTGCCTCATCAAAAGTATTTGAGCAATACATGTTAAACACTTTAGAAGTTCAGACCCAATGTTTACAAGTGACAAAACAGCTATTTCACGGTGAACTGCTGATCATCAGTTGAGAGTAGTCATTGTAAACAACCAGGTCTTAATATGGCTGTTAATGAATGTTAAGGTAGGAAAAAGCATTGAACTTCCAAAGTCTAAACTAAATACAAGAAATATACAATAAAAATAAAAAAAAGAAATTCCTGTTCCCGTCTTCACTAGCCTCAATGAATTTTCTATTCGCATTAATTAATGAAAAGGGTTTTAATGAATTAATATGTTTGTGCATTTTATGCGCTTTTTTGATTAATTAATGCGCATAGAAATCCGTTGATGCTAATAGAGACTGGCACATGAATTTTTTTATTTTATTTTTTATTATGTATTTCTTGTTTTTAGTTTAGACTTACAGGTTCCATGATTTTTCTACCTTAAATCAAAATATGTTAAATATAACCTTTTTTCTACATTATTTTTACATCTTTAAAAGCAATGAAAATCAAAATTTCAGCACTTTATGGAAAATAGGCTTCAAATTCTTTCAGGAACATTTAATGTGTTTATTACAAAATGAAGTTTTTGTTCAGCATTTTTCAGATACACAAGAAATAGTACAAAACGTTAGAAAAAATTTAATTCCCAAAATGTGAAATTAATAATAAAAAGGAGATGTAAAGCAAAGTGATTTAAGTGGGTATCCAATGCAAAACCGGATATAAAATCTCTGTCCTAATATGTAGCATTAAACATTTTCATCTTAAAACCCTTCATATACTATTTACATTTCAGTACTCAAATTTCAGATACTCATTTCAAAAGTAAATTGCCAGCTTTTTTTTCTAAAGAAAAATTGACAATAAAGCTGGTTTAACTATAAAATAGTAATGGTGGAATTAAAACTTTATTAAGAGGTTAATCTTGTTCTGGCTTATTTGTTGCAACTTCTTTTTTATTGGTCTGTATACTGAATAACTATTTGAATTGCTCTCTGGAGAAGGTGTATCATTACAATGACAGTTGCAAACTGAGTCTTCCCGCTCGTTGAGTATTACCGCTATGGGTTTGGGATTATTCATCAAATATCGCCCTCAGGTAACTTTCTCTTTTGCCGCCATCACAGACTTGATGACTCGGATTACATTATCAATTATTTATACTTTAATTATGGAAATGACACCTTAGCGCCCTTTTTTATTGAGCAATGATGATGAACGAAAAAGCGTTTTTGAGTCAGTATATACGCAAAATTTCTTTTAGTCTATCCGAAATATATCAAAATTATTTCTCGCGTAAAGAGAATAAATGGGATTTAGTTAGACTTCATTTCTCTGTATTCTATTGTTTGTTTGTTTTGTTATTTTCAACGATAAATTGCACCTGAAATAAGTCAGTAGCTGATATATTTATGAATTCATTATTAATGACCCTTAAACAACTGTGAGCTTTAGTTTTATAGATCTTAAAATAATATTCTTAAAAAAAAACCATGATAATGCTCGGAATCAATCTTTCTATGAGGTGGTGTGAAGATAATCATATCAACTGGACAAAACTAAAGATAAGCAGTTTTGCTTTGAAGATATTACTTTTTATTAGAAATCGTAGCTATGACCCATTTCAATAACTTGATTCTAATTAAAAAACAATTACGACTTTTAGAAAAGCCATATTGCTAATCCTGAAATTATTAAGTTTAAGTTTCATCGTGTTGGTATGAGATCTAGATAGTGAACTTGCAATTCATTAAATCATTAAATTTTAATTTTAATGATGAATTTTTCTCATCTAATTTTAAGATTAAGCCCCAAGAATGACATTATCGAATTCCTATTAATCCGGATAAGAAACTCGACTTTTTCTGCAAGAAGAACGAAAATCTAGTAAAGCAAAAGAAAGGAAAATTAAAAAAAAATAATAAATTCTGGAGTTTCTAAATTTTGATATATTAAAAATTATAATTTATATTAATCAGTAAAAGAATCCTAAAGGTTTTAAAAAAGCTTTAAATCAAATTAATTTTTGGCAATATTATAAATATATCTTTAAAAATTCAGGGCTCATTATATTGCTAATTTATAAATTCAGCTTTTTTTTATCCTTTATTTTTTTTCTTACACAGCGACACCTTTAGCTCCCCAAACTGATATTTACCCTTAAAACCTTTATTTTTTATAAAATCAATCTTTATTTTCAATTTCATTATCCTCGTATTTATAACGTATTTCATTATATATGACACTTTTCTAACTCACAGTATATATACAATATTTATTCGCAATAAATTATATTATTGTATTAAGGCTTGTTCGCACTATAGCGTCAGCGTTGTGTTTGCGTAAACGTCGTATAACCGTCAGCGGCAAAATCAGAGCGCACTTTAACGTTAACTTGCGTTCGCAAGTTAACGGCAAGCGGAAACTGCTTATTTTGTGATTTAGATATGTTGCCTATTCATTGGAAAAGTACCATTTTCCTAGCGTTATTTTAATTTATGAGTATTTTTTTTTGTGTAATTTATTTTGCTTTACTGCATCTGTTTTATTTCAACCATGTTTCCATAATATTTTTTTTGCATTATATTTACTATATGAATACGTACATTGAAAACCCTGTTTCATACTTCGTACTTTTCATGTTTCTATATTTTGCTGAGGGATTATAATTACTTCTCTGGAGAACCCTGTTATTTTGTTTTCTATTTTAAATTCATTGTACTTGTCAACAAATATTTATTGAGTAGAATAAAAAAATATGAAATTGAATTGCAGAAAATTGACTGCCAATAATTTATTGTATTCAAGGTAAATAACACATCACCTACTAACAGAAGCTTACTGACCCTACAACTGTAATCTTTTAAGAGACAATATAAAAACACATATGAATTATGAAGATAATGAATCTAAGTAATTTCAGTTCTTTATTGTAATGAGAATCAACCAAACATAATAATGCTTATTTTTTTTTTTTTTATCAGAAATCATAATAAAGAAACTTATAAGATTCCAAAACAATTTCTGCACTTCAATCATAAAAAACAAAACTTTAGTGAAATTTCTTCTTTTTTTTTTGTAATGTAACACCCAATATCAAACAACATAGCAGTCATATATAAAAAAGAAAACATTAGTAAATGTTTATGAGAATTTAAGAAAAATTAGAAACAAATATATTATATTTAGTGAAGCAGTGAATTCATTCAGGAGGGATACTGAAACCACATATTCATGTTGTGCTTTATCATTGGAACAGTAAAATTTTCCTAGCCTTATTTTAATTTATGATTTTAGTCACTTGTTCACTTAGGCTACTGATATTATTTATGAAAATTTATCATACTTTTCTTAGGGATTGGAGTACTTCAGTATTATGCAGTGGCTGATCACAATTCTGTTATGACATACTAACCTTCATCTTTTAATAAATTCATGCAACATTCGAAATTGTAATGTATATTTTGTTTAAAAACCTACATTTATGAATATTTACAAGCGATTATTTCTTTCATAAAGAAGTATATGAAACAAAAAAACGATGTACAGATATTAAAAACAAATTTTGTCAAAAAAAACTACTGGAGACGAACGACGGTCAAATGGATGGCGATCACAATTGCCAATATTCCGTTTTCCCGGCAAAATTTGTATCAATGCTCTCGGATTGGCTGTTGCTTAACACACACACTCCGATTGGCTAACGCTACCTTTGATGTTGATTTACATGCAAAATCTCTTTACAAAGGTGAGATCTGCACATTCTGACGCATAGCATTAATTTATTTCAGTAAAAATATTGTTTATTTTCGAAAATTAATCTCCTCAATGTGATATTTAATTCGTAATAACCTTCGATCCCAACGAAGCGGTGAACAAAATGGCGTCAGAAAACTTGCTTTCGATGTTCAAAAGTTATAGGAATACGTCAGTGCTCTGTGATTGGATGTTGCTCACACACAAGATCTGATTGGCTGATCTTACGTCTGAGGAGACGCTTATGTTCGTTCATTTCAACATTAGCGTTTGGCCTTAAACTGAGACGTAAAAGCAATTATCTTACATAAACTTAACGTTTGACGCAGCAAAACGCTATAGTGCGAACAAGCCTTTAGTTTAAGTAAACCGTGTTCTTCAGCACTTCACCTTTAATTTTATGAGTCTATCAATTCAAATTCCTTTCATCATTTCCTAAATATTAATATGTTTTATTTCTTTTTAAACTAGTGTTGTGAAGACGGTAGACAATTAAGTGGGATAGCGTGGTGTTTACGCCAAGAGGAGTTTTTAGGAAGAGATCGGCAGTGGAGGTAGTATGCTTATCCAGCGCCTACTGCAAACGGACCGGGATGGCGAGTCGGTTACCTCTGAACAGCAAAGTCTTCTAAGGAACTCTACACTAGATCTTCGTTTCCGACCTACTGTACGTCGCGAATATAATCGGAGACGTTGGAAACAGTGGCAGCCTGTTAAGTGGCGACATTCAGCTGGTAAGCCAAACCTCAGCAACATTGACGGACTAAACCTTTACCGTTGTCTCTGCACAATATTTCTTACTTTAAATGTTAATTTCGGCATTTTATTACTGCAGCAAAAGTATAATAGGTTTTAAAAATCTTAAACTATTAAATTGTAAATCCGTACAGAGTTGGATTCCTGAAAATTTTATTGATCTATTTCAATTTCCGTCTTGTGGAATTCTGTAAATTTTTTATCTATTTTTTATTTTCATGTTGCGTCTGCTAAATTTTAAGTTGGGTAAATTTTGTAATGGGAAGGGCTTGATGTTATCTCTACAATGCACCTCAGCACACTTGTCATCGTGAAATAGAATGATTTTTCTTTATTACAATTTTGGTTGTAAGATGTACTGAAATGATTTAATTGTTTTCGATGAATACAAGTGTTGCCTTGATCAATTATTTACTCTCGTTTTCATTCCCATTATAACTATGTTGCACGATACATCGAGCTGCATTGTTAATTCAGACTTACTGAATTCATAGCTTTGTTATTATTATCAGCTTTGAATTATTGTAATTCTTGGGGTGAACTGATGCATTTCATGGACCCAGCCTGCATCTGTTCTGGAGATAACTCCCTTCTCACTGCCATCTTCAAAATATATTGTATTATTTAGCATGAATTATATTAACAGTTTTATTGCTTTTAATGTTTTCTGGTGAATTTTGCTCTGATCCCTGAAGACGGTGTTAATCATTAGCAAATTTTAAACATCTTTGATAATAAAAGAAATTATGCTCCAAAGTAATATAAGTGCAGTATCAATTTATAATGTATCATGGTTTGCGGTACAAATTGTAAGGAAATCGTCTCCGTTTTAACGTGGATGCGCTTTCAAACACATAAACAGATAGAGAAAACAGTTTTTAATTGGAACATTAATCGCAAATGAGTCAAACAAAATATTTGAAAGATATAATGCAACGTAATGCAACGTATAATGCAGAATGCATTTCTAAAGCCACAAATATGAAACTTGAACCTAGCAGGGTTCGAAATCCCTAAACACACCCACCATCGGTCTCAAGCTTACAGATTGCTCATCCCCATGAAAAACAAAAATCTCATGAAAGTCAGAAGATAGAGGACTGTGATGAGATTTTACCTCTTTATTAAAAAGCTTGGTTGAATATTTAAGTTTGTATGGTTGTTCGTCCATCTACCCTTAAGTGGGATTTTAAAGCAAGAGAGATGATCCTTGTAACAAACAACGACTGTCACATTAATGGAAAACTGAAAACCCCGTTAAGTGTTTACTTAATACCATGCCAAAATAATAAGTGCTTTTATATTGGGAATAGCGGACCAAGTTTGAAAAAACGTATAGGGAGGACATAAAAGCTGCATCAAAGCGGGACAAACAGATGACTCTAATATTGCACATCATGTCTAGAAGACAGGACATTCTACTGTATTTTATGATTTCTAAATTTTGGGTAATAATAAGAATGGAGATATCCGAGAGACTATTGAATCTTATTTTATTGTTTTGTTGGGTTCATGCAACACTAAAATATCTAATAGTAACATTTAAGTACATTAATAACTGTGACTTTCAAAAAATTCAATTATTAAGAAAAAAATAATTGGAGATAAAATAGAAGAACGAAGAAAAGAACGACTTCAATGGCGATAGAAAGAACGAGATGATCTTTGGATTCCTCTCATGGGGTTGAAGAAATAGTTTTGGACTGTTCCATTTGCTTCCAGAAGGAGTTGAAATAATTTTTCACCTTATGAGGTAGTTTCTGACGACGCTTGGCACCAACGAGAGACTGAATATTTAATTACAAGTTAATTTATTTTATTGGTTGTTATTTCTCATCCTAATCTATATAAGTGAACCTTTTAAGAGTAATACTGTATTGAAGAGGGGTTTTCCGCAAAGGAACCTGAAAGGCTCCTGGAATTTTAAGTATTTTTTATAATTTTTTAAATATTCTTGTCTTATGTGTTGTTATTTTTAATCTAGATTTTATATTATTACCTCACTCGAAAATCACAGCTGTTAGCTGTCGAAATTAATACTATCCATATTTATATTAGATCTTTTCATATCTTTACGAATGTGTGTGATTACGGCTTTATTTATCTATTTATATTTCCACACGTTATATTTCTTTAGTTAAATTTGTAATTGTTTACCATGAACAATTCGTTTCAGTTATCAATAGTCATCATTTCCGAAACTTTATTGCTTTATCTAATATACTTAATATAAATTTGGTTAATAATAAAATTCAAGAATAAAATTAAAAATTTTAATTAAAAATTTAATTAAACCATTCTAACTTGAGGCATATAGGCCTACAAATAAACAAACAAAAAGAAAAATGTTGAAATAGAATAGACTTGTGTGCTCTGTCTAAAAAATACAGTAAAGATAAATAATTTATTAAACTGAAAAGATAGAATTACATAGAATTTATTCCTCCGTTTTAAGTTCATGGGTTTCCTGAAAACGAATTCAGTAACGTTTGTATGACATTACAGAAGGAAAGCTTATTTAATGTTTGTATGACATTAAAGTGTATCATTTTAACCAATTGTTTGTAGTTTATTCTTTGTTCCATATTGATTTGTATTTTCTTTAAAGATAGGCTTGGCTCGAGAAAGAAATAACGTAATACTTAGAAAATTTGCCTATGTAAGAACTATGTGGAGCAAATACATGTGTGATTTAACAGATTTTGTTATTTTTTTTTCTCGTAGCTTTTCATCTATTATAGTATCCACTCACTCATGTTATGTACAGAAGCATCTAAAAACGAGAAACTTTTGTCTTTCGCGAACTAAAAATATGATCGAAATCAAACGTATGAATCAAACTTCTGCAGAAGTTGAGAAGTCAAAACAGTATTTATAAAAGTCGTAATCATCGCTCTTTGTAGGTTTGAAATGTATCTATCATCAGCGAATACAAACCCTTAAATTTTAGTTCACTGAGAATTCGTTGAACGCTATTGATGATATAAGTGACAATGCGGTAATGGACTTTATTTTCGTTCCATCCAAGTGTTTTTATCTA
The DNA here is from genome assembly GCA_023159025.1 of Thereuonema tuberculata. Taxonomy (NCBI): domain Eukaryota; kingdom Metazoa; phylum Arthropoda; class Chilopoda; order Scutigeromorpha; family Scutigeridae; genus Thereuonema; species Thereuonema tuberculata. Next base: position 216,518,288 of record JAFIDM010009631.1, on the reverse strand, counting down.
ATTTATTGCCATGTTTGGATAAAGGATTTGTGTTGTGCAATATCCCTGTTTGGACATGTCAGGTCTTAACAGGACACAATCTATGTACACAAGCTGAAAAGATCGTCCAATTGCTTGAACAACATCTCAATCAATAACTGGAGGAAGCTGGAAAAACCAGTTCAGTGAGATGAGCCGTTTTCCTAAGGATATATCAGTAAATAAAACAACATCTCACTTGTCACCGAGTGGCAGAAGGCATTTCTCTTTTTCGTCGCATTAGTTCAAATCATAAAACCAGGCATTGAAGATGAATCATTTTGAAAGAGACAAATCATCGGTCTACTGTTTTGTTTTAGAAAAGAAAATGTAGCTTCCGTTTACATTTTAAAAATTATTGTGTCTTCATTTGAATACAAGTCAAAATGTTTCATTATTGAAGACAAACTTTAATTTCATTCTAAATTATTCCATTCATGTATAACCTTACATCAAATATTATCTGGACTTAAGAATGGCGTCCTTTACTTCACTCTTCAGACACAGGAAATAATAAAGCATACGCATTTTATTTGCAATTATTACAACCCATCAATGTTTCCTATCAAGTTTTGTTGAAGTGTAATTCATCTGTCGAAATTTCTTATTCTCAATAAGCTTTGAAAAGCCCAGCTTTGCGAATGTCAACTCTCTCTAGTCTTTATTTTTTAATGATGTCAAAATGTAGTTGACAAGAGAGACTTTTCTTGGGCTGTAAATATGCCATCAACTAAATAAATAAAACCTTTTCCTGTCATCGTCATTATCCCATCATTCATCACTCTGTTTCCTCCCTCTGCTGAAAGAAAAAGTATTACACCTACATAATAAATCAAAACTTTTTAAAATCAAAATGTTGACTAGTTTTAGTTGATTAAACTTATTCAGAACTTAAAACTTCTCTATTTAATTTCAAAAAAGAGAAACAAAAAATAAGTATAATAAAGAATTTTTTTTTTGTTATTATTGTATCTTTTTTTCTTATTTTTTTAATCATTAATATTTATTACGACTTGAATTGAACTATTATTAAATCAAAAATGTATTCGTCTGAAGAATATATTTTTTATTTCATATCTTTCTTCAATACCTTTTAAACCAGCGTAACATAACTTTAATATATTATTATATTTATATTAAAAAAACATCAAGTTTCTTTATTAATACAATGACACTATAGGAGAAGATAATGATGACGGTTTTTTTAAGTATTTACATATATTTTTGTGTGTATGTAAACATCAACTTCGTTTAAGTCAGTTTTCGAATGTTAGTTATAGAAATATGTCAAATAAGTTATGACAATTTGAAAATAAAGATTACAATTAATTTTGCATTTTGCACAGTTAGAATATAATTTCTTTTAATTTTAAAAAACAGTTTTTAAGTATATAACCAAAAGTCAACAAAATAAGCATAAAGGAATTAAACGAAATAATGATTAGTATCATGAAAAAGAAAGAATCATTTCAATAACAATATTTTCCAAATAAGAAAAATAATTCTTATAAAAAAATAATTCTTTTAATAAGAAAATAATTAACATTCTTAAGAATCCACTAACTACGTATAATCAATTTAACAATTTGAGAAGAAAAATAACTGTATCCTCCATTAATGGATTTTAAAATACCACACAGGCTTTATGTTTTGCATCCAATGCTATACATATAGGATCACAGTACTATATTTTATATTTTTGTCTTTTCTTCAGTTAACTATTTTCTGTTAGATATGCATTAGAGGAGATAGGTTACAAATATTAGACCAATCGTTATCGTCTGAACGTATTTAGGTTACATCAAATTCGATGAAAATCATAAATGATTTTATTTTCATAAATTTTTGCTTAATATTGTGACTGCAAGTTATCAACATCAGCGAAAACTAAAAGTACTGTAGAAGTGAAAATAGAAATTTCAAGATGGGTTATGAATATTTGAAGGTAGCCGATCTTAATAAACTCAAAATTTTTGGTCGAAGAAAATCTTTTTGAATTATTAATCTTTCATTTCGTTACATCTACGCTTTCAATGGTTGAATAAATTAAACACAACTGGTGTAGCGACATCGGACAAATTCTTTTAATGATAAAAATAACTATAAAAGTGACTCAATTTATCTTGAATACTTTCAAGATTGCTTTCATATTGTACTAAAATGGAAAGTGAATTGTATAGGTTTTTGCTTCTTCAGTTTCTCATTCAATAAAAAAAAAATCTTATTGTAGTTAAATAGAAAACTTAAATAGTGATGAACCAACTACAATTAATAATCATTTACAATTATTAAAGTTAAAAGATAAAATTTATTGACAATATTGACTTCTTCCAAGAAAAGGAAATGTTTTAAAAGTATCTCGATTTTTTTTTATTTGATGTCTTTTTTTTAAATCTTATCATTGTTTTCTTTTTTGTTGTGCAAAATGATAGTTACATTATTCCTTTTCCATCAGAGGAGGATCAGGCAAAAGTTGACGTTAAAAAGGAAAACGTTATGTTACGAAGAGAAGGGTAAGTGGATAGTTGGGCAGAAACGAAGATGAATTCATTCGTTGAGAAAAATGAGATTCCATTGAAAATAGGGTCATGGTAGGGATACAAATCATCTTCCGTTTCGCCGATGTACTCAATATCACTTGCACTGGCTCTGATCTGATCAGCACTGGCCAGTTAATATTGAAGAAGATTAAGTGCGCTCTGGCAATGAGAAGAGCACTTCGAAAAGGAAGGGTAACGACAGAGGGAGAAGCGAATTGCGAATAGAAAAAAAAGTGGCTTCTTTATAAATCTCAACACGCTTGGAGCCATCGATCACGTTAAACGAACCTGCCAATCAGCTCCAAAACCTTATCCACATCCCAAGTTTAATTTTTTTTTTTTTTTTAATAACTTACTACTGACCTTACTTTTTTTTTTATTAAATGCTCATCATTGGTTGAATCTTCGTGAACGCTTTCTTATAATTAATTTTTCCAAAATTTAAGTAACCCAAAGGATAAATTAACAACATAGAAATGGCAAAAGTTCTAATCTTACAAAAACCAATTTGTGTGGAATTCATTTCGACATATCAAAAACCTTCTAATTAATTAATTCATTTAATTAGATTCTAATTAATCTTTTTCTTGGATTTTTCTTGGATTTCATTAAAGGTGAATACATTTTGATGAGAACTTTATTATTAATCAATTTCGAGATTTTTTAAAAATAGAAAATAATCACTTTTAGTTTATATATAGTGCAAAATATAAATATGATTTACAAAAGCATAATCTGAGTTTCTTTTATTTAAACTTCATATTAAAAAAAGCAAGTTTAACTTCCTGGAGAATTTCTGAACATTATTAATTAAGTGGCTGTGATATTAATATTTTAGGGTTAGAGTTGTAACATTTTGCGATAAAGTTCTTTGCTTGTTCATTCAGACTTTCTACGATAAAAAAGAAAAGCTGTTCCCCGCGGTGATTGTATGGCACCGCCGTTGAAAAGCTTGAAAAAAACAACAAAAACAACAATAACATAATCTTAAAATCAAAAACAATTTCCCTAAATCTGATTCTAGAAAATAGTGCAATATTTCAGCATACTTTCCCTGTTAGTAGTTGATACAATTGATTGGGATAATTATTAAGTACAGTAGAGCCTCGATTATCCGCGAGTGCCGCGAAAAAGTTTTTTAATTACGAACCTCAAAAAAACCAATTTTAATCCAAGCCAATAACAGGGAAAATACAATAGGCCCTACAATGCGAAGGTCGAAAATTACTGACAGATTTATTGTGCATCGTGATCCTACAGGCCTTCTCGGAATTTGTGGATGCAAACGTAGAGCAAAGGTTTCTGCTTTACTGTATATATTTTAAAAGTTTTACATATTATGTTTTTTGTACAATAAAAAGTAGTTTTTAATGGTGAAATATTTTTTTCATGTTTACACCTCATTTTAAGTCTTTTTTCGGGTTATCCGCGATTTCCGTTATCCGCGAAGCCCTTGCCACCCAATCCCGCGGATAATCGGGGCAATACAGTAGATGTATAAGATTCCAACATCATTTTGTTGCTATGCAAGAAATTAGTTTGTAAAGAGATTAGTTAATTCATTTCATTTTTATCAATTAGTGTAGCTTTACAGAAACTTAGTTATATAGTGCTAAGAAATTTTTAGTAAATCTCACTTCTTATATACAATTGTTTTCATCTTATCATTGCTTAATTATGTTTGATTGTTTGATTATGAACACCTTGTATATTTGATTGTTTTTATTTGCATTTTAACTTTTATTAATTGTTTATAATTGTGGTTCCATTGTGAATTCTTAATCCAAGAATATATGACAGAATTTTATTGATCATAACTCAATTTTCTACATCCTATAGAATTTACTGCCATAAATTTGAAATAGCAAGAAAAGTAATTAATGATAAAATAATGTGACCATTAATAAGTGGGGGAGGGATGTGAAAGAACGACAACATTCTACATTCAACACAGTGTTTAGTTTATGAATTAATTGAAAATACTTTCATGCCTGGGAAATAACTAATGAAAGATAGTTTTATTTCTGTATTTCTCTTTTAATTATAGCGCGACAAACAGTTCTAAGAAAAGTAGGGGAGACCGGGGTCAGTTGGCATAAGGGGCTAGTTGGCACACAGCTTCTATTTCCTGCCACCGTGTAGCTAGAGCGCTGACATCTTAGTAGTGGGAAATGTATGTAAAGATGCACCATCCACTGTGACTTTAGTTTGCTTGGTTTTATCGTTTTTCTGACTGATGAGTAAATTTTTTCATCGTAATTTTTTTTGTTCTGGTGAACATGTAGATCGAATTAAGGTACTGCTGATGGCGGTTCTAGAAAGAGTGGATAACTGTGGTTGTATGCATGTATCATAATCTTTTGTTTCTGATGTTTGGGATTGTGTGGTATCCATTTTGTTTTGGAAATCCCTGTGGGGCTAGTTGGCATAGTTAGGTAGGGGTCAGTTGGCATAGCTGTGGCAAATGGTAAAAAAGGGGAAAAACTGGAGATGGCCAGACGAGGAAGACTAAATTTGGTACGACCAAACTAAAGTTCTGCGAAAATTGAACCCATCTGTTCAAATAACTCCTACATTTGTGTTTGATATGAAACAATAACTATAGCTAGCTCAGAATTCATTGTTTGTTCATACATTTAATTAATTTGTCATACAGTTGTTGTTTTTTTTGTTCAAGTATTATTAAAATAAAATTTTTGATAAAATAAAATGTTTTTCTCGATAATTGCTGAGTTCTGCTCAAGTACCCCTATCCATAGCACGTTATGCCAACTCGCCCATAAGGGTATACCAATTAGCCCCGCACCCTGGGTTAGTTGGCATAGTTGCAAGCTTTTAGGAAAAGTGTTTTTGGGGTTACCTAAACACGGATTTAATTAATGGTTCCTACATAATTTTGTAGTAAAACAGACAAGCTATCCGCCGCTTTCACCATAATCCCCCTAAGTATTGCACAAAAAAAAGAAAAATCAAAAACCAAAATCTATGCCAACTAGCCCCGGTCTCCCCTAAATTATAAAAAAAATTAAAATAATATTTTAAATAATTGTCTAATTAAAGCAAAAGAATCTATTGCATTAAGCCACCTAGAAAAGCATTTACTTATTAATTTCCATAAATAGTTCTTTGTTACTCTTTAATTGTAGGCCTATTTCCAAATTTTGAGTTGCAAGAACTTCTCTTACTTCTTTTTAAGGCTAAATGTTAGGTTATGTCACTTTATTTCATAAAATTTCATGAGACGTCTTAGTCTAAAACAAGTCTAAACTGTTTCGCAAATATTTCTAACACTTTTTTGAAGAGTTCTATAAAAATCTGTTTTGACGCTGTTCAGGCATGATTTCAGCCTGATTATTGATTGCAGTTTTCTCTGTGATAAATTAATTAACATTTCCATTTGTTTTTGGTTTTTGTTTTTCATCTTCTCTTCTAACGTTCCATAACACAACTTTTTCAATTTACATCATTAACGTGCTAAAGTTGTGAAATTTTAAGATCTTTAAAAAGAAATACCTGTATTTTATTTTCTCTCAGAATTTATGTTTGAGAATAATTTATATAATTGAGAAAGTTTCTATATTTTGTTAATAATTCAGAATTAGAAAGTTAAAGAGTATACGTGAATTCAAAGCAGCCACCATAAGATCATTCATGATATGTGTACTAATGTATATATCTTTTCATTTTCACAATTTTAAAAACTTTCGTTCTTATTATTATATATATATATATATTTTCTTTATAGAACTAAAACATTTGTTAAATAAATTTATTTGTTAGAGCTAGAATTTTCATTTATTTTCAAATTATATATAATCTGTTCATCAAATATTCTTAAATAGTCCTGTGCAGAAAGGACCCGTGTCGTGTGGTTCAATATTATTGGAGGAATCAGGGCCCCCACAAGGGGGGAGGGGTTCAGTTGGACCCTCAGCACCGGGGCCCGGGCTGAGATCCAAAGGGGCCCGGGATTTCGATTTGGAGGTTCCCTTTTTTTTTGGTCCTCGATTTGGAGATTTTCTTTTTTTTTGGTTGTTCATTTTTCCCTTTTATTTTTTTCGGTTCTCGATTTGGAGATTCCCTTTTTTTTTATTTTGTTCATAACATGTGGGGAGGGGGAAAAGGCCGGGTATTGCATTTGGTAGCTGGGCCCGGAATTTGATGTGGGGGGCTTGTGAGGAATAGTTTGTTTTTCCATTTTAAATAGTAACAAGTTAAAGTTACTATTTGAAAATGTTTGGAAGCCTTACATTTAGTATAAGAAGCAAGACATATTTTCCAAGACATAGTATTATAAAATTAAAAAACGAGTTTCTAACTATTACTTTTTTGTTTGCCTTATTATTTAAAAATATTCATGACTTATCAACCAAGCGATTGTTAGATTCAATTACCAAAATTTATTCACATGAAACTTTGGCATAATATCCTTCTCTTTACTTCAAGAAACAATTTTAACTTCATAAAAAATATACACTGTCCGTCCACGTTAGGTACACCTACCTAGTAGCGTGTTGGGCCTCCTTTAGCCCTCAAAACAGCCTGAATTCGCCGAGGCATGGATTCCACAAGATGCTGAAAACATTGTTGAGGTGTTGTGTACCAAGCAGATATGCGTGTGTCACGCAGTTCCTGAACATTTGATAGAGTTGTAGGCCTGGAGCGAACAGCCCGTTCTGGCTCATCCCAGAAATTTTAAATCGGGCTGAGATCCGGGGACTGAGAGGGCCACTGCAGCAAGGAAAAGTCATCGTAATGTTCCTTAAACCATCCCATAGTAATGCGGGCTTCGTGCACCGGAGCATTATCCTGCTGGAAGTAGCCATCTTCATGAGGATAAACTGTTAACATGGTTGCACTTACGGTTGCACTTGGTCCCCTACGATGTTTAGCTGCGCTCTAGCATGATGCAGCAGGAACTTCGACTAATCGGACCAAGCAATCTTTTTCCAGTCGTCGATGGTCCCGTGTCGGTGTTGCTTTACCCACAGAAAGCGTGCGCTCCTGTTCTTTGCTGATAACAAGGGTACCCGACGAGGCCCTCGGCTGTTGTAGCCCATCTGGGTACGTCTAGTGGTGCGTTGCGAGATGGTTTGCTGTGCACCACTGCTGAAGTTGGACGTCACTTGGGCAACTGTGACCCGTCTTCTGTCTTGCACAATTCTAGACATCCTCCTCCGGTCTCTGTTATCAACAAGCGATTTTCGTCCAAAGTAGTGGCGCTGACTCGACGTTTTCTGTTCGTTGCACCATTCCCTATATACCCTTGATATTGTTTATGCGAAAAGCCTCAGGAGCACTGTCGTCTCGGATACGCTTTGACCAGCACGTCTAGCCCCGACGATCATGCCACGTTCAAACTCCATTAGATCACTACACTTTCCCATTATCGCCGTGGTTTGCTTCGTCAACTGATGATGGGAGATCTGTATAGTCCGTCTAAGTCAGCTAGGCAGTCCCTTCAGACGTTGGGACTGAGAACTTGAAAAAAATAGGGGTGAAAGGGTATCAGGGTATTGTTACGGAATTAAAAAAAGGCCTTATGTGATCCTCTTTTTAGTATTTTGAGAATTCAGCTCTTCGGAAATATAGTTATTTAAAGCCGATAATAACGAGGTGAAGCTCTGCCAACACTGTTGTAATCTTTCCTTCCTACCCCCACTTATCTTATACCCTTTCTCCCCTATTTTTTCAAGTTCTCAGTCCCAACGCCTGAGAAGGAACTGCCTAGCTGACTTAGACGGACTATACTGCTGTATTTATAGCCACAACTGTCCATGTGACTTGCAAATGAGTGCACACAGCAGGGGTGTACCTAATAAAAAGGCCGGACAGTGTATATAATGACTTTTGAATTGGATAAATGATTTTACAAAAACCAGGTCAATCTTTATCCATGCCTACATCGATGATTGGACCTCTTCTACGAGATCATTTTCAATAAATGTAAATTATTGATTACGTGTATTAGGACTAAATTTTTCTAATTTCCATTTCCATTTGGAGATATTGCATCTTTTCAAATGAAAAGAAATTGAAACAAAATACCACAGCTCATTCTATGAATGAGGGAATGTATTGCTAATAAAATAAATTAGCTTTCAGTGATTTGTAAAATTTTATTTTAGCTTTTCCGTGTAAACTGATTTGATTCTCTTTTGGTTATTTTCTATTATTGCGATTTTAATGAAGGAAATAAATGAGGAATCTCTTCTCTCTCTTGATTCTAAGCTAGTTTAGAGGCTAAACTGGGGAACCTGAGCAGCCAATTGGAGAATGAGATCGCATAGTTATTATGATAGATTTATAAAAGATTGTGATTTTTGGAAGATATTAAATAATTTTTTTTAATATCGTGCCATAGTCGGTATTTGTGATCAATGGTCGTGGATGTTAATAACCTCAGCTCCTCTGGATTTACACTTAGTGTTCATGA
>JAFIDM010009631.1:216467372-216481460 GCA_023159025.1 Thereuonema tuberculata | reverse complement strand
CATTTTTGTTTTAGGGTTTCCGGCATTTTTGGACTTTGCAGATAGTTTCATTGAGTAGGCTACATGACTTTTTTTCTAAATATTAATGGAGAATTCAACTGTATATAAATTGTGTCCAATTTTTTCAGTTTTGTTTATTCAGTTTGTTTTTTCATTTTGGTTTTTGTTGAGAAAACTATTTGAAAGCGATTTTATATTATTACAGGTATTAGGGTAACAAATAGAAGATGAATAAAAGTTTCAGGAAAACTTTCATAGTTTGAATTTTTCGAGAAATTTTTAAATTGAGAGTATTTTTTTCCCCCATCGAAGACATGGGTCAACTTGCTCATTTGAAGAAGTATCCGAGTCCGAGTAGTCAATCAGCCTTCTGCTAAAATAGAAACTGTTTTTTCTCGTGATTAAAGCGGATGAAAGTGGAACTAGGCTTCCAATATCCATTTCCGAAGACGGCTAATTTTCGAAGACATTCTATGTAATATATAATTACGTAGTTCTTTTGTCTTCAATTTAGCCTCATTATTTACTATAAAAAAAAAAAAATAGAACTAAACATTTTACTGAGTTTAACTAGACATCCGTTTGAATTGAAAAATAAAATAAACTTCATAAATAAATTCGTAATCCAACTCATATTAAATTCTAAGGCGAATTAAAGCGAATTTGTAAGTCAAGAAATGGAACTAAAGATAACTGTAGCGACAGATTTCTCAGTATGTTAATTTTTGACGTCATTTACGTCTGGTTGGCTGCTTAAATTCCGGCAGCCTGAGTTTTCACTGATTTAGGTAACAATGAAAAATAACTCCAAATAGAACCTTTCGATGTCCCTCTTTCGAGGAAACTTAATAAGATTTTTACTGAGTTGTTTTTATAATTCCACATGAAATAGTGATTTTTTTCAAATTCTGATTTATAATTGTCTTTATCTTAATTCGCAATGTTTTGATCATTATAGTTTTACTCAAAATGAAAGAGGAATGATTCGTAGTTTGAACATTTCTGTTTGTCTTCATTTAATTAACCTTTTTGAAGCTAATTCAAAAGAAAACGACGAGAATTATTGTCTAGGAAGTCTTTAATTAAAATTAATGATTTGATTTTGTAACTTCTTTAATCTGCAGTAGTTGAATCATCAAATTCCAAATTAAGTGATTAAAGTTAAAGCAGAAATCGATTGTGTACTTTATTATTGGCTTTTCTTTATGCAAAGGAATATGTTAATAAAATATCTTATCATTATTTATCATTCGGAATATTTATTCAAATAATATTTAGAATGAAATGGTCACTTCCTTAAAGATTATGGAGGGAATCTGTCACATGTACGAATGCTAAATATATAAATGAGTATTTCTCATTTATATATTGCAATTTTTTAAGGGAAAAAATGTTTCAATAAACCAAAAAAGCAAAAAAAAAAAAAACCACAATCTTTTATAAGTTTCAAGAAAATAGAAGTATAATTAATGTTGTTTTGTGATTGGACAAGGGTTCGAAACGCTGAATCTGGGTTAAAATTCTCTCGTGGGCTTCGATGTTTTTTTTTCTCATCATTGTACGTTGTATTTCTTTAAAAATATTGGAGTCTTTATATAGACCTAAAAAAGTCCTCAGTGCTAGCGGAGCCACCTTTACAAGACTCAACAATCTAGTTTAGCCTTGTTAATTTTAAGATATTAGTTTATTAAATTAAAAAGCTCTTTTTAGTAAATTGAAGAGTATCTTTTTTTATGTTTTTTTAATTTTCTATTTTGTATATTGAACAATGTTTAGATCTTACATCACATCTGTAATCATGAGGGAAAATATCTCGACTTCATCTTTCTCGACCTTCTTCTTTCATGTAGTGAAGGCATTGGTAGATATTGATGGATCAATTTTCCTAGACTAACCCTTGGGATGAAAGATTATTGCACAATTTATAGGGAAATAAACATGGGAATTACTGAAATTACCCATGAGGAAGCTATTGAGAAGGGGAGTCTGTTTTATTATTCTAGAGTCCCAAAACCTGTAGTAGATTTTAGAGGAGGCTGGGGAATCATCTCCAACACCAGCAGGCACGGTTTTAGGGAATTATGTCTTTTTCGTGGCAGAGAACGATTTTTTTTTTTATTTTTTCTTGGATGTGAAAATATTTATAAGAAAACTGATACATATTCGGATACTTATCATTTCACCAATAACTAAAATGATAAAAAATTAAAATCAAAGCTTAATAAGATGTCTGCTATTTAAGATAGTGTAATTATGATATAATTAAGACAAATATCGTAAGTGGATTTCAGATTTTAACGGAAACATTTATATTTCAATCATTAAATCGAGGATTTCGAATTTTATATAAATCAAATGGCCAGAAATACCCTTTAAAAGTAGCTAGGATTTTTTGGTTCTGGCTGTTTCTTTAAAGCCACAACGCGTTCTGGTCTTTTTAGGTTCAAAAAGTTCAAGTTGTAATATACTGAAATCAACTTCTGTGCATGCATTAAGCGATTACGGTCTTTGTGCTTAATACATGCACAGAAGTTGATTTCAGTATATTACAACTGGATATATATATAACATGATCTGGAGTCTTATATCATACAAAACATTCCAATAATAATTTGTTATATTCATAATAGGTAAATTCTAAGAATGATAATATTAGGTAAGTAAAACAATTAATAATTAGCAAATGTAAGAAAATAGAAATACAATATTTTAATCCACCATATACTTTTTCCTTGTATCCAAACTTTAATTTTTTTCTTCTTTTTCTTTTTTTCTTCTGCAATCGAAGAATCGGAGAACTCATAAGCTTCTTCTACGTCGTAGAAACTTTTAAGACTGAGAGCTTATCTTTTACAACCGAATGAGTTTAGATCTGATCCCATGTATTTCTTTATGATAGCAGTGCAGTCGTGTGTTTCATTTAGTGAATTCATCGATTGAAACTGCTGTGGTCAAATACACACTCAGTTTCTAGGTGGTTTGTAACAGTGCGGGTGGTTTTGGTTTGTGGTAAAACTGCTAACCAATTCTATCTACCAAAGTAACTGAGGAAACAAAGTTTTCTGACAACTATTTCCCCTTGGTGAAAACTAATATTACATTAGCATTAACTTCAAGATAATTTCTTTTAATTTCGTAACATAACTTATATTAGAATACATTTGAAAAATATTGAAGAAAATACTATTTAATGAGTATTTAAAAACAATAGTAAATAGCGAGATGACATTTTATTAAAAAGAAGGGCTTTCAGTCACTTTTTTTACATTTTATTTTATTAACATAAACTAATCATGAAATGTTTAGAGATTCAAAATTGTTGTGGAAATATCTTCAGAAAGGAAAACTCGTTTATCCGGCCTTCGTTGATCCGGATCTCCGGATAATCCGGATCAGATTTAACGTTCATATAGATAATAATTCTAAAAAGCGAAAATTTCAAAAGCGAAAGGTTTCAAATTTAATAAGAAAATTAATATAGTAATACCATTAATGATTAGCGTTCATTGCTCTACTAAAAATGATTTACTACAGTTAAGTTTAATCAGTTTTATGAGCTAAATCAAATATTACACATATATTATTAAAATAAAAAAAATGGAGATAAGGATTTTTTTTTTCATTTCACGGTTTCCCAAAATTTCAAAAAAAAAGCAAAAGAGGAATCATAAAAATTCTAAGTTTCAGTCAACGAATTCTAGATTGAGTTGTCAAAAATTATTTTTGAGGAAAATGCTGATTGATTTATCGGAAGGAAAATTTAGTACACTACAACCTCGTTTATCCGGCCCTCGTTGATCCGGATCTCGTAGATTTGTACACATTTTTTTTATTTATTGCTCACATAGATAATAATTTTAACTATGATAACAAGAACAGAACTATAAGCCAAACATTCGCTTTTTATTTTGATTAAATGTACAGTTCCTGCATAGATTGTACAATAAATTATAGTAATAAAATACTTTTTGTCGAGTTTAAGAAAGCTTTACTAGAGTGTCACAGGGCGTTGAAGCTACGAAATATAGTTTTTTAATCGTAATAAACGGTAAGTCTGTTTATTTAAGGATTTGTTTTGCTTATTACTCATTTTACCCGGATTATCCGGATTTTCGATTTTCCGGATTGCCTTTGGTCCCAGTTAGTCCGGATAAACGAGATTGTAGTGTACTTTCTTTAGATGTGATTTTATTATCCTTAATTTAAAGTTTGCTTTGGAACTTTTATAATTTTTGATCGTACAACAACAATTGGGTTAACTGGAAAACCGACAATATAGTAAAATTGAAAACAGTCATTATATATTCATAAATAAAAATATTCATACAAAATAACAAAAGACAGTAAAGCAGGGATTGTTTTCAAAGGGAAGTAAGGTAAACATAGTCAAACATAGTAAACATAAAAGAGCGAAGAAAAATTTAAATCAAGTTATTTCAGACTTAAATTTCAGAAATTCTGTTAAAGTTTACAAAAAATTTAGGACAGTACTTGTAGATTCGTAATTTTAGTCGACATAAAACTTTTTTCCACATAAAGCTGATCAAAAGAGGCCGATTTTATAGTAGCAAGGAAAATGAAGGTTTAGGATTAAAATTTAATTTACATTTCAATTGGTTAAAGCTTATTTAATATTGTAACTTCGACTATCTTCTTGAAAGTTATTTTGAATCGTATATTCAGGTAGTCAAAGTTTTCTGTGAGGGAATCTAAGAATGTTAATAATGCAACAACTTACCAAAAATCGATCATGCAAAGCATTTATTTGCAGCTATAATTAGTTCAAGTAATCGTATTTTATTATTATTAGATTAGTTTAGCTAATCTGAAAAATATAAATTTCTCAAAGTCTCTATTCTCTTTCTTAATTCTTTAAATTTCTTTCTTTTTCATTCATTGAAATTTCTGGTTAGTTAGTTAATTAGATTGTTTATTTCATAAAATGTTGGGTTTCTTTCCTTTGCCTTCCTTGAAATTTTCTTTTCAGATATAAATTGCAATAGCAGAAAAGAAACTTCTGTTTTTTTCTTTAAGTTGATGTCTTCAGCTGCCAGCGTCAGTATCGGTACAAAGATGTTACAGTTGATTCATGACTGTTTCAGCATTGCATCTATTCAGGAAGACATAAATACAAATGTAAACGTCTGTTGAAATCATAGCTTAGGGAGCACTGTTAAGATTACGGCAACATTTATCTAACCCTGCTTGAAAGACATTTATGTCGATGTATTTATGTTTGGGAATATGTATTCTGTTCATCTTCGAGTCAATACCAATACTATTGGCGAAGCGTATCGGTTTTATTGCCCATTACCCTTCAGTTTCTACAATAAAAGTTTCCAGATGTAACACATTTATTTTCCGAACTCCCATTTATGCCTGCCATCAAATCCGTAATTACAGCAACTCACTGGAACAAATGCTTGAAAAATTTGGAATAACTTTCAGTAAGTTTGTAGGCATAGCTAATTGTAATCTATCCTATCAGGCAAAGAAACAATCATAAACCATGAATAGCTCTATGCCCACGATTCTTAAAGGGTGTGCCGCGAGAAAAACAACAACAAAAGGTATACTTATTAAAACGGGAAAATAAGAGGAAATATAAAATCAGCATTAAATATTTTCAAAACGTTTTTTAATAACACAAGCGGAACAAGTAAGGGGCTGTCCGTCACGCAAATTTTTGTTATTTTCGACCCCTCTACCTTTGTCACTCTTTACAATCTTGGGAATCTCGCTTCCTAATATTACGTCACAAGATCACTCATCCTTCCAAATTAAATAAAACTAAATAAAATTAAATAAAATTACAATAAAAGCTACTGTATTTATAACTGCAAGTATTTGTAAGATTCAGTTCAGAATAACTATTAATCAAAGGAGAGGTCACACCCTGTATCTCCAAAATCAATGTCATTTTGTGGGATTAAAGTACACATGGAGTACTTCAAAAATATATATGGGTTGTGGGGCCAACCCTCAAAAGATTTCGAGATATTTTAGATTGTTTTCATCGATTTTTGAGTATTAGCTTATTAACTTCCTGTTGTTTAATTTCAGTACGTGTTGGTGTAGTCCGGTAGTTAAAACTTCCAACTGACAATCCGAGGTTCGAGTCTGATGAGGGGAACCTTTTTTTTTCTGCTTCTTTTCTTTGGGTTTTTTTTTCCCTTCTTTTTTTTTTTTCCTTCTTTTTTTATTTCTTTTTTTTCCCTTCTTTCTGTAAGATAGTGTAGGTTTTGTTCTTTCCATGTTCCATCATCTCATAATATTGTTCGCACGTTAAATTATTTATTATTATTTGTTTGTTTTTTTCAGTTATGGTATGAACATTAGGCAGAAAAAGAATATATGATTAGAAATAATAATAATAATAATAATAATAAATAATATTCTCCTTAACTTTTTTTTATTAAAAAGTATTTTAATTTATTAAAAATAAAATAAGACATACATCGACTTAACTAACCTTTCTACATAATCTTTTTTTTTTCTTTTTCCTATACTAATGCGATAAAACAAACACAACACAAGATGAGCAGAAAAGATTCATGATTGAATCTTGCCTCAATTGTTGTGTTTGTTTTAATAAGAATAAGTATTTAAGAGTAAATGAGATGTCTTTGTCCTGTCCATGTATAGGAATGCATTGATGAACAATGCGAGAGTGAAAGAATGTTTGTCTCTCATACAGTTCATCTGTTTGTCAACAATAGTCACCGTTTTTATTTTCCAATTTTTATTCACTTGCTTTGTTTATTCATGTTTTTTAGTTGTTGTATTTTTATATTGTTTTAATGAGAGAAGAATTTCTCTTTCCTTTTTTGTTATTTTATTTTTTGTTCATCAAACAAAACCTTGAAAAAGTTTTAAGAAATTAAAACGAAATATTGGTATCAACGGTATCTACAGTGAAGGTGTTTTTGAGTTTATTTATGTATCTAGTTTGGATTAAAGTTAAGTAGATGTTATTAAAGTTCTATTGCTATATAATTGTTTTGTTGTTGGATTTATTTCCTTTAGAAAAGACGACTTTTAAATAAAGCTTCTAATAAAAGCTAGTAATTAAAGGAGAATTAGGATAATTAATGAGAATTACAATTTTTTTTTTTTGGGGGGGTCGAAAATAGAAAAGACTTTCACTCAAATTTTAACGACAAAAATATCCGAATTTTACGGTTTAATATAAGACAAATATAGGAAGAAATAAAAAAAATTGAGCGAACGGATAAAGAAGGAAGGTCAACCTTTTATTTAGAGATTTTGAAAGATAAAGGATAAATAGTATTGAGGGCCTCCACAGAAAGTAGAAAAGGAAAACTTTAAAGATTAAATAAGTATATGTATAAAGGTAGAACAATGAAAATTCTTAAAACAATTGAAGTAAGTATTTACTTTTTCAAGAATGTGACATAAGTATAAAATAATTATTATTTACGATTAATGATATTGAAGTAAATTGAAGAAAGAGCCGTTCCGGCATAGCCTTGTGGGCAAGACGACAGCCTTCCACGGCTGATGCGTGGGAACCTGGGTTCGAATCCCGGCGCGCGGCTTGGATGTTTCTTCTGTGTTTTCTGTGTTTCCGCGAGTATCTTTAGCTACTTCGTCCCCCTGGGTTATGCTAAAGAACTAGCACCTTCGGTACCAGTCCATTGATTTTATCTCCTGGCGAATATGCAATACGCCAAAAAAAAAAAAATAATAATAAAGAAACAGAAGTTAAAAAAGAACACCATTTTACAGGAGATAAAACTAAATAATAAGAAGGTTTACAGTGTTATAGCCTATTTGTAAATGAGTTGGCTATAGTAGTGGAAATGGGATAGACTTATCTTTCTTATCTTATTCTCTTTCTTCTTCGAAACCTTTTCAATTAAGTCATAATGTACATTATTTTTCAATCTTCCACTATTTTAAGGAAAAAAAATATTTTGCTTATGATCGTATTTTTACTGAATTACTAATAAACCTACTATGTAATTCTTTTCCAGTTCCGAAGCTGAAGCCCAAGATTTTATTCTTTTTAATCTTTTTTTGTAGTTACTATTTACATGCAATTTTTCAAAAAAAGACATGTTCAAGAAAAAATAAAACCTTAATCTGAGTCCCTGAGAAAACCTTTGGAAAAGTACAACTCTTGAAAGACTTTTTATAAAGACTAGTCTTTAATCTTGATCATTATTAAGTTCATTTGAAAGGTGGACTTGCAAATTCACTTTATTAACGTTCTTTACAAAAGTCTGGATTTATTTTGTTATCAATAATTCACTAGAATATGTATGTTTCCGAATACTTTCATCAAGCTTTGTATTTTCACTACATCAAAATTTCACAAATACAAATATTTTCTCTCGTAACTCCTATTTAAGGAATGTAATAAAATTATTAGCTCTATTAATGAATGAATTCCATTTGAAGTTCTGTTTTGGCTTAATAAATACTGTAGAGTTCGATGAAATACAGAATATTTTTAAGTGAATAAATGTTTTCTTTATTAATTTATGAGCAGAGTATTTCATAAATTGCATGTATTTCAGTAAATTGCTGAGTGCTGTTCATGTGAACTATAGAATTCAATATCTAGTGATATAGGATATAAAATGTATATTAGAAAAGTTAAGAGAATTAATCTTGAATTTCTGAATTTAATTTAATTGTTACTAATTTATTCAAATCTAATAAATATTATCACTGAAGTCTTTGTTTATAGATAGCATTCTTTGTATTTCTATCTGAAAAAAAAAGTGTGAAGAAATAGTTCACTACCCTGATACAGTTTATCAAATTTCAAATCATTTCAATGACAGCTTTGGGGCGATAGTAATGGAATTCCTCTCCTCAACCTCACACTGTCTAAAGCTTATCCGGTTTTTATCTTAGCTGAAGAGGGACAGATTACCAAATGTAAAAATATTGGAGTCGAGCATGCAACACACAAATTTTCTTTATAGACATAGATATTAACTATTCAAACAAAAATCACTTATGACATATCATTAATTTATGAATAATAGTAAATCGGGATTATCGTGCAATTATTAGTTTCGCTATTTCTGAAGCTATTTTTGCTGTCTAAATGTTTTTCCATAATTCTTGTTGACACAAGTAGCAAGTACTTTGTAGCCGTTTGGCAAGTGCATTGCCAAAATGAAATGATTCAACTAAAATTGAAAACCAAAAAAAAAACATTCATTTTTTTTCCTTTACTGGTTTATTTTGTGAAAACTAATTTACTTTGCATTCTGCACATTAATTTATCAGTATATATACATATATTCTTTTGCTAATAGATCTTGAATTGAAATTTAAAAATCGAAAAGCTTTTGAGTTTTGTGGGTTAGCTAGAATTTTAATAATACACTTAATCAATTTTTGTACATTGATTAGGTGAATATGATCGAAACTAAATTAAACTTGACTAAAATTACATTTCAAGTTCTTATTAATTTTCATTTTGTAACTCAAACCAAATGTGTAATGAATAATGAACAAACAAACAATCGGACAAAAATATGTTTCATATATGTGAATATTCCTAATAGGATAATTACAATATGACTATGAGTAAACTCACATTCATTTCAATTGATTAAGTATCCGTAATTGATATTAACCTGTATAATTATGATAAAGTAATCATACGCATCAGTACGAAGGTTTCTTTGCTCTCTCACTTTTACTATTTTTGAAATTGCAGTGTAATTCAAGGTAAACATTTCCTTTCTGAAATATTTCTAAAACTTTATTTAAATTATTATAAACTTAATAAATTTCATATCTTTTTACTGTGCTAATATATCCCTTCCCTTTCCGTTTGCTTTGGCCATCCACGGTTCTCCTTCTTTATAATTTATATTTATATAAGTTCTCAACTCAACTCTACCAGCTTAGCAAATCTAGATCACCAAAAGTTTTTGAGAATAAACAAATAACGATTGATTTTCAGAAATAAAAGTTTGTAAATCATCTGCTACTTTATAATACCTCATTTTCATTAAGAAATTATTGAATAATTTTTTCTATGATGTGTTATTTTCTTAAAGAACCCTTTAAAAGTTTCTAAAAATTACATTTAGATATTTTTAAATCTTACAATCTTTTCAGATGTTTTTCTGAAAACTCAACGAAAATGTAATAATGTTTTCCCTCTATCCCCAAGTTTCTTCTTTTTGGAAAGTAGATAAAAGCGATTTAGAATTTTGGATTAAAGAACTTATATTTTCAGTTCTTTTTATTCTGGATGAACTGAGAGCGTTGGGTTGTTTTTTTTTTAGTCTGAAATTAGTTCCATGCCAGAGTCTTGAGTGGAAGTACTGTTCAGGCTTTTTAACGTTTATTCACTTAATATAGCTTTGAAGTTTCTCTATCTGTGCTGCTCTTCGTATGATTTGCCAAAATGAAACATTTAGTAAAAGATCTTCTACTTCGTTTAACAGAAACAGAAATTATTCTGTTCTCTATTGCTGCTTCTATGCTGTAATATAGAATTTTAATGAGTGGCTTCAGTGCCTTTGAATTCCCAGAGATTCTGCCATCCATGACCGTTGAAGTTAAACCGTGGATAAGGAAGTGGTCGTCACAACAAAGGGTGGTTGCTTTTAATAGAATAACGGTGTGACTCCACCCATTGCAAAAGCAGTAACCTCCAACTCAATAAATAGAGTAATTGCAATGGGAATTTGCCGGCCTTTTTAATCGCGCAATGGTTCCTCGCCTTTATAATTAAGAACAAAAGGGACTTATATCGATGTATATCATTACAAAAATACATAAGTAAATATTAGTTTTGGAATATTTAATATTATCATCCACGGCTTCCCGTAAGAATTGTACATTACACCCCGATTTTATCGAAAGGTTGTAATTATTTAAGCGTAAATAAAGCTGGGAAAACAAAGCAGGAACTTAATGAAAACAATTGAACCATTCAGAAATTGCACATTTCTGAACTCCATTAGACAGAGAGTAATAAAAATAGTAGTTAAGAATGATATTTTATGCACAGTATTAGGATTTTTTGGGAATCCTCCATCAAAATTTTAATTAGATTTCGAAATTATGTTAATCAAAATTATATTTCATATAATAAATAAACTAAACTAAATTCTATTAATAAATAAATAAACTAAATTCTACTGATTTCTATAATATAAACAAACTTGAATCAGACTTCGTTCACGTTGGACATTCTTTAATTAATTTTAACAACTTTCTTTTATTATTGATTAAAACATTTATTTCCAATACATTGAAATTAATTGAATGATTTTAGTCGGAATTTCTTACAAATATTCTGCCGTTGAAAAGAAAATGGAAAGCGTATTTTATACAAAAATTCCACATCTCCATAACATAGTATTCAAATAGTTTATTTAAAATACTTTGCGAATTTTCGGGATGACAATTATAACGCCATCCCTTCTTCAAGCGAAATGAAAATAAAATATTCTTTGGAATAACTAAAATACAAAACAGTAATGAACATGAAACACGTTGAAACAATATACAATTGTTTTTACAATGAAATAGCATAAATGTTCTTTTCATTACTTCACACAAATTTATTAACAATAAACAGTAAATACTAACAAAATATTAACATATTAGATAAAAAAATTTTTGGTTTACAATAACATATTCACATCATTAGAATCAATTAATTTAAACCAACAATCGGTCATCCAACCGTCAAAACATTTCAATAATTAAATTCGTCAATATTCACAACTTTTTTTACATCCTTTTTAATTAAATCCTTTACTAACATAATAGTAGAAGGGTCTACTTTAGTACCTTCATACCTATTAAAATTACTCCCTTTCGCACATTTTATTTTGCAACTTTCTAATATTTTTCTGACACATAAATCTATTTCTTTATATAAGATTTTGACAAAACTGTTCATTACATGTCCCTTTTTTATACAATGTTCTGCTATATCTGACACGTCCTTATTTGCACTTTTTAATTACCGTGTTCCGACATGCGTTCCGACATAGTTCTTTTTGTCTCTCCTACATAAAAATTCCCCACATGTTCTACAATCCATCCTGTACACTATTTCTATTTCGTATTGCCCATCCCTTTGAATTATTGTTTTTACATAAGAAATTTTTAATTGTATACTTGTATCTGAAACCAACATCTATATTAAAAGACCTACAAATATTCTTCAAAACCATGCTATTCTCATTAATATATGGAATAAAAACTTTATTTGCAAATTTTCCAACCTCTTTTATTTTAAAAGTATTATAATCATTAATTTGTTTCTTAATGAAACTTTCAGTCATCATTTTTCTTCAATATATTAGTCATATCCTCAATTTTTTTCAAATAAGTATCTTGTTTACTTGTATTCCTATCAATTCTCCTTATAAAATTTTCAACTATATTCTTTTTTATACCAATTCGATGACCCGATCTAAAATTCAAAATATGATCACTCTGACAATCTTTTCTGTAATGTTCCATTAGAATCTTATTATTTACATTTATTAATTTTACATTTAAAAAATTCAACTCATTTATTATTTACATTTATTAATTTTATATCTAAAAAATTCAACTCATTTATTATTTATATTTATTAATTTTTGTTTAATATAGTAAGATGAAAAGGAAGAAGTTGAAAGAAGAATTTGGAAATTTTGTATTTTATACAATTTGTTTTACATGAAAAGTTTGCTTGATAATAAATTTGTTCAAAAATAGAAACGACACAAATAGATTTAAGTCTACATTAAGAAGAAAGAATTAGAATTTAGAATATTACTATATTCTAAAGTTTTAAAGTTATTTTAATACTCTCTGCAATGTCTCTTTCTGATTATTTTGCTATCGCAATTTTTGAATTGCAATTGATGATTTTATGTGTTTTACGATTTTTTTTGTACTCTGATGTGTACAATGAAGCTCATCCAACCTTATGCACTGCATTTCACAGCCATTAATGATTGATATATTAATAATAGAAAATGTGAATTCACTCTAATGAGTGCTAAATCTGTACAACTAGAACTTGAACTGCTTTGAAAAAAATCCAAGGTAGCTGCTTTTGTTGATTTTTTTTTAAAGTAGATTCTATTAAATATATTTTAAAACTGAACTGTTTTGTATTTCCCTTTTTGTCCCAAAAACATCTTAGAATTTGTAAGGTCTTATGATTTTACATTTCTAATCTTAACTCTCATCTTTCACAAAAAAAAAATATACTTTGTTGGAATTATCTATGTTTTATTAAAAAATTACTTAAAAATAAAAAAATATAAAGTAAAATCAACCTGTCAAACAGACAGCACACCCTGTATATAGCGGACATTAATGCCATTTTGTGAGATGAAAGTTCACGTGAAGTACTTCAAAAATATATATGGTTTTTGCGGTCAACACTCCACTGATTTTGAGTTATTTTGGCACTGCTTTCATTGGATATCCTCTAATAACTTTTGTCAGAAACGTAATAAAAAGAACAAGTTGTCAGCGATAAGCATGCTAAGTAGTACATCTAAGATGACTATTTGTGCTAAGTTGTTGGAATGGATTCCGCTTTATGTTAGAGTTATTATTTTTTTACTTTCTTTTTCTTTCTTCATCTCCATTTTTTCATTTTTTCTTCTTTTATTTTTCTACCTTTTATTTTGTTTTTCTTTTTCCCTGCTGTTAATTTACTTTCTTTTTAATATTTGTATTTTATATTCTTGTTGACTTTACTAATACCCTTAGAAATTATAAATATTTTTCTTTAATTATAAGATAAGGTAAAGTATTTTCGTTAACATTTACGTAAATGGTCGAATATCTATTATTATTATTTGATTAATTAAACTCATCTTTTTCCTTTCTTATAACAAAGTAGAGCCGTCTCGGCTTAACCTTCTAGTAAAGAAAGCGACCTTTCTTGAGCAGATGTGATGGAATCTGGGTTCGAATCCCTGCGTCGGCATAGATGTTTATTTCCTTTCCTGTGTTTATCTGCTTCTTCATCTTTCTCTTCATTCCATAAAGGCTTCCTAAGGATGGCAATTAGGAAAACCTATAGTATAAAATAATATAATGTAAATATATAGTTTGTTAAATAAT
>JAFIDM010009631.1:216441162-216467362 GCA_023159025.1 Thereuonema tuberculata | reverse complement strand
ATGAAATAAAACAAAAATGAAAGTAACATACTTTAATTACTTCCACAAAACCATCTCAGTATCTTTCACAAGATACTGAAAGGAGGGAGACAAGACTCCTATCCGGCTCCGATGAACACATGAGGGAAACCGCAACGGGTTGCTTCGACTAAGGACTCAGGAGCCAGAATCAAAGGGTGAGGCAGAGGAATGTCAAGCCCACTGATCTACTGTATCTGCCAAAATCTTTCATGGACAATGTTGTCCATGCAATTCTCGACCCGACAGAGTCCGGACGAGTATGAGTGAGTGGGTATAACAATGTATTGTGTTGAAACTTATTTTCTCTTTAGACATAAATAAAAAGAATCGATAAGATGTATAAAGATTATTCATTTCAAGGGATTAATATTGATATACCTCTAATCGTTTTTTTTTCTTTTCAGTAGCTTAAAGTAATACTATAAGCAAGAAAAAACTACATTAATTTAGGTGAAAAGAAAACCTGAACAAAGGATGAAGAAGAAAAAGGTACAAGAAGATGATGATAAATATACGTATATTGGATCATTTATATTAAAAATAAAATAAGAAAAATAAAAGCAACAATAAAAGCCTCAATAACATAAGTTAAAAGAAAAACAAAAAAACATACAAAATATGAAAGGAAAAAAATAATAATGATGAAAAACGAAAAAAAAAAAAAAAAACATAAAGCGGATGCAATTGAAAGAACCTTAATACCCCCAAATCGTGCAGTATATAGCTTTCACTGCCAAATTCTTAAATCTGATATTCTTTGAATCCATGGATTATTGGCCCCAAACCCACATATTTTGAAGTAATTCATATATACGTACTTTCATTACACCAAGGGCATTAAATTCCTTGACATGCACGATGTATCGTGTCCATGTGAGTATAATTTGCAATATTAAAAAGGTAATATCCTAAGGTTCAAATTTTGGATCCTCTATTTACAAAACACAATATTGAATAGCGTAACAACTCAAAAGACTTTTCAAAAGTTATTAGATATACTCCCAATAGCTTCACAATGCTAAAATGCATCTTTTTAAGAAAATTCTACAGAATTCATAAAATGGACACATGATTAAAAAGTGGAAATAAAACAGGAAGAAACTCTCATCCATTCACAACATCCAAAGCCTATGTAGTAGAAATAAGGATAATAATATATCAATGGTAACTGTAAATGTATAGTATTTATAAACAATGTTACGTACAGTATATATATATATTTATGATTAGACATTAAGAACAAAATATACAAGGCACAGTCATTACGTTTTTATCGTTTTTATATAAAAAGGATTAAATAGTTAATGTAGGCCTACATGCGTATTTCCATAAATTAAAATATTTTTGCTTTTACTTAAAGTCTGTAACCTACGAGTATCATCATCACACACTAGCCTATTTCTGATGAATTAGCAGGTCCATTTGCATTCTCCGATCTCAGAGACTCGCTTTAATCTAGGGACTAGATACTGAGATGTTTCCCGTTGCCTTCCTCAGGAAGTCATTATATAATTGCTTCAGACCCGAAGAGAAAGGGAAGAAGAGGCTGATAAACACAGGAAAGGAACTTGAAACAACCATGCCGTTGCGGGGATTCAAACCTAGGTTCCGACATATCTGCCTAGAGGGAGACCACTGCTTAGACTACTCAGCAATGCAGGAACAGCAATTTAATCTGTATATGTCTGTAAATTATTTGCAGAAATGTAATTCTCTACAGAACGCAATTATTTGCAAAAAAATGATTGTAGGAAATAATTCTCTTAGGGCCGAGTGCACCAAGCAACAAACGAAGCAGTCACTAGTTGTGGTGCCGTTGGTGTTTAACCAGCAGTCAAATTGAAATTGCAGTGGACCAACGAAGAATTGTCAGTCATTTACTGATGGTCGATAATCAACTAACGTGTTGATAAAAGTGGCTGCAATTGGTTAATAACAATGAACGTCATTTCCGGATATCTGTGCATAGGTGCAGTATGTTACAAAATGGCAGCCTCCATGGAGTAGAAAAAATACACGTGGACAGAATTTTTTTATTGCCGATACGAAATGTCCTGATAAGAATCTTCACAGTAAGTAAATTTATTCAACATTATTTTCGGAATATTTAATAGGAATAAATACAGCCACTTCATCGTCAAAATCACAGGAGTCGGTTTCAATCGAGGGAGTTTTCTATTGAATGCCGCAATTTTATCAATAACTTGCCACTTTCCGCGCTGCTAAAATTTGGCATCTGATCAGCGAGTTAGCGGCTGTTTACACCGCTCACGAACGTTGGTGCACAGAAAATGTTAATTGATCGTTTCTTTAGCAGCAATCAAAGTTAACGGAGATTTGGTGCACTCGGCCCTTAGGAAGGTAATTGTGAAAAATAATACAAGAAAATCTTTATAAAAAAAATATTCGGTTGTACATTTTTACCTCACAAGAGATCTTTTTAAAAGGGAAATCATATCACAGTGATTAAAGCTTTCTTTTCAAGAGATTTCCTATTCCTTCTTCTGTTCTCACTTTCATGAAATCGGTATTCTACTTACGAAATAAAGACTACGCATAATAGCACAATTAAGGATCAGTTTGCCTGATTTTGTTCTTTTTTTTATTTTGCGTTGATGTAGGAAAGATATCTCATTTTTTTTTCATTCTACTCGGTTTTTTGAAGGAGAGATAAATATTATGAAAACTTTGAATTGAAGTATCCGCTCTTTTTATATAATAGGAGAAAACCCCAAGAGAAAAATTTCATCCAATGCAATCAAGTCTCCCGAAAAGTTGCCACTGACAGATTTGTGCCGAGCTTGTGGTTGTAAATCGTGCCAATTCTTAACCGAAAGGCTTTCCCAACAAAGACGATGGTAGATCCGAGAATGAGCTATCCATCATTCGCTGGAACCTTTGCGAAGCAGGCTTTTCTACAGCAGCGCATTGTTTATTCTTCTGAAGTATGAAAGCGCGGAACAGAGGAAAGTAAGAAATAGAATGAAAGATCCCTGTGTATTCCTTTTTAGATGCCTCTACAAAGAAAAAAAAATGTCAATAATTTGTCTGTCAATCATTTGTTCGTACCCAAGAATATGTTCCATCCAGTGACTGCATTTAGTAACGCCTGTTTCTTTTCAATGCTTGTAAAAGTAGCAACATGACGATTTCAACATTGTGACGTGTTCTATCTGAAGCAAAAATATACAATAAAAAGACGTATTAAATTGTTTAAACATATGAAAAATAGTATTTAATATGATACGTATTTTGCTTTTTACTCTAATGTGAATCTTTATTAGCATTATCATTTGAAGAATCAAATTACATTAAAAACTGTACGATTTAGCTTGTATGTTCCGCATCAACTCTTTTACATAATAATAATTATTAAAAATTGCAATTTTAAAAACTTCAACTGGTGACATTTGAAACAAGAACATCTTTGCTTGCGAGACATGTAAATTAAAAATTGAAGTAAAAATCATTGCAAAATTAACTTATAATATAGTAATTATAATTAAGTAATTATTAATACGGCTAAATTAATAATGCTGACATTTTAAGCAAATACAATCATTTCACAGCAAATAGTGAAATCTTGAATCGCAAGTAGCATTTTATAAAGTTTCTAGTTAGACAATACCTATTTTACTATTTAAGCCCCGTGAACACCATGCAATTTTTCAGCAATTTAGTCGTCCGATTTTGACGTCACGAACTAAATTGCTGAAAATTTGCATGGTGTTCGCGGGGCTTAACATTTTGGTTCAGGACTAAGATTTTATATTGAAAAATAATAAAAAGCCAATATGAAACTAATGAAGATTAAAGTACTTTTCTTTAAAGGCTTCCTTAATTTTCATTTTCATTTTCCACGAAAACTTTTAAGTCTTAACGATTTTAATTTAGGATTTACATCGAGTTTCATGATGTTTTATAACAAAAATTGATGTGCGATATACTTAGCGAAGAAAGGTCATTTCTGGAGTCTTGATAAAAATTGGCCTGAAAACAATTCAGTGAAATTAAATCGGCTCACTTCAAATATTGATGAATGTCTATGTAGTGCTATAAAAATCTATACTATAAAACTATAAAAATCATTAGTAGGAATAAATGTACAACTAATCTACTTTTTCCTTTTTTCTGTGTGTTTGCCTATTTATTCGAGTATGACGTTAAAAATGGTTGAACGGATTTCCATTACATTTGGAACATAACTTATTTACGGTTAACTTAAAACTCCCTTCTCCCATTATTCAAAACGAATCCCGAAATCCTTACTTAACATCTAGACGGATTTCCTCAGAATTAAAACGATGCTTATTTAGGGTCTAACTTAAAATATAAACAGCATTATTTTGGTCTCAACCTCCTTCATGATTGATATGGCTTGCACGCTGCATTTTTAGTCCCTAGTAAGCGATGAAACGCTAGGAGTATTCCTATTTTAATTATATTTTATGTTTTTGCTTTTGACAAAACTTTCAGTATGAACTAATGTCTTGTTGGCGGCTTTCTAATTTAGCTAAACATTCTTTTTTTTTTTACTTTTTTCCTTTAGTTTGAAAGAAAGAGAGAGGGAGAGAAAAAAATCTGTGCTAGATTATCTCGCGAGAAAGAAAGCACAAAGTAAAGTTTATTCTCAAAATACTGAAACTGCTCTTTTTCTTTGCGCACAAACTTTTCACTTTCTATCTTGATTTAACGACAGTTTATTTCCAGTTTCTCTGCTATTATCACTTGATTATCATAAGACTTGACCATTTTTCATCAGAGGGAGGATTTCATGATTTCACTAGTTGATATCATCAAAGTAGTTCAATAATTATACAACTCGTCCATGCTGTTATTAAGGATGATAGAATGAAAGATGGAGCCAGCGATCTAGTTTATAAGTAATATAATAATATATATTTTTGTTTATAAATAACTAGCTGTACCCGGCATGCGTTGCAATGCCACTCAAAGAAAGAAAGGGCTCGGTGAGAAAGGGCCGTAAATATAAGGTCCCGGTGTCGATCGGGGGTGGGACACTTAGGCCATTGTGTCGCCATCCCCCCACCCAAGTGGGGTGTCCCTGCCCCCCATAGGAGAGCGAATTTTTCCTTATTTGCAATTGACTTGGGGGGCCCGAGAAGGGGCCCTAAATATAAGGTCCCGGTGTCGGTCGGGGGTGGGACACTTCAGCCTTTGTGTTGGCTTCCTCCCACCCAAGTGTGGTGTCCCTGTCCCAAATAGAAGAGCGAATTTTTCCCTTTTTTGCAATTGACTTGGGGGGCCCGAGAACGGGCCCTAAATATAAGGTCCCGGTGTTGGTCGGGGGTGGGACACTTCAGCCTTTGTGTTGGCTTCCTCCCACCCAAGTGTGGTGTCCTTGCCCCAAATAGGAGAGCGAATTTTTCTCTTTTTTGCAATTGACTTGGGGGGCCCGTGAAGGGGCCCTAAATATAAGGTCCCGGTGTCAGTCGGGGGTGGGACACTTCAGCCTTTGTATTGGCTCCCTCCCACCCATGTATGGTGTCCCTGCCCCAAATAGAAGAGCGAATTTTTCCCTTTTTTGCAATTGACTTGGGGGGCCCGTGAAGGGGCCCTAAATATAAGGTCCCGGTGTCGGTCGGGGATGGGACACTTCAGCCTTTGTATTGGCTTCCTCCCACCCAAGTGTGGTGTCCCTGCCCCAAATAGGAGAGCGAATTTTTCCCTTTTTTGCAATTGATTTGGGGGGCCCGAGAAGGGGCCCTAATTATAATCCCGGTGTCGATCGGGGGTGGGACACTTAGGCCCTTGTGTCGCCATCCCCCCACCCAAGTGGGGTGTTCCTGCCCCCCATAGGAGAGGGAATTTTTGCTTATTTGTAATTGACTTGGGGGGGGGGGGCCCGAGAAGGGGCCCTAAATATAAGGTCCCGGTGTCGGTCGGGGGTGGGACACTTCAGCCATTGTGTTGCTTTCCTCCCACCCAAGTGTTGTGGCCCTGCCCCTTATAGAAAAGTGAATTTTTCACTTTACACAATATTTGTGTAGTTCTCATTTTCTCCACCAGGTGGATATTGGGTTTTTCAGGGGTTTTACCCCTTTTCATCCCCTTGGGGGGGGGGTCCGGGTTCTAAGGTAGCCTATCTTTTCCGCAGGGTCCTAAAGAGTAATTCTGCAAAGTTTGGTCCAGATAGGTCGAAGGGCCTCGGTGTGTATAAAGAACAAAGAAAGAAACAAAGATACATTCATTTTTATATATATAGATAACTCGGTTACTACTTTTGTAATCAAGCTGATATTATCTTGATTAGTTATTATTACTGTACACTATTTATCTATAGTTGTAATTGAAAAGTAATTATTTTTATATTAAAAAACTAATTATGGATATACATAAAAAGTCATATTGGTGGGTAATATGAAACAGGTGAGTAATATGCGGCACATGATTGTTTTTGGAAATAAAAAAACAATATTCATGTACATGAAAAACTCAATGAACTAATAAAAATATTAGTTACAAATAAAATGTCAAAAATATTTATTCGAATGCAAAAATATTTTATGGTATTAGTTGCTGAAGCCACAAACGTAATTAGCTTTATCAATTCCTGCAGAGTCATTGTGGACTCACATTGAACGTGATAAACACTGCATCCAAATCTCTCTTCTTGTATCTTCGGAACATTTGCTACAAAAAATATTCATTCCGCATCAGGTTTGTAATATCGGATAAGAAATCATATTCTGATGATTTGTCTGAAGTAGAAAGACCTATTTTCACTGCTTGAATCATCTTCGAACAATTGTATTGACTACTTGTCATTACTTTTCATATCTTGATTTTCTATCTTGGTATGGGATCACTTATTTAAGAAATGTTTTTTTTTTTTTTTTTTTTTTCCACCCTTCCAGATTCTTTCTTGTCCTGTTTGTGTTTAATAATTTTTGATAACAAAGTACTTTCTCCAGTTGGGCTTGGTAAGGAGATTCCGTAAGGGTTTTCGCCGTTTGTTTGAAGTTTTCTTCTTGGAAGGTGATGTATGTTGTGTACAAAAAAACACAACTGAAAATTATTTTCGGAGAAAAGGAAATACTTCGATTAGAAGGAAATTATTATGAAATACTACTATTCCGTATTACATAACACACCATCGTCAAAATGAAATCGGAGCTAACCCTACTTGAAGACAAACCGAATCAAAACAACTTATCAGAGATACAGCAATATCTTCTTAACTTTTACTGCACAATGATTCAATAGATTACAACACTTTATAACTTAATACAGATTTTTTATTAAACTTATCTGCAAAAGTTTTCCAGACAGGAAATACTGATTTCAATTCGTAATTTCAAAACGAGACTGACTGCAAAGCATTGTGGGAGTGTGTTATAGTAGTTTATCTGATTATCGCTATGTAGTAACACCACACATAGGAGAAAAACAAGTATCTGATATTGCCCTACCACTCCTTAATATTCTAACTTACAACACTAGTATGATTATTTTGATGTCCATTCTCACAATTCTCGAACTAACCTAATTATAGTGATAAAGTATAGTTGCTTCTTAATTCCAGCCATAAATCACTATCGTTATAATGAAATCAGGAAAAAGTACATCTATTTTTTTAAAAATATTATTTACTCAAGTTGTAATGTAATGTACTCAAGTTACTTTTTTATTACTTTTGTTAACTATGGAAATAATATAAACGTGCAAAAAGATTAGAAAAGTAACCCAGTAGCTGACTGACTGAATTTATCTATCAAACACATTAATGAAGTCACTGGGTAGCGAAGTGTTTGAAGGAAACATCCATGAAGGTCACCTCCTTTACGCTGCGATGACTGCGCAAATCCTACGGGGCATACTTTACAGTAGTGTAAAGTATGGAACGTTGTGGGCGGACCTCCCTTGACCTAAGTTGACACTTTATTGTGATGATGTTCATGTAATTGCACCGGCAGCCTTATGACATGGTGTTTGTTTCCCGATTGAGACAAGGGTCAATTCAGTAGGATCGCCAAAATGCAGAAAACATGTCATTGTCCAGAATGTTTAGATATCTATCGGGTGTTCAATGTGCGTGCACCAGAAGTCCGAGGCCGAATCAAAAAAGAAGGACAGAATCTTTATATCTCCTATCACCGAATTTCACAGTTGAGATACATTGTGATAAGAGATGTTCACTTGGTATCACGTCAGATTTACACTCGTAGATCAAAGCGAAAAAAAAGCAATACCGTAATTCGTCGTTCCATAAAAACCTTCTAAGCCTCAATGTTCCACTGTTTATGTTGTTGCACCACTGAAGACGACGCTGCATGTTGGGCTTCCATATTACTGTCCTATCATGGAAACCCAGCATATGAGCCTCAGTTCTGTTTTTGTGCAGACTTGCATTACCTGTCAATAAAACACTTCTGGGTGCAAGGTGTTAGCCTACAAACGGAATTTTCTGCATATCTATCTTTCGGAGATTATGTCCTATTATACTGTTCGATGAATTTGGTAGGTCATTTCTGCTGGGAAGACTTCTAATTGACCTCTTGCGCTTTCAATCTCTGTTTTTGGTTGAACGAATAGGTTTTCATCGTTTTTTTTTGGTTGAACAGATAGGTTTCCATGGGATGTCTACTTAAAATTACTTAACTTAACCTTACATTAATCTTGCCCCCCCCCCCCGAAAATATATTCTATATTCGCCACTGCACTGACTGTAGATCTTGGATGGTCCAGTATTACGCTCATGTGAGTGTCTGATCACATTCTTCTAAGCGATTTATATTCCATAGGATATCTATCCTCCCATCTGTAACTACCAAAATTGAAATTCGATGTTTAAAAATTCTAAATCTTTAAAATTCGATTAAATTCGGCTATCAGAAATAAATTTAGATTTTGACCTTTTAAAATTTAAGTGTACAAATAGTAATGGTGAATTGGTTGGAGAAATATCATTATTTGATAAATAGAGAGCTTCAAAACTGCAAATGTAATATAAAATGTCAGATTTAACTCAGACAAATACAGTAAAAATTAGATAATATTAATTATCATTATTTATTTGTGTTATGTATATTTTTGTTTATTCAGATATATTATTTACATTAATAACTTTTAAATGATTATTTTGTTTTCATCCTAATATTTGTAACAACAATTTTTGCTTTGTAATTAAAAAACAATCAGCAAAATGTTTTAATTATTGCAGGACTAACAGCATATTTTTAATAAATGAAACTTGGAATTTTTAAATACCATTTTTTTGGTTTTTTAATCAAGGAAGAAAAACCAATGATTCTATAAATACTTTAAAATTTTGAATAAAGTTAATGGTTTTCCTCAGCAACATTTTAATGTCACTTTTCCAACATGATTTGGAGCTTTGCAAAGTGTCTACGGTATCTATTTATATTTGCCTTCTTCTCTGAGAACAGCACTCACCCATCCTGTTGGTGATTCAAAAGCCGCAAGAGAGAGTCATTAACACTGCTGTATGTCGCCAGGGAATCAATAATTGAAGTGACACAGTTTCTATAACGACCTCATTTACTTTCGGTGGAATCGACACAGCGGCTTCACTTGGGTCAAGTCCTCATGGGCAACGAAAATTTGGTAATACTGGCATTAAAGAAATGATTCTGAAACATGACGCACAAAGTTTACTTCAAAATCGTAATAGAGATTTAGGAAACAAAATTTAACTTCAGTTAGAATCTATATTATTAAAATCTTTTATTTCTCAGTCTGTCTGTCTTTCTGTCTTTCTGTCCGGCGCAATTTTCTGTGAGAATGGAAAATAGAAATAATTTTTACAATGAAACATCCGCGACAGGAATCGAACCTGCAATCTTCTGATCCGTAGTCAGATGTCTTATCCATTAGGCCATAGGGACTACAACTCTCTTCATATTGTTTTTTGACTTATATCTCCTTTCCTTAGGAATGTATTCCTAAGGAATGTATTCAACCTTTTTATTGAATCTCAAGATTGTTTATTTATTTCCCATCCGTTAGTTTATTTGTAATTCGAAACTGACAATTAGCACTATAATTGCCAAAACGTTGCAATATTTTAAATATTCTTACTTAACCAAATTCTATGTGATATTGAAAAATATGTGCATATACACGGCAGATGCTGGAGTAAAGAAAACAGAGTAAAGAAAGAAAGAAGCCTCTTTTTATGAGGTGGAATACTGAAAAATCACTATTTGTAACTCACAAACCATCAATATTTGGAACTCAAAAGCCACTGAAAAGTGACAATTACACTATAAATGAGAGTCAAAAAAGAAAGAAGCAGTACTTCTATTAGCTAGAATACTGAAAAAACACTATTGTAGCTCAGAAACCACTGAAAAGTATCAATCTATATTACTGAAATCTGTTATTTCTCTGTCTGTCTGTCTGTATGTCCGTAGCAATTTTCTGTGAGAATGGAAAATAGAAATAATTTTTACAATGAAACATCCGCGACAGGAATCGAACCTGCATCCTTCTGATCCGAAGTCAGACGTCTTATCCATTAGGCCATGGGGACTGCAATTCTCTTCATATTGCTTTTTGACTTATCTCTCCTTCCCCTTCCCCCATCAATAAGGAACATTCAACCTTTTTTTTTGAATCTCAAGATTATTTATTTATTTCCCATCCGTCAGTTTATTTGTAATTCGAAACTGACAATTAGAACTATAATTGCCTAAATGTTGCAATATTTTAAGTATTCTTCCATAGCCAAATTCTATGTGATATTGAAAAATAAGCGCGTGTACACGGCAGATGTTAGAGTAAAGAAAACAGAGTCAAGAAAGAAAGAAACACCCTTTTTATGAGATAGATTACTGAAAAACACCATTTGTAACTCAAATACCTGGAATCACGTCAAAGTTAAGAACTTACCAAAGAACGAGATTGTCGATAACATCAATCGAGTAATAAGTCAAAGAATACAAGGTGAGACTAGAGAGTATTTAAGTGAGAATAAAATTGATACTTGTGATAATCCACAACACGAACATCTCTATCTGCCTGAATATTTGAACTCATTGAATCTCAGCGATTCGTCAACATCGTTTGTCATTAAAGATTGGATCTCCAATAATGTTGTTGCAAAAAATCAATCCCAAGTTTGGACACTGCAACGGAACTCAACTTAAGTGCCGTTCATTCGATAATGATCTCATAGAAGCCGAAATTATAACAGGAACTCACAAAGGAGATTTTGTTTTCATCCATAAGATGTCTATGAAACCAAACGATAATCTACTTCTATTCACTTTCACAAGAAAGCAATTTCCGATCAGGCCTTCTTACACGATGTTTATCAATAAAGCTCAAGGACAGACTCTAAATAAAATTGCCATCTATTTGGAGAACGTTGTCTTCACTCCCACACAACTTTATGTCTTTGAGTCACAAGTCATCAGAATTTGGTTATCTTAACTCGAAAGAATAGTCACAATCAATTCGTCACCAAGAATTTCGTATACAAGCTACAATCTTCATTCATCATCTATATCAACAAACATCCATCTCAACATATCTCTTCTTCAAATATCTATATTGATCAATTTGCACACGGGTAATGGTTGTCATTAAGAAAAGAGATTCAAGAAAGAAAGAAGCACTATTTCTAAAAGATAGAATACTGAAAAATCACTATTTGTAACTTAAAAACCAATAGTCTTTGTAGCTCAAAAACCACTGAAAAGTATATCTATATTACTAAAAGCTTTTATTTTTCTGTCTGTCTGGTGCAATTGTTGTAATTTGTGAAAATGGAAATAATTTCTAAAAATTCACTACGGTAATCGAACATGCTCCGAAGTTAGACGTCTTAGCTATTAGACCACGAGGACTACATTCTAATCTCCATAAAAAATAAAAATATATCATAGATATGATTCACTCACTGGTTCTAGAAGCAGTCGTGGATTGACAGAATATAAACATCAGAAATTAAATTAACCTTCATGCGCTCGCGCGGACGGCAAATTGGCCGTCATTTTGTAATTTTGCGCTCCTTTTTTTCCCCAACGACAAGAGCCGGGTGAGAGGGGCATGTATTCACAAATTCAGCCTTCCTCTGCTAGCTGCCAATGTAAAACAATGAAGTTAGTCGTTTTCGGAGACTCAGTTCTTATCCAAAGTCCAGGAAGTCAGTTGACGGCCAATCTGCCGTCGGTGCGAGCGGAACCGCGAATTTTTCTAACGGCACAAAACTTAAAATGTAATTAAACGTTTCGTTATTTTTCACTATAATTTCGCTTTTTATTTACTTTATAATACTTTAGATTTTGTTATGTTTATCTCTTCTTATTTCTTAACAGTTTTTTAACCTTTCTTTCATCATCTTTCTTTCTTCCGCTCGCGCCCTCTATTGTCACACTTCCGCTCGCAACGACGGCAATTTGGCCGTCAATGATTTTTCACAATTTCCAGCAATTTCCTTCGATCAAATAGCATATTTTTGATATTTACGTTAGTAAAGAGTATCAAGTTAAGTTTAGTTCTAGTCAGCTTCTCTGTAGTATTTATATTTTTTTGTTTCAAAAAAAAAAAAATGTCATATGTTTTTAAGAGTACTATTTTTTTTTAACAAAGATTACTTGTCAAAATTGAGCATACGATATTGTGTTTATGTTCATTTATCATAAATATCCAAAAATATGCAATTTGATCGAAGGAAATAGTTGGAAATTGTGAAAAATCAATGACGGCCAAATTGCCGTCCATGCGAGCGGAAGTGTGACGCTAGAAGGCGCAAGCGCATGAAGGTTAAAAAAAAAAAAAATTTAGTTTTTACTTGATGTAATTTGTGTGTGTGTTTTTTTAATAAATAAAAAGTTGTTTTCCGTTACATATGCGGAGGCTTCCGGAGCGAAGCGACGGGTACCCGACTAGTTACCTTTATCCAAATATTTAAAAAGCGATTGCGCACATATATGGATTCTTATGTAAATCACTATATATTTTTCATTTTATTTCCTAAGTAAATTAATCTTGGTTTGCTTTCGTTACGGTATTAATATTTCATGAATTTAATATTTTCCCCAAAGTAACAAAAGATGAAATGCATTGTAATTGTTATGACAAAGCAATGGAAAGGTCCTCTCAACAGTTGTTGCTGAATTCAATACTAAACATCCTGCAAAGGATCCCATTCTATTATTTGTAAATATGAATTATTTGCAATCTATAAATTATTTTTCGATGGTTCCAAATTTTTGCAGCATCATACAGAAAAATAATCATATACACTCATGGACAAAAAAATTAGCGCACCAAGAAGGAGTCGTCAAAATGAAACGAAAATTTACATACGTAATGACTACTTTGATATAAGTAAATGATAAGAAAATCAAAGAAAAAGGATAATTTATTTCAGAGAAAAAGGCAAAAGAACGGAGGAGTTAATACTCCGTTGGACCCCTATAGCGCGAATGCACGATGCGATACGATCGGGCATTGAGTCATACAAGTTCTGTATGATGTCTTGAGACATTTCGTTTCATATTTGCTGTAACCTTGCCTCTAGTTCATTCAAACTCGTGGGATGCCCAACTCGTCGTCCCAAATGATCCCAGATATGCTCGATTGGAGACAAATCTGGGGATCGGGCAGGCCAAGGAAGGGTAGTAACAGTGCGGAGACAGTCTTGTGACACTCTTGCGGTATGAGGCCGAGCATTGTCTTGTTGAAAAATGGCTCCTGGGAGCCGTCGCATGAGTGGCAACACATGTGGTTGCAGGATTTCATGAACATACCGCTGGGCTGTCATGGTGCCACGGAACAATACTAGGGGTGACCGTGTATTGTAGGCAATGGCACCCCATACCATCACACCAGCTGTGGGAGCGGTGTGTCGCTGTACAGCAAAGGCAGGATTGAAGCGTTCACCACGGGCTCTCCACACACGAACACGATTGTCATCACTGCCGAGATTGAATCTGGATTCGTCGCTAAAGACGACCTGGTTCCATTCCGCTGCAGTCCAGTTTCCTCGTGCGCGGCAAAACTCCAAACGGAGGCGTCGATGGGTGGGCGTCAAGGGCAGCACACGTAATGGGTGCCGCGATACCAACTCTCCTTCAGCCAGGCACCTTCGTATGATTCGAGAAGACACAGCGGCCCCTAGTGAAGGTGCTACCTGTGCCTGGTTGACGGCCGATGAAGCAGTTGGCTGTATGCGTGCATTTCTGACTATGTGGCGGTCTTCTCGACGACTGGTCTGTCGAGGGCGTCCTGAGCCTGGTCTTCGTGTACATGACATCTCTCGGGTCCACTGGCCCCAACACCTCCTCACAACACAATCAGAGCGGCATAATGGACGAGCTACTCGCCTAGCTGACCACCCAGCTTCCATCATCCCGACGATTCTCCCTCTCTCAAACTGCGACAACTGCGTATACTGTCTTCGAACACGGCGTAATGGCATGTCTACCTCAGCTCTTCCTTTGTAAATGATTCAGCACACTCAAACAAGCTTTGGTTATCTGTTTTATACTCCACAGAGTACGATGTTCAACGCCCTCTACCGGCTATACGTAATGCGCAATCACGCTGCATTTCTAATCATTTGCATATCTCCCCGACATGTACCTTCATTGAAAGTTTCGTTACGATCCCGCAATTATTTCCTGGTGCGCTAATTTTTTTGTCCATGAGTATATATCATATATATAGATAAATTTGATATCAAAAGAATTAATGTACTTTTATAATTGAATTCAAAACTAAAAAATTAAAAAAAAACACCAATTTAAAAATACAAAATTAGATTTTAAAATTTCATATAAATATATTTTATATTTTAAATGTCTGCTATTCTAAAATGTACAGACAATTGCAATCATTTTATTATTAAAACATTTTATTATTAAATCAATATTAATATTATAATAATATTATATTGTATATATTATATTATTTTATTATTAACAGCCTATTAATTTAGTAATAACATTACTAATCCTTAACAATCAAATCTTTAACAATAACCAATATGCTTATCAAAATAATAGTAGTACAACTAAAATCCTATATAATTTGAACAATAATATAAATAAAAACTTAAATGACGGAAAAATAACGTATATTGCATTAATAGATTTTAGTAAAGCATTTGATAACGTTAATCATTCTGTTCTCTTAAAAAAATTAGAAAACTATAGAATAAGAGGTAATGTACATAACCTATTGAAAAACTATCTTGAAAACGGAAAATTGAAAATAAAAATTAACGATAACATTAGTAAAACTTATAATATAAAAAATGGTGTATCACAAGGCTGAAATTTGGGACCTATTTTATTTATATTGTACATAAACTCTATATGCAAGTGCATTAAACACTCTTCAATTTATATATATGCAGATGATATTTTAATATTAAATAGTAACAGAAACCAAGAAAATGTTTTCGAACTTCTTCAACAAGACTTAAACAATACATCTAAATTGTCTTTTAATAATAAAATGACTATCAATCATAAAAAAAAAGATTATGGTTATTAAGAATAAAAACAAAAAATATATTATAATAAATCTTTTATTTTACATGAATATTAATGGTGTAACATAAATAACATAAATTCAATTAAAAGTAATGACTGTAACTGTAATACTGTTGATTATGTAAATAATCAAAAGTATTTAGGTGTTCTTATCGATGATAATTACAATTGGAATTTTCAGTATAACTATATTGTTAAAAAACTACATACTTTAACTTATATGTTTTATCATTTAAAACATATTTACCCTTTAAAGCAAAAGCTTATAATTTATAAAACAGTAGTTGTTTCTAGTTTTTGTGTATTTAAAATTATTTGTTTAATCTGGGGTCATACTGTTTTGAGATCATAAGAAGTGCTTAATTAACTCTGGTCTCAAATTTGTAACAAGATGCAGATGTAGATGGATGAACTGTAAACTATTTTAGACATTGCACTTAAAAGTGATTATTAATTCCTTATTTTTGATAGTAAAATATAGGTATTTTGATCACACCTACCATTTCATTTGAATATTGATATTATTATATTGACCTACATGTAGAATTTTAAATTTCTCCATTGAATACTTATCCTAAAATTAAATTCTATTACGTATCAGGATACAATGGGCATAGACTAATTATTGAAATTCGAGCTTTTTCCATTCGAATTAATTCTCATTCAAAACACTAAGAACTTAAAAGACGTCACTTTTATTCACTTTAACATCCGTAAATTATATTTGCTATTTTTCTTCTTAAGAAAATCTCTCATTTCTGATTGAGTAGGTTAGTTGGATTTGTATGATTTGTTATATTAATAAAATTTCTTTTGGGGTCTTCTTCCCTTCGTTGTTTGCGGTCAAACTTCAACATTGCACTCAACTAAATACCAGTCACATACGAAGTCACAATCAAAGGTGAGCTTTTATTTTTTTATTTTTTTTTAGAGTTTTCAATTGGTAGAAAGCTTGGTATTATCTGAAATTTAAAAATCTGCTTTGATTGATATACAAAATATAAGTAATTTTAAACAAATAAATGTATAATAATTCAGTAATACAAAAATTTATTTTTCTGTAAGCAGCTAACATGACAGGAGTAGAACATTATTCTGCTATGGAAATTTAGGTTTGGAATATGTACAACAACCGCGAAGTCTTATTACTGCTCTCCTATTTAAAAGTAGATAGTATTGAACGTCAGTTGAAATTATATCCTTCTGTCCATAAATATTGTAGTCAATAATTAAGAATTTTCAAGAAACAATGCACGTGTAATATGGATTATGTTTCCTTAGGAATTGTAATTATCTTACTTTTAAATTAATGAACGTCACAATTGCTCAATAAGTATTTGAAAATTTATTTTTATTTTTGTATTTTTTGACTCTCCATTCTTTGTAGCTTAATCGATAACATTTCCTTTTAGAAACTCTTCCATAATTCACCTTCTCAAACCCACAACCAGATTGATTTCGTAGACAAATGTCTAAAATCTACCCTTACTGTTTTTATTTCTCACTTTGCATACTCTCGTGTAATCAAAGGCAACTCAACATATTTTCATTTTTGCCAATTTCAATTTGTCTCCTAATGTCTTTTTATAATCTCTCATATCTGTGCTCTGAATCGCATCCTTCATCTGATTACCATTTACGTACATACAACCACGTTAAATTTATAGTTTCTGATTGCATTCCGTTTAATTTATTTCTTCTTTTAGCTTGCCTTGTTGCGGAATTAATGATTTTAGATTTTATTGC
This sequence comes from Thereuonema tuberculata, assembly GCA_023159025.1. Taxonomy (NCBI): domain Eukaryota; kingdom Metazoa; phylum Arthropoda; class Chilopoda; order Scutigeromorpha; family Scutigeridae; genus Thereuonema; species Thereuonema tuberculata. Next base: position 216,450,104 of record JAFIDM010009631.1, on the reverse strand, counting down.
TGTGGATCTCTCCGTCCAAACCAATTACCCAACTCACACTCACAAGTTTATAAACTCTGTCAGCTTCCTATATATTCTCATTAAATTAAATTATTTTTCTTTAGATGCGAGTAGAAAGAATTTTTCTAAAACTTTGACAATATTAAAAAACTTCAGCACTCATGATAAAATTCATTGAAACAAAATTCATATATATTTTAATTCATATCTAAAAACATTTAAAAAATAAAAATATACTTAAAAAAGAATTAGTATATACTGTATATATATATACACACATACAGAGGGGTCCAGAACTATGTACTAACTCTTAGACGTACAATTCTTGCGCGCCATAGTTTCTTTCAATAGTGTAGTTCAGTAGTGTAGTTCTTAGTGAAATTCAATGATGAGGATTTTGCAGGGAAATTTGTCTGGTCTGAGGAGGCGCAGTTCAAACTGAACAGTTCTGTAAACCGCCACAACTGTGTGTACAGGGCTCGTCTCAATCCCTACGTTTACGGAGACAGGGAAGTGAATCTACCAGGTGTTAATGTGTGGTGTGGTCTATCAACTCGCGGATTGATCGGCCCTTTCTTTTTTGAAGCAACTGTAACTGGTGAGACGTATCTCCATAAGCTGCAAACATCGCTTTTCTTTGCCATTCGAGAGATGTTTGGCGATGAGTATTTTACCTACAGCAAGATGGTGCTCCATCAAACTACCATCGCGATGTCAGGGAGTAGGGGAGACCGGGGCCAAGTGGACCTAGGGGTAGAGTGGACCGTTGACTTTAGTAATTCGTGTAGACGCTAGAATGCGCCAAAAATCGGAAAGAAGGTTGTTGCTATTGTGGCGCTGCTACCACAAAAGCGTCAGTGAATTCGGCTTATTGGTGACAGTGAGGTGATCGATTGTTTTGTTTTTGTCTAGGTAAGTAAATGTTTAGTGTTGTTTTTACTTTAATATTGCCGTTCAGCAATGCATTGAATAACATAACCGTAATATTCATATTGAAGGTGGTAATCTAAAGATCATTTTAAGCTGTAGTATGAATTGAATACTTAAAGTGGTCGATAGTTACAACTGAAGGAAACTCCAAAAAGGCGATGGGGCAGAGTGGACAGAACGACACGGGGCACATTGGACCAGTGGTCCACTCTGCCCCGCTGTTTTTACACAAAATATTTTGGCACTATACATTATATTTTTTTTCTATATTATATATTTATTAGGCCTATAATATTATATTGTATTATATTATTACATATTACATTTTTTTGTATATTTTTTTACGTAGGCTATTATATATTGTGTGTAGCCTATATTATTAAAGGATATTACCCCTTTAGTAATTCCTCTCAGCAAGTACCGTAATAGAGGAAGACTTCGTGCGAAGGCATCTTAATCTTCGAAAATAGTCAATTTACACATTTAACTGTTATTAAATTCTAAATAAAAACTATGCAAACTGTCACGTTGAGGAATTGGCAACATGACACGATTAAAATCTTGGTCTCTGAGGGAATATATTTTGATTTTTAATAATTGTATTGTTGTAATTATGTATTTGAATTTTTGTATTTGGTAAAGTCTTGTATATTATTATCGTGATATTTCATGGTTAAAGGTTAGTTTAATGGTTTGAGCTTATTTAGAAAACAATATATGCGAAAGAAAAAGAAAAACTTCGAAAAAACAGTTGTGCGTTGATTGAGTGATCACGTGGTTTTATCTGTTTCGTTTTCCCATGGGAATAAAAAGGAGAAAAGATAAGTACACTCTGGCGGGAAAAATCAGATCAGTTGATGAATCTGAAACACACGGGCAAAAAGTACACCCAATCAGTCTAAACATTTCATGAGAGGGAGCGTATTCTAAAACACACACAATTACATCCCTAAGTGAACTAACACAATTTTCAGTAAGTGAAACTCTAAATTAAATATAAATTCTATACACACTTTGTTACATTAAAAAACATTAAAAAATGGCATAAGTAACAATATAATCTTAATAATCCTAATAGAGAACAAAAAAAGGTCAACGGCAATACTGACGAATACGCCAGTAAAAAAAGCTCTGCTAGAAGAGCAACGAAAATCTAAAGAAAGAAAAGAAAGAGTAGCAACGAAAAACATGACTCGGCCAACAGTTTCTAAAAGCAACATAAACAAAAAAAACAAATAGAAGCAAAGGAAAAGGGATAAAGAGGAAACAATTACAGATGATTAGTGATGATGAAGATGATGAAGATGATGAAGATGCTGTGTGGCTCTCCTGTTTGAAGAACTTTAAAAAAAGCAAACGATGGCAGGAGTGGATTCAATGTACACAGTGCAAGAGATGGGTCCATAGTTCCTGCTTAGCCTATGATATTCGGGGTTTATTTTACGAATGCCTCAACTGCAAAGAAGATTTCTCTAGTGAAAGTGATTAATTAATTCAATGTAAACCTATTTGATGTTATTCATTTACGACTTTCAACTGCATAATGATAATTTTAAATTTTCACTTGAATATGTAATACCTTAGGTAGTCTATGTTAAGTTAAACTTTATTTCATGATATCCTAAATGGCACGTTATTTTATATTCAATAAAAAACTTACTTTAAATGTTGTTATTCTTACCCGGACCAACGTGCCCCATGGGGTGGTCCAGCCGTGGTGGTCCAGCCGTGGTCGGGGCAGATTGGACCACTCTACCATTTTTGCTTTGCGAATTAATACCAATTTTATTTATGAATATAATGAAATGAAATCAAGTATTTATATTCTTGAATAGTTCCCGATTCTGACAAAAAATAAATGCAATGGAAAATCTCTTAACAAAAAAAAAGAAAAAAATTCCACAAAAAAAAGGGGACCGCTCTGCCCCGGTCTCCCCTACTTGGATGCCACTGTACCTGGACGATGGTAGGTCGCAGAGGTGCCATTGAGTACCCACCATGGTCTCCAGACCTATCACCACTGGACTTCTACCTATTGGGGACCTTGAAGAATGAAGTTTATGGGCAAAAGCCAGCTCTCTCTCTCTCTCTATATATATATATATAAATATATAATATATGTGTGTGTGTGTGAATTGTTATTTTGTATACTAATGCTTTTAGTATTGTCCACGTTTTTACAAAAATATATATTCTCATCTTAATCTCAAGCCCTTTTTCCAATCTTCCAATCAGGTTTCTAAAAAGCCTGTTTTTTAAAATATACAATGCCTTCTATAAACAATATTGATCAACATGTGTCCTTACCTAGATGTTAATCAGTAACATATATCCCTTATTTTAGATAATAACTTTGGTATGAACGGAACCGTTTTTTGGGAGGTATTATGTAAAGTTAATAAGACATCCTTTGGTATTCATAATTCAGGAGGAGGACCAATGAAAATTTAAATTAATTTATTCTAATGTCTAACAACCAATCGAAAGCATTAATTACAAATGCTATTCATTTCACAATGTGAAAATTTGGAAGGTTAAATCAAAGTAAATCGAAGATTTAATTCGTTGTTGTGTACTCCCAAACAAATCGCTTGGATAAAAAAAATCCCTAATCGATAAATTACTGTAAATACAAAGTTTTTAATGTTGAAATTTTATTAACTACTGATATTTACCAAGAAAAAGTTCTTTTTGGTTTAATTTGTTTTGATTTCTTTTATATAATTAAAATGAATCCGTTCAACCGATCAAACCAAAAAAATTCAGTTTAATTAATTATAAAGGGAAAAAACGAAAAAGGAGGAAAAAATAATGTATTACATAAAAAAATCTTTTTTTTTATAACTAAATAATTTGATTTGATTCTCACGAATATTTCTTGTCTTCATTGCACCAAAGGAAATTCTAAAAATTATTAAATTTATATTTTTTAATAAAACAATTGCGAATTAATAAACAATCTGTAAATGTAAATAAAGTAATGAAACAAATAAAATAATAAATATATCATTCTGTAGTAAATATTTAATCACATAAAGGCGTTTACATTAGTTAGTTTATATTTGTTATTAATTCCGGTGAATGTGTGGAAGAAGCGAGGTGTGGAGGAGAGCGAAGAATATGGCTTTGATTTTTCGGGCTGCTTCCCAACCCCTCAACTCAAAATGAAGGCGCTCGTCATCACGTGCTTTAATCTTTCAGCCAATCGCGTACCACTTCGATTGCGTGCAGCAACACTCCAAACAGTAGGAGCGTGTCCTCCTCCTATGCCACACGGCAGAGCTCCGAACCACTTGGAATACGTTCACTTGCTTCCGTTTTATACGTCCGTCGGCTCCCTCCCTTCTCCGCGAGGTGAGGTAGTGTCCTCTTTACTGATTACGGCACTCGTCAGTCTTAGATAACATTACTGAGGAGATAATACATGGCTGGAGATATCAATAGCTCTAGGCTTTTATTAGTGGTAGTGTTAGTGAGTTGTTCTTAACCCTTTCACTGCCACTAGGACGATGGATTCAATCAGCGACTTAGACTGTGGCTTTTACAGATCCTCCTACACCTGCCAGGTGTGTTGGACTTTACTACTTCTTCAGTCAGCTCTGTGGGAAGTTACGTCAACAATGAGTCAATGAAATCGTAGGATTTAATCATTATAAAATCTATAAATCTTGTTAGTTAATCATTCATCGCTAATTACGTCAAAAACTTACTGCAATACTGCATTGACTGAAATGTTGAAATTAAGCATTTGTTTTAAACACGTTCCCTTTGTTTGTAACAAATGACCTAACGAAAATAAAAAAACAAAAACAAAAATCAGTTAATAATAAAAGTTGTCTGCATATGGACTTTAAAAACTACTCATCTTGCGAATCAATGTGCAGCCATCGAAACTAAAACAAGCAATAAAAAATTCAACAAAAAAATGAAGAAATTCATGTATTGGCATTCCGCAGGTCTCAAAGAAATTTTCGGAGCGGATTTAAAGAATAAATAAGTGCATAAAAATACTCATAAAATAATATCAATGTTTGAGACCAAGTGTTTATACCAAGTGACATCCTACAATAGCTGTTTCACGCCTCATTGGCGATCGTCAGCTAAGAATAGTCAGCAGAAAACAGCGAAGAATGTGAAACAGTAAACACTTGGTCTCACCCATTGATATTATTTTATGAAAATTTTTAAGCGCTTTTTATTCTTTTAATAAACTCCGAAAATTCATTTGAGGCCGGCGGAATTCCGGCATATAAATTTTTTTTGGTGAATTTTATTATTGCTTGTTATAGTTTCACATTGATTCCCACGATTGTTTCTATTATCTTCTGTACCGAGACCTCGCTGTTTACTCGTGACTACCCCTAGCTGACGATCGCCAAAGAGCGTGAAACAACTGTCCTAGGATGTCACTTACAGAAGCACTTAAACCCGTTGATGTTTAAAATCGACTTTATTTAAAGATCGTAATTCTAACTGTACAGTTATTGTTAGATCAATATCTTCACTGATAAATCATTGTACTGTTATAGTCATTATTGAAGATTTTCACAACATTGAGTGGCTTTGTTTCCTTCACTATCCATTGTCTCCATATCTACATCATTTCATGACAGTCTAGTTTTACGCAACTATCTTTCGAGGACTCTCGTTCATCATCGACATATTTACGTTGTTCATATCCTCTATATTTAAGGTTGAGGTATACGAGATTGCTTGTTGGAGGTTTATGAGAGATTATAGAGGAGTGCATATTGTTACGACTGCAGCTCCTAGACACAGAGGTGTGTACAGTGCATGGAGTATGATAGTTGGGGCTCATGTGGGTGAGCTACCTTGAGATTTGGGACTACGCATTGGCCGATCAACAGATGTCTTCGGAAAATTTTGAAGATTTCTTGGCCATCTAAAATCTGCAATAATGCTCTATTGGATCTCGCGGGCGAGGAACCAATAGAGACGCAAGTCGAAAGGCGCAAATGGAGATAGATTGGACATACCCTCAGAAAACCAGTGAAGAGTATCGAACGGCAGGCTCTTGAATGGAATCCACAAGGTCATCGGAGGGTGGGACGCCCGAAGGGTTTATGGCGAAGAACCATACGGAGGTGGAAGGCTACGGAAAATCCTGGAATGAAGTTAAAGCTATGGCTGCTAACCATGTGAGATGGAGGAAGTTCACAGAAGCCATATTCTCCACTAAGGTGCGAAAGGATTAAAGAAGAAGAAGATTGGCCGACCTACTCTATCTGTGCCATTTACTATCTCTATAAATTGGCGACACTTTAACATAAATAGTAAATTTAAATTTCTCTCTAATAATCCAGGATAGAGTTTTTCTTTATGTCTTTTGAACAAAGAAAATAAAGAATTTTAGAAATAAGTAAAAGATTTTTCCAACCTTTAATTTAATTCTGATTTCTTATTCTTGGCGTATTCCAAACTTATATTTCTTTTATTTGAGTCCTTACTTAATTTCTTCGAGAAACTTAACATCTTTAAGACATATTTTTGTAATTTTTTTTCCTTAAAGTTCCTGACAATGAATGTGATTCTAAAAAAAAAAAAAAAAAAAAAAAGAAATTACAAAAAAAACCTACAGTCTACTTTCTTTAACATGTTATTTCTTAAAATTTCTTTATTTGTTGTTCTTTTTATAGTTTTTTTAAAGTCTGAAAACGTCAAACTCGAAAACCCTCCATTTCATTTCAAATTAGAATATCTGTAGAATACAAACAATATGAAAGTTTCATAATCTGAAAAATTAATTCAATTTGATTTACTTCAGTCGTCTAAATGGGATTAATATTAATAATATCAAAAAAATTAATTAATGGAAATTAATTAATTAATGTAAATGTGTCAAAAAATGTATCAAAAAATTAATGGAAATTAATGGATAATCTAAAAGGGATTAAAAATTCACTGCTTAAGATGATTACAGAAAGTAATAAAAGAGCATAAATCCATTGTTTAGATTCCAATGTTTTCTAGGAGAATTCTTGCTGCATCTCGCGCTTATTTTTCAACAAGGACCTACTTGGAAAAAGTTTCCAATTCAAAAGTTAGATCTTCAGTACTTGCATACTAAACTGCAGTAGCTCCATCCAGGAGTTCAAAAGTTAATAGTGGGGATACTTAGCCAACTGACTAATTGTATGATTACTTTTATTTGTTTTTCTGGAGCCTTTACAGAATTTATTTTCGAATTAAAAAAAATGGAATTTTTTTTTATATTTAGAGCAAATATCAAAAATGCAATTTTGCTATATTAAATTTAACGATACATTTTAATAAAAAGAGAAAATTATTGATTTTCCTTAATTTTCTCCTTTACTGACGATTTGTTAGAAAATATCATCAATTTCAGAATTATGAATAAAAAAATTGTTTATCACCAAACAGCTTCTGTTCTACTCATTAATTCTATTTATTCTGTTCTATTTATTAAATTTATTTATTATTTTATTATTATTTATTTATTAAATCGTAGTGTATTTATTAAATGGATTTATTCTATTTCCTACTAAGTTTGCTAATAGTTGATTTTAGTAGTAAGTGTTTTATTCGTATTCTTAAGTAATGAAATAGACAGAGATTTTCATTAAAACATGGAGTTTCGCTTTAAGACATGTTTGTTTTTCTATCATCTTTTATCTCAAAATGATATAAATGCACATGTTTTCCAGAATTTCCTGAATATTAATCATTCACTGGATTGATCTTCAATGAAACATGAAATCTGGCAAGGTCACTAAAGTATAAAGATCCTCCCTTGTTCTCCGCTTGCAGATAAAAGTACCTTAAGTAGGACGACGTAAGGAGTCGATGAATTTCTCCACAGTAACTCCACAAATGTATCAGCCATTAAGATTAACTGTTTATCGCGTAATAGGAGTGGGAAGCATCATTAACAGTAACTTTGAAAAAGTTCTCAAAACGTTTTAATCAAAGCAATTTAAGAGAAGCAAATTATTCTGCTTATAAATTCTAAGAATTTCTTGGATGAATAAAATTATTCCATCGAGTCAAAAGCAAGTGCTTTTAACCCATATTGCAGTTTTTAAATAACCACCTCAATTTAAAATATCTCTCCATTTTGAAGTAACAAGGAATATTTATTTTCGAAATCAATATTCCTTTACAACGCAAAGTCCAATTTTCAACAGTTCTTTGCTGATAAAACAAAGCTTTCAAAGAGCGTCTTGTACTTCAATTTTTTTAGAGATTGGAGAGGGAGTCAAAATCAAAATATTCCTCATCATAAATAATGTAATTCTTAATCCTCTCGATGTGTATTCTTGAAATTAGATATATAAATATTCGAAAGGTCATTATTAAGTTCCTCTATAGTTTTAAATTGTGGCAATTTTAAATTGCTTAAATTAGAGAATGTTTCATTAAAAAAAAAACTGTCTAACACTGAGAGCAAAGTGATAAGGTGCATCATCAAGGTGCTGAAACATCAAGGTTCTAACAGATTAATTAGAAGAGGGGAAAGAGCTCTTTACCATCACCAGATTTCACTGTATTAGTTTTATTTTTATGGGAGACTTGTGAAGTCTGTGTTAATTCAAGAAAACCTCGTAGTTTACATAACTGCGGAATAGAATAACTATTGGGGTTCAGGGCATTGCTACAAATCAACAGCAAAACGTATTTGAGAATATCAAAAGTGAGTCCATCAAAATTAACAATATCTAGAATAAAAAAATGAAAAAAAATTTCACTTATCTTCTTTACAGATTAATTTTTATAATTTAAAATTACATAATTGAAGTTATGACGATTTTTTTTTACTTTTATCCGTATGGTTTATTACATCGAAATTTGCGCATGTAGTTGGTAAGAATTCCTATAAAAAAGCATGATATGAAACAATGATTTTTTATCAAAGTCTTATAATTCATATTAATCTCTTCAGTAATCTATATTACTAAAATCTTTTATTTCTCTGTCTGTCTGTCTGGCGCAATTTTCTGAGAGAATGGAAAATAGAAATAATTTTTACAATG
>JAFIDM010009631.1:216408739-216430127 GCA_023159025.1 Thereuonema tuberculata | reverse complement strand
CAATGTTTTTGATTGAAAAAGCCTCTTGCATGTTTAAAGTCATAAAATTCAATGGGATTATTTTCTAATACATCGCAGAATATGAGTCAAATAGAAATTCAAAAATAATATAAATGCCATCGTCAACAACAGGTTTTGCAAAATATGAATTATCTGATTCGCCATAATGAAATTTCTTCAACCAATTTGGGGATTGAACAGAATTAATGTAAAGGATAAATTTATAAAGTATTTTGCTCTTAAAGGTTGCAAACTTCATTAAAATTTGTCACAAGTTATAGTTTTTAAATAGAAAATCATACACTTACAGTGATCAAGAACTGTATTTGAAGAGCTTCTTTTCTTCTTGAAAAGAAAAGCTCCATTTAGTGCTAACACAATTACTCCATTAATTCCATTCCTTGAAAATATTCAAGAATACAGTAATTTTAACTTGATTTAATTAGAAATCTTAAAAAAAATGCCTTAATTTGTTTTCTTCAGCCAAATAACAATAACTCAATTGATTAAAGTTTGTTTTGGAGATATTACGAAAGAAGGTTTATCATTATTACAGCCAATGTTTTATTTATGGAAAGTTGAATAGATAGAAATTTCCATTAATTAAAAACTTGACTGAAATTACGAATACTAAGTTAAAATTATTTAATTACAAATTTCTTCTAATGTTTTATTAAATAAGTTTGGAAAAATTTTACTTAAAAAAAAAAAAAAAAAAAAAAAAAAAAAAAGTATGGAACAATTTTTATACTAGAAATGATTTTTTTTAAGCAGGAGATCTTGGAATCATCTGCTTCTTGATACATTTCAGGAATTCATTTTACAGAAATCAAAGAGGATTTTTTTTCCCGTAATTTCTTGAAGATTACTTTAAGATCAGTGATTCAAAGCTACATACCTTTCAGAATCTGCATTAATCGTTTTTCTGTTTGAATTTTATATGCAAATTGAAAGACGTCTTAATGCAAGACACTTTGGTTTAAAGTAATTAAAATCTTTGTCAATCCATTGGTTCTCACAGATGAAAATGAAACACGCGTTAATTCTCATCGATAAATTCAGCTTTAAAAAGCCCAAATAGTAAAAAGTAAAAGTTTCATAAAAACTTTAAAACCATTAATAGTTAGGAAAAAGGGAAATGAACAAAGAAGATTCTCCTCCATTGGATCTAGCACCAGTGCTATTGGGAAAACATGAGGAAACCGTATATCCCTTTAAGGGAATAGAATTGAGATTTTTTATTCACAATTCTATTATGAAGAATTTGGAAGAAGAATTTGGATGTAACGATCCAGTCAATTGATCCAGAAGATAAATAAGAAGAGAACTTGAGGGGTGGGGGAGGGGAAACCTTCGAAATCGAAGCAGCCATACTTTAATTTCAAGACAAGTGTAAATTTTTCCAAAGAAAAAAAAATTCCTTCTTTTTTTTTTTTTTCAAAGATTCCTTTCAAACATTGGTGGTTTACTTAATTAAATAAAGTAAATCAATAAAGAAATGATCAGAATTTAAGAATCATCTTGATGACAGTAACTCCGAAAAAGAAATAAAAAAAAAAGATTAAGATTAGGAAGAGTTAATTTTAGACGAAACTTCATTATTTTTCTGATCTTCAAAAATTTCTTCACGGTGTTTTTCTTCATTAAATCTTTAATTAAGCTTCAGTTTCACAACAATGCTTAGATACCCCTCACCCCATTCCCGCACTGTCGTTTCTGGCATTTCCTTCTAAATTGTTTCAAAAATAACCTTCGAAAATATCGTTTTTCGATTTGAATTCAGCAAGTTTTAACACATTGAAGAATTTCACCCGCATTGGTTTCTAGGAATTTTAAATTAATAAGAAATTCAAATTCAATAGTTATCTAAAGGAACGTGAAGCCTGTTTATAATTAGTTTTATTTTCATTACTATGGAGAAAATTCGGACACTAAAAAAATTATTAATATTGACAAATTTTATTTAAAAAGGTTAACCTCTTAAGCATTCTTTACAATGTGGTTTAAAAACATCCTTCGTGTGTTATCAGTAGTATTGACTACAAAATTATCCGTTATATGCCTTTTAATTAAATTAAATTCAAATAGTGCGATATTTATATGATTTCATTTATTTACATTCATAATTCTGTAGATCTTGGATTACGTTTTACAGAAGTGTTTTGTTTTACAAACCTTATTTCCTTCTATCTGAAGAATGATAATTTATACATCTTCTGAGAACTACTTTATTGTATACAATATTTCGATCGGTTTCAATTTTCCGATTTTCTTCAGGCGGAACAAGTTTAGTACATTCTCTAAACCTATTCTTATACTTTCGTAAAATTATAACAAACAAGAAGTTACAAGTCAGATTTGTAAATAACATAACAATACATATGGAAATTGGAAAAGATAAAATAAAGAATAAAGAAGTAGTTCTTCAGAAGTAGTATAAATTATCATTATTCAGATAGTAAGAAATAAAGGTTTGTAATTTAAAATATATGTATATTGCCAAAAAAAAAAAAAAAGCAAGAAGGAAGAGTTGAGTGATAGCAAGGGCATGCTTTAAATTTTTTTTGCAAATTATCTATATTGTTGTAGATTGTCAAATATTGTGATATATTACATATATATTGTTATATTAGTTAAATATTTGTTTTGTAACTAGTTGTTATAATTTTACGAAAATGTATGCGTAGGTTTAGAGAATGTACTAACTTGTTCAGGAAAATTTGAACCGATCAAAAAATATTGCATAGCATAAAGTTCTTATGAAGATGTAGAAATTATATTTATTCAGAAGTGTTTTAGATTTCATTTCTTAGAGTTCTTGTAACATGTCTTCTGAATAAAAATATATTTTCATTAAGGTTCTGAATTCAGTCAATAAAGGAATAGCATTAATTATATGTTCCTCATATGATTGGAATATTTAAAATTTTGAGTATGGGAAGTCTTAATACTTCACTTCAATATTTTTCTTTGTTATTTGTCTGTTCTTCCATTTGTGTACGCATCTTGCTAAAATCTGAAACGTTGCTTATTCATGATCCAACTAAAACATATTCGAGGGAGAAAAAAATGACCACTGGAATCCTCGCTAAAACACTGGAGTAATTTTTTTTAAATTTAGTACGTTGCTTAATTGTGGTCTAACGTGAAAAATCAGCACGATTATTTTGGTTTCTTCCAATCTCTTCCTTCAAATTTACCTTCCCTCCCCCCCAATTGGCGATATTATGATTTCCTTTGGTAACTTTGAAAGCAGTTTCTGCGTCAATTCAATTTCCTTTCTAGTTAATCTTAACGAACCATCTCTAAAACTTAGCGTAAAAATAAAAATGAAGTATATCCTTTATCAATTACATTAAAACTTACGAAGTTTTTCTCGATACTTAAGAATGCGCTATAAACGACGAATTAGTGATCGTAATACACCCCATCCGTTACAATCTTTCGGAAAACTTTGTTTGAATGTTTTGCTTATCATAGCTGAAAGAGACATAAAACATTTGTTCCTCTGTTACTCACTGCAATGGAAAGGATCAAAAAGTGTACGTGATAATACAGTCGGACCTCTATTTAACGAACCTCTATTTTGCGAACTTTTCTTTAGAACCAAGAACATTTTACTAATTTCTTCGTAAAATAACCTCCAAATAGCGAAATGCATTTTCTATTTAACGAACTTTTTCATGGTATCTATTTTTTTTTTCCTCCTCGAAATGTTTTTATAAGGCGCCAATCGCTGTCATTCTTTGCATTTCAACCAGGAAGTGCAATCCCCAGTCCACCCCATATCCCCCTTTCATCCTATGAGCGAAAAAACTTTCCAAAAAAAAAAAAAAAAACAAAAAAAAAAAACAACAACAACAACCCACCAGACAAAATTAACAGATTTTATTAGTAAAATTTAAGTACGCATGTGATAATGTATGCTTTTTGTCATTAAAATTATTCCTTTTTTTAATAATGTTTTTTGTTTATGTATTTTAAATCTGTTTTATATAGTTTAAAGTAATTTTAAAAGGTGAATCTCTATTTAACGAATTTTCCATATAACGAACTTTTTTTTCGGGATTTAGCGACTTTGTTAAATAGAAGTCCGACTGTATACGATTTATTACGGCTAGTGTTAATGCACAATAATATTGAAGCTAATGATAAGATTAATTAATAGCAAAATGTTCATTAATTCTTAGCGGCCTTCATCGGAATACAGTTGTAAGGTTCTTAAGACTCCTGTTGTCACAAAGTTCGCCTATACCTGGACTGTTATCCTTCGCTGAGCACTGGTCTTAACCCTGCTGATGAATAATTTTCTTCCCGATGAAGTAGTGGATTCCTTTACAGCCAAGGTGGTCCAAATGGCAGCCTATATAATCGTCTTTTCGTCCAACTTCTTTCTTTGCAACTGCTTGGGTTTAATATCTCTAGCCCCCACTCCGACTGTCTTCCAGTTGCCACTGGATCGGTTTGCTTTCCTCAACCAGCGGATCCTGCTTTTATGTCAGAACCAATGACTGAGGAGCAGAACATCTGATTGGAGTCAGTCGACTCTTGAGAGGGATAATATATAATCATTATATTTCAATAAGGGAAGAATATCAATATTGTTAGAAAAATGTTGTGTTTTGTAGGGCTTCATTCCTTACAATCCGTAGAATTGTACTGAATTTGGTTTACTTGGTAATTTAAATGAAGTGATTCTAATTTCGGAAGTCCACAATCATTAGTTTTAGTTTAAAACATTCCAGAAAAAAATTATTATTTTTAAAAGATTTATTGATTTACCAAATTTCCAAACTCGGCATTCGTTCAAAAAGTTACCAGTAGAAGGACATAAAAAAAAATCGTATTTTGTACCCATTACAAGTACAGACTTTATTTTGTAATATCAAAATTCAAATATTCTAAATATCCATACTTTGCTGCTTAATTAAAAATTAATTTTCAACGCTTTTTATAAACAGTTGTTAGTTCAACGGCTTTTTTAGTATCTTTCTGTTTTACGTATTAAAGAAAAGTAAATAAGGTGATTTCGGTTTATAGGATGTTGGTTTAGGTTCTGCTCGCTGCAAGAAAGAGGTTTTATTTCTCTTACGTACTCAAAAAAAGGAAGCAAATATGAACCATCTTTAACATACACAGTGTAATGACTTACATTTTATCATCCGTTACTACAGTGATCATTTTCACTGTAATATACATGTAAAACGAAAGTCCTATTTTCTTTTTCTTGTTTTTTTTTTTCTTCTTTGAGTATGTGTAAAATTGCATTTACGGGATGCACCATTTGACAACGTAAGTTTTCTCAAAAGGCACTTTAGGACAATGGAAGGAGGAATTTGATTTATAGATGGTAAGTTCTGATTTGAATCATTTAATTCTCTACTTAGGATTGATCCCTTTACGAACAAGTATCTTTGCCACAGAAATAATGGAAAGAGATCAATAAGTGCAATGGAAAGAATGGCAAAGGTGTTCGTGTAATCACACATCATTTGAAGATTATCTTACCGAATCTTATCAGTAAATATGTTTTCATTATTCTACTATAAATCTTCGAACACAAATCTTTGAAAATTATGGAATAACTTATCAAAACCAACTGAAATAACGAAACAACGAATCTCCAATACTTAATTGAACTATTTAACGTCATAAGTAAAAATTGAAAGTATGTTCTAAAATTCACTTATTCGCACAGTATTAATACTTCTATATAAGTAGAAACGTTCAAATACAAAATAATATATCAATTTTAATTCTATATCAATAATCTAAATCAATTTGAGCTTATTTTGCACTCAAAATCAATTGGTAGAATTCTTGATTAATTATTTATTTACATATCGATTGACTGAGCTAATGTTTCTTTACTAATCAACTTATACATTTCTTTCTTTGTTTGTGTGATCACACTAAAAAGGCTGAATGGATTTCTTTAAAATTATGCGAAGTATTTTTTGTGATCCACTTTAAAATATGAGAACAAGTACTATGGTCTCCACACCAGACATCATCACTCCAACTCATAACATCTCCCTATGGGTGCTAAATCGTTCCCATTGCAATGGATAACTGAGCGCATACCTAGTAAAATATAATACTATTTCAATTTGTTAATGTAATAAATGAAGAAGAAATAGCGATTCAAGTGAACTAACACATTTTAAAATTAGCTTTTATGAAACGACAGCGATTTTTCTATCTGTATGTTACAAGTTCTCCTTTTTCCTGATTTTTCTTTAAAAAGAAAAATATTGAAAATTCAAAAAAAAGTAAATTCCATTATTTTTTTTAACATCATAAATTTCGCTACTTCTAAGTCTGGCAAATTTGCAACAGTTTCACAATAAACCAAATTCTTTAAATGGCCTACAACTAGAAACCAGATGATTCAGATCCGGACAACGTGATGGCCAGGTAATAGGAAATAATCGACTAATCACTCGGCGATCGGTGAAATGTTGGCGCAAACAATGCTGTACGGTGAGTCCAATATGTGGGGCGCACCAGCTTGAATAAAAGTTGTTGAAGTTCGGGTACAACAAAAGTCTGGAACATGTCATGATATCTCAGGGCTATAGCAGAAAATGTAACAAGGTCATTAGGAGCAATTTCTTCGAAGAAGAAAGATCCGATGGTAAATGTGGAAGTGAATATACATCGGGCTTTCAGTTTAGGAGAGTGCAGGGAAAGTTCCTTGAAACGCATAGATTTTCATGGCCCAAATGCTTCTGGGTGTTAACTGTTCCACTAAGATAAGATAAGTTGATGTGTCGTGGCCGGATGTTCCACGGCCGGGCGCATCAACTTCCATTTTGGCAAAAGCTGTCAATTGCTAGAAGTCGATGATCCTTATCGGCAGGAAGAAGCTAGTGGTTGTGGCTGATCTTGTAGGGAAGAAAATGTACTATTTGTCGCAAACACCTTCATCACTGTGCCATACGATACGTGTAACTGCAGTGACACTGCACGAGCAATACTGACGCCACAAACAGGAAGAAGTCATTGAAACAGGAAGAAACAGGATTTCCAGCCAAGTAAGAATTTTCATTTGTGAATTTATGGAAATGGAGAATTTTTATTTTCCTTGAATTGTGATATCAGGACCACAATAAATTAAATATCATGAATTTTTGAAGTGATCCCAAACGTTCGCATTGAATTATGAGAAACAATTGCAGCGCTCTGCCTTTGCAATGGTCGCTTGAATGGCTAATAGATAAAAGATCTTTTCTCTACACTGAAGTTTGGTCTGTATACTTATTTTTTAGCATTTCGATATGATAGTGTTGGTGTGAAGCTCTGCTCAGAAATAATTAAATATTTGTTATTTTTGTTAGAATAAAATAACTATTTAATATTTACTGATAATTCAATTAATCATATGTTATACGAATGACAGGGAAATAATCAAAAGTAATATTTTGTATTATAACAATGTAAAATACATATATATTAATGACAATATCTTTTTCTTAATTTTTTCAGTACATAAAACATTAAAAATTTCATTTCAGTTACTTGATGCATTATAAGTATTAAGTCATTTTAATAAGCTTTTTGATTACATAGATTTTATCGTTGTTTTAATTGTTGTTGTATGTTTTCAGTTATTATTATTGCTTTTAGATATTTTGTTCTCCTTTTCTTTTAGGGTATTTCAAATTTATTTTTTCGTTTTCTCTTACACTGTAAGTATGTCGAATAAATTATAAGTTTTTTAGTTTTTAAATTAGAAATAAATTTTAATATTAGATTAAGTATTTTATATTTGGTTAGAAAATATTTCTCAAAAAGCAATTGTATTTTTATTAATATTTTTATATTTGTAGCTTTTTCACACGATTTTTGATTTTTGGTAAAAGCTTGAATATTACAATATTAATTACGATGAAATATGAAGTTGAGTGAATAACTAACTATTTCTATTGCCGTTCAGGATAGACGAGAGGTATAGGCACTAAGTGATGTGCTGAAATCTGGGCTTCAACCTCAAGGCAGAAATGGATTTTTAATCTTTTTATCATGTAAGTTTCTGCTTTTCTTTTCTTTCATTTCTTTCTGTTGGTTATTGACCATTTTTTCATTCTAGAGACTTTGTGCATACAAAGGCCTAAAGGCCGGAGTGCTGGGGGGAGGGGAGGACATACCCACGGCCCTATCGAAAAACTAATATCAACTAAACTAAAGATGATATAAACCGGATTTATTTTCATCTACGTTCTGTGATAACAGTGATAGTTATCACTGAGTTTGATTTCATATAATAAAATATAACACTTAACTGAAATATTGTTCTAAGTACATTAAATCCTTGTAATAATAACCTTAATATGAATTCAATATGATAATAATATTGATGATATCATCAGGTATTTGAATTGAAGTCAGATAATCAATTTGGATTTAGGTTTTAGTGTCGTTTTCTAAATTACAATCTAATATTAGTTCAAACATAAGGCAATATCATCAGTATTGCTTTTATATCAAATTCATCATACAATATAAATAGAAAATCAATGTTAATTAACTAATTAGACTACAAATGATCTAAATATTTATAGATTGTTTACTTTGAGGAAAGCTGTGAGTTCAAATGTATGGTAGTATAAATGAAACAGAATAAATTGTATTATTTTTATTATGATGAATTAATGGGTGACTTTCCGAAATCTTACATTTATTACTAAAACAAAATATTATCAATGTAGCAACATGCAATCACATTTAGAAGGGAAAAAATTGATTATGTAATTCGTTTTTAAGTTTTACATTAAAGTACAATTACGAAATTTTAATTCCCTAACTATTAGGCCTACAAATATTTAATAAATTATTTTTTCTATTTGTTAAAAAAAAAATCCGATAACTTGCTCAATAATTCTGGCATAAATAGTGAAATACTTTTTATTTTTGATGATAATTTCCTTTAAATCTAGTGAAAGTATTTAATCAAGAATTGTATGTTGATATACTGTATGTTTTTGTAACTTAACATTTACTTTTTTTTGATTATTATAAATTTGAAATCTTCTTTGTCTGTAGTTTATATCCATATTTATTATGTGTAACCTGTTTTGGAAATGCGTTTTAAAATTGAAATAGACCATCCAAATGTCGATTGACTTGCCTTCAAAGTTACTACAATTTCTGAATACAGTAATTCTGATAAACAATGAATTCAATATTTAAAGATAATAATTGCAGCGTGTGCAGGGCGTGAATTTCTGCAGATATTGGATGTATGTCATTCATTAGATTAATATTTGTGGGTTCTGTGACTCGTGGTAAAGGATTGTTGGAGGGCAATCCTTTTCGGTGGTCGGGGATTTTTCCTAGGTTATTTATTTTCCGGACAGGATCTAGCGTTTACGAAGCCCTTTGTATAAAATGGGAACTGTATTTCTTTCAGTGTCTTCTTTCTGACCACCAATCTCAACTAATCCCGATGGTCAGTGAAATATCGGAGCCTAGATCTTCGGCGGAGGCTCATATGCGAAATACTATCTATCTAGATTTAAATTAAAAATTACCATCAAAAATATATTTTACAACTTACGTCAGAATTATTAGCATGTAATCCAAGGAAATTAAAAATAAAAGAAAAAGGAAACAAGTTTTGAAGGAAATAAAAAAGAAAAAATTATTTTAATATTATTCTATGTATTACCATTGTTAGTATTACTTAAGGGATACACATTTCACAATTTTATAATTGTGAAATAATTTAATTTGAATAAAAGACTAAATGAAATGACAAATGAAGTTCATAATAAATTTACTAAATTGTAAATATTATCATAATAAATAGATTTGATACAATCAATAGAATGCGTGGTAAAACAAGAATAGGGATTGAATGTAAATAAAAGAATATTTAAATGCAAGAAAGAAGCGTGGCGGGAATTATATATTTCTATTATTACTACTTATTATTTCTTCTTTATCATTGCAAACTACAACTAATGATGGTATATGCGTAACTAAAGCTGATGAAGATCTCTGAATATATTCTTTCGTCTCTGCTTTCAAATGTTGGGATGTTTCAAGATATATTGTAAAATATAATACAGCTTAAAATAACATTTCTTCTGTTGATATTTGAAATTATTTAAAAAAAATATCACAAAACGTGACAACTTGTGAAATTTTAAATTTATTTTTTCGTTTTCTCTTACACTGTAAGTATGTCGAATAAATTTTAAGTTTTTTAGTTTTTAAATTAGAAATAAATTTTAATATTAGATTAAGTATTTTATATTTGGTTAGAAAATATTTCTCAAAAAGCAATCGTATTTAAATAATGTATAATTATTTAAAGAAGAGTGGTTTGGATAAAAATAAATATTGTAAGAGAATTCTTTCTCACTAATGGACTTGAGCATAACTCGTTACACATCTAAAATCTACTACATTTCTATGGTTGCACAGGGAACAATCTTTGACATCTGGAGTTCAAGTCATCTGCACTTTGCTTTGTAGCCGTAAAACGCTACAGCATCGCGTTTTCTCTTCTGAATTTTTCAAAGTTTGCTTTCACTAAATCCATTTCCAAAGATAGACGTGATCTGTGAACGAGAATTGAATAAAAAAAGAAAGAAAGTGAAATCGATTTTCGTTCAATAGGGCTCTGACATGTACACTTGAAACCAACAGGAGAGAATACATTTAGATATACAGAATACATCTAAGAAAAAAAATAATGATTTCTCTAAACCAAATGATTTTAAAAGATCCTGAAGCTTCTAAGCTTTTATATAAATTTCTTGAATCAGTTGGAAATCTGTTTATGCTACCTACCTGCATTAAAAAGTTAATCACTTCAAAAATCTCAAACAGCAAACTTTTTCCAATACTTTCATGATTTCTAATTTTGAAACCGATTATGAATTATAATGTTCGAATTATTGATAGGTAAAATTTGATGAATTCACTGCAGTGCATCAAATAATATATGAGTAGTCAATACTTCAGCATAAATGAAAGTTATTCACCAGAAATTATGAATCAATGGACATTCCTAAAATAGTCCATTAGTTTAACATTAGCCATTAAAAATATTTATTGACTTATAAATTCATAGAAAATTTAAATGATGAAATTTTTCGTATAAAACCCAAAATAATAAATTAATAAGTTAAGCCAACTTCTTTGTAAACAAAAGCTTAACTTGCATCGCAAGTATTAAGAAAACATAAAATTTTTGAAATGCACCTGAATAAATAAAGGTTCTCGCACCCTCAGCTACCATTTTAGGAATCTGAGACAGCTGTTTCAGCCTTATTAGGCTTCCTCAGTCAGATTTACCCTTGATGGTAGCTCAAAGTGCGAGACAAAGAAGAAGAAACTATCGCGGCTCCCCGGAATGGCCCGTCCAACCAAATCAAACACCAACAATAAATTACTGTGCACCGCACAGCCTCAAATTATCGCATAGTCCCGCGACTCGCTGGGCACAAAAGAATTTAAGAAAGGATTGAAAACCCAAAAGAACTTGCAATAGATGTAAACAAAATCTTCTTCTTTGTCTCGCACTTTGAGACAATTATAATCAATTACAATTATAATCATTCCAATAACCGTATTGAGAATTCTTTAGAAAATCTGATAAAGAAAATAGTGTAGGGGAAGGTGTTGTACCTTTGACCACCCTTGCTAGTGCTGCCATGTATCAGCATACTTTAAAAGCTTTTCTGTTTAATGTCTAACATTCCCACTACAGGCGCCTTTAAACCTTCAAGAGCAGTTAGATCTTTGACTTGCAAGGAGTGAAAAATATTTTTCTAATTCCATCATCGAAAAGTAAGTATTTTGCAAGTGAATGTTTCTTTAATAACATTGTTTGTTTTCTTTTGATTGTTATTTTAACAATAATGAGTAATACATCAATGCCTATAGATTCATTGTTAGGACTTTTAAGATGACTGGATTAACCTAAAAATTGTAGCATGGCGTGAAACGTAAGTTTGACTGAGGTTGTACCTTTGACCACAGCAGGGTGTTGTTCCTCTGACCAGGTCAAAGGTACAACATTACTTAATAATATGTAAATGTTTTTACTTACAGTCATTTTAGCATTATGTAAGATGGAAATTTAAATATTTTTTGCCAATTTTTATTTTTTTACCAAATCTTATCCAAAGAAAGTAGGCCTAGACAATCGATTGTTTGTCCACGACTTTGAGTCTGATGTTAAATATTCATCAGGGGAAAGTGTTTTCGATCTTTCAGATCGAATGCCATGAGTTGGAGAAGGAATTAAACTTTGAAAAAGAAGATTTAGTTGAAGAAAGTTATGTCCTTGTCAAGCTGACAACAACAAAAAAAAAACAAGAAATACTTTGTGGCCCAATAAAGGAAGCAGCATGTGATTATTTCAAAGTTAAATATTTGAAAAAACTACCGAAGATGGCGAAATTCATTCAAGAAGATAACCAACTCTACAACATAGAACTACAAGATATTGTGGCCAGGTTACCAAATCCAATCACAGCTAGCGGCACAGCTCGACTAAAAGAATGTCTATCTTTTGGAGATAGACACTGATTTTTCATTGTATAATGTAGAGTAAACGGGCAGGAGTAGGGTACTTAAGCCATTAGAATTTATTTCATGTTTTATTATTCTACTTTGAATTGCATATATTTGCCAAATGTATACATTTCTGAAAAAATTTTTAATTAAATAACTTGTATCTAACTATCAGTTTCTACTACCACCTGGTCAAAGGTACAATACCCTCCGGTCAAAGGTACAACACGTAGTTGTACTTTTGACCACAAGGTATAGATTTTTTGTAAAATAAAAATAAAATACTTTTGCTCCAAATATAATATATAAAACACATGCAGTTGATGGCAAGATGCGTGAAGATCACATATATCCATTCAGGTAAGGATTTACTTGAGTACAAAAAATTGGAAAATTCATTTAGAGAAAACTGGTCAAAGGTACAACACCTTCCCCTATTCTCAGTAGGATATGATCATGATTAAAGCTTCAGATAAGTGTTTTCAAGGAAAATATAGGAAATGTAGAAAATATTTAATTTTCAATGAAATTCAGATCGGATTTCTAAACAAAGTCTTCTTCAAATTTTAGATTTTAGCAATTAACATTTCTACTGTTTTAGTTAAAATTATTTAATTTCATTATGTTCGAATTAGCTTATTGTACTTTGTTTAATCTAAAGCCTTAAACGTTTATTGAATAAAATGTACTCAAGGTCTTTGTCGATGAGTAGCACATTGCGATTCAATCAGTATTAAATATTTATAATAAAGTTTCGACTCAGGTAAAGGGCATGCAATTGTGTAAATTTTTTGGCGGCTTCTTCTAAAACAAGAAAATACTCGATATTTCTACCCTACTACGAATAAATAGAAGTGATTTAGATGAATGATACAAATCCTACCCGCAGAATTCCTTGAAAAAATTAGATCTGAATCATGAAGAACTATGAAACCGTTGAATTTTCTTCAGTTTTAAGTTTACTTCTTGATTGCTGAGATTGATTTTCAAGTGCCAAAAAGTTAAAGAATGATGTATAGTTAGTTAATACATACAAAATTAAATTGATTTAATCGAAGATGTCCGTTTTCACATAGCATTGTGGGCTCGAATGCCAGAGTCAGCATGGATGTTACTTCCTTTCCTGTATTTATCTGTCTCTTCATCTTTCCCTTCAAGTCTGAAACCATTCCGTAATGGCTTCCCGAGAAAGACACACGGGAAACCTTTTCAGAATCTTTTCCAGGTTATTAAAAGGATCTTCTAGGAGTTCGCCATTTTGTGACCCCCTAACGTCCTTTGGAACTGCTGTAAACAGCAGAACACTGAAGAAGGAGAATAACCATAGAAGACGGAAGTTGAGATAAAATTTGAGGCACCAAATATATCGTACGGATATTATTTTCAACCATTCTATATTCTGTCAAACAACATTGAAATCTCTGAAAATTAAATCGCAACAAATTACAACATGAATTTACCAAAATGAAATTATTTTGTTAATTAATAGAAAGAATTGAAACATTTATAGCTATGTACATAATTGATGATTTTGCTTAATTTTCAATTCTTTAACACTATGGCATTCTCTCAGGAAGCAAGAATACTTAGTCAATTAGAAATCTATATCTGGTTCTATTTTTCCGGTAAGTTTGTGAATATGAATGGATTTAAATTTTGGAAGTTTTCAATCTTCTATGCTGCTTCGTTTACTAGTAAAGACAGGTATATCTATCGAAGAATAGTTTTATATTATTATCTCTTTTAAGTCTTATTACTGATTTTATTGGTTTCCTAAAATTATGTACAGATAGCCGAATAACTTGAAACCATCAATTTTATTTCATCCTTCAGTTAATAATCATTTATGTTATGAATAGAATCCCCTTTTTTCTCCACTTTCATCCATAATTTCAAGTAGAGAAGCAAGCTACAAAGAAAACTCTCATACTCAGCAAGAGGTCGGAAGATTAAGTACAGTTCTTGCTAGGGTAAGGAAGAACTACGTTGGTAAAGATGAATGTGGATGACACTTCTTTGTGTGGGCTACAGTGATGATAAATGATTGATCCACCTTCTCTTTGCTGACTCTCTTGCAGCGGCCGTTCCTAACCCAGTCATGTCTGCTTCTTCCCATCTTCCTTATCAAGTCGAAGAACAGCAGAATAAAGATTACTTTTCTTTATAAATCACTAAAACTTCAATAAAATCAGATAAGAATTCCAGGAAAATATTTTTCTTGATTCAATCAAAGATTAGGAAAAAAGCGGAAATTGTTTTAGCAAGATGCTTTAGAAATTTAGCAGGAAGTTTTTGAAATAGTTTGAAAACATCTTCAAATTTATTTAATTCTAACAATTATAAAAGAACAATAAGCTTTTTTTAAAAAATCAAAAAATCTTTTAGAATTGTGGAAGAAATTTAGGAGAATTACGACTGACAGTAACTTATGATAATCTAAGGATTCTTAGCCATCCGCAAGTTACAGTATATGTCAACAAATATGTTAAGAAACAGACGGTTTATGATATTTGAAATTGATGAAATTGAACAAAGTTCAAATTTCAGGTATTGGGGTCTCTAATAAAAGAAATGACTTATCTAATTCCGAAATCGAATGAATAAAAGCGAACACAAGGGATACGAGCATGCTCATCCAATTTTTAGGAACAGAAATGCTTTACACAAAAATAATTATTAATGTGTAAATCTATAATGAAAGTACAGTGAAACCTTACAACAGAAAAGTAATGTAGAAAATGAGATTTATATTTTTGTTTTGCTATTAACATTTCTGTAGAGCATTATAAAACAAATGAGTCTAACAAGCTAAAAGAAATTGAACAAGGAATGCCAATCGTACAGCCTTTATTATTACTACATTTTCCTTCCGATAAATCAGTCAATCAGCATTTATCACAAAAATAATTTTTGACATTCAATTTTGGGAAACCGTAAAATAAAAAAAAAACTCCTTCTCTCCTTTTTTTTTTATTTTAATAGTATAGGCCTATGTATAATATTTGATTTAGCTCATGAAACTGATTAAATTTAACTCTAATATAGTAAATAATTTTTAATAAAACAATGAACGCTAATCCTTAATGGTATTACTATATTCATTTTCTTTGAAATTGCTGATATTAATTTTTTGTAGTCTACATATAAATTCATAAAGCTTATATTTCCCTTTTTCTAAATTTATGATCATTGAAGGATATTAAATGTATCCTTGAAATAAACATTTATTATCCGCGCGCTCAAAGATGAACCTCCCAGAATGCAACGCAGATTATAGATTGACCTTTCCTGGCTTTTCGTTAACATTTAAATGGACGAGAAAATGGCGGTCGCTGGTTCACAGTCAACATTTCGACGAGGAAGAGTTATCAACAGTCAAGCCAGGGAAATTATTCTTAACGTTGCTCGTCGATTTCTAGATGTATCGCCCAACAACGATTTGAAAAGGAAAAAGGATGCGTTGCAGGTCACTGCAGAATGTACTGGAGTGAGTTTGTTTACGGTAATGAGAATTTTACAGTCGCCGTTGCTACGAACGCCAGGGAGAAAAAGGCCTCGTTTGGCTCCAAAGAGTTCGCCTGACGATTTTGATTGTTACGTCAAATTGTTGCTGATATGCATATCAAGAAGGAATTGCCGACAGTGAGGACGATTGTCGCCGAATCTAGGAAACGTATTCAATTTATAGGTCAGTCAACAAGTATTTTCTCTTCCATTTGAATGTTATCGAAAAGCCAGGAAAGGTCAATCTATAATCTGCGTTGCATTCTGGGAGGTTCATCTTTGAGTGCGCGGATAGTAATTTATATGTTCCCATATTTTCAATATTTCTTCTATTTCTTATTCATACAATATCTATAAGGTTCACCAAAAAATATTACTGTTCATTACCTCGCAAACATGTAACCACATTTAATGCGAATGAACTTTCTACATACAATTTTAATGCGGGCTTTAATGCGGGATTGAATACTAACTTATGAATCACATATCTGAACCATTATTTTTTTTCTAAGTTCATAAAAAAAATCACAAACTCATTTGGTCAATCATGGTAAAGGATGACTGCAAAACTGTTAAATTAAGAGATAAACCAAAACTTGATATTAAGGAAAAATATAAAAAGAAAGCACTCTACAAAATTACATATCTAGCTAAAAATCTGTGAAGAATTAATATTTTAATTGGGTTGACGATACTTGAGTTTAAAACTAAAAATTCCTGATAAGATGATGTTACAAAAATTGAAAAATTCTGAAGTAAGGCATAATGAATAAAATAAATTTAATCTGCACCAATTTCATACTGTTCTTTGAAATAACTTAAGCCAACACACCAGACTGAATTAAAAATATATATTTAAAAAGCACAAGATACAGCCGGTTTCAATCCACTCAATGGATCTTTTGTGATTTGTAAATATATATTTTTAATTCAGTCAGGTGTGTTGGCTTTCAAATGTAAGGCTCTGTAAGGAAATACGATAAAATAAGATATTAAGATGTAATATAATAAGATATTCTAGTTCTTGTTTTATTTTTTATCATTTGTATAGAATGTACACAAAAAATTACCATAAAGACAATGTTTCCAGCAATTAATGTCTTTAACAAACAATTGAATTGAGAACATGATGGAGATAATGACACATATTAAAAGGAATGCGATTATATGGAAAATGATATTATTATTCTAATTACAACAAATTATTATTTTATTATTATTAGAATCAACAATATTAAAGTCTTTTAAATAGAAAAGAAGCAGAGTTTATAGTTTTCATGCTTGGTTGTTTATTTTCAGTTTCTGTCCAGCAAAATATTTTAAACACTTCCAATTCCCATTAATAACGTTTTATCATTTTATTTACTTTTGTCGTTCGCTTTATTCGTTAATTCTTCCCGAGTATTTCTTAAAAAAATAAAATGAAAAATAGGAAGAAAACTTTTGTCTTAAATCTAAATATGCGTTGAGTGGATGGTAAATGTTTTTAACTGGAGAAACAAAAAAATTATGAAGAAAACAAACAAATCTTCAGAGATCTCCTTGACTTTCTTTTATTTACGTTTCTCTTGTTTCCTTTTTGATGTTTTCTCCGCTTCTTACGAACTTTTTTATTGAAAGCATTGCATTTATTTCTTGAAGATTGGCATAGAAGCGTCAGAAAAGTATAATAGTGCAAAGAGTAAAGAAATACAATACACGGAAGTAACGTTGTCAATAACTGAAGTCAATCTGACTCTCACGTAGTTCTTTGACTGTACCTAATAACTTTTGTCTCAAAAGATGAAAAGGAAATTAGTATAACATTTTTATTTTATGATGGTTCTTGAAACTTTTATGAGATTTTTCTATAATTTAAATAAAATAATTACATTTTTAATGCAGAAGATTCATCAAAACTTCCAGAAATTAAAATAATTCAGAAGTTACCATTCATTCAAAAATATAATTATTTTTATGGAGATTGAAAAACAGACAAATTTTTCGATTTTAACAAAAAGCTATTATATGGCAATAGAGTAAGCTATTACATAAAATAATTCTGATAATGAAGAATTGATTTTATTCTGTTTGCTGAAGTTTAAAGTGCTGCTAAATTGTAATTGTTTAAAAAATTTTAAGAGTGAGCTAAAAGATTTATATATTATAAGAGTAAGTTCAGTTCAAAAAACGCTAATTCAGTTTTAAAACTGAATTTTGACTTCTAAGGCAAGAAAATTTAAGTTATATATATGCAGTACTGTAAGTACTACAGTACGTATATTGTTACAATACATATTGAGTACATATTTTACGGCCATTGAGGATATAAAAAAACTCCTTAGGCATAGTTTTACACAAATGAATACATATGTATATAATACTAATTTATTTCTGTATTTATGTCTTCAAAAAATAAAATTACAGTACATAATGTAAAATACAATTTTAAGTTTTAAAATAAAAAATAAAAATACGTACATATATATTTATGGCTTAAAAAAATCTGTAATCGTTTTTTGTTTCTTCTTACGTAAAGAGTCTGTCATGGCTTTTTCTTGATTATCTTTTAACATTAAAAGTTCTGGTAGTCGAGTTCCCTCTCCTCATGCTAACGTATCAAAGTGTTTGCAGCCGACATAACTTCATCGCAAGTGATTGTGCATTTCACCTCCGTGGCCGCCTCAATCGGGTCGGTTTTCGAACCAACCTGCGTCGGACTACCAAGCGTGTCGGACTGTCAAATGTCGGATTATCGCGAGTCAACTATAATAATAGAAAAGGAAGTACAATAATGTAAGGAAAAAAAAAAACCCAAAAAAACCCACGCGGACATTGAAGAAAAAAGATTAAGAGAAAAAAAAGTAACATATACAAGTACGAACCGACAACCTTTAACATATGAGACCGAAACCTTAACCATCAATCCATAGCTGACAACTGATATGTAAAGATCGCATTTCTAACATTTAGGCCTAAGCTAATAGCGGAAATCCAATAAAAAGAATGGGAAATATTGCGAACAAGGGGGGCGTTGGCCCCTGAAAATACCCTATTCCTACGTTGTTTGGACCTCTGAACAAGATGGTGAAGCCCATTGGTCAATATGACCTTTCGTTCGGGAGTTTTTAGGGGGGTACAATGAGAACAATGAGAAATATCTCGAACATTGGGTGGGGTGGGGTGGGGGGCGTTGGGAGGGGGCGTTCGCCCCTGAAAATATCCCATTCCTAAAGTGTTTGGGTGAGGGGTGAACAGACACGGATGGATGGACAGTATAAACGCAATAGCCGCCCATTTTTGTCGCTATCACAATAGCTCCCAAATGGGTCGCTAATTAATTGTGTAGTCCAAACTTACAGTCAGAAGGAACGCCAGTCCAAAAACATATTTCATAATATTTTCTCATTATTGTAGTAGACATTTTCCTGAAAACAATTAGAGAAAGTACTAGTTAGAAATTGAAGCTCATAATCGGCAAGTTAAGAGCCCTTTTCCTGTTAGCTTCCAAACATTTAATTTTGGATTTAATTAAGAAAAAAAAAATCAAGAAACTTTAAGGGGTTGGCTGCAAAATCACGGCAACTGTGAAAAACTGTCTACTTTCAAAAATAGGTTAAAAGTTCAAAAAAATTGTAAATATTTACTCAATTGTGATTCTCATACAATTCTAAGCAACTAAACTATACTGTATCATATGTTCGAGGATAAAATAAGATACAATAAGCTAAAAAAAACTATAAAAACCAAACATATAGATAAGGAAAATTGAAAATCCTTAAAGTTGAAATCATTTTCGAAAGTCTCTATTTTAGAAAAAGGAAGAAGAAAGTATTGAAATCCAATAACTTAAATATAGACTGATTAATTTGAAATAAGAACTTCAAGCCAAAAAAAAAATAAGGATAAAAAAGATTAAAAGAAGATTAAAATAAGATTCATTCTTTTCTTAGATACAACGAGGATTTTCTTCTTCACTGGTAGAACAGTAATTGATGTTATCAAAATCTTGAATTTCACTGAAATAGTGGCCGAAAGATCCTCTTACGTTTTCGTAGCAGATGATGATAATCGTAAAGACAACCTAGTGAACATTTACAGTCCAATTAAGTGGATTAACTAAGACAAGGAAACGATTTTGGGATTTGTAACATTCACTGTGCTTTTTATTTTATTTTTAAGTAGATTTCACGGTATCAAACGTGTCGCTAAGGAGCATTGCTGTTCTGCAACTGAACTACATTAACATTAACTACGACATAACGTACCAGAGGAACAAAAATAATTATTCAGAATCATATTGTTTAAGATAAAAGGGAAGATCGTATCGCATAGTAATATTCTTAAAGGTTTTAAAAATTTAAAAATAATTACTGACGTTATTGCTGGTTAATAAATGAAGCATGTTGATGTTCTGTTTCAATAATAAATGACAGCAGTTAGTGGAATTTCTGTTGTTAATGCTAAAATGGAGATATGTAATCTGTAAATCATGTTAAAATCTATCAAAATGAAATGGCTACCATTTAACTTGAGAAGCATTCTTCTCGTATTGTAGAAAACATCTTATTGCTGCTAGTGCTATTACTGTAAAATAATATTCAAAGACAGCTTTGCAAACATTTCATTTTCAGTTATTTTGTCTTTTTTTTTATTGTTAAAGCCTAAGAAAAGATACTCTTTAAATACGTTAAAGCATCTAACATAAAAGTTAGGCCGTTTGACAACCTACATATTTTTTTTTTATCTTTCAGATTCAAAAACTGTAATGTTCTTTTATAGTCTCCGATACACGTGTTTGTTTTAATTATAAGTTTGGTGTGTAACAATTACAGGAAACTATTATCAATAAATTCCTCTGAAGAAAATGTTCAAGTGGAATAGTAACACGCGTCGCAATTTCAATCAATTAATCTCGCCATTTTTTAATAATATTCGGATATTTTACAATCTATATTACTAAAATCTTTTATTTCTCTGTCTGTCTTTCTGTCAGACAGAATGTTGAATCTCAACATTGTTTATGTATTTCACATCAGTCAGATTATTTGTAATTCGAAACTGACAATTAGAACGATAATTGCCGAAACGTTGCAATATTTTAAATATTCCTACTTAACCAAAACCTATGTGATATTGAAAAATATGTGGGTGTACACGCCAGATGTTGGAGTAAAGAAAACAGAGTCAAGAAAGAGAGAAGCACTCTTTTTTTGAGGTGGAATACCGAAAAAATCACTATTTGCAACTCAAAAACCATCAATAAATGTAACTCAAACGTCACTGAAAAGTGACAATCTATATTACTAAAATCTTTTATTTCTCTGTCTGTCTGTCTGTCTGTCCGGCGCAATTTTCTGAGAGAATGGAAAAT
>JAFIDM010009631.1:216363139-216376351 GCA_023159025.1 Thereuonema tuberculata | reverse complement strand
TTTTTTAATTTAATTTTTGATGTCTACATTCTCTCAATCTACAACTGCTTTTAGAACCAGCGTGTAAATAATATATCTATGATATATTTTTATTTTTTATAGAGATTAGAATGTAGGCCTCGTGGTCTAATGGCTAAGACGTCTAACTTCTCAGCAGTATTCTACCTAATAGGAATAGTGCATCTTTCTTACTTGACTCTCTTTTTTTTATTCCTATTGATACTTTTCAGTGGTTTTTGAGTTACAAATAGTAATTTTTTCGGTATTCCATCTCAAAAAAAGAGTACTTTTCTTTCTTGACTCTGTTTTCTTTACTTCAACATCTGTCGTGTATACGCACTTATTTTTCAACATCACATAGAATTTGGTTAAGTAAGAATATTTAAAATATTGCAACGTTTCGGCAATTATAGTTCTAATTGTCAGTTTCGAATTACAAATAAACTGATGGATGGGAAATAAATAAACAATCTTGAGATTCAAAGAAAAAAAGGTTGAATACATTCCTTATTGATGGTGGAAAGAGAAAGGAGATATAAGTCCAAAAACAATAAACAAAAAGTTGTAGTCCCCATGGCCTTTTGGGTAAGACGTCTGACTTCGGATCAGAAGGTTGCAGGTTCGATTCCTGTCGCGGATGTTTCATTGTGAAAATTATTTCTATTTTCCATTCTCACAGAAAATTGCGCCGGACAGACACACAGACAGAGAAATAAAAGATTTTAGTAATATAGATTTATCATCTTTTTATTTGCATTTCATTCCTAATGCAGCTGTTTTAGGTAACCGCTTAATTTAATTCAAATATCGTAGTTTTATTGTAAATATTTTTTTATGACGTATAAAAGTTTTCTGGTTGCTGACAACAACTCCAACCGGATTACGTGACTGTCGCAAACTGACGTCTCGCCTCTTCGGTAGTTCCGGGAAGGTTCCAGGTTTCCACACTTGCAGCAGCGGGGTCGTCTTCAACTTACCCAGCTTGCAACACCAGAAGTTCCCAGAAGGCTCAATTTTCTGTTCAGTTTGCATAAATTGTCAGTTTTCTGCTATAACAGTTACTTGAAAAATATCTCTCGAGTGGTGAAACTAGTTGTTGTAATTTTTTTATAATTAAAATTTGTGTCAATCTTAAACAGGTGTACGGCTCCACATATGTTACCAAGTATCTCCAGTACACGTAAAAATTCTCTTATGATCCCTATTTTTATGACGTCCAGCTTTTTATCTTCAAGCTTACAGAAGTCCTCAATTTCTTGTCGAAGATTTGACTCATACTACTTTTCTGATTTCTTTACAGTTGGCCATCAACTTCTTATCGTCTTCATAGCCTCTAAACACAATTGGCGATGAGATGTGATATTTCATTATTAATTTCTTCAAAATAACTTTTTTCTGCCTTCTTATATGGTGGTATATTTCAGAGTACTGTATCAACGAAAACTTTTCCAATGGTAAGCTTTTTGAATCACGAGGAGACCTCAGATTTGAGTTGTTTCGAGCTTATCAGGTTCACAGCCAAGGTACCAACAAACAAAATGCTAAAAGGCGTACGAGGAGAAAAATAATATATTCACGATGGGACAAGTGACCAGTCAAGACACAAGATAAACAAACTAAATTTAAGATTTAGTATCTTGTCCTTTTTTCCTATTTGAGGGCTTTTTGTTTTTATGTTATTTAGTTGATACTTTGTGATGAAATACATTTTGAGATAGGCATACGGCTGCCCAAGGTTTTGAATTCCCTCTTTCGTTATTGTTTTTGATTTTGCTTAACTTTAGTTTTCAGGGTTCACTGTCCCATCACAGAAATTTTTAATTTAAAACCAATAATTTTCAAAAGGGTGTAGTTTACATCCATTATAGAGTGAAAGTAAATATTAACTTATTAATTAAGGAAAACTTATGGAAGTTCTTACTTGGAGACACGTTATGCTGTCAAAAATAGGTTAACATAAATTATAAATCGAACAGTTCAGCCAAAAATAAAAATAAAAATAATGACAACAAAATTTTTACCGGTTGACCACCAGGTCAAAAGTTAAAAGCTTTTAAAAATCTTCGAAAACAGAAAGTGACTGTGACAACACGAGCGCGCCTAGCGGTGAAAAGTGAATTTACAGAGTTTCGTGTACGTCTGATCATCTTCGTCTTCTGAAACAGGGATTTCATCGTATCTTTATTCTCTTCAGTAGATGAGTAAGACTCATCGTTTATGGGATTGGAATTCTTTACATCTTGTTCATCATTTTTCGGATGATCATAATAAACTCTCATTTGGTTGCGTAAGGTTTAATTTTAATGCCTTAGCATGCAGTGAGGGATACTTTAACTTTTAACTTTTATATTCATCAAAAGAAATCTTATTTTCTTTCAATAATTCACATCCTTTTCTTTTCTCATTTAGTTAAACATTTCTACTTTCTTCTACTTTGCGATTCTCAATATTCAATATCTTTTATCCTCCTGTCCTTGCTGAATATCCTAATTAAATGCCTTTCGCAATTCTTACTTGAAATTATTTTTTAAATGGGTTTTAGGAGGTTTCAGGTACACTAAGTTTCCTAATTTCTTCAGACGTTTAACATGGGTACAACACTTTTCGATACCATGTCTTCAACGGAATCTCATTTTAAATACTTCGATGTGGTGTTTGGTTTAAAACATAATTCGCACTGTATACTGTATACTGCCAATATTTCAGAGGTAATTCTGCATATAGCTACATAGTTCTTGCGGTTTCTAGTAGCTTACGATTTAGTCTCTCAGCTATACCGTTCTGATGAGCAGAATATACAGAAGAAATTTTACATACTACTCCATGCTGTTTCCGAAACTTCGATTATAGCCTTTCCCAATTCTTCCTTTCTTCTTAGGAAAGTAAGACTCACCAAATCACTGTGTTGGGGTATGTAGCCAGCATCCTCCTCTGAAACTTACTGTATATACAACTAGAAAGATCTTCTTGGAACTTCTTATTTACAAGAAACGATTTCACTTTTATACTTGAAATCTTTTCGAAGTGATTCCTTTCGAGAAATTGGCATCAGTTTGCTTTGATAAGAGTCAAACTAATCGGCTTAGGCAACTAAGTAAGTGATTCGGATTTCCCCTTTTTTCTGAGAAATGGAAATCTTCTTTTCCTTATATTACACAAAATGCAATTTAAGAATAAACGTATGATTTCGTTTTTGTCATTCCACCAAATAAAAAAGGAGTCTTCAAATTCTTTCAGGAACTTCTTGTTTTTAAATCTCATACTATTTCCGAACTCCTGAATTTCATTTAATTTGGTAGAGATATAATCCTGTAATATGTCTTTTTGATTCCTCTACGCATTTTTGAAATTCTAAAAGGAAATGTCTTGATGTCTTGAAGCCCAAGTTCATTCACGACAGTTCATTTCCATACATCGACTTTATCCAAAGGAATGCTAAGAAGCGGGTTTGTGGTCATCTGAAGAGGAGAAACTCTTTTGGAATTTATTCTCTTATATAGTAAGTAAATTTCTAAGTGAATATGAAGTAGATTCAACTCGAATCCGAAAAACTCAGTGAAATCAGAGGTTGTTATTGAAAAATAGATCACGTATTTTTTTTCTTAAACTTAATATTCCAAATTAATAATGTTGTTAATAAAAATATATCAACTAAAATGTTTGTTTATTTTTTTAACTTAGAACTTTTTTGTCAAATATATAAAAGGTGAGAATGAAGTTGATAAAGTTGATAAATGCTTTTACCATTAGAATGAATTTTTACTTTTAAAGTTCTTTTGTAAATAAATCATCCTTTAAGAGGAGTAGGATTATTGATTAGATAAGTAGAAAAAAAGCAATACCAGTTGGGCATAAAAGAATTGTGCGACTTCAAAGACGCGTATTTTTTATATTGTTTAACGTATACATTCATGACATCTCTCAATCGGAATGCAAATGTCCAAGTTTGATGTGCATCATTCATAGACCCTCAATGTGCGTACTTAACCCACATCCAAGCGATGGTCTAATTCCTGCCAGATTCGATGAAACGTGTCCGATGTGATAGCCACCACACATAGGCGGTCCGTTCTTTGATATCCCTGATGAATCTGGGATATCAAAAAAAAAAAAAAAGATATGGTGCCTTTTTTAAAGGTATCTTTTTAAAAAGATATATTGGTGCCTTTGGCATAGGTGGGCCGTTATGGTAGTCATAAGCACCTATTTTTATCTGC
This sequence comes from Thereuonema tuberculata, assembly GCA_023159025.1. NCBI lineage: Eukaryota > Metazoa > Arthropoda > Chilopoda > Scutigeromorpha > Scutigeridae > Thereuonema > Thereuonema tuberculata. Next base: position 216,372,134 of record JAFIDM010009631.1, on the reverse strand, counting down.
CAAACATGTGGCACCACTTCAATTCCAGAATATACGTTTGAAAGTTTCTTGGATGTGCTTCTGATTGGCACACCTGATTGGTCTGGGTCAGTGGAGGAACTTCATAGGAGCAAGTGGAAAACATCGTTAACCAAGGCAATGCAGTGTATCCAATGAAGAAAAAAGAATACAGGAATGCTCAATACACATTGATAATACCCCTCAAAGTAATCTACAAGATTGCCCACAAATTTATCAGTTTTCACCTTTTCTCAATATGGTTTTACAACAAATTAGAACAAGAAGTCCTAATTTTTATGTACAATGCTCACAAAATTTAGGGGATATTCAGAGAATGCATCACATTTGCATATTCAGACAACTTCCTTTTTTGTGTCATTTGCTTCTCTGATGATGTTCTTTTATAAATAAACTCAAATGTCTTAGTATTTTGGATGTAATATACAATATTAATATTTTTCGCAATATCCTCTAAATTTTGTGAGCAGTGTAATTTTAAACTCTCTCCATTTGATTTTTTTTTTCTTTTTGATCTTTGTGCAATTATTATACAGTTACCACATTTAAATATCAAAAGACTTTTTTATTATATTATTTTAATAATGTTCAAATTGTTCTGGTTTTCAGTAATGTATTTAATGTTTTTTATTTTTTAGAATTTTGTTCCCTCTTTTGTTTTTAGTCACTCACGAAATCTCGAATGGTACGAAACTAACAATTCCCCCCCCCCTCTTTCCCATGTATTCGTCTATTGTCACGTGGTTAACTCTGTTCAGCCCCTTCTTCTATTTTAAAACTGAAACATGTTGTAAATCTTTGTTTGACAACGAAACATTGATCGTTTCGAAAGTACTAGTTTTTTTTATGTTTCTTAATGTAGTGACACATAACACTTTATTTAAAATGTGATGTGATGGCCTAATTTTATTAGATATTTCAATATTTTGTTCTGTATTTGTCTTTCAGTTGTTTTTGAATTTATGTCGCTTTTCACATTTTTTATTATGTAAATGACAATGAAGTTTTATAATTCGTCCAAAAAGGACGAAACGGCCGTTCATGATTCCCTGTGATAATAAACTCATTGGTGTGAATGTTTATTCATGTGCAGCCTTGGTTATTGATTCTCCATAATTTTTCTGCACGTTTTGTTTCTTTAGATTATTATAGTTACTTATTATTTTTCTCCTTAGAATAAGAGTTATTAGAAGCAATTTCAAAGACGTTGTTTCTTAATAGATTTCTTTGTTTCACTATTAATGAGATAATCGTATTCATCTCTATCAATACTTTTGGATATGAATAATATTCATGAATAATATTCAGTAGCTTTGGTTTTGGAAAAACTGATGCAGAAATTGAAAGCAGAAAGTTTAAAGATGGTCGTCGGAATCGCAGTGGTGCCTCAAAAGCACAAATAAAATAAAAAAAAAACTCACCAATGAAATATTAGAAAGAAAATTCAGTTGCCAGCAGTCCGCCGACCTCTATGATTTTTTTTTTCTGCATAAAAAAATTCAATCTTCTGGCACATGAATTTTCTCGCTAATATTTCATTAATGAGTTTTTTATTGTTTATTTTTGCTTTTGAGGCACCACTGCGATTCCGACGATTATTCCTGTTACCCTTAGTACTGACAAGTAAAGGGCACGATAGCGTCACCGGAGTTGCAGATTCAGACCATGTGCATTCGAGATCTTCAATAACTAAGTCAACCAGCAAAATTGTAGCGGCAGACAGCCAAGGGTATAGGAGCTATGAGGGGACAAAGTAAACATGGTGGCCTATGGGAAATCACTTCTAAGCAAGAGGCTTATAAATAGCCTGCAACCTTAGATAAGGATGAGACAGACATAATAAGCAGATATTGATTGGAAAATAAGCAGGAAATTGTTACTGATCAGCTTCAAATCAGATACAATCGATGTGAAGTTCAGAGAACAGGGCATGCGAAAGGAAGATACTCTGTTCACAGTGATCACATTTAACGAATGCAATGATATCACACTTGAAGCACCTGTCATTGACGGTCGAGTCGAAGCAGTATTCGTTAGGACTTATCGATGGATCAGGTTCAATGTCCAGGTATGCGCATTTGTAGCACATATACTTTATCATGTTGCTGAAACTAGATGAGTCTCTGTGTATAAGATCTCTGACAGATAGAGAAGGAGGAAAAACAGTAAACACAACAAAAAAACAAATAACAAAAAAGTATATTTTGGTCTGAGGACAGTGTAAGAAGGCATGTGACAGAGAAAGAGAGAGATGTGAAGAGGCAAAGAGAAAAAAAGAGAAGTGAGAGGCAGCAGAAAGAGGTGCTCTGCGAGTGTCCGGCAGGCTGACCTGTTCCCGGACTTGACCTGTCTCCTCCTCCTCTCCTGCTGGCTGTCTGCTCGGCAAACTCGACCAGTGAACTCCCCCTGTGACAAGCTTTTAGTAAAGGTGCCACTTGCCTGGCAACTCCGGTGACGCAGTCGTACTCTTTACCTTGTCAGTGAACAGAGTATCTGCCTTTCGCACGCCCTGTTCTCTGAACTTCACATCGATTGTATCTGATTTGAAGCTGATCAATAACAATTTCCTGCTTATTTTCCAATCAATATCTGCTTATTGTGTCTGTCTCATCCTTATCTAAGGTTGCAGGCTACTTATAAGCCTCTTGCAGTGACTGATAAGATTTTCCCATAGGCCACCATATTTACTTTGACCCCTCAAAGCTCCTATACTCTTGGCTGTCTGCCGCTACAATTTTGCTGGTTGACTTAGTTATTGAAGATCTTTCGAATGCGTTAGTCCGGTGACGCTATCGTGCCCTCTACTTGTGAGACCTCGTTGTTTACTGGTGACTGCTCCTGGCTGATGATTGCCAAAAAGCGTGAAACAGCTGTTCCAGGATGTCACTTGGTAAATAATTTGGTCTCACCCATTGTAATTAAAAAAAAATGGGTTTATTGCTCTGCATTGCTCTTTATCTGGAAGTATAGCTTCTTTGCAGTGAAAGATTCGTCATCTACAGTCGTTGAAAGTTCCAAAATTACAAAAAATGCAATTTACCGCCTTGGAAGAATAGATTTACACATGAGGATGTTAAATTTAACGTTATCATCGTTATTTTTTGTTTTAATTTTCTTCGGATTTTGTTTTAATTTTCTCCGAATACTCCATTTCTTTTCTTCAAAATGTTGAGTCTAAAGTAAAGATTAATTGAAAGTCTTTTAAGTAATAATGAATGAAGATCAAAAGGAATTGATATTCATCTTGTGGACCGAATACTCTTCTTTACTGTTGCAGAAAAGTCATCTATATCTTAAGTAATCAAAGCATTTTATGCAGCAGTTGGATCGTAACGAAATGCAATCAAGATTCAACGTGTTATCCGTTGAACTAAGTAGGGAGTTTGGAAGTTAAAGTTCTTAAATCTCGTCTGAGGATTGGAATCAAATGAAAATGCTGAGGGTCCGACTCCAATTGCATTTTCTTTCAAGAAAAACTAAACCAAACAGAATCTTTTCGATTTATCTTAAAGTTATGAAACGCCATACATGAAATCAAACGAAAGCTCTTTTTTCTTGAAAGTGTACAAACTTTGCTCGTAAATCTCTTATATAATTTTCCAGATCTGCCTATGTCTAATGCACTTCCTCTGTTTAGAAAATAGTCTTAATTTCCTGTGAAAATAGAAATAACTTCTACAATGAAACGGCCGCGACAAGATTACAACTTGCAAAATTCTGATCAGATGCCTTGTCCATTAGGCCACGGGGACTATATTCAAATTATTGTTGTTAAATATCTCTTATCACTCCCTATGTATGTGTGACGCAATGAGAGAAGAACCAAAGAAAACAAAATAACTCATTAATTTTAGGCTACTAGGCTAAAATGTTCAATATTCATTTTTTTTAGCCTAGTACAAGCGCAGTCCAGACAAGTATTAGGTGCAGAAGCTTTCACTCACCGACGAACTGAAGAGTCGTTAGAGACATTTCTCGACATAAATGAAGAAATTAAAAATAATATTTAAACACAGAAAAAATCTTCACTGAAAATACTCTATCTCAATTAAAAGTCGTCACATTGTTTTTCCGTTATTGCTGATGGGGCGTATACTCTAGTAATAGAATAATAGCCTACCTTTTGGGATTGTAAAACTCAATTCAAAAAGTGATTTCTTCTTTGGAATAAGGAACAGTAAGATAATATTAAACAAAACAAACCTCGGAATGCATGGAATACAGTTTTTAGGAATTACATGTAATATTGACAAATGTTGAACTTTGAACTATTTCTTTTCAGTACAGTAATTTGTACATTAATTTTTTAATTTAGAATTACACGTTTGATATTAATTGTTTTGTACTTTGCAAAGATTTACTATTTGAGGAGCTTAGTTTCAAAATCCGTCATCTCCAAAATTAAAAATTTTCGGAAAAGAGGAAAAATTGTACCTACGTTATTACTTCGAATTTACAAATGAACTTTTTTTTGTATTGCAGGTTATAGAAAGAGTAATAAAGTGACCCAAGTGAAAAAAATCTGATACTGACAGTTTTAGCATTATATCCTATTTTTATGCGGAGAAGGCGGTGTTTGATATAAAGTATTGGAGTTAGGAGTTTTGGAAGTAAGATTGTGCGACTTATATCTCGGAAATACAATTTCTTACTAGAAACATTGCAGTTCCTACTCACCGCTGTTCCTGTTAAGTCCAAAGGCACTGGGGTTTGGTCCCATCTGGTAAAAATTATCGATCTAACAATACTAATACAAAAACCTAGCTAACCCTTAGGTCAATAATTTTTTTAAATAATTTTCGCACTAACTAGTAATATCACCATTCATAATAAAACACTCTTTTATTGCAATAAACGTGTTTTACATAATCATACTCTCACTCCAGAGAATTTATTTTAAGTAGTTTCCTCATCCGTAGCGCTGCAATCGCATTCCCTGTCGGTTCTGGAATCTGAATATTCTGCCTCATCTGCCTCATATTCTCTTGTAGAATTGCCGATCTGGGTTTTCTTCCCATTCTTTGCCGTACCTTGTAATGAGGAGTTTGCGAACATCCGGGATATTTTTTCTGATTTATTTGAACTCCAAAGGATACAAGATTCGGTGTTATCGACTGTAGCTTCCTTCGCCTCTTCGTAATCGAACTGAACTGCGTGAAATCGGTATTGTAATTAACTTCACATTTGACCAACATGTTGTTATTCTTTTTCTTAAAGTATATGCGTTTTAGTTTGCTCAACTTGAACGGTAGAATGCTTGGGTTTTGAGAACTCCACTAGTCGCAGTTTTCCAGACTGTGGGAATTTTCTTTACCATTCCGAAATGTTCGTATATTTTGTGGTAGTCTTCCGGTTTCAGCATTGCTTCACGTTTTCTGATTTCCTGTTCGATATGTCCCAAAATGCGATCTACTGAAACGATCTACTTGAAACTACTGCGACGCCAACACGCCTGGATAATAGTTTTGGATATTGCGGGGTTTGATAATGCATTCGCATTGGACATGGCAGGCTTTGAAACAGCTCTCGTATCGAAATCATATCGCAATACATTGTTATGGTTGTTTTTGAAGTTAAACTGTATGTTAACGGCGGGTTTTGATTTGAACTTAGCAAAAACTCTATTGGCTCGGAATTTGCAATTTTTGGAGATGGCGGGTTTTGAAACTAAGCTCCTCATTTATTACGTTATGCTCTTTTCTATAATCTTCGAATTTCGAAGACATCTTTCACTCAATTTCTGAGATGTTTTATTAATTGCTAGGTTAAGTGATGCTGAAAATTGATGCTGAAAACTAAAAACTGATCTCTCAATCCCGTTGTTCTCAAGTCCCGTTGTTCTCAATCCCGTTGCTCCAACTGGACTATTTAACTGAATACAATAAATCACATATTTATAGTTTTGAATGTGTGAAGTTTATTATTCAGCATGCTATACAGCTGAACGTACACAGTTATTCACTGAGCTGCTGCTGTAGAAAATGGGAAATAGGTTTGTTTCTCGGAGGAGGCTAAAAGGCGGCTAGCTTTGTGTTGAACACAAATCTCAACTGGTCCTGATGATCTATGAAACTTCGAAGCCTAACCTCCATGAACCAACGGAGGCTCTTAAGAGAAATATCTACTTACAATATTATCACTTGCTACAGCTGCTTCTTTTGTATTAAAAGATACAGTTAAATGGTCTGAAACTATCGGAGCTATCGACATGGTAATTCATTCTTACAAATCTGCAACATCTCTCTCAAGTTTCTTACCGTTTAATTCGGTATTAACTACTCTTAAAATTATTATATGTTATGTCGTAAATTTTTATCCATCGCAGATTAATCTGACTTTGCCATTGAATCTAATAAATAATTGTGGGTCATGACAATGGCGATGGACTGAGAATTTGGTTTCCGGATGATGGAAAACGCCAAAAAGTCCTGTAAAAGAGTAATGCGAAGGTTCTGTGGTGAGATTCCATGCTGATTTGAAATATTGGCTGTCTCAGTATTAAAACAATACTCACTAGATAAAGGTTTTCATTTTTATTTTATTGATACATAACTTTATAATTGCAATTTCATTATCTTATGTAATAAAAAAAACTTTAGCTATTATATACTATGTTATTATTATTCAAGAATTAAACAGCGTTATGATCATCATGAAATATTCAAAATTTTTGGATTTATGTACAGTAATTATTGTATATTTGCACAGCTTTTTATATTTTACTACTGACTTTTATAATATAAGCATTGTTACATTATAGAGTTTAGGAAAATTATTATTTTTATAAATTTAATAAAAATTAAGCTTGTCAGAAAATATATAAACGGAATTTAAAAACATAAACATTTTTGGATAAAAATTGATTTTACTTATATAAGAGAAATTGCCTGAAATAGCAGTTACATTGTGGAAAATTGAAATTGGAAACCACTAAAGGAAAGTAATTCCTAGCATAAGACCACTTGTATAAAAATTTAAAAAGTGAGAGTATAGAGAAGATCGAGCAATAAATTAATGTTTCATTGCATTTCACCAACTTTATATTTAATGTTATTGAAAGTAGTTCAAACAATGCTTTCATAAAAACATGTATTTGAGACAAAGAAAGGCAGAATATCATCAACAAACAGTGGGATCTATAAAGTCCAATACAATATAATGAATTGGTTGACGGTTTCCGAGTGTGTCATCCACGGCACACTTAACGTTACTCCTAATATTCGATTCCGTATTAAGCAATTGTGCAGAAAATAAACAAGCCCTTATTTCTCATTGAATTAAAAAAATGATGAAATATTGACTTAATTTTAGCCATTCCATTTTGTATTACTTACAATGTACTTATTCCTCTTGAATTATTAAATAACGTTGTTGAAAATACTGAATATCTATTTTATATTTCCTTTTATTTGCTTTTTTAAAAAATATTTTTTGTTGTTTGTTGTCGCGGCACAGTCATAAAATTTCGCGGCACACCAATTGAGAATCGCTGGTTCAGAGAACGAATTACAATGGAGAGGCGAAAGAACACTAGCTACGAGTTCGGTAAGAGCTTTTAATTGGAGTCATAGATTCCGTTGGTCCAATATAATTATGCAAGTGACAATGGTTCATTACTGCTCGGAATTGGATGCTCGTTTATTTATTGTACCTAGAAAGTTTCTACATGACAAGCAACGTTTCGGTTCCAGAAAGAATAATTCGATTTTGAAGAAAAGAAGTTCTAGATTTGAAAGAAATTTCTAGTTTGAAAACAGATGTTGAAATAATAATTAGTTTCCTATCTCTCGTCCATTTTGCCTGCGACTGCCAAAGAACGAAGCAAAAGGTTTTACATCTTCTCCTTCGATTCTCGATATTTGAATTGCAAATAATTCAGATCTTCAGTTACTTTTCTCACATTGTTATGTCTTTTTTCCGTTTACTGTTTAAAACTTTAAGTGTGGACAAAAATACAATAAATTAATTATAATTATTTTGAAATTCATTGACTATATAACATGCATTACTTTAAAAAAAATACTACATTAAAAAAACATAAAAAAAAATCATAGAAATTACCGGTTTCGCCTTAAGATTTTGGGTTTCATTTGGTTGCATTGAAATTACAGTCCAAATTTATATCGAAATTACAGTAAGTCACCACTTTGGATATCAAATGCAGATGTCTTCAAATAAGTCATGGAGGCATCACCATGTTAATTGCACTTTAGTCACAAACCAATCAGACAGTTTTCTGTCGTAAATAACTCAAAATAAGGGAAGGATCAAGAATTGCTCAGCACAACTCATTATTTGGAGTTTTTAAGGCAGAAAATTGGCTGATTGGTTAATGACTAAAGTGCAATTAACATGGTGATGCCTCCATGACATATTTGAAGATATTTGCAAATGATGTCTAGACTTTTTAATAACAGTTGAAACAGGTGAAGCCTAAAATCTTGAAGGCGAAAGAGATAGTTTCTATGTATTTTTTACGCTTTTTAAATGTAATATTTTTCAAAGTTAATGAATTTCAAACCAATTCCACGCTTCATTTGTAAATAGCTTTTAATTATAATTACTCTTTTAATAAAAATTCTTAGAAAAGTCTATGCAAAATTTAACATACGAATGACAAAAAATGAAAAAAAAATCTGTAAAGAAGCAGAAGAATAATTTAAATATTCTAATTTTTCAGATATCAGCCTGTATTTTGATTTAACGATTCTGCATCTCAGGATTCAAAGAATATTTTTAAAAGGAAACTTGGATCTAGGATTAAATCTGTTGACTTAATATGATCCAATTTATTAGGTATTCTAATTATCCAACTTATGCTTCTTCTAATCTATATTACTAAAATCTTTTATTTCTCTGTGTGTCTGTCTGTCTGGCGCAGTTTTGTGTGAGAATGAAAAATAGAAACAATTTTTACAGTGAAACATCCGTGACAGGAATCGAACCTGCAACCTTCCAATCCGAAGTCAGACATCTT
>JAFIDM010009631.1:216283006-216358139 GCA_023159025.1 Thereuonema tuberculata | reverse complement strand
TCATGTTCGAGTTAAACTTCTTTTTTAATATATTTAATTTACTAGACAAAATGAGTATATTTTTTTGAGAATTTTGCCAAATATATTTGATCTAATTATTGAAAATTGATTCATTGTGTATTAGCTTAGTCTCTAACTAAAAGTATTATTTTTATCCATTTCCCTAGGCAAACGTTTCCTGTTTACCTTGGACTCCTGCTTGGCAGTTTTACTTTACTCCGAACTCGTCCTGTCTTTCCTTTCTTTCTTCATTTTCTGTCTCTTTATTCCAGGATATTCCCCGAAATGTCACAGGACAGCCACAATAAACATCGATTTGTCAAGCTATTTACGAAAGCCCAAAGCCAGATATCACCTGCTTAGAAACCGTCTGCTCTCTTTTTACACTTTCCATTGAAGCTCATATTGAATTGCCACTAGGAGTGGATAGATACAGTCACAGCGAAAAGCCAGGTTTTGATTGATGCTTGATCTCATATCTACCGCTTACATTATAGAAGCAGTCTTTTACAGATATTTGGATATGAGCCTACCTAGCAATAAAGTGAAAAAAAAACAAAAAACAATAAAATAATTTATTTAGTGTAAGAAAATAAAAGACGATTTAGGGTAAATTTAACAGAAAGTAGTTACTACACATAAAACCATAAAATTATTTTTAAATTAATCATTTATCTTTTTAAGGATTTTGTTTACCTTATAAATGATATCGTCTTCGGAATACTACCTCCGCTAATTATCTTCGATAATTGGTCAAATCGGAAATAGTAAGCATGTTTCAATAATAATTAAAGAATACGTTTGCTGTTTATTTTATATGTTTGAATTTTTTTTTTACTTATTTTAACGATGAAATGGTTTGAGACTTCAAACTTACAATGTTTCAAATTTTTTGCAAGAACATATTTATGTATAAGTATATATAAATTTGCAAGAAAGTATATAGTAAATATTAATTTGGTCTATAAAGTAGACCAAATTCATACAAGGCTATTCATAATTTTTTGACAGATTTCAGTTCGCAGTTCGGTGGTGAAAAAAAAGCGATATTTATCCCCAAGATAACATGAAAGGCAAATTCACCAATTTTTTTTTTTTTTTTTTAATGTCTTGCGTGACGCTTCAGACATCGGGGTTGTAATCCATTTCTGATCATTCGCGCTGCAGCTTATTCTAAGATTACAGATTGAATTCGAAGTTTTCCATTTACTGGTTCAAATGTTATAAGGAAAAATAGATCCTTTTTTTTAATTTTTTGGATGGAAGATAAGGAACTCTGCTTTAAATAATGTAATATTGATCACTCTCTCAGAGTCCTAAATATATATCAATTCACTTGTGATGTTTTTTAATTTCAGAATGTTGTATAAAAATTTCATTTGAATCTTAGTAGAAATTGTTGGGGTTTTTTTCGTAATCTTCTTTACTACACAGCGTAATAAAGATTATATTCAGGAATGTGATGTTGATAAGATTGATAGGTAATTAATTTATACTTCATATTAATGTTCGGTCAGTGAATCTATGTTAAAAAGAGTAAAATAAAGATCACATACGGATTCGTGTTTCACTTATAACTCTTACAAAATTTCAGTATAGTCTATTTACGTGACTGTTTTTATTGTTGCTTTTTACCTTTATATATATTTTTGTATATTTCCTTATACATTTTTATTTAAATTTATTTGTTATGATGAAGCACGCACCAACTATTATAATTGCATAGATTCATGAATTACATACAATAAACATATGGATAAAAGAGATTAAATTACATTTTTTTTATTTATTTTTAAAATGCCTAATATTTTTTTTATCTTAGTAAAACAGAGCAAATCTTAGGTTTTAATATTTCTTATTTCAGGATGCAATGATTTTAATAGTTTGTTAATGCTCTGCTCTGTTGGATAAAAAAATTGGCGAGTTTGTCATTGATTTGATATCTCGGGAACAAACATTCCTTTTTTCGCCACAGAGATGCGAGCCTCTGAAATGTGTCAAGGAATTATGAATAATCCTGTATAATGTTTTATTAACTAAAATGTTATTAAATTATTAAAATGCCACTGGAGCCCTGTTTGTTTGAAAAAGGAAAAATAAAAGAAATATTGTTTCATGTTTTTTTGTCTAACATAGTATTCAGTCTAAAATCACGAACAAGTTAATTATTTTTTCACTTACTTAAATGCCGCAGCTTTTGTACAGGACTCATTAAACTCCCTTTCAAGTTCTGATTTTGTGAATTGGATTTCGCTATTTCGTTGGTGCAGCCTACTGGAGGAATTTTGAAATTCCATAAAGATATAAACAATTTCAATTAGTAAACGTCGAAATCAATGTGGAACCCGAAAAACTAAAACAAGCAATAAAAAACTCGCCAAAAGGATAAATTGCGAGAAAATTCACGTGACTGCTCCTAACTGATGATCGCTATATTAGCGTGAAACACCTGTACTAGGATGTCATTTAGTATACAACTTGGTCTCAGTCTTTAATTTCAATTAGTCTTTATAGCTTTTTTAACATCTTTAAAAAACAATGCTTTGATTCTTAATATATGTGTGGAAGAAATGGTGGAGACCAAAATAACCGTATTAATGTGCTAATTTTAAGGTCTTTAAACTGTATAATCATCGTACCAAGTTTTTAAAACAACCAGCTCCAGCGATAGGAGCAGCGGAAATCAAAATAAATATGCATAATTTGGATGTAAAGAAGTATCTGTAATTATTTAATATACAAACGTAACCTTTGAGGAGGGATTTACCCATTCCGGGTGAATTAATTAATTAATTCGATATAATGATAACTTCAGCCTTCCTCAGGAGACGTTTGAGAATTACATAAACTTCTGCGTTGTTATTGTATCAAAGTTAATGTTTTGGAGCAGAATAGTTCGTGACCTTCTTGTCCAAGACATTGTAAACACACTGGCTTGTTTGTAAACATTGTCTGTAAACATTTTAAACGCATGTTGTTGCCACTGCTTCAAAACATTAATTTTGATAGAATAACAGCGCAGAAGTTCAAGTAATTCTCAAACGTCTCCTAACAAAAGCTCAGGGAATCGAGCCGAAATATCGAATTTATTTCCCTCGAAGTGAGAAAATATCCCATCAAAGGTTATAATATTTGTATATTCAGTAAAAGTGCTTATGTTTTAAATTGGATCAAAAGCAGACAGTCCATCAAAATTTTACGGAAGTAATCCAGTGTTTTGGCGTGATTTACAGAAAAACAAATAAACAGATAGGCAATTTTATAAATACTGTAAACAAATATTTATCGACTTTTTTTTTTTTTTTTTTTTTTAGTTTTGTTGAAGTTTAGCTGAAAACAAGTCACTAATCTTGTTAATTCTTATGAAGAAAATTCAGATTAATACGGGATCCTTCTAATTTAACGTTAAGCATACCAAAAAATTACTGTCTTTAAAATAAATCCTGAGTAACTTTTTTTTTTTTTTTTGGTTATCGGTTTTCTTAACTTGTTTCTTCTGAAAACGTAAAATTAAATTTATAATTACAAACATAATATTTTATTATGATATGATAAGTAAGATTATTTTAATTGTCTTGAAAGATCTGACCACTATAAACTTATTGTATTATGGTAAGTGGCTTGCCTTGGTCAAATCGTTAAAGGCAATGAACACTTCGCTCAAGATTGATATGAAAACAAATCTTTAGACTCAAGCAATGCTCTTCTTAAATGAAGAAATTACTCTTGAAATTTTTAAGTAAGAATTTCGCGGAATGGATCGCGAAGATCTTCGGTACCAGAAGCTCATTCAACTCCTCACTGTGGGTTTCTTTTTGTAGGGGGAAAATGTATTCCTTTGACCATCAGCGGCAACATCATTTAATTAAAATACAAAGTCAAGGCTATTTTTAGGATCGCCTCTGATCTCCACCTGTAGCAACCTTGGAACCTTGTACTTGGATGCAAACCTTGCACCTGATACTACTTGTGAAATTTCCTGAGTATGTTTCCATCCCACTCTAACTAGTTGACTAATCATGATCTTGATGCAGTGGCGAATATAGAATATGTTTTTTGGGGGGGCCAAGATTAATGTAAGGGCCTCGGGCAAGATGAATTTTCACAACCAAAAAAAAAATCGCCAATTCTATTTTTTTCTTTATAATCATTATTTCGGGGGGGGGGCGGACCCCAACCTCCCCTTGCTGATAAATAAATAAATAAATTATTTATCGTTAATCCTTCTTTCAGTTTTCTTACAATTTTATTTGTTACTGTCAGCGATGAAAACTTCCTTCTGCAAGAGCTAGATATCTTAAATATCCTTATTCTGCACCCTTCCTCCCTTTCTTTCTTTCTTTCTCCTCCCGTTCCCATGTTCGTGGTTTCTGGGGAAGCATTTGATGGCACGGGTAACTGTAACGTCCTCCTCTTTTTAAAGCGATTAAGGAGTAGAAGTAAACGTAATAGAAAAAATTAAAATTATTAATATGTAAAATCTATATTACTAAAATCTTTTATTTCTCTGTCTGTCCGGCGCAGTTTTCTGTGAGAATGGAAAATAGAAATAATTTTCAGAATGAAACATCCGCGACAGGAATCGAACCTGCTGATCCGAAGTCAGATGTCTTATCCATTCGGCCATAGGGACTACAACTCTCTTCATATTGTTTTTTGACTTATATCTCCTTTCCCTTCCCCCATCAATAAGGAATGTATTCAACCTTTTTTTTGAATCGCAAGATTGTTTATTTATTTCCCATCCGTCAGATTATTTGTAATTCGAAACTGACAATTAGAACGATAATTGCCGAAACGTTGCAATATTTTAAATATTCTTACTTAACCAAATCCTACGTGATATTGAAAAATATGTGGGTGTACACGCCAGATGTTGGAGTAAAGAAAACAGAGTCAAGAAAGAGAGAAGCACTCTTTTTTTGAGGTGGAATACCGAAAAAATCACTATTTGCAACTCAAAAACCATCAATAAATGTAACTCAAACGTCACTGAAAAGTGACAATTACAGTCGGACCTCTATTTAACGAACCTCTATTTTGCGAATTTCTCTATTTTACGAACTTTTCTTTGGAACCAAGAACATTTTGCTAATTTCTTCGTAAAATAACCTCCAACAGCGAAGTGCATTTTCTATTTAACGAACTTTTTCGAGGATACATCTGAGGGAAAAAGAAGAAATTAACAATGATATGCTGATTGATGATTATCTTTCACTTGATTTTGAAGTTGAGACCTCGGAAGCACTAACTGAATCGGATATTTTGGACAGCGTGAAAAATAAAAACAATACAGCAATGAACTGCGATGAAGATAAAGATGATGAAAATGGAAATGATCATGATGAAGAAATCAAAAATCCTTCGTGTGATGAAATGTTAAAATCATTTGAAACAATCCGTCGATACACCTGAAGGGGTTTTTGGTGCAATGCAAAGATGCGAGACGTACTGTGAGCACTTTTTAAAAAAAAAAAAAAAAAAAACTCAAACAAAATGAACAGACTTTATTAGTAAAATTTAAGTATGCATGTGATGATATATGCTTTCATTAAAATTATTATTTTTTTAATTAATTTTATTGTTTATGTATTTTAAATCTGTTTTATGTACTTTAAAGTAATTTTAAAAGATGAATCTCTATTTAACGAATTTTCCATATTACGAACATTTTTTCGGGATTTAGCGACTTCGTTAAATAGAGGTCCGACTGTACAATAAAAATGAAAGTCAAAAATGAAAGAAGCAGTACTTCTATTAGCTAGAATACTGAAAAAAAAACACTATTGTAACTCAGAAACCACTGAAAAGTATCAATCTATATTACTGAAATCTGTTATTTCTCTGTCTGTCTGTATGTCCGTAGCAATTTTCTGTGAGAATGGAAAATAGAAATAATGTTTACAGTGAAAAATAAGCGCGTGTGCACGGCAGATGTTGGAGTAAAGGAAACAGAGTCAAGAAAGAGAGAAGCACCCTTTTTATGAGATAGATTACTGAATAACACTATAATTCAAGCAAAGTAAGTGCAATTTTAGTAGGCAAATTATATAAATTTTAGTTTTAGTTTACTTGATGTAATTTTTGTGTGTGTTTTTTTAATAAATAAAAAGTTGTTTTCCGTTACATATGCGGACGCTTCCGGAGCGAAGCGACGGGTAGCCCACTAGTTAAATTAAAATAAATTACAAAGAAAACTTGGTTGGGTAGGAGTTATAAGAAAAATAAAACTTCTTTTTAAGCAAGATAAGATCTTTGGCAGAACAAAACAGTTTGTGCCAAGAGAATTAAAAAATTCTCAGATAAAATTTAAAATCAGATGAAACAGCGCAAATCATGAAATATTTCGATGGTGACAAAACAAAAGACAGCATAACAGAGACCTGGAACTAAAAGAGAAGTAATGTCAAAGGAAGAGATTAAAAAAACTGGATTCAGTCCAACTGATAGAAGGAAGGAAGACACCAAAAGAATTAAATGAGCCAAGAAATTCAAGCTGAATAACAGAAGTATTACGTAGTATTTTAATGTGTAAAAAGAGAGTCCATATTATCCTGTCTATAACCTGTAGGTCCTTAAAACACAGGAAATAATTTTACGTGCTCTGTTTTTAATCTTGCTTTTTTATACATAACGAATAATTACAGTTAACAATAATTATAGAAATTTTAAAACTTCGAATATAAACCTCAAAAAACAATATATGATTGTGTATTCAATACATTACATTTCAACCGTTTATAGTTTAACATGAATTAACTTAACAACACTTAAGTCATGAATTCTTCTTTTTAACTATTGGTATAATATTAGCCTAATATTTGTATGTTACTACAGTAAACCCTCGTTAAGTCGTCACCCGGATAAGTCGTCACTCCGTTTAAGTCGTCGTTTTTCTTTGGTCCCGACAAGGTCTCATACACAATAATGTAAAATAACCCTCCTTTACCCGTCACCAAATTTAATTCAACTCCGGATAACTTGTCACCCTCAAAAATGGCCAAAAGCATCTTTCTTCTCCATTTTGCAAGCCATCGTGTTGTCTTTTCAGCCCCGCCCCTTCCTTTTAAGAAAGCCAAGCCTTTACGGGGAATTTTCAACCATGCCTGTCACTTCATTCCTTTCCTACCCCTTCGGAGGATTTGGGTTCTTGGAATCTCGCTGCTAATCATTCAAAGCACACTTCTCGCTGTGAATCTGTCAAGTGTAGACGTTTTTCTTGACCACTCCTGAGTGTGACTCCATTTCATAGCGAGTAAGCCCATAACCTTCGTAATGTACCGTAAATAGATATAGTACTGCGAAGGCTACGGTAAGCCTCGCTATAAGGGCTACTTTTTCTCTTGCAATTTCGTGGTTCGATTACGTTTTTAACAAGCCAGGGAAATGAAAACTTACCTCTTTATCTTTTAAAGCAAAAAAAAAAAGACTTAATTGCACTTTTTGAAAAATCAACTGTTTCGAAAACAGCTTTTGCCAAAGAACACCATATTCCGAGGACTACATTAAACAATATTCTTTCATCGAAACAAGTAATTGAAGAAGTTGACTGCAAAGACAAAAGAAAGAGAAGAAGGAAATCGAAGTTTGACGAAATCGAGAAGGTTTTAGTTCGATGCTGAAACATGACAGATCGCAAAATGTGCCGATTTCTGCCGTGATTCTCAAAGAAAAAGCTATGGCAATTGCTAAGAAGTTGAATATTGAAGATTTTGGCGGCAGCAATGGTTGGTTGGAACGTTTCAAAGACAGACATTGCTTTTCTTTTAAAAAGATTAAAATGTGGTAACTATAATTTTTTTTTTTTCCACTCATTCATTTGCATGAGTTGATTTCTCAAAATCTTGTTTTTCTTACAATATTTTCATAAATTGCTGTAGGATTAGGTATTTCAGTGGTTTTTTTTTTTTTAAAAAATTCCCACTCCGTCTAAATCGTCACTCCGCTTAAGTCGTCAAAAATGTGTGGTCCCCTGAGTGACGACTTAACTAGGTTTTACTGTATTGAACTTATATGTGGACCCGGTAGCTAAGTGGATAAAGCGCTTGAGGAGCAGGATTCAATTGGCAAGCGAAGTACGGGAACTTTTTCTACTTAAGGTCCAGACAAGTCCTTAGGTTCAACCAGCCCTTTGTGGAATGGGTACTGGGTTTCTTTCCCTGGGGTAAAGGCGGGCAAGTGTTGGGCTGTCCTTTGACTTCATCTCAGTCCCAGGGAACACGAAACTTTGGAGCCTTATCTCGGATTCCATGGGTATTTGGACCAATTGGGATATGCCTATACCTAATAATAACCATTTAAGTAATTGTATAAAACTCTAAGTTTATACTATAAGTTTTATGTATGCGCCTTTTAAAATATTACTTTGAAAGACTACATTTCTTTGAAAACATTATCTGAAATGTATACATTTCGATTTCAAATAATATATTTTTTTTAATGAACGATATAAATTTTAACATTCTGTAGCCTATGTTTTATTTATTGTCCAATTGCTGTTTAAAAACATTCATTTCTTTGGATTACAGCCTATATAATTCTGCTTGAATAATTTTAAGGGAACTGTTAGATGTTATCCTTGTGAAAGATTTTTCTTCTGTTATATAATTTTATTTTTTTTAATTTTAGCTTCCACTAATGAGGGACGAAAAGTTTGATTTATCTATAACAATCTTAAGATATTTTAAGTAGGTATTTTAAATAATTCCATATATTAAATATCTTGAGATATTTTATCTTGAGATATTTTACAAGTTTAACAAGGTAATTAATGCTTTTAGACAGTATCAAAAGCAAAGAGGCCCCATAATCTACACAATTTTATAAACACAATTTTATAATCCAAATTTTATCGGAAGCGATCAGATCGTAGTCGGCGATTTGCTGAAGCATTTCTTTCTCGTTCTCGGTCTCTTGTCTCTGACTTTGAGCGAGACCGTTCTTTACGCAAACGTGAAGCTTCTCGCTTTGCATCAGCATCTCGTTTTTCCGCAGGTCACCAAATTGCGTCTTTTGCATGCGCAACAATCACATTTATAATGCAACTCTACAGCAATCACAACAATAACAATAAACGCAACAATTGCGCCTTTTGCATTCGCAATAATCGCAATTATAATAATAAGGAAATTAAAACAATACCAGGTTTCTTGGTTTTTAGCAACCCATCATTAGCAAAACACTCCTTGGGGGCTCAGGGAATGGTCCTACGGATCTGCTTTTTTGTGGGTGATCACCTACTTTTTGATGCTGAACACAACGGTGAACGTTTCATTCTATATCTCCAACCGTTTGGCCACTACAGACCAGCAAGCATAAAAGCAAGAACAGTCCCCTATCCGGTCAGGGAGTGGTCCTAGAGGTCTGCTTTTTTTTTCGTGGTCACCTACTTTTTGATGCTGAACACAATGGTGAAGGTTTTATTCTAATATCTCTAACCGTTTAGCCGCTCCAGGGTGTGATATCCAGACAGGATAAAAGCAAGAGCGGCCCCCTAGCGGTTTTACAGGCAAGCTATAACCTAGGGGCCGCTAAAATGTTGTAGTATTTTTAAGTAATAAGATTATTTTTTATGCATAAATGTAGAATGACTTTTATAAGAAAAACTGAAAAACTGAAACTTTTGTTCCGGAACTTTCTGGTACCTTCATAATGCTTTTCACAGGCAGCACCAAAAACTCTTCACTTTCTACTCTGATTTTTTGTTTTATTGGTTTTAATTTCTGAATCAGCTAATCCAAAGTAAATAATGGGAAATTTCAGTGAAATCTGCTATTCGTAAATGTCTTTATTGGTGTTAAAGTCTCCATGCTTCTTAATTTTTGATCTTCCAATTAATTGTTCAACATTTATTTACATGTTTCAATCGGATTAAACGATAACAAATGAATGGATTTAATATTCATTCTGTAAGACATTGGTTGAAATCCGTTGTTTAGCTTTTAAACACTCACTCCCAAAAATGTTTTACACTCACACCCAAAAATGTTTCCATAAGGACCTATTTGGAAAGATTTCAAATATAAAAGTTCGATCATCTCTAGTCCTTAAATAACTATATCTTACCAAATTTCATGAAAATCTTTTCAGTGAATCAAACATTATTAATTGATGTGTTGAATTCCAATGAAAGCAGGCTAAAAGTGAATTCGAATTTCATTCTAGGCTGCTTTGACGCAGCTTCAAAGAGGACCTGAAAGCTTCTGATTGGCCATATTACACGATTAATTACCAATCACAGACTACTGATGAAATAAAGACATACGTATTAAAACAATATAGTTGATGAAGACAATCTGAGGCCAATTATATAATAAAGTTTTGAATATTTTTAAAGACGAAAAGTTTTTTTAAAGAATATTTTTTTAAGTTGTTAAACTTTTTTATAATTCCTGTTAATCACATGCTGATCGTTCTTATTAAAGATAATGTCAGTAAATATTCCATTATTTCCTATTTAATTAGATCTAGAAGGTTTTTTTTCTAATGAACTTGTTTTTTTTTTCTAAACTGATTTTTTTTTAGTTGTTGCTGATAATTCAGAAGTATTATGTATTATCAAGTAACTAAGCCTACTTGAGTTAGCTTTACAATGTACTTTTTTATTTAACTCTGATAAAATGAAGTCCATATTTATTATTTAATAATATTAATCAAAGGCGAAATACTTATTTCCTATATAGTGAAATTTGATTCAAATTAAACTTCTTTATTAACAACCTTTACCCTCTATCTAGGGATTAACATATTTAACAATGTTAGAGGTTCTGGGAATCTTCAATCCTATTTAATTGAATAGACCCAAAAGATTAAATCCATGGAATTGTAATGTATGAGGAACAAGGTGATGTATTTAAAACTATAGTAAAACAAATCTACTTCGAGGAAAAAAAAATGTGTTGCATTACTTATTGAACAATCTTCGTAATTACATTGTTAACGATTCAATTACTAACATGGAAATTGTATTAGCATAAACAAAGAGTTGAAATCGGTGGCTGAAAAAAAATTATAACTGCAAAATTTTTAGAATTGTTACCTTTGACTATCATTAATCTGATCTTCAGGATCGATCGTAGTACAAGAATCTTTAAACAAATTCAACATTTCTTTTTATTCTAGAATCTTAAAGTGACATGGAAACATTCCATTATATCTTCAGCAATATGACGCCAGAGATCAAACACGAGAAGTTAGTATTTAGATCTATTCAAGTGTACATCAATATTCAGGCTTAAAATCAACACTATAAAGTTTATGGAGTTAATAATATCTTGCCAGGATGTGATGTATGACAACAGATAAAGAAATAAAAAAATTAAGTTCAAGAAAATTATAATTTAATGCTGAAAAATGGATTATTGCGATTTTGGACTTAATCCCAATGACAGTATATAATTTTTCAGACCGTAGATGATGAGACAAGATCAGTCCTAGGAAGGGTTCTGGAGCTCTTCAGAATTAGAAACTGATAAGTACAGGTAAAAAATAAAGGGGGATTTTAGCTGGTCAGTAAAAGGTTTAAAATTCCGTCAGGAAAAAGAAAGAAAAAAGAAAACTAAAACAAGCTTACGTCTTACTCCAAGATGTCGAAGCAGATTAAGATTATTTTAAAGTAAAAATTTAAAGTAAAGTAAAAACAATATTTCTGCTCCATCTTACTCCGATATTAAAACAGGTAATTTTTTTTCAATCGGAAAAGAATTATAATCTTCTTAATGTTTCATCTTCCATAATTTAAATCTTCATCTTTCTTTGATGTAATAAATAGATCATGACAAATTCTATCAAATATTAAGAATTTAGATGGAAATTATACAAGATAAAATACTAGTAGCCTTACCCAGGAACCCTTTTACATTGAAGTTTTAAATGTTTGGATAATCTTTAACTTTTCCAAATCATAAAAGAGATTAAGAACTTCAAAATGATTAAAGAATATCAAGAATTTTCAAGTTTACATCGATAGCAGTAACTTTAATTTTTCAATTTTTCCGCTATTATTTCATTCCCACCTTATTGACTTTTAAGGTAAAGCAGTTCAGTTAGATTGCAGTGGTATTTTTTGTGCATAACTTGCGAAGAAAAAAGACTTACAAGCTATATGTGAAAGTGTAGTGGTGGCGTGCGGTTGATATTCTCCAGAAACTTTTGAGGAAGGAAAAAAAAAATAATGAGAAGAGCTTATTTCTTCCTTTCGTTTAAGAAGATTCTTTCAGTGAATTAAATCAGTAAATTAAATGTTACCAGTGTGTTGTGTTGCGGCTTTTTTTCATGCAATTTTACATCTTAAGAAGATTGTTTTTATTGTTGATTTATTTAGTAGATATTGTAACTCATAAGAGCAATTATACAAAATCGATTAAATGGAAGATTTTTTCAGTTGTTTCAATTACTAAGAATCCATCCAATTGGATAGTTAGTAATTCAGTATCCAGAGTTTGAACTTTTTTGCGAATTAATATTAGAGAGCGACAAATATACAGGGTGTTCATTTTATCTAAAGACATTGAACTATCCCGAAAACTACAAATCGGATCAAAAAACTTTATAATTAAAATTTGTTCGTCTCAGAGGGGGACATCCAATGATATCAAACTCGACCCCCCACTCCCCACCCACTATGAGGTGAGGGGTTGGGAAGAAAAACGGAAATAGGAACCCCATCTTTTATTGCAAATTCGGATTCTCCAGAAAATTTCACATTGATTTGATGTACTGTACGTCGGGGTTGCTCGCAGATGGCGCTGTAATCGACAAAAATCAAAATGGGTAAAACATCATTGAAAATTGGGAATAACTCAAAAAATAAAAAATCGTATGAAATCAGAGAAATAAAAATGTAGATGTATATGATATTTATCAAAATGCTATCTGATGACACGTGAATTAACCCCCACCCCCACGCTGCGAGAGTGGGAGGCAATTATTTCATAACTTGTAATGTATTCCGTTGTGTCTCTTCTTTTTCTTGTCTCACATATCGGAGTGTTTTATCCAATTATAGTAAGTGTTCAAAAATACAACCTCCAACTTCAATACACTTATTGATCCTGTCTTCAAATGACTGTACACAGGACAGAAGCATATCTGCGGGAATTTCAGCACAGGTGTTTCTTATGCGTTCTACAATGTTTTCACAGTCTGTTGGCACTTGTTGATAAACCTTATCTTTTAGATAATCCCACAGAAAGAAATCCGGCGATGTCAAATCAGGCGATTTAGCAGGCCAATTAATAGGGGCATTTCTCCCAATCCACCGACCATTGTAATCACGGTCTAATACTTCCCGTGCATGACGTGAGTAATGCGCTGGGCAACCGTCATGCTGATACTACATACTTTGTCGAACGTCCAAGGCAATATCCTCAAGTAGTATTGATAGTTTCTGTTCCAAAAAATTTCGATATCTGATTCCATTCAAAGTACCTTCAATAAAATAAGGACCAATGAGTTTGTTCCCTATGATTCCACACCAAACGTTAACTGACCAAGGACGTTGATGTTCAACTCGTCGTAACCAGTGGGGATTTTCTACACTCCAGTAATGCATGTTATGCCGATTAATGCTACCATGGTTTGTGAATGTAGCCTCATCTGAAAATAGTACATTAACAAAGAAATTAGGATTACTTTGCAGTTGTTGAAGAGCCCATTCACAAAATACTACTCGATTATGAAAGTCTTGGCCATGAAGTTCTTGATGCAGTGAAATGTGATATGGATGATACCTACAACGATGCAATACGTTGACAATACTACCTAGGGACATTCCGGAATCGCGTTGTAATTGCCGAGTGCTTATCTGTGGGTTTTGGTGAACAGCTGCTAGTACAGCTATTTCATTAGCTTCTCCTGTAACAGTTGTTCTTTGTTTCCTTTTCTTGGTTTGAACGCTGCCATCAGAGATAAAGGCATTCACAACTTTGTAAAAAAAAGAACGAGAGCGAACATTATCTGGAAACCGCTCAGCATACAAGGCAACAGCATCGTCAACATTTCTCCTACATTCACCATAAATCAGAATTATTTCAATTTTTTCTTCTACGGTTGCACGATTCATTGTCCACTTGCAATACTGTTCTACTGTAGAAATGATGGGCAGATGTGCAGGCAATAAAACCTATTCACATACAATGAAAGTTTTAGAGATGCTTTCAGTTCTAATTCTGAAAGATAAGTGAGCTCTGATCGCACTGCACTGCCTTTTATGTTAGAGCAGTCCCCTTTTCGTTTTGTCGGAGGAATATAAAGTTGAGAATGGGATTTCCCATTACAAGTTATGAAATAATTGCCTCTCCCACTCTCGCAGCGTGGGGGTGGGAGGTTAATTCACGTGTCATTGGAAAGCATTTTGATAAATATCACATATGTCTATATTTTTATTTCTCTGATTTCATATGATTTTTTATTTCTTAAGATATCCCCAATTTTCAACGATGTTTTACCCATTTTGATTTTTGTCGATTATAGCGCTATCTACGAGCAACCCCGACGTACAGTACATCAAATCAATGTGAAATTTTCTGGAGAATCCGAATTTGCAATAAAAGATGGGAGTTCCTATTTACGTTTTTTTCCCAACCCCTCACCTCATAGGGGGTGGGGGGTGGGGGTCGAGTTTGGTATCATTGGATGTCCCCCTCCGAGACGAACAAATTTTAATTATAAGGTTTTTTGATCCGATTTGTAGTTTTCGGGATATTTCAATGTCTTCAGATAAAATGAACACCCTGTAGAGTAGCTTTGATTAAAGTCATAATGTTAATTATGTAAGTAACAAAAGAAATCTCCTTTGACTGAAAATAAGTGATTACATTAATAACAAATTTAAAAATAAATTACAGCAGTAGTATAAAATAGTACTGAACAGATTATCTTTCCTGGCACAGTATGGCGGTAATTGCTGCTGCACTAGAAAAAAAATCAATCACCTAATCAATTGTAGATTAGGCAGGAACAAGTTTATCAAGACAAAAGAGTAACGTTTCTTTATTATCATTCAATATATATTTCTGAAAATTACTCAAATCAATGAATTACATTTTTCTTAAAATTCTAGAATTAAAAATCATCCTATTAACGTCTTAACTGAGTTTCATTAGAATCAAAAGAAGCTTCTTTCATGTTAGCTTAAGATTCGAGAGAAACATTATTTTCAGCAACTAAGGTACCCTGCCCAAATAACGCTACCTTAACATTTAAATTACTGTAAGTCTGGAAATTAGGTGTATCGAAACACGAAAAATATGACCAAGAAAGTTTAATGTTCTGTTTGAAACATACCATAATGAAACCTATGATAACTTTTACTGGAGAAGTATGAGCACTCAAATAAAAAAACTTTGCAAACTGGTGTTATTAGGAACATCTGGTCCAATTAACGCCACCTACTTTCTAGTAACTTAACTTATTAAAAATTACGAATTATTCCATCATTGTAAACATTATTTGTACAAAATTACAGTAAAATGCAACTAAATTTGACTTTCTGTAAAAAATAATAAAAAATCACTTGAAATTAACGCAGTCTTTCTAATCTGTAGCTAAAACAAAAGAGGAAATGTAAAAATTAATTAATTTCGGCATTTTCCGATTATAAAAGCAAAATAATAAATAAGATAAAAATCTATATTTTCCTCAAACATATTAGTAACTTATAAATGTCGTACGTAACCTAAAATCATATAGGTAGACCATTAACATCACCATGGCGTTAAAGCGCTATTGAGCACATGGATCACATTATACACTTGTTTGTCTACGATTTCCGAATTTTAAAAATAGCAGTTAACTTATCTACATAGAAGAATCTTTAAGAATCAAGAAAATATCTTGTTTTATATAGTTAATCTTTGCTGAACATTAAAAAATCTATATTTTATCTTACGATGATGTAGTAGCAGCCTTTCAGAACCAGTCCTCGACACGAAAAGGTGGAAATATAATTTCAGTCGAAAATGTTGGCGGTCTGCAAGTAACTCATTTCAACACTAGATGGCATGTCAATGCAAACTACTTTAGTGCAGTACCGCCAACTCTTACGTTTATTAAGAATTAGATAGGTGGCGTTAAAGGTATACATGGCGTTATATGGCTGAGGTACCTTAGATCTATAACTCTGTTTTATATTTCCATTAATCAGACTTTAAAATATTATAAATGAGTTGAGACATAGAAATGTAATCAAACTCGGATGACACTGAAATTACTTTTTCTATTTTTTTTTTATATTTTTTAGTATTTTTGAGCTGGGAGTTCTTTTCCTGTCTTCTTTTTTCTTATCTTTATTCGTTAGAAAACTTTCTCAATGTCTTTTCAATCACTTTCATGAGTTCAGTGACAGACTAGCATGTGACTTCCGTTATGACACCATTTTATCTTAATTTTAACAGAAGCCTGACATACGTCCAAACCTCTGGTCAGTGACCGTAAGCAGCTTCGAATGTCCAATGGATTCTGTCGCTTCTCACTAACAACAAAATTATCGGTTTGCATCACTCTCTCCTTTTTCTTTATTTATTTTTCTTGTTTTCGTAATATCTTATGAATAAAAATTTATGTACATTCCAATATCGCGTTTTTTAGTGAGAATGATTATTTATCATTAATTACTTTACAAGATTTATATAATGATCTTTTATTGTAAATTGAAAACTGTACAAAAAGTTTATTGTCACGGTATTCAAATTTCTGTGAAACAATAATCATTTTTCTACATACAATTCTATTTCTATGACTTATCAAAATACTCATCTTTAAGTGGAAGTGAACAGTCCAAAATGTGAAACAGAGCACTGATTATTTGCTTGAAGTTAATACAACATAAATTTATTGCTCGATAGTAGAATTATTCAGAAATAATGAAAATATCATTACTTACTAATGATCTATAGAAATCCGAAACTTTAGATAAATTGATTCTAAAATTTATTATTTGCATTATTAAATCCTTGCAGCTCTCTGGATGTCTCTAATTTAACGTGATATTGAACGCTAAGAAGTATTTCTTTTCCTGACTGCAATGAAAATAATGGAATATGGTGTCATAAGGTTAGGCATAAAATGACATCATAGGAAAGTGTGAAGTGGCTTCGAAATTTAGATTTCAACACTTGAGTATTGTGTCAATCTGAGGTTTGTGAAAGTATTAAACAAAGACAAAAGTATTAAACAAAAATGATTTATAGATTATTTAGAATATTTTTGTATAATCATTTATATGATCAAAAGGATAAGAAAATAGGTTGATAGACCTAAATAGATATCAACATACCTTTAAATTCAGAAAAAAATCCATTATTTCAAATAGTATCAGATCAGCCAACGTTACGATCGACAATATTTATCAGTGTCTTTTTGTTATCACTGAACTTAAAATTACATGTAGCCTATCATTTGATATACTGGATTAATAAAGTACCGTAATCAATAACTTGTTTTGAAATTTATGTTAGAAAGAAATTTATGTTAGAAAGAACTTGTGTTAGAAAGAAATATTCTGAAAGTTGAAGAAATTCTGAAGTTTGACCTCAAACAATTCCAGTTAGCAAAAAAAAAAATTATGGAGAGACTAATATTCTAAAGAAGTGTCATTCTTATAATGAAACACATTCAGTTTTAAGGTATTAATTTTTCCTTATCGTTTTAAAATATGAAACACAACAAGTTACAGTGGAACCTCGCTATTCGTACACAATACGTTCCAGGAGGCAGTTCGAATGGCGATTTGTACGAATGGCGAATCATTTTTTCACATAAGATATAATGTAAATTGGATTAATCCGTTCCAGACCCACTGATGATTGCTTATATAAACCTTTGTAATAATATGTTAAGCCTAAAGTACATAAAAACTATGAAAACAATAAATATATAGGCCGCCATTATTATTTCTTTCTTTTTCAGTATAGACGATAGGTTTATTTCACCATGCCATACTGAGTTGCCAGATCAGAGACACGAGTTCCACTTTCAAACTTCTCAACGAGTTCGTTTTTCAATTCAATTGTCGTTCTCACTGCTTTCCTTTTAGGCTTAGTTGAATCAGTAATCTTTTTTAGACCCATGGCTGCACTATTTTTATTAAAAATAACAAAAAATAACAATAAAATATCACAAAGTTTCACGAAGCTGGCGTGGATGATGCGTAGCGTACGGAAGCTAGCACGATACTGAACTGAAGCGACCGCGTGGCGCGGCCAGTACCGAGGTCACGCTGTCCGAATCGCGAGTAAGAGTACGAATGGCGAGTTCAATTTTACTTGAAAAAGTTCTACGAATAACGAGTTGTACGAATAGAGAGGCGGACGAATGGCGGGGTTCCACTGTACTTTACATAACAGTAGTCTATTCAGGAAATTTATCAAAGTTAACGATAGACATGAAAAACTTCAATTTTATCAATAACTAGCTGTACCCGGCATGCGTTGCAATGCCACTCAAAGAAAGAAAGGGCTCGTGAGAAGGGGCCGTAAATATAAGGTCCCAGTGTCGATCGGGGGTGGGACACTTAGGCCCCTGTGTCGCCATCCCCACCCAAGTGTGGTGGACCTGTCCCCCATAGGAGAGCGAATTTTTCTCTTTTTCCAATTGACTTAGGGGCCCCGAGAAGGGGCCTTTAATATAAGGTCCCGGTGTCAATCGGGGGTGGGACACTTAGGCCCTTGTGTCGCCATCTCCCCACCCAAGTGTGGTGTCCCTGCCCGTAGGAGAGTGAAGTTTTCCCTTTTTGCAATAGACTTGAGGGGGGGGGCCGAGAAAGGGCCCTAAATATAAGGTCCCGGTGTTGGTCGGGGGTGGGACACTTAGACCCTTGTGTCGCATCCCCCCCACCCAAGTGTGGTGTCCTGCCTCCCATAGGAAAGCGAATTTTTCCTTTTTTGCAATTGACTTGGGGGGCCCGAAAAGGGGCCCTAAATATAAGGTCCCGGTACCGGTCGGGGATGGGACACTTCAGCCTTTGTGCTGGCTTCCTACCACCCAAGTGTGGTGTCCCTGCCCCAAATAGGAGAGCGAATTTTTCCCTTTTTTGCAATTGACTTGGGGGGCCCGAGAAGGGGCCATAAATATAAGGTCCGGGTGTCGATCGGGGTGGGACACTTAGGCCCATGTGTCGCCATTCCCCCACCCAAGTGGGGTGTTCCTGCCCCCCATAGGAGAGCGAATTTTTCCTTATTTGCAATTGACTTGGGGGCCCGAGAAGGGGCCCTAAATATAAGGTCCCGGTGTCGGTCGGGGTGGGACACTTCAGCCTTTGTGTTGGCTTCCTCCCACCCAAGTGTGGTGTCCCTGCCCCCCATAGGAGAGCGAATTTTTCCTTATTTGCAATTGACTTGGGGGCCCGAGAAGGGGCCCTAAATATAAGGTCCCGGTGTCGGTCGGGGTGGGACACTTCAGCCTTTGTGTTGGCTTCCTCCCACCCAAGTGTGGTGTCCCTGCCCCCCATAGGAGAGCGAATTTTTCCTTATTTGCAATTGACTTGGGGGCCCGAGAAGGGGCCCTAAATATAAGGTCCCGGTGTCGGTCGGGGTGGGACACTTCAGCCTTTGTGTTGGCTTCCTCCCACCCAAGTGTGGTGTCCCTGCTCCCCATAGGAGAGCGAATTTTTCACTTTACACAATATTTGTGTAGTTCTTATTTTGATCACCAGATGGATATTGGGTTTTTCAGGGCTTTTACCCCTTTTCAACCCCTTTGGGGGAGTGGGTCCGGGTTCTAAGGTAGCCTATCTTTTCCGCAGTGTCCTAAAGAGTAATTCTGCAAAGTTTGGTCCAGATAGGTCAAAGGGCCTAGGAGCGTATAAAGGACAAAGGGACATAAAAACAAAGAAACAAAGAAAGAAAGAAAGATCCATTCATTTTTATGTATATAGATGATTATTCAACAAGATTATCAATAAAGATAATAATAACTTCAGAGATGTAGTGCAGAAAATATTGAATGAAAAAGGATATTTATGTATTTTTTTCCGTTACTAATTTCAAATTAGGTTTCGTAAAAACCTTTGTAAACAAAAACAAAAATCTTAACAAAAAAAAAAAAAGAATCGTTATTTTTTTTTATTAATCATTTTATAACAGCAAACTGAATGATCAAGGAAACAAATGCTTTTACAACAATAAATCAAATTTAGAAAATGTATTGTGTAATTAAAGTAAAACGTTTATTGTTCATTTTAGGTGTTGTTTCTGTTGTTGTGAGAAATCGATTTGTCAAGTGTGAAAAGCATTTCTGGCCCAAATCCAAGTTAGGAAGAGCACTTGTGGATAACGACAATCTTACCTAGCGGTCACTGGCTTAAAACCCTTTTGTGGCTGACCGAAGGTCAAAACAACGACAACTTCACACTTCACAACTAATTCCTTGCTTTAATTCAAATCCTGAGAAGTTTTCAAGAAGATACAGCTCCTCTTGTAATTCTGAACAAGAAAAGAAATACGTTAAAATATCTCTAATTATTATTGTATAATAATTGACCGGTATCAATTTAAGCAATACTGCTTTTAGTTATTTTTTTTTGTCAATAGTTAAGTTTAAATATAAACAAAGACATTTAAAAATTCAAAGTATCTATCATTTCTTTTTATTTATTTTTTTTTCTGTACCATTTTCGTTTGATGGAATCGACAGTTTTATTATTAATTTGAAGCCATTGTTTGAATTACATACGATGCTTCATTTTCTAAAATTATCTGTAATTAAACTTGCATTCTTTTTATTTATTTATTTATTTATTTATTTATTTATTTTCAATTTAATTTTGCTATCTATAAAATTAATTTTATATTTTTTTTCCTTTTCTCGCATTTTGATTTAGTTTCTTAGCTATTTTGTATATATTATGCTTTGTTTTCCTTTTGTTTTCAGTTACAATTTTGCTTAACTTAATTATGCTGCTTTAATCTTTGGGTAGTATTTGTTAAGTACCTTGTTTTCTTTTATGCATTTTTTTTTTGTATTTAATTTAAAGTTAATTTACATTCTTAGTTTTTCGTGTTTTAATTTATTTCATTTGAAATTTAAGGTCATGTAATTTTAATTTTTAAATTTCTAATTTTTTATCAACCATTAAAACCTACTAGCAATCTGCTTATAAGTTGGAGGTACAGAGAGCTCTGAATGGGATGTTATGAGGTCTTTTTATTTTGAAGATTCATGTGTGTATCTAGTAACACTGAGGTCTCTAGGTCGTGTGACCATTGCCACCATGGTCGCATGATCTTATACTGTGATTTTTGACTGTGAGATATCTAACTCCAATGTTACCTAACCTAACTCCAATCGATGAAGTGTCCTCAGTCTTAAAGGACAATATGAAATAGTGTGTGCGGAACATTCCTCATGACATATTAAATTCTGCAGTAGAGCACCTTTTTTTTGTGCAGTAGAGCGCACTGTATTGACTGTAATTTCTGGTCCAGAATAAAGAAAATAACATCGAAAATCAACTTCATCAACGACTGTGAATGAGTTTGGAGTCATGACGTATTTTCTCTCGCACTTTAATTCTGTTCTGCTACAGTTTTTGACAAGAGCAAACATAAAAATGTGAATTTCATCTTACTCTATCTTATTTATTCATTTGCTGATACTTTGTCATGCATTTCACTTATGTTTGATACTTTTTGCAACTCAAATTCGTTTTCTCGGAACTCTTCTCCCATGCCTGGAATAGGATTTGTAGCTTTAATGGAAGATCTACACAACCCTTTTTTATTTTCATGAAGAATTAGGTTACATACTCTTCATTTTGACATTAAATAATTTGCAACTATTATTAAGTTAACGTTAAAGTATCCCACTATAGACCAATGCAGGCCCTTGGGGTCGCGAGAGGTAAGGGCTCCCTGCGCTTCTTGACCAACGGAACGAAGTTGAGGTCGGGTGGTCAGCCCGACGTTCGCCCGCCTTTAATTCCCGAGAAAAAAACCCGGTACCCATTCGACAGAGGGTTGGGTAGGCCCTAGGACCCATTTGAAGGAGAATGGAATGAAAAATCCCCATCCTCCGCCGAACCCGCTACCTCCAACCAGCAGCCAAGCGTCCTTATCACTCACCTACCGGGCCCACCCAACTATTATTACTTTTTTAAAATCTTTTGACAACTTGGTAACATGTCTTATTGTGAATTTCAAAAATCCAATTCTTTTTAAGTACTTGTCAAAATTCCTTTGAAATTAAACACATTACAAATGACAAGAACGGCACACCTTTAAAATTTGAATCTTCAAAATCGATCTAAATCTATTCTAAGAGTAATTAAAATGCTGGCAGTATGAAAAAAAATTCTTCAATCAACCATGGGGTGGGCATACATAGACTTGTACAATAACCATAAAGGCCCAGTATTTTGTGGATAACTAACGGCTCTTTCGAATCTGCAAAAAAGCATCATACATTTTCGAATTTGATTTATAACTTTAATGTGGAGGGGCTAAAGGACTTAGGTATAGAATTTTCTACTTTTATATAAAACGAATAGTATATTCTTCACCAAATGTACAAGATTATTAAAGAACAGAAGTCAAAGACGGCTAAAAGGAGAAAAAGAGAAAACGAATAAGCAAATACAGAAAAGAAAGAAAACATATAGTTTTATATAGAATACATTGTGAAGGCTTGAAAGCTGGACTTTGTTAATGAAGCAGAAACAAAAGTAATTAGCAGGAGTGCAATAAAAAATGTGAACGACGTTATTAAACTAACAGTTGGACTGATACTTGTTCTATTATTTAAGTAGTAATTTAAAACAAATCAGTAAATAAAACATAAGGTTTCAAAAATCTGCAAGTATAACTTTGCCATACAAAACTTTTAAAATTAATAATTTTTCTCTTATCTAGATAAATAACGCCATAATCACACATGTTCGTAAAGATATTATCGTGCAAATAATTATCTGAAATTTTTTACCAAGAAATACTACCGTTTACAGATACTTAAATATTAAGCTTACTTTCTTTTTCTATTTCTATTTTTTTAATTTCCTTCTTACAGCTACAGTAGTAGGCCTACCTATTGAATTACTGCAGAACGTAATTTAATGACTGAATAGCTAAAAAAAAAACAATTCTTAAACTATAATTTTAATTTAAAACAATCCTATTGGTAGCTAATCGTTGAAAGTAATGTTACTGGTATTTCATAAGACAAAGAAATGATACATTAAGAAAACTATATTTATATACGCCACAATTTATATCTAAGGTAATTCCGCTGTTTATGTCTATTACACTGATATGCATTTTTTACCTTTCAGTCTGCTTCACGAGATAAAAACAACTGATTTTAGTAAATTAAACTATCCTGAATCCGAATCTGTATTCAGAATTTTTGTATTAAATCTAGTTTTTTTGTAATTTACATCTTAAACTCAAAAAAACAAGAAATTTGACGAACTTCATAATTAAAACCAAAAATAATTAATGGGATAATCTGAGCTATGAAAGTGTCAAGCCAAGTGAAAAACCTTAACTAACTAGTATAAAAAAACTTATATTGATTCTGCTGATATAAGATTGTTAGTTGTCTCTCGAAATCTTTCGCCGTTTTGATGCTCTGTCGTGACTCTCAGAAGACTCCCTTTTTATGCACCAACAATAATCCGCCAACATAGATTCATTCCACATGCCCTGATATCTCGTTTCTAATGTTTTGATATCTTGATGAAACCTTTCACCCTGCTCCTCACTCATAGCACCAAGACTTTAAGGGAAATAATTGATGTGGCTTTGTAGAAAATGAAGTTTAACACTCATTTTGGAGCCCAGTGTTTTGAAGTTTGTTAACATTTCATCAACAACTTCTTCGTAATTTTCATCCTTTTTGCTTCCTAGGAAGTTTTCAGTCACGCACTTAAAAGACAACAATGCAGATTTTTCTGTTTCATTCATGACGATCGTGAAATTTGAATCTTTAATCAGATCGCGTATCTGTGGTCCTTCGAATATACAAGCTTTAATTTTTGCCTCGGTCTTTCAAGGAAATTTCCGTTTTAGATACGGAATTATGTTGCTTTCAATGCCAAGACTGGTAACAAATTGCTTAATATGAATAAGTTTAATATGAAGTGGGGGTAAAAGGACTTTTTGAAAGTAATAATGTCATTAATTAAAATATCAAAATCAAAATATATTATTTTTACATGTTTTGGGTACAAAGTACAAAAAAGGCATATGCAATTATATAAATTGCAAATTTTATATTTTATTATAATATTTTATAGTTAAATATTGCCAAAAATTATAATTGTAGTTTAATTACGTCTATATGTAGTGAAGTCAATAAGCATTTCAAGAAATTCCGTAAAATCATAATTTCTCAAAAACTGGACCTGATGAAACAAAACTAAATATGACTTTTGTGTTTACCCATAGTGTGGAACTGAAAAATATAAATAGTTTCTCTGAAGCAAAATGGTTGCATATCAGTGTTATAGAATCTGATGTATCCTTTCGTTATCATTAGGGTGGATCGAAAAACACGATTTTCGGCTAGGGGGCATTTTTGTCTTTCTGGAGCCGACAATCAATGTCCTCACTGAATGTCAGATGTGGCGTTTTGTTTATTTTTCGTCATTTTTCCACATTTTGTAGGCTTCTGTTACGTAAGAAGGAGACGACTAATCATTATAATTATTTTCTTTCCTTATTTACTTCAGATTTAAAGCCACAAGAACGCCAAAAACCTCTGTTGCATATTTTTTAAAAATCATCGTTAAATACCCATTTTCGGCAAAAATTCCCAATTTCAAGGGTTCGATAGCACCGTAATGAGTTTACCGATCGAGCTTAAATTTTTTTATAAGCAATATTGAAGCAATTTGGCCAAAAATACGCACTAGCCATACACCGATTTAAAAAAAAAGTTTTTTTTTTTTTTTCAATCCACTCAAATTATCATTGACAGTTACTTCGAATAAAAAAGGGAGAAAACGATATTAAATTTACATCAGTAACTCACAGAATAAGACTAAATATAATGATATCATATGATAATAACAGTTGATTAACAAACATCGTCAAGTCATAGATCCATTTAATAACCTTTTCTATTGGCTTCTAATTCTCTGTAAATGTGTTATTCTCACTGATCCGGTTGAATTAGCTGTAAAACTGGTAATTCGTAGAACGATAATAAGTTCTAATTTAAGCAGATGACTGGGTGTCCGCGTCCTAATGGCGATCATAATTTACAATAACATTCGTTGGTTCAGAATTCCATTTGGAATCAGAAAATGTCTAAAGATAGTTGGTTTTCATGAATCCAGATAATTTTTACAAATAAAACCTCTATAGAAGATTTACTTAATACTTATACAAAGCATTATTGGTTTCATAATTTAAATTGTAAGTAAATGTTCCTAATAAGATGCCTTATTAAGTTTTTCTTTGATTGTATTTTTTCTACTAATAAAAATAGTTTGAGAAATAAGATCATTTTTAAAACTTATAAAAGCGTTTCTAGGAATTCGGAATAAAAAAAACCATTCATTAAAAAAGAAATTAGTGTGAGAAATTTTATATTTTAACTATTGTCTATGTATGTAACATTCAGCATATTATTAAAGGGATATTCTTATGCTGTATTAACGTATGCAATTGGGACAGATAATCAGACGCATACAAATATTCATTGCCTTTTTAATTTAATTTCACAATTTTTGAATACTTGAATACGTTTCTTATTATCTACGTGTTTTCTTGATCATATAGGTCATAAGCGAAACATCTAGTATAAGGAGAAGAATTATAAGTGAAAGTTCAAATGGAACTATACACTAAACTTTTCGCTATCATTAGTCTACTTTTTTAAGAAAGGTTAAACTGATAAAAATAAGATATGAACACGAATGGCTTTTCCTAATAGTTACTGAGCATGTGAATGCTTCTTTCAGCTTCATATGCATTGAAACGATAGACGATTTCTCTCTTATTGTCAGTGTCATATTTTGCATCCAAATCTTGAAACTCTGAGCGGAAAGATGACAAAAATTTAAAATAAATATTTTGTGGGCATTACATGGCAGATCGATGAAGCCTGGACTGCAAAGTTAAATCAGAATAAACATTTGAAATATTGGCATCCATTTTCGATGCTTATAAGTTTTCAGAAAACATGCATATTAAAATATGTACAATATAACAATTATGTAGGGGATTTTGTGAAGGTATCGACAACTGGGACTGACAGCGATAAAGATAAATTAATAAGAAAAGTTCCTATAAACATAGGTCCGGAAATGTTTCGTTTTCTGAATATCGATAGTGAACATAGAATCTATTTGATGACGTGGAAGATGGGCAGTGTGTTATGGAATTGTTTTTGTTTTTCTCAGCATACAGCCAGCATCCATGCTCGCATTGCGAGGAGAGCCATTGTTTCACCAAAGTTTATTGTGAATGTGCGTGAAATGTATTGCTAAAAATAGAAAGGAAAATTTTTTTTCGTACACTTTTTTCCTCGTATGTACGTAGTTATATAATTGCTAGCCATATGAGTTTATATTCGTTTTCTGAACGAACTTGCATTGATGTATGGATTAGCTATGGAAATGGACATGAAGCACGTCGGCTGTATTATGAGCATTTCCGAGGTAGGCGAATACTTCATCATATAACATTTGGTTCGATGCCTCAGAGAAAGGGCCAATTTGAGCCCCGTGGAATCATTCGAAGGCCAAAAAATGTTGTAACACCCAAAAGAGAAAATCAAATTCTTGACGCTTTACCCGCTGATCCAAGAATAAGTAGTACTACAATAGCAAGATAAGAATGTATTTCACGTATAACGGTTTTGAAGGAACTTAAGGATGACCTACTATACACCTATTATCTTCCGCAGGAAGATGATTGTTACTTTAGATTTTCCTTTAAGGCTGCATTTCTATAGTTGGTTTCTTTCTCAAGATGTGGATATTATTAACTTTCTATCTATTAACGATAATTGGTTCCTACTTTGTCTTAGTCCGTTAAATGACGAAGTACATCTCGATTTGCTCCAAAGACACTAAATCGAAATATTGGGACACATTAATCTTGAAACGAGGAAGCAATTACTACTTTATCCCCCATTCTTTTCATCATGATGTCACTACTTTCCTCAACTATCAATTTCCACAAGGCTGGATTGGTCGATGTGGCTATTTTACTTCGCCTGCACGGTCCCTAGATTTAAATACTCTAGATGTTTATCTTTGGGGCTACATGAAGAATCATTGTTTATCATTCGGACGTCTCTACACTTGCATAGCTGAAACAGAGGATAGACAATGGTTTCAGGTTATTCGAAATATTCTGGAGATTTGTAAGCGGGGTAGACGTTTCTATTGAGGTAAGTGGTGAACATGATTGAGGGAAGTGGCTCACATTTTATTTGATGCCTTTGCTGGGAAAGGTTTCGCTGAATACTTACTTCTATATCAGTTATTATGTCTTTGTACACTGTTATGTTCATTCACATGTGCAATAAAAATTAGAATCTTTTTTCTTTGCAATTTTTGGAACTTTGCTACGCATCAGTTTTACAGAGTATTATGCTCATTAATACATTGTACATCTATTAATATGTATTAACTCATAAATTTCCGACCCTTTGTTTATTGGCTATTTTGTGCTTATTTGTCTTTATAGGACCTGTTACTGATGCTTGTCATTACCTTTAAAAAGCATTCTGCATACATTACTAATAATTAATGGAGCATTCAATAGATGATATGAACAACGATTTAGCTTTAGTACTGCTTAAAACATATTTACTTTCCAAATTAACAACTCTGACAAGCTTACTTGTGTTACCGGAAATCAGATATGACTGAATAGCAGAGAAACAAACCAATGTGCGATAACTAGTATTCTGACAGATTAAAGTGAAACATGGAAATCAATTTTATCTTCTTTCTGCATTTCAGAAGAGAAAAATGAAATAGCATACATTGAGTTTTCTTATAGCATTATAACGGTTTGTTCTTTCTATCAATTCACTCTGGATGTTAAAAACCCCGAACAAACTAATGGAGTCAAATAGATAAACACAACAGAAGCTCTTTCTTAGACCCGAATACATCATATATTGCTTTGTTTATATTTTAATGACCTCGAACTATTTAAAACGTGAAATCTGTACCGCAGGCCATGTAGGCACTGGGGACGCGGTAGGTATAGACTCCAGCGATTCTCCATCAACGGGAGTAGTTGAGGTCGGATAGTCATCCCGACACGCGCCCGCATTTAACCCCGACTAAGAAATCTGGCACCCATTTTACAAAAGGTTCGAT
Source organism: Thereuonema tuberculata (assembly GCA_023159025.1). Classification (NCBI taxonomy): domain Eukaryota; kingdom Metazoa; phylum Arthropoda; class Chilopoda; order Scutigeromorpha; family Scutigeridae; genus Thereuonema; species Thereuonema tuberculata. The sequence continues at coordinate 216,329,863 of JAFIDM010009631.1, read as the reverse complement.
GAACCTAGGATCCGTCTGGAGCAGAAATTACCATTGACAAATCCTGACCACCGCCTGGAATTAAACCAGGACTCCTTCAGTCCGCAGTCCAGCGCCTAATCTGGATTCCCACCCTCCCAATTCGAGCTGCTTAGTTTACAGAAAACGATGAATTTTTTATTTATCTAGAATTATAAATATATCTTAAGAAAAAAAATCGTTTTATTTCCTGCCTAATTCTTGGAATAAAAACTCATTAAATCCTATTTGAAAGGAAATCTTTTTTTCTTGAACCATTTGCACTTTTAATTTACTGTTATATTACTCTTGGTAATGCTGGAAAATGAAAATGTTCATTTAAGGAATCACATTGATTAGTGTTGTAGTGTGAGATGTAAAATTTCTAATTACCACACTTTCAATTGAAATCTCAAATACTATTCAACTACCGCAAAGCAGTAAGAAATGCAAAATACGATTTTCATCAATAATCATCAAAATAATGTATCCAACAAATAAGCATTTTAAAGCACCATCGAATTACCGCTGCAAATGTTTCTATAGCTGGGATGACTATGGATATAGCCTACAGACATTTTCATAACAACAACAAACGCAGATGATTTAGTTTTTTTTTTTTTTTGATAAATGTTCACAAATTATTTTAAAATTTGTGGAAATAATTTATTTGAAACAGAAGTTGTTATAGGAATTAGTATGGTACCTCTAATTTCTGGAAAAGCAATAATAATCTCTTAATAATAGATAGTGTGATAAATCATGTACCAGTCTTCGGTCAGCCTCAATTGGCTTTCCATAACGCTTAATCAATATAAAAACTGCATGTAATGTAATACTGAAAATTCATTTGACGCCAGCGGAAGACAGGCATGTGAATTTCTCAAACTATCGTTTATTGTGAATTTATTAGTGTTTTTTCCATTACCAGAGATATCATACTGATTCCTAGAAAACTATTTCTATTAACATTTGTACTGAGACCTCGCTGTTTAGTGATGACTTTTCCTAGCTGATAATACGGCTCTGTGAAACGGCCTTGTGGTCAAGAGTATGAAACGGATGTATTAGGATGTAACTTAAACGTTAGATCTGCCCTTTGATATTTATGTAGTAATTTATTTTTTTAATTTAAATTGTTTTGACATTTTAAGCTCTATTAAAACCACATAATATTGTTTTCGTATCTCTGCATAGTATAAGCTTACTTTAACTTTGTTCATAAACATGTTTCCAAATAGCTTGAAAACTTAAGAATTCTTCTGAACAGAGTTGAATGTAAATGATTGGAAACAACAACATAACGAATGCAAATGCATGGTAATTTCCGTTATTGTCAGAATCTGATCACTGTTATTCCTAGGTTGATTTTGTACGAAAATACGTAAACAGCTTAATTTCCCGTTATATTCTAAAGTCATTTCTCTGTGTTGGTTCTATCCCATGTTTCAAATCTAAAATCATTTCCATCAGCAGAAAGAGCTAGTCAAAAAACTCTTCTAAGCTTATGATAATGTGATGATGGCAACCCACTGATCTGCTCTTCCTAGAAATTCCCTAAAACGAAAACCTTGAGTGAATAATTTTTCCGTTAACTGAATATATTGGACTTCTAATCCTGATTCTCTGAAGTAAATCTTCAAAAAAAAAAAAAAAAAAAAAAAAAACACCATTACATTCGAAAACACAGATAATTGTAATGTTTTCGTAATATTGATTTCCACAAGTAATACGCATTCTATGCATTATTTATATAATAACTGCATTAATGATTATTTCACTGAAAAATGCATATTAGTTTAATTATTTTAAGTTCTTATAGACATTGCGTAGGAATCTTAATTAGAAGCAAGTAACTACATCCAAAGAAAAAAGAAAGTATATAGTTACGTAAAGCAGAACTTACTCTTGAAAGTGAAAACACACATATACTAAAAACTAGAAGAGTTTCAAAAATATTTTTTTGAATTCTGCATATTTTTTTTTTATGTGGTGAAAAAAATACAATTTAGAAACATTTCTGTATTGAAAAATTGTATTATCTGGCAAATACTAACAATTTTACTAACAACTTTTTACTAATTATTGAAATCTTATTTAAGCAAGCTTTCTATTTGCAAAAAAAAAATAATAATAAAATCCGCAAGTAACTACTTATCCACAAATCAAAATCAAAATACTCGTAAATCTAAACGAATTACGACGCAATGTTGTAATTGGTTCAAAGTAATTGGTTAAAAATAAGAAAAATTAACATAAAAAAATCATTGTTAAGAATTGACTTTACCTTTCCCAACTAAATAAGTTTTAAAAGTTATCAGGCCAGAATTAGTTTTAAAAAGAAAATTAGAAGTCCTGTTTTATCTGCCTTTAACTTATACAAGCAGTAGATAATGAAATAGGAAGACGTATTTTGATATTACAAGTTATTGAGAGAAAAAACAACAACACATTGATAATAGAAATTCTTTGATTAATTACAAACATTACAATAGAAATAATCTTTAAATAAAAATAAATTTAACATGCACGTATTAGTATAAGAGAAACCTTATGTAATTTATGTGATAACCTTATTTAATTCGTGTGCATTTGGAATTTTTTTTCTTATTGAATTTTTTTTCGCTAGTTTTGTCCTAAACAATATTAAAATAAAAGGAGTTACGCTCACATCGGATGCTCATGATACTGTGATAGCCAGGCTGGCTGATTGGAAAGTTATGTACACTCTTCGAGGGAACAGAATTTTAGGCTAACGAGATGAACGCCTGGATAAGTTACCGATACTATGATACAAGAGGAGAGTTGCTTATATACTGGGAGTGAAGAAAAACTCTGCCTTCGGTTCTAGATTTTGGCAAGACGATGATTTGAACTGGAATATTGGACTCCCAATTTGCGGAACAGGCAGTCTTCAGTATTGGATAAGAGCCTTTAACGCAGATGGATCCTTAACTTAGACAATTCGTAAGCAACTTTCGACCATAAAAACGCACACTGATGGTGACGCACTCGAGTGACGCAGTGGCCTTCGCAGAGCAGCGCTCTTTCAGCACTTAACGATCCAACAATTCGATGACTTATAGGCTTCATTGTTCGTTTAACTTGGGAACGGAACTACTAACCAGAACGAGAAGTTGCATGTGTAAAGATTAAAATCAAATGATAGAAAAGATAATTTCAGTAGATAATGATAAAGTGAAATGAAGACAAATAAAAATACGTTACCGGTAGTGAATAAAAATTCCTATCAAAATACTAGCAAAGGAAAATGGGCAAAAGTGTATGGGAAGTTTACCCCACTATGTATAGTGATAAGATATTGTGATGATTTTTTATAATGTGTCACAGTTTTACTTATTCCATTCTATTTTATCCTATCTTATCTTATATTTTACTGTTCTGATCAATCTACACTGTATATTTTAAATTTTTCCGATAACTGTCAGATTCTGTTTGTTTATTTTTAAATTCTTACGGTTGCTCCCATAATTCTCTTTAATTCAAATTCTACAGTTAAATTCAGTTATCAATCACATGTCTTTTAAATCCCCCAATGAATTGTAAAGCACACCAACCAATGACAGCCATTGTATATAGGATATCTCCTGAGAATGAACAGTTGAGTTCAGTTGAGTTCAGATTGAGTTTAGACCCATCCCAGTTTCAGTCTACTCTTATTTTTACGAACCAGGCCGAGATATTTCATCACAATATATACCTATAGAAAGATCTCCTTAAATGCAATATATTTTATTATTACGATTCGTCTCAATTATTACTCCGTTCGGAGTTATATAATTCTAGATATGACTTAAGTTATGTTATGTGATGAGTGTGGGCTGTAGGGAAGCCAAGCAACTAGAGGTGGGGGTACTTGGCTTCCCTGCAATCCACACTCACCACAACATAACTTAAGTCACATCTAAAATTATATAACTCCGAACGGACTAATGATTGACACAAGGCGTAATAATAAAATGTTCTATTTATGGAGATCTTTCCTTTCCAAAAATGATGCTTTTGCTTCGTTTTTCTGGCATTTATTCCTTATCTCAAGAGAAATAAAAGTAAGGATACAATTCATGTGAGTTTTTTATTTCTCTTGAGATAAGGAATATTTTACAAAATGTTCAAAAGGCTGCTGGCTCCATTTGGAAGAAAATTACACACAACAACGTAGAAGAGTTTATCCCCGTGGCGTTTCTACTCACATCATCTATTACTGTATATTGTATTAAAATTAAAACCGTCTCTTACTTTCTAAATAAATGTATTATTTAACTCAAAATCCTAACATAAATAACTATGTAGTTACATAAAGAAGTGTATGAAAGACTGCCGGCAACTTTAACTGCATCGTAAAAATATTAATATCATAAAAATGTAGATTTAAATATTTATTATGTTCATTTCTTATAATATTCAAAAAAGAAAGTAAAGAAGAAATTTTGGAATTAACAAATATATTTCTTTTCTAAAACATTTATTCAATCTCCAGACATTGTTCAGAGTATTTCATAACAATGAAGTAAAATTTTACATTTCTCGAAGAGAGATTTTATTTCAGTAGAAAGAAAGTTATAAGAGGAACTCCAAGTAGAATTATAAGATGACCAATATTCTCGAATAATCGACAACTCTATCGTTGATCTTAATAGTTATTTGAATTGTTAACACTAAGATATTTAAACTTAATGCTAATCTGCAGAACCATAAAATGATGAAATGTTTAAAGAATTAAAGGCAAGGAATATTGATAGAATAGCTAACCACAAAACGTTACCTTATTGTACGTGTTTCTTCTTTAAATTATAAGAAGACAAAAAAAATTCAAATTAAACATACTAAGGATACTTGAAAATACATTGGTTTTAATTAGCAAGATACTAAACAGCTGAAATTTAGATACTTAACAGTATCCTCTTTGATTTACTAAAGTTACTAATTAAATCAATTATCTGGACTTCATTTTACTATTAAGATGGAAAATGGAAAATTTGAAAACCTGTAAAATTCAAATTGCTAAATTCTTTTTAAAAACATTAAAAAAAGACGAAAAAAATGAAATTTCTTTAATAATTTGCTTTTGTGTACTAGTATCATTTCTAGCATTAAAGCATGATTAAGTTTACAACTTTTCAAATATCTAAAAAAGGGTCATTCACTTCATCACAACGAATAATATTGCCATTATTTAAGCATTTACAGTGTAATCTTTGGCTGCAATGAATATTTTAGTGTAAATTTTGGAAGCTCTCATTTCAGCCTTTATGATTCTGCAATAATATTGTCGTGAATGCTTTGTTGGATCGTTGTCGAGTTTCGTGACAGTCTGAAATTGGATTATAGGATGAATCATTCTTTCGCTCTTGATAATTAAAGCTCATTAACCTTCGCTGAATATTATCAGGAAGATGAAGCATTATTCCAACCAAAAATATCGAGGTGTAAAAGAAAAAAACTATAGAAATTATGTTTTCCTGTCTGTCAAATGATTCATTACGAATGAAATAGAGACAAAGCATGAAGTTAATTAACATTACTAATCAAGAAAATATATGTACCCAAAATATTAGAACTGATTTTCAATATTTTCTTAGTTCATGAAAGACAAAGAAAAATTTAAAACATAATTTAGTTCCGTTATCTGGATTCTGACATATCGTAGACTGATTGCTGAATATTTTTATCGAAAGGAAGAATGACTCATAAATCCTTATATTGTGTCTGCTATGCATACAAAAACTAACCACTTCTCCAAAACTTTGAAGTCTTTTTACCCCAATTTCTGTACAATAACAATGGGTAAAAAGTGCAGTTACAGATAAAACTTGAACTGCTGCATACTACTGCCAGTACATTGTTGGATATTCGCCTATTGTAATATTTTTACAAATATAATATTGAAACTTTCTCTGACTTTCCTTACGATGTAATTTTAATAGTAATAAATATTAGCAAAATCTACGCTATGGCTTAAAATACAAGTCATACCGTAGACTTCAATAAAATTAAATTTAGTAACAATAAAACCATAGGGAAGATCAAAGAAAGTATCTTTATTATAGTATCAAGAAAGATACAATCACAAAGCCAATTCATCAAACAATACTTCATTGATTGATTGTTTAAAAGAAAAATGTGACGACTTATCAGTTCAAGTCAAAAACCTCGGATCTAATTCAACCCCATCGTTCCTGTTGATATTTTTCCCTTTAGTATTCCTAATAATGATACTCTTTTAACTATTTTACGAATTTTGGAATCACTCTCTGTGTGAAGAATTTGAACTATCTGACTAATGCGATGTCCTAATTTGGTTGAATGTTCTGCTATCTATGATATATCAGCCTTTTGGTTTTTTACATAACTAGCGCGTTCTCGAATGCGCTCACTTATTGTTCTCTTGGTCTCCCCAATAAAAAAATTACCACAAGATCCACAATTTACGTTATAAACCACCTCCGTTTGATTTTGACTTTCTTTATAATTTAATTTACTGCATAAAATGTTTTCTAATTTGTTTCTGCAAGTAAACCCTACCTCTATACCATACTTCTTATAAATTTTCCGCAATTTTGAACTATTGCTATTAGCATAAGGAATCCAAATTCTATTTACCTTTCTATTCTCCAACTCTTTAATTTTAAATTTGTTATAATCATTGATTGTTTTATCTATAGAAGGATCAGTGTAACCATTCTTTGCCGTGCTGGCGTGGTCGTGCGGTCTCGGCGGCGGCCAACCGTGGCGACCAGTGCGCCAGTACCTGGGTTCGAATCCCGGCAGTGGCATGGCTGTTTCTTTCTTCTTCTGTGTTTCGTCCAACGCTGTTCAAGGGGTCACAGAGGTGACCTATGTCAGCGGATTCTTCTCATTAAATATATATAACCATTCTTTTTTAATAATCTTTTCATATTCATTATACTATTTTCGAAATCTTCTTGCAATTTTGACGATACATCAATCCTTCTGACATAATTTTCAATAATGTTTCTTCTAATTTGTCAGCTCTGTCCTGATTTATAATTCAATATGTAATCAGTGCTAAAGTCTTTCCTGTAATGTTTTAACTTAGACTATTACCTGTTTTAGTCAAAATCATATCTAAGAAATTTAAAGTATTGTTACACTCTTCTTCCTTTTCAAAATTTAAATCCTTATTTTTGTTTAACAAACCATAAAAACTATCAAAGTGTCTGACAGTTCCGTACCAAATAATAAGTATATCATCGGCGTATCTAAAGTACTCAAAGTCAAATTTTATATTCATCTAGATGCTCTTTTCGAAATAATTCATAAAAATTTTGCATCCTGTACCCGATAGGGGGGGATCCCATCGGAAAACCCTTTATCTGTTTACAAATTTTACCTTTATGGGTAAAATATGTGTTACTGGTTATTAACTTAATTAAATCCGTAAATTCTATATTGTCCAATTTATACAACGCCAGCAGGTTGTTGTTTTGGAATGCCATTTTTTCTAGAATCATCAAAGTCTCATCTAAAAAAATGTAATTTTTGTAGTTATATAAGAAACCAAAAGGCTGATATATCTGAGATAGCAGAACGTTCAATCAAATTAGGACATCGCATTAGTCAGGTAGTTCAAATTCTTCACACAGAGAGTGATTCCAAAATTCGTAAAATAGTTAAAAGAGTATCATTGTATCTTTCTTGATACAATTAATCTTTGTTAGATATTAATGTCACACATAATATAAGGCATACGTTTCAGTTTATTTGTTATTTGTAACATTTGTATCGTTGTTATATCATCATGTGAATCCCATTTTCTATAGTTTTTTAAGATTTTTAGGCTTAAAAAAGGAATGACGAAATAAAATTCCGAAAATTTGCCACTATTTGAAGTCGTATTTTCTTTAACTACTTTATTAAGTAGTGAAAATAAAAATGCAACACACATAATAAAATTTAAAAAACATTTAAACACATTAAAATATGACACATTAAAAATGTTTTTTAAATTTTATTATGTGTGTTGGCTTTTTATTTTCACTACTGATCTATTCACACACGTTAAACCTATATGTTACTTTATTAACTTTTCAAACCTTTTTTCACGGGAGGATGTTAAAGAAAAAAGGGTTGAAAAAGTATGGCCGATTAGGCATACGAAATATTGTCGTTTGGATGTTGTGAGTTATTAGATGTTAATAAAGTAGTTATTAAAACGTTAATTTAGAAGAAATCGTATTTTCTTTTATCATGGTGATAAGGTAAGAAGAAGTTGTTATTTATATAAGTATTGAATTGTTTAAAATATCTCTTTATCTTAGCAAGGCCATCTTCACCAACAATAATCAATTGAAAAACTTACAATCAACACATAAAGTGATTGACTTGATGCTTTAAGTTTTACGTAAAGATTTCAAAATGTTTCGAACTCCATTTGAAGAAGGGTTTTCCGAAGTTTTTAGCACAAACACTTCTTTCTCTAAAATCAGGATTTGAAACAATATTACATACGAAAGAAGCACACATTAATGAGGAAATGTCGTATTGTTGTTGTTATTTTTAAAAATTAAATATTTTTTTCCAGTATCCAAATCTTGGCACTTACGCCTTTTGGCCTCAACAAGGACAGAAACTGTGAACTATTTACCCGCAGAATCGTTGCCCGGATGCATTATAGGTGGTAATTGACATTATACTCTAGAAACAGACAAAACACTGAAGAAAGTCACATCCAAGCCCGCGATGGGATTCGAACCCAAATTCAGACGTATCAGCTTCATGGCAGGCCATACTGGACCACAAGGTCCTGCCAGAATAGCTTAAAATTAGATATGAATTCATCACTAATTTTAACAAGCTAAATCTTGTAAAGAAAATTAAAATCAAAAGTTAAGATTTGAAACAATTTACACAGATGTTTTGTTTGTACAAAAGTAAACACTCTAATATTCTAAAGTAAGCGAGACCTTAAGCACTAACTTTGAGAAGACCTTCAGAATCTTCTTTATATTTTGCTATTTCTTCTATAAGAACTACTGTATATGGTTTAGTCCTGAAATTATTGTAGTTGTGATGAAAATTAAACATAACTGATTATATCAATTGATAGCAGTTATATCCTCATATTCTGAAAGGCAGCGAATTTTTTTTCCAGAAATTAACGATAGGATGTTTTAATAAAATGACAGGCTTTCAAATAAAAAAAGCAAAAAAAAAAATTTTTCTTAATAATAATTGAAATTTCCACATTTATTTAAAAAGAAATTATGTCTCATTAACAATAAAAGTAAATCAGAGATCCTTGATTTTATTATCAAAGCATGAGAATAATTATTGTGACGACAAGGGAACGACATTATATCGGCGTGAACGTCATCAACCATACACTGGCTTAATATATTCCAAAATTACAATTTCTATAAATTTCATGTTTGCCCTACTTGGATCATTTAAATCTCACCACTACTGAACTAATATGTCATAAAGCGGTAAGTTTATAATCTTTCAAGTTTCTCAACCGCCCACAAGTCTGTGATGTCGGTTTCCAAAGAAACGGTACTAAATCTTAGCTTAAAAATCAATTTCACCACAAATTTCAAGGAATAAATTTACTTCAAGCAAATTGCCAGGAAACTGCCAGTGCCGTAAGTAAATGCTTACATTTCATACAGGTAAGCGATAGTCAACTGACCAGAACTTTCATTAACATTGAAAGCTTTAAGGAAATAAGCGGTAGTTCAAAGCAAACAAATCATTCATCAAAGTTAAAAATCACAAATGAATTCAGAAGAAACCTCATTTTCAATCTACCAGAAAACAGATATTAAGCAGGAAACGTAAACAAACGAAATTTTATCACGACAAGATACAACATTCACAAATGAAGCCATAGCCATCTGCAATAAAAAATAATCACAGATTCATTCTGAAATTTGAAGAGGGCATCGGTGAATGTGGTGTATCATATCTTCAGAACAGATATTACTTTTCTAACAGATATTAATATTTGTGATAGGTCTCATTTAAACTTCAGATATCATTGTGCTTTTTGCTTACTTTCCTACGACGGTGATGTTCATCAAATCAGTGTCTGTGTATGTATGAGCTTCCCTAATTAACTCTGGGTGAATCGTCCATGCACATTTAGAATATTTTATTGAAAAATGACAATTTAACTTTTATATTTGCTTGTTTTTCATATGGCTTCTTTTTTGAAATCAGAGCGATGGTCGCAAAGAGTTTCAGAATACAAAGCAAACAACGGAAATATTTGAGGTCTATCGATATTTAAAACAAATGGTAGTAATTCCTTCTCAATCCTCTTAAAATCTGCGTGATTTAAAATATGTTGTAATTAATTGGATTCAGGTTATCTTAGTATTTGTGAATTTAATTCATTTTTTTCATTAAAAAAATCACTAATTAAAAAAAAAAAATCTTCTTTTTTTAGTCAGCAGATATAATTTAAAAATAAACGCTGTCATTTATATTATTTTCACAAGTAAAATAACAAAAAATATGGACTTAGAAAGAATGGAAAGGCTTCACGTTGTTTCAGGAGCTTCTTGTTAATATTAGTATTACTTATTTTTGCCCCAAAAAAGATTATCTAGTAACTACTATTTTTATTAAATGGTTATACTCATTTAATAAAAAGCTAATTTATTTAACAGCTTATTTCCATAAATTGGCAGTGAAGTTTATTAAAAAAAGATAACTAAAAAATGCTGCATTAAAATCTGACCACAGAGAAGAATTACAGCTACTTTTCAATTTTATACTGAAAATCTGAACTGATAATCATTTATAGATATAGTTTGAAAAAGAAAGTCTCCTTCAAAAATTATCTGCATTTTATCTATAATTGCATTCCTCTCAATTGTGTCCTACCAGATGGATATTTTTACTGCTACGACTATTTTTATTAGATTAGGATTAGAAAAAGTTTTAATTTCCTTTTCAGAAAACTTTCCTTTCTTTGTGAAGGATCTAACTTTCCTTTTTGCCATTTTTCAGCCACCGAACTCCAACAGTTTTTTATTGTTAATTTCTTGTATTGTACAAAAAAAAAGGTTATAAATATTTTTTTTTGATGGAAACTTTGTAAAGGAAAATTTAAATGCTATATTTTCAAATAGCTGTATCATGAGCTTTGAAAATGAGTCTGCCTTATGTTTCAAAAGTAACATCGTTTTAAGGCACAGTATTGTTACCATGATTTGCTCGAGGCAGAATTGCATTGGAGTCCTAGAGGAAATGTCTACTTCTGTTTCAGTGAAGGCCATTTTCTGATTAGAAAGCGAGAAAAAGCAATGGAATTCAGTCAATCTTGAATCTTGATCTTCAACAGCAGTCTTGGTAATGAAGATCAACTAATTAAATAAGTTGAAAATATATACTAAAATTATGGTATTTTCAGTTGCAAAGTCGAAATTGAATGAATTTATTCATCTTTAAATTAGCCTCAAAAAAAAAAGATGAACTAGGGCCGGAGCTAATTGACGACTTTCGGGAATTCTCAGCGTCATTTAATGCAAAGCATCTTAACTACTTTTCACATTCTACAAATAAAAGTAGAAAATAAGATCTTCGATTTTTTAAAAATCTTTCATCTTAAATCTATCTTTTTATGTTATTATTATTACTAATATTATTATTATTATTACCTTTATATTATTCACATTTTTAAAAAAATTTTCATTCCAAATGAGAACGACTCAAAAGCTTGGCATCAGTTCCCACTTCCTGCGTGGCCGCTGGTCACCGCATTCGTTACTGTGCCATGTTTTTCCGTGTCTGTATTAGCATTTATTCAAGTTCCCAGGCTCTCTTTCCCAACGTTGTCTAATTTGCACTGAAGCATTTGGATGGGTTACAATTTTAGGCCTTTCAATGTAAAATTTCTTCTTTTCTCCTTATTACTCTGCAGCAAAGAGTTCCAGGATCAACAAAGTGATTTTTCCGTATTTGAAAGTTCTTTTTTTTGAGGCTATTGTAGAAATGGGTCAAGTCTTAAGTTGATTCAATACCAGTTGTGGGGTCAAGAATGATAGTGAAGAACCTTATCTCAACCAGAAAGCCAATTTTTGCTTCCAAAACAAAGCTTATAAAGGGTGGACCCCCAGAAAAAATAAAATTAGGCGACTTTGCTATTATTGGATTTTTTTTTAGAGGCGATGAAGGTTGAAGGGCCCTGTCAACATGCCTCACCATCCAATTGAAGGACGTGTGTAGGTTGTTGAACATTACTTCCGAAATTTTTGAACAGGTCGTTGTGGTGCACCAAATTTGGGAATTGTGATTTTGTCATTTACAGAAACATTCATCAAAGCAGCACCACCGAAGAAAATTGCACTGAATTAGGTTTCGGGAGACGGGATCCGTATAAACCCTAATGAAGGACACTCAGGACGGCCACAAATGGCACAAACTAATGTCAATACTGGCCGGGTGTTTGAAAAGGTTCTGAAATCTCCGAAATTGAGTGCCAGGCGCATGCCAGTGGAGCTGGACATAAAGAGAACCAGTCTTCGTCGAATGCTGGACGATATCAGTACTCATATCGCGCACAGATAATTAATAAACTTAGTCCTGCAGATTATCACAATGGTGCAGTCACAACTGTAGGAAGATCCTTATTACCTCGACAATTGATGGTTGTCCGATTAAAGCCATGTTATGCTGAGTGGTCACATTAATAAACAGAGCATGCGTTTTCCCGGCAGGGAAAGGCCAGAGGAGTACACAAATTCACGTCGATTTGCAAACTTTCTCTGGTCTGCAAAATCTGACATTCAATGTTCTAGAATAGAGTTTCCCAACCTTTTTTTCTTATGTAACTCTTTCTCGTGTTCTAATTATCTTTAAGTACCACCGATACTTAAAATTCTAATGGCTATTAGGGGAAAATAATTTTTAAATAGTAAATTGTAATGTGAAAAACAGTATATTTATTCTTAATGGCGAAGTTAGAGGCCATGGAACAGGTATTTATTCTAAAAAGAACCCGTTTCCAATATAATTTTTTAATTTTATTTTTGTTTTAAAATTTTAGCCGACCCACAGTGGGTTATTTGGCCGATCTAGCTCGCCAAAAGTCGATTTTGTAAAACCTACTCTAAATAGAAATAATTGCTTCCCTGACACAGGGGAATAGTCCGGGAACAATATTCTACCCCTGCCTCACCCCTCTGCGCAAACTCAGTGGCATGGAACAAGTCAGAACTTGATCGTCTTGTTATTGGCACAAATCTTTTCTCGACGTTCGTTGCGTAGGCATACTTTCTACATTGAATATATTTTATTCGGAAAATAATTTAAAGCAAATCATTATGGATTGTGATAAAGCAGATAAGTGTGCATAAATTTGAAATATTTTTATTTTGAGTATTTTGATTTTGACTCAGATATAGTGTTTTGAAAAAAGTATGTTTTCTTTGGGTTTTTTTTCACAAACTCTAACAATCTCGAAGAGATTTGTTATACTTCAGGGTGCGTCCTGGCAATGATATTTGTTTTAATACAAAGATACAGGATTATAAAAAACAATTCCGCAAAAATCAGCCGCGAATTCCCGCGGATTTCCGAGAATTTCTATGATTTATGGTCAATAAATACATACTACAAAAATGTGAATTTTTCAACCTCGAGTTCACTTTAATTTTAAATTGTCTTAAAATAAACTTTAATTTTGATTTAGGATCATCGGATATCAGAATAATGACTCGAAGAGAACCATTTAACATGATGCAGCAACAAAACTTACCTAGCATTAATGAAAAATGGGAGTTTGTCGAAAATTATCTCTGCACTTATGAAGACTATTCAAAGGAACAAAGAAAGAAAATGAAGCACACATTTTCCTACAGTATATTAGGTCTGAATTGAAATGTAGATGGATGGCAGCACACAAGAAAGAAGATACATTTCTTGAAAAAAAATTGTGACTGATTAGAAAACCTTTTCAAATTCCATAAGTAGTACAGTAATTGGGACTACGCAAGGAAGTTTTGTAGGGAGTCGTGCAACTTCTTAACAGGCTACTGTTAAGCTCAGATCCTCTTTTAACGGGTATGAGGACAACATCGAAGAAGAAATCAAAACCTGTCTTAAAGGAAACGCTTGAAATGCTACTTCCAGCTGAACTTTTACATGTGGACCCATACAAAGATGTATCTGAAGATACAGAGTCCTCAGAAGAAGTAGAGGTATCTGAAGATACAGAGTCCTCAGAAGAAGTAGAGATATCTTCTGATGAAGAACCACGGCACTCAACATCATCCGGCTTATCAATTTTGGTGAATTTATTTTTAGATAATTGCATTTTCGTTTTACAACAAAACATTAAATATAGTAGACTCTCTCTTAACCGCCTTTAATGGGACCGAGGGTAAGCCGGTTAATCGAAAATCCGGTTTAACCGGAGAACTGAAATAAATTAAAGTTCGGATGTATTTGTCTTATAAATAAATACAAATTTAAATATTGCGTCATTTTATTCAATGTATTATACTTTAGTATTATAAGTTACATATCATTAAAGATACATACAATACATACCTTGTATTGTCAAGGTCAAAAAGTGCCTATCAATTACTGAACCGCATTCCACCCCCCACCCCCCCAACTGTCATATTGTCACATTCCGGGACCACCCCGTGTCTGAAATACGTGCGTTAACGATTCTAAATAACGAAATACGTGTTTTTTGGGGGTTTTTTTTTAGCTATTTTTTATATTTTATTGATAATAAAAAATTCGGCCGGTTAAAGCGGAGATCCGGTTAAACGAAGTGCAGTTAAGAAAGAGTCTACTGTAGTTCGTTTGGAAATGCAATTAACTTATTATTCTATATAAAAACTATTTATAATCACTTAAAATGCAATACACGTTTTGAACCAATGAAACTACAGAAATAATTTTGGCCAGCTAGATCGGCCAAATATCCCATTGTGCGACCTCCTCGTTGCGTAGCACTGGACAATTACCAAGTACCGCCGGCTGAAAAACGCTGTTCTAGAAAGATATGCAACCGCACACAAAGAGAGTGTCAACAAACTATTGCTGCAAGAATAATTTCTCAATTGTTTTGAGTCCAGAGAGACTGATTTTAATTACCCATCACGCAGTACTGAATTTTCCTTCTGTGACGCGTATCTATCGGCTATTGCAAAGGAACAGTGTTTTTTCTCTTACTCCACGTGCTTTGAATCAACTTAAACATAACATTGATTGAGTGCTACCGAACATTATACAGGAGTAGTGCTCCGGAATGGTTTCCAATATGATTGAACGCATGGAACTTGTTGCCATTAATCACTGTTGATTCCTGCCAGAATCTTTTCTTAAAACAACGCAAAATCAATAACAAACACGAAAATTCAGTTATCTTTTTTTTTTTGGCCCACCCTGTATAAGTTTTGTTATGGAAATCAAAATTACGTATGTTCGCGGAATGAACGAATTATACGTTTTGACATTAACTTTGATTAAATATTATTAATTTAGAATTTCAGGTACAAACTTTAATAATGCCCAATCACGTTCACATTCTTTCGTATGGTTTTTGTATAGTTTTGTATAATATTTCTCTATAATATTTTGCCCTGACAGTAACAACATCTTCAGATAAGGCACGCGGTGAAAGTAATGATATAGCAATGCATTAAACTAGGTGTACTCTCACATAAAAATGGATATGCTAAAAAATATCCATTAATTTGTTGTTAATACAATAGAATGGTTTTTTTTGTAAATTACTGATCATCTTTTTACACTTAAATTTCAAAGTAAAGCATTAAATAATAAAAGGAGAACGGCAATACTGAACAAACGCGAATGAAAAATTTAGAGAAAATCTGAACACTGACTGATCACTAACTAGAAATAGTTAGTTTGAACGCTAACAAGAGACGGAAATACATGATTATTATGGTAAAAACATATGAAGGTTTTTTCCGTTTTAAATTCTATAGATTAATTCTCTATGACTTTTTCATTTATTAGGTAGAGCTTATAATTATAGAGAAGCTTAGAGAATCATCCATTACTCTTTCTATCACTTCTAAGAATTTTATTGAAAAAAATCAAATCTACTTTAATGTGTTAGTTTGAGGATATTGTATCGCAAAAGATAAAATTAACAATAACTTCGCATTATAACAAACTCCTCTTGAATAAATCAAATTTTTATTAAACATAAATTCTTCTAAAATAAAAATTCTCCACACGACAATATTTCAATAGCTTTACCAGCTATCTTTCAAAGATAGCTTGTAAAGCAATTGAAATATTGTCTGGTGGAGAATTTTTATTTTGCAGAATTTATGTTTAATAACTTTGCATTTTTAATTAATGGATAGTCGAACTTGTTTGTAAATTCACAGCTGTTTTTAAATTATGATCATTTCTATTGGAACACGAAACAGAAATCGTTAGAGCAGAAACATGATCTATAAACAACTGCGAACAGTCTATAAGGAATTACAGCAGTAATCTTTTTTTATCTTTTCTGCTTTGCTTTCATTTCAAATATATTTGTAAAAATAAGTAAAAGAATGATTATGTGTTTTGTTGATAAATCAAAATATATTTAGCTTAAAAATATACTTTATAAATCCGAATTATTCCAAAAATTGAAAAATTCCAATTTTTAAAAATTCATATTTATATTTTCATTGTTAACATTTTTAATATTTTTAAACTATTTTTTGAAGGGAACATTAGGCTTTTATGAATATTGCGTCTCTGTTTATACAATTCATCTAATTATTGATACATTTCACCTAGTAATTAGAAAAGCACTTTTCACCTAGTGTTTTTAAAATCTATCTATTGATAAATAGTTGCTTATCACTGCTATACATTTAAAATGTTTTTCCACTCGATAAATACTAAAGAATGATGAGTTCTGGAAATCAAACTACTGATTATAGATACGAATCAGAAATTCTGTATATGATAGGTATATTAAAATCAATTAATTTGTTGTGTATAAAAAGCGACATGTAAAAAAATGAATTGATATAAGTCAGTGAAAATAATATATTATTAAAAATGATTATTGACCTTATCGACTGGATTAATAACTCAAAATTCAACCGTTATTTAAAGAAATATAGTATGTAAGGTAGATTTGAAATAACTTAGAAATAACTAAGTTAACAAATAAAAGTCAGCAAAAAACAGATCTGATGTATAAAAAGTCGTTCTTTTATACATCTAAAATAAAGTCTTCAAAAATATTTTACTTCCATAAAATAATAATTCTGAATAATTCACTATATCGAAAACATCCAGTCTTAATAAAATTCTTAGGTAATATCGCCCTTTAATGTATTTATTCAACTTTACTGCAAAAAGGCAGTATTTCAAATATTTCAATGTATTCGTATCTTCAAAAATTATTTAAAATTGGGAAGAATTTATTTAAAATGAAAATGGCCCTAAAGTCGATCTGGTATAATTTCAATTTGCAAAAAGTTGAATATTTGCTATATTAGTAAAGAGCATTTCTACCTCTCAAAATTATTTATCCTTAGGAATTTTAAATGTAGAAACTACAGTTGAAATTTCTACCTCTGTTCCTCTGAATTTCTGTACTGCTAATGACAGCTAAAAAGAGTGAAACAGTTCTTCTATGATATCACTTTATAAATTTGATTTCAACTATTGAAATTGGAATTATCTTCTCAGTTTTAAGGACTTTGTTGAAGAACAGAAAATTGTTTACTGATAGATAGTTGCATAGGTTTCTGTGTTGATTTTATTCATCTGGTAATATTTTACTCTATCGAGAGACGCTGACAGACAAAGTTAAATCCACTGAAGTATCAAAATATTTCAAGCTGAAATTCAATCATTTATTGATGAAACGCAATAAATTTATTTCCATTCATTTCAATATTTTTACAGAATTTAGAGAGTGAGGGTAAAAATGCTTTATACCAATTTATCATAAGGAACTCATTCTGTCTTCTACAGGATTTCTGTCTTAAATTTGTTGGAGCTTTCTACCATATCTATCAACTAAACAAATCTTTTTTTATCTTTTCTTTCTCCACTTTCTCTTGAACAACTACAACGAGATTTCATTTAGATTACATTTCTGCTGTTGGTGTAATGTATCTTTGTCATCGTTTTCGTTTCCAGTCCTTAGGTTAGCCCGTTTTCCTCACTGATTTATTTTTTCTTCTATACCCACTGCCTTTCAACATTCTGTGCAAATTGAAGTATATTTGGACAGAAATAATTCGCTAAAGTCAACCACATAAAACCTATAAGCAGTGTAGTATTATACTGACAAAGGCTTTGATATCTATTGTACATATTAAGGGAAATATGGATACTTTCCGTTAGACTTTTGTTCAATATGTTTAGAAAAGAAAGGACACCCTCTCATAATTTAACTGACAAAGTGAGGCTTCATTCAGAAAATCCATTTTCATTAAAAAAAAAATGTTGGGTTATTTTGACATTAGGAAAGTTAAATCTAACAGTGGCTTTTAAAGCACTTCGAACATTGGATAAAGGTGAGTTTGTTGTATTTTTTAGTTATAGATTCTACATCACTGCTAATAAGCGTTGAGTCTTTATAATTTTCACTTGATTTTGTAAACACTTTTCTCCTGTCTATAGTTTTCATTTTATTTTATTAATCAAATTTCAAGTAATCTTTATCGTGGTATATTGTTGAAAAATCAATTATAACTAAATATTTAATATTAATAATAATAATAATAATAATAATAATAATAATAATAATAATAATAATGAACCCCGTCCAGGTTGCCAATTCCAATACTATACGATTAATCCCTGCTTGTCCTAAAAGGCGACTCAAAAGGTTTCTCTTGTTATGGATGAAGCCAAACACCAATACAAACACTGCATCGAGTGTAGTACAGGATAAAGTCACTCGCGCACGGGAAATTAGACACAGTATCTCGTGTGGTAAGTGATACCACACACCTATAGAATGAATTTCTTCTAACTAAGAAAGGATTCAATTAGCGGCTCCAACTGATCTTAAAAACACATCTTATAGGTAAAAATACAATCAAAGCCATTAACATATATGCCATTAACATATATGCCATTCCCATCCTTACCTATTCCTTTGAAATAATCCATTGGACTCAAACTGACATTCGAGACCTCGAAAAAATAATCAGACGCCAACTCATCACACATAGAAAGCATCATCCATTAGCGTGCACTTAAAGCCTCACATTTCCAATACCAGACGGGGGTCTAATTAACATCACACTGTTACACTGCAATCAAATATTAAATCTCTCACTGTATATTTACAGCAAACAAGAACACTCGGCATCACAAAACAGTGTAAGGCTTAATCTCCTCAAGTTGCAACCTCTCCATATTACAAATAAAAACCTGAAACTGTACTAGAAAATAACAACAAATAAATTACATTGGAACAGATCTGATTTTACGGACAAAACAATTGCACACAATAAACGAGACATCATGTTGATTGACAAAGCATAGAAAACAGCATTTTTGAATGATGTGGTAAACCCAAAATTTATAAACCATTAGATGTAATAATAAAATATAATAAATGCGTCTGAAATTACAACTATGACAGCTTTTCTTTTCTGTTTAATTAAAACAAAGCAAAGTTCTATTATATTTCAAATTGATTTACGGTTTAGAATAATTACTATTCTTGAAGGTAGAATTTCAAATATTTTCTTTTACAAAGGTATATATCAACTTTACCTTTTTTAACCAAGTTTCTTGAAAACAATGAAGTACCCTTCTAAATGATGAGAAAAGTTCAACCGTAAAATATGTTAAATTCATATACATATTCTTTATTGCAAATGAAAGAAAGCCATCAAAGAAAGAACTTAATTACATACAATTAAATGAATAACAAAGAACACAAAGACGACGCAGAAGCTTTCCATGTTTAACTCTCTTACCTCTTAGGCAATTTAAGTGTTTGCTTCTATGTTTTTGTGGAATTGTAATCTTTGTCATGGACACTTTGATTTAAGGGAATCTTTTTCCCACCGCAGCTTCAAGATTAATTCATTTTTACGTTTCAATTAAACCCCAACTGCTGCTGAGCTGTGAACATTCTGCTTCTGATCATTATTTGACTAAGACAAACATTACTAAATTAAGAGCGGATGGAATTGTTAGCGAAATCTTCGTATTTAGTGCAACCACGGGAACGAAAAGATTGTAAATTCTCATTTAATTACTTACCTTCATCCACTGAAGCAGAACGTTCTTTTAAACTTCTTTTAAAGTCGTTTTAAAATTTAATTAGTGTGCAATTATAATCAGTGCATTGATTTTAATATAATCAGTGCGAATAGAAAAATAAATACAACACCTAAATTAAAGATTTTAAATCAATTATTATTCATAGTTAGAATTGGAAAACAATAATGCAAAATATTATTTTTACATTTTACTGATTAAAGTAAGTAAATATTTCGAAATGGATTTAAATGTATACTGGTTTAATTTCAAGTAGTCGTAATATTAATGACTTATACTCAAAATTAATAACTGAAAACTTATATTAGAATGAGTTTTGATCTTTTCATCAAGAAGAACTTCATGGAATCAAATAAACAAAAAATAATAGAAAAAAAAGACATTTTATACCTGTTTTGGATCAGACTTATAACTCTAGTATCATCTGACCATAATGCTCGGTTTGGCCCAAAAGACATAAAGGTTCTTTATTTTTTATTTTTTATTTTTTTTGCACTAGATCTGGTTTATTGAATATATTGTATTTGCTCTCTCAAGTTGAAATTGAGAATAATTCTTAACAAACTCCAAACTGATTCTGGTCTCTGATCCTTGGAAACATTTAACAGAATTCCTAAATCCTCATGTTTAAAAGAGGACTAATGCGCATTTTGCAGTGATATGATAAATTTTCTAATAAAGCGAAAGTAATTTTTTTCTCTTTGAATCGATTATTTTCGTCTTTTAGTGGTACCCGATTGCTTGGTGTTTGGAGACTCATAAATGTTTGCAAGATAAAGGACATAAAACTATGGTGTTGTGTTTTCGTTTTGTTTTCGTTTGTTGACCTGCATTCTTGATTGTTTTCTTTACCTGCTCAGACCAGATGAAACAGCTCATAAACTTTAAGCCAATGGTCAACATAAACTGTAAATTATTTACTCCGGTTTCAAGAACATGTAATTAATCTTCTACGATAACAGTAACGTTAGACAACTGAACTTTGAACTTTCATTCTGTACGAAAGAGTTCACTTGTATCATCTTATGAATCTAGTTATTAAGATTCCCAAACAAAATCTGTTCAACAGTAAATCTTTAGATGCAATGATATGGTCGGTTTTTCGAAGATATAACAAAATTGTCTATCTTAAAGAAATAATTGGCAGAGAATGTGAAGCAAATTACTATTCCAGTTGAACATTTACCCCTTTGTCGTTTTGCATGAAGGATTTCATTCAAAAAGGAACATGTTAATATATTTCTGATCATTGATAATAGTGTAGTATTAATAAATAATATAATAAAATAGTTCACCCTTAACCTATAATATTTATATGTTGTATATATATATATATATATATATATATATATATATATATATAATATGATACTGAAAAATAATGTGTTCTTGATTGAAGTTTTTAAAATTAAGAAGATTTTAAATTCTGAGTTAGGACAGACATTAAAGCTTTATCAGGTCATAATAACTAAGTTCCCTTGTAAACATTTTCCCTTGTGGAAAATGGGTCTTTTGTGAAATGTTGCAGGATAGTAAATCATATAGGAGATATCTTGGCAGCTGTGGCTTTCTTCTGTCGCTGTGGTCACCGCGTTTGGGCAGAGCTCTGCTAGTACTCGATAAGTCGCCAGAACGGCAGCCTCTTTGAAGCTAAAGTAAACCATTTTTGTCGTTTTAATGCTTTTTTCCCCCATTACTTCCGCCACTTAGGCTTTCATGAAGGACAGTGCCGGCTTGAAATATGAGTAGATACAAGAGGGTGTTCCGGGAAGTAAAGAGGCGGAAAACTAGTATGAAATTAAAAAATGCGAAATCTTATTTTACCAGTCGTTGTACTTTTACAATTTCGAATAACCATCATTTCTATAATGATTCTTATAAAATTATTTTTTTATGGAATTGTAGATCCATTATTTAATTTAGCTTTTGGTATTATAATAATCGTACTCAATACTTGTACACAACACATTAGAATCAAATCTTTACATTTTATCACAACCTATGATAAAGGAACTAAGCTGAAATACAGTTGGACCTCTATTTAACGAACCTCTATTTTGCGAATTTCTCTATTTTGCGAACTTTTCTTTGGAATCAAGAACATTTTGCTAATTTCTTCGTAAAATAACCTCCAAATAGCGAAGTGCTTTTTCTATTTAACGAACTGTTTCGTGGTATCTATTTTTTTTTCTCCTTGAAATGTTTTTATTATTAATATTCCCTTAGAGGAAATGAAAGAAATGTGGATACAGCTGAGGTAAAAAGAAGAAATTAACGATGATGTGTTGATTGATGATTATCTTTCACTTGATTTTGAAGTTGAGACCTCGGAAACACTAACTGAATCGGATATTTTAGAAAGTGTGAAAAATAAAAACAATACAGCTATGAATTGCGATGAAGATGATGATAATGAAAATGGAAATGATCATGATGCAGAAATCAAAAAACCTTCGTATGATGAAATACTAAAATCATTTGAAAATAATCCGATGCGAATTACAATTTGAAAAAATAGCGCCTGAAGGGGTGCATTGCAAAGATGCGAGATGTATTATGATAAAAAAAAGACAAGATTAAAAAGACAAGATTTATTAGTAAAGTTTAAGTACGCATATGATAATATATGCTTTATATCATTAAAATTATTACCTTTTTAATAATATTTTATTTATTTTAAATCTGTTTTATGTAGTTTAAAGTAATTTTAAAAGGTGAATCTCTATTTAACGAATTTTCTACATAACGAACTTTTTTTCGGGATTTAGCGACTTCGTTAAATAGAGGTCCGACTGTATATGCTTGGTTACAACTGTATTTAGTAATGTTTTTGAGCTAAAAAACTTCTTATGAAGAATCCTTACTTTAAAATTATAAAAATTATTTATAGTAACATTAATAAAGTATAAAAAGTCTCGAAAACGTTTGATAAAAATTGTAGGGGAGATCCGTATATTATGGACTATCGTGTAATACGGACCATGTTGATATTTAGCTGTTCACCACTAGCTGGCAGAACCATCCCATTGCCTTTAGTGAAAATTGTTGTTATCCAAAGCAGGAGGTGAGTTGTACATGTGTGTCTTCATTTGGCGATTATTAAAGTATGTTTTCCGTTTTATATGGTCATGGATGTAACAGGTATGTAAGAAAGAATGTATTACTGTCTGCTGTTAAGGTAATTTTAATATAATTTTCACGTTAATAGTAGCAAATGTACTTAATTTCTTCACAATCCAGACATATGTTTTATGCGCGCCAGTTTGCATAGCGATATGTGATTGGAAACAATGTTGCTCCGTCCATGCGTGTAATATGAACCGTGCGCTGTTGTATAAAATGGACCACTGGTTGCTAAGCATATTACTATGAGCCTGAAGCTTGTTTTATTTAATATATTAAACGAAAAGCACAAATTAGGGCTTGCTTAATGTAATTCAAGTCGTACAATTTTTATGATTTAAATTTTTCAAAATTCGACCCATAAGGGGGGTAAAGAGGGGCAAATTTTCAAATCACCATATCTCGTAAACCAATCCAAATAAAATCGTGAAACTTCACATGCCTACTGTATGACTACTGTTTAGTGCATTATAATGAAATCTTCTTTTTAAAAATTATTTTAATTAATTTCTAGTTATGTTTTGTTTTTGATTTACTCGGTCCATATTACACGACCGTGTGTGTAATATGGACCACCGACATGAAAATAAAAAAAAAAAATTATTTCCTGCAAATATTAATAGTTACCAGAGTACTTTACCACGTTTGAGCCATGTAGCTATGCAATTGTTATGAGCAGCCAACAAATCAAATCTTTTTATTTAAATAATTTAAGGTTTATGAGCATTCTTGCTTAGGGGAATCATAATACACGGATCTCCCCTATATCTTTAAATTCAGAAATTATCATGTAGTTCATTCAAACGCTTTGTGCTGATTTTATTATTTTCAAGATAAAGATCTGACGAATTATAAAGAATATATTGACTATTTATTTTCATTCACTCTTCTTAGCATTAGAAAGAAAATATTAGAAAATATCATTTTTAATATGTCAAATGATTCTAAATCATTTGACCCCATAAAAATTATTGTTATAAATGAACAAATATATAATTAGTATTTATTATTCAACCATAAATTAAAACTGAGATTCAAATTGATAAAGCTAATGAGAGGGTTATACGTATACGTCTTGTTCTAAAATAAGGTAAAAATCTAAGAATATTATTTATTATAATAAAAAGAGTAAACATTTTAGATTTACCAATTCTTCTGCAAAATTATACTTCTTTCATTTGTGAATTCAATAAAACAAGTGCAACATTTTATTTCTTTTAATGAAGGAATTTTAAAACCACAGGTTTAGATGTTCATTTTGTAGGTAACTTATTCTCTTGTCAGTTAAATACGGAAAAGTAATTTCAGCGAAAACAGAACAACATTGTTACTTTAGTTCTGTAGTAATTCATTAAAAGCACAATTCTGGCTTCAGTGTCCTCCCTTTGTTAAAGAACTATCGGCCGAAACTTTCTATTGTGATAGATAGGTGGTTCCTATCACATCAATTCGATGTCCTATATTCGACTTTTACTGTCCTATCGTCGTGTACGGAAATAACAACTTTAAGGAATCATATGCCACAAATCCTTGTGAAGACATAGGGCAAGCAGACAGACTTATCACTTGTAACATACAGTGTCACGACGTGTATATTTTATTGACTGTCCACAGTTTCCTTAAAGGAACATATTAACATATTTGTTCAGTCTGTATGCTCAACAATTATAACAAGGTAATTATGAACAAAATGTATTCTTCTTTATAATACTTCGAAGTTAAAATTCAGTAAGCCTTCTTTTAGATATTGGATTTAAAAATTAAAAAGTTAATGAAAAGAAAGATTTCTTCGTTAAGCCGAAATTAAAAAAACTGGAGGAAACGTGCTATATACATCTTGAAAGCAAAGTACTGTGCAGAGAAGAGCACTAAGAATAGCACGAAGAATTAAATTTGCTTAGAGGGTCTTTATCAGAAATAATTGAAACGATTAAAAATGTAGGAATGGAGATATGGATATCAGGATAGAAATTTAGAGTTTACAGATAATAATAAAACTAGCAGCAAAGCCTGTCGGACGACAGGCATAAAAAAATCTGAAAAATCCTTTTACTATCAACTATCAAATATAAAGTAAATGTAATCTAAATACTGTGCTAACTTTTGAACGAAGCTTCTACGGCAAAAATGGTTTTGATTTTCGAAATCAGCGTAAACAACTGAGTAAGTCTGCCAAATTTCAATAAAATGTATGCAGTGGTAACAAAATTATTTGGTTTTGAACGTACGTTTTGTTAGAATTTCAGTTGTCGAGGTCAGTTCCCAAGGATAAAATTTCATGGAAATAACATGGAATGACAAAATGAACTAATATTTTCATCCAATTTGAATACTTTTGATTCAATGGTACCATTGAGAACCGTTGGATCTGTCTTAATAGCTTAATTATATGGAGTTACAGACAGACAGACAGACGAATTGTCTGTTTAAAAATATATATATATATATATTTGATTCGATTGATGATTTGATTTGAATTTTTTTTTTTAATGTTTATCAGACCTATTTAGGTGTATTTCTTACCTGTACACATGTAATATAGGTTCTGAGAGTTTAATCTAAAGGATCATTTTCCACCCAAAAAAGAAAAACGAAATATCAACCATAGCTAAAGTTTAATTTATCTAAAGAATAATTATTATTTTTGACTCATAACGCCAACAGGCATTTAAAACTCACCTTTGTTTAATCTAAATACTGCGCTAACTTGTGAACGTAGCTTCTACGGCAAAAATGGTTTTGAGTTTCAAAATCAGCGTAAAAAATTGAGTAAGTATGCCAAATTTCATTAAAAATCGGTGCAGTGGTAACAAAATTATTTTTGTTTTGAACGTAGGTTTTATTAGAATTTCAGTTAAAATTTCATGGAAACAACATGGAATAACAAAATGAACTAATATTTCATCCAATTTGAGTACCCTTGATTCAATGGTACCATTGAGAACCTTGAATCTATCTTAATAGCTTCATTATATCGAGTTACAGACAGACGGACAGACAGACAGACGGACAGACAGACAGACAGACGAAATTAGCAAATTATATAAGTTGATATGTTCAAATTATGAAGTAACGGTAGGAAGAAGATGCGATTATAGCTGAACCATATAATATCTAAACTGGAGTAAAACCTACAAAAAAAAGGAGATAGATGGATGAAATTTAAATTGTGTTGTATTTGACAACAGAAAAAAATAAAGGAAGGAAACTTTGGACTTAAATAAATTGAAAATAGAAAATGGAGATCTTGGATTCGAAATGGTTGAAAATGATGAAATATATAGATTATTTTTGTTTAATTGGCAGTTTAAAGAAAAAATTGTATTGGAAAAGATAAAAGGAACTGATAAAAACATAGGATTAATGGTGACAGTTATCTTAAATTGTAGCAATTTGTTAATCATTTACTACAGACCTTAAGGTATCCATTTACTGCCTTTTTATTTTCCGTGATATTCAGGATGCTATTTTTGCTTCGGTAATCGCTGGCTTCGATGAGTGCAACAAGGACTTTCGTAAACCCAATTTGCACTTCGCGTTGGAAGGCTGCAAAGAAGCATCGAATTTCCTCCTCCATACGAGTCTTCGATGGGATTACTAATTTCACGGCATCATTTACACGAGGTTTAAGCCTCAATGCACGAGGAATTGAATAAGGGCAGGAAATCTTAGAGATTTCGCTGCAGGAAGAAACAGCCATTCAAAATGTAGCTACTTTGAAAGCTGGGATACAGAGATTAGAACGTTAGCAGTGAACCACAATTGAAATGCAAAACATTAATTAAATAAAACATAAAGGAGAATTACTCTGAATATTGGGTACCTGAAGACTGTTTTCTTGGTTTTTAGTAATAAAACCTTAAAAATTAAAAAATTTATTAAAATTCTGTTTACAGTTGACAGCAATCCTAAATGTAAGTGGTGTAGATCCTTTAATTTGGGTGAACTGATAAAAAAAGCCGAAAATTCAACTCAATATTTATTTTTTTTAATTCCACACATAAAGAAATTTGTTAAAAACTTGCGGATCAACAACTATCTCATTGGAATTTTTTCTTCTTGTTTGTTTTCGAGCATGTTAAAAATAATTCATTTTCAAATCTATTTTTTTTCTTTTTTTAAATTTAAAAAAAATTGGAGTCTTTTCGGATAATAAAATTAAAAGTTAAGATGTATACGAATAATTGCGATGACAATTGTCATTTACATGTGTTTCCTTTGTCGTAACATCTAACAAAAGAATCGAAAGAAGCAGTCCTTTAAACATCAGAATACTTCAGCAGCTCTTGAGATAAACAGAGAAGTAATATACTAAAATACGAACAATAATGGAAATTATAGTTTTAAATATTTTAATGCATTATTATTAAGCCTAAAAGTGTTTCTGCAAACTTTCTTGAATAAAAGAAGATTCTGCGAAAGAGGATAAACCAAATTATCATGATTAAGGGTTTCAGTACAATCCCCAAAGTAACAATAAATAAATAAAGTTTGTCAATAAATTGAGAACACACCAATAAATGTTTCAAGATACACAGATTTCGACTGGTTTCATTATTGTAATTTTCATAATTATCAAACCTTTATCAAAAACAATTCAAGGCCATACTTTCAAGAGTTAGACACTAGAAGAGTAAAATAAGAGAATAATTGCTGGAGATAAATATTGTTTTCGGACGAAATAGTGAACACTATCAGTAGATTAATCTAATAAAGTTGTTTCAAGTTTGACCATGATCCTCTACCAAAATTATTGTTCAGATAGATAAGTGTTTAATTCTAGGCCCAGTAGCCAAGTAATAAAGCGCTTGACTGCGGTTTGGAAAACCGGTGGAGGTCGGGAATTTTTACCACTCTGAATTTTCCTCCAAACGGCTCCATCAGTAGAACTTTCCATCAGTAGAATGGGTACATGATTTCTTTTTTCGTAGTTAAAGGCAGGCAGATTTCGGGCTGACCAGCCGACCTCCCGCCGGTCATGAAACGGTGGAACTCTTTACTGCCTCGATCGCAAGGACTCCTTAGGCCTACAGTGAGATACTTTACTTTTACTTTAACTTTTTATAACGTTTCTGACTATCCAGAGTTAGCGTAATTACTTTTAATGAATCGACTGATCAATTATGTCAAGTTAGTGCCATAACAGACAAGAAGTATTGTCTCTTATGAATATACAACTCCCATTTTCAGGCTGCATCCCACTTTTCATTAAACTTGGCAAGATCCAAGCCCCCGTTTTAGCACGATATAAGTCAGCAGAAGTTTGTTTGGAAACAGAAGCAGTCTATTTGTGACCGTCTGCCTTGTATATGGGCCAACATCTTTTGTGGCAAATTGACAATCAACCCACATCGAAAAAAAGACAACTTATATTCTAATGATATTGGTAGCTCTGCCATCGAAATTACTGATTTAAAATTTCAGGTGATAATTGTTATAAAATTGTATAGAGACCATTGTAAAGTTAGGAGGTGCAGATAGCATTCACTATTTCGTCTGAAAAAAGCTTTTATCTCCAGCAATTATTTCTCAGTTTTTTGTTTTTTTTTCAACTCTTCTAGTCTCCTGGTTTTCTAACTATTGAAAGTATGGCCTTGAAGTCTTTTTGATAAACATTTGACTACATGACAGAAAATTACAATAAGGAAACCAGTCGAAATCTGTGTATCTTGATACATTTATTGTTGTGTTCCGAACTTATTGACAAACATTATTTATCTACTGTTACTTTGAGGATTGCACTCAACCCCTTAATCATGATAATTTGGTTTGTCCTCTTTCTCAGAATCTTCTTTTACTTAAGAAGGTTTACAGAAACACTTTTAGGTTTATTAATAATGCATTAAAATTATTTAAAACTTTGATTTCCAGTATTGATGACATTTTAGTGCAGTACTCCTCTTTTTACCTCAAGAGCTGCCTAAGTATTCTGATGTCAGTTATAAGTTTTAAAGAATTGCTTTATTATTTTTATGTTTTTTATTTATTGTTTTTATTTTGCTTTATTTTCATTTCATTTCCCCAGTCATGTGAACTTACAAAAACAAAAAATTATAATTTTCCCTCAATATCAATAGTTCATTTGATATCTCCCACTCATGAGAAATTACAAAAATAAAAATTTACCATACTGATTGATGTTCATTTCGTAACCGCCCCCCCCCTGCTGTGAACTTACAAAGACAAAAATTATCATTTTTAATGAATACCAACAGTTCTTTTTATGTTCCCACTTATGCGAACTTAGAAAAATAAAAAATAACCTTTTCACCGAATATCAACAGTTCATTTCATATCCCCACTCGTGTGAAAATACGAAAACAAAAATTATGATTGTCACTGAATATCAACAGTTCATTTCAGATCCATAAAATCGAGGAGTTAAAAAAAAGGTTAATATCTATTATACAAGAATAAATTAAGATATTTTCACAGCAAAGGCAATTAGCAAAATTAGCAAAGATTGGAAAACTTTCATAACGCACACTACAGCAATACTGAAATTTTTCGAAACTTTTGGAAAATTCATAAATAATAGTGGATAAATCCAACGCTTTGAAGAAATTGGCAATCACTCTTTGACAAAATGAAAACAATATAATCAAACATTTCAATAAAAATTCAATGTCCACTGAACATCAACAGTTCTTTTCAGAACTACAAAATCAAGGAGTCGACTTCAAGAAAAAAAAAAAGCTTTCATTTGTATTGTACATCAATAGTTGATTTCGTTTTCCCAGTCATGTCAACTAACAAAAGTAAAAAATTATCATATTCACTGAATATCATCAATTCATTTCACATTCTCATAAAATCATGAGAACTTACAAAAATAAAAAAATTACCACATTGACTAATGTTCATTTCATATCCTCTGCTGCTGTGAACTTACAAAAACAAAAATTATCATTTTCTTTGAATACCATCAGTTCTATTTAAGTCCTTACTTATGTGAACTTACAAAATCGAAACATAACCTTTCCACAGAATAGCAACAGTTCATTTCAGAACTATAAAATCGAAGAGTGAACTTAAAAAAAAGTTAATATCTATTATATGTGAAAAAAAAATTAATAAATTTCTAACGAAGATAATAGATTGTCGTAGATCTTATATTTTTTATGATAGATTTATAAAGATACATTTTTTATGTGTAATATACAATACATTACATATAAAATGATTTCATAAATCTTAAAAGTATTGGAGGAATTAATAATTTAGATTAATTTTATAGAAAAACTCCAAATTTCTGGACTTAAAAAAAATATTACACGGATTCTGCAAATCGTATATATCTATCTATGAATATAAAGAAGGACGTTTGTTGGTTTATTTGTTCGTTTGTTTGTTTGTTTGATCGCTAAACACTCCTAGGCTCTTTGACAGATCTGGCCAAAACTTTTCAGAATTACTCTTTGGAAATAACTTCGGAGATAACAGGCTACAATTGAAACCTGGACACATCTCGCCCTTCCCTAATTTAATCCCCTTCACAGTTTTGTATTTCAAGTAGAGGTTTGTTTACCAGGTTCAAATCCACTTGGAGGCAATATTTTTTTTTTGTATTCTTTTTTCCTGTTTTTTTACTTTCTTTCTTTATTTATGATAATGAATTTTCTTTTCAGTTTTTTATTATTTTGAAAAAAATAAAATTCTTCTTAAGTTTTTTTGATTAAATGTCATAATTTAACAACAACGAAAACCCGGATCCTGATTAAGGGATGTAAACAGGGGGCAAACTTTCTTGAAAGGTATGCATATCTCTCAAACCACTTTAGATGGAAAGTGTGTGTGCGACAAACTTTACTGTACGGCACTTTACAGGGTTTTTAGGTTACAAAATCAGAATATAACATTACTGTCTAATCATCATGTGCTTTCTTTACCATCTGTTGAAGCTCTGAAGTGATACGGGTGTGGAGATGGGCAGTAAAGGGTGGGAGTCTTATATTCTTTGATCTCGATATTAATTTCATATCTATAATGTGGCCGGAAAATTCCCGTACCCCATAATTGGTAGTCATATTTTAAGAAAATATTTACACATTAAGTGTCCAAAGGTTCTGTGTGTTCGCCATCATGCTGTACACACAAGTTCATACGCCGCCACGTCTCACTTGACATTTCTTGAAGCATGTCCGGTGTGATGGTTCGAAATGCGTCCTCAACTGCATTGCTTAATTCAACATTAGTAGCATAAGGACGCGACGTTTAGACACGTAGACCTTGATGATTCCCACAATGAGTTGTCAGGCGTCGTAAAATCAGAACTTTAACATTAACATAACCTATCAAAAAAATATGGTCCAAACAAACAATAATAATAATAATATATAACAGAGGGTACGAGAATTTGCCGGCCACTCAGTAGGGCTTATCGAGTTACAAAATAGGAATATAACATTACTTTTAACTACCATGAAAATTTTTTACCAACTGGAAATGTTTCAAAGTCATCCCACAATTACAATTTCTTCGTCATCCACATCACAACGATTATTTTTGTAACCGGAGCGAAGCACTGGTATTTCTGCTAGTCTATGCATATTTATGTGTCTGACATAGCATGTCCGTTTAAATAATTATAATGTAATTTCTCTAAGATAGTATAATCAAAGGTATACATATAATCAAAGATTTTTTATATAAATATTTCTGACCAAAAACGATACAATACAAATTTTAAAAGCTAAAAAAAAAATATTCTGTCTTGATGTTAGATTATAATTTCATTTCTAAGTTTGTATTTATAATTTTATATTTTAAAGATATACCTCATACAAATTGTAGAAAAAATTATCTATATATTTTTTCATAATTTTTTTTTAAATAGTTATTGCCTTGAGGTTGGCTAACTTCCATTAAAAAGGCAAAATACTGATACTGAAACTTATGTTCCTTCTGGTGGAAAAATATACACTGCCTGACAGAGAAAATGCCATCTAGATGTGAATGCAGTGCCATGTAAATTGCAGATTGAATGCGCATAGTCTGCAAGTTATACAAATGATTAAAATTTCTGGCCAATCATAGGAACTTGGCCCGTGTTTAATGTCTTATAAGCAGACAACCAGCATGTGAAGCCGTCATTCAACACGTCGTCCGGGCTGCGAGAAGTGAGTGTTTTGCTGTTACTGTATCTGGGGAATGAACAAGGAGTACCTTTAATACGCAGTCCTAAGCAATTTCGTCAAACGGATGCGTTCACGAGAGATTTCATTGTAGGTATTCGTATCGCCGGTTGGTCCTTGCGCCGTATTGCAAAGAAGCGCAACGTGATGCCACCACCCGTCGATTGCATTTGGAGACAGTGGTCCCAGGAAGGAAAGGTGAACCGTCGTGGGACCGAGCTCGGAGACGGATGTCAGAGCGCACAGATCGTCGCATCTTAAGACCGTAGCACACCCACAATTCACTACTGGCGACATTTTTGCAAAGGGAGGTTTGGATGCCCCGTTATCAAGAAGGACAGTGTCGCGCTGATTGGCTGCGGCAGATTTGTTATCCAACCGTCCGTGACAGGGTACTTAGCGAGAATGGTGTCGCACCAGAGCTGCGTGGAGTGTAAGGAAGAGTTTAGTGTCCAGCGATGAATCCCGTTTCTGTCTAACCAATGATGATCACCGTTTGAGAGACTGGAGGCGATGAAGCCATCGGGAGTTTTCCTGTGCCGTCGATGTGGAGTCATGCTATCAGCGCCAATACCAGCTCACCTCGAGTACGCATTACGGTACATTAACGACAAGCCGCTATGTTATGAGGTGCTACGGCCCATGGCACTACATATCTGCAGGGCGTCCCAAACCCAATGTTTCAACAGGTTAACGCCCGGCCACATACAGCTCGGATCAGCCTATATGCTTTGCAAAATGTGCAGATGCTTACTTGGCCAGCTCATCTCCCGATCTCTCGCCAATCAAGGTTTTATTGATTATACATAATTCTTATAAGATTTAATGAAGTGATATAGAGGGGTCTCTTGTTTTAATTTATTTATGTTTCCATGATTACTTAAACAAGATTGGTGATAAAGTCTTCCAATCGCTATTCAATATTCTATTGCTTGCATTTGATTGGTTTAAGTTTACAAAATACATGTATAAAAGCAGAACCTTCATTAGAAATTTTATGCTGATGATGAATCTCCGGTAGATTTGAAAGCCTTCATTTGTAATATTTTTTATCTTTTTAAATGTGTGTGTGTTTTTTTTTAATTTCATTTATAACAATCAAGAATCTGTGGGACATGATTGGATGTTGGCGAGTACCCTCCCATCCCACGAAATGAAGATGACTGTGGACTCGGATCAAACCACATGGTCTACGATATCCAAGGACATTATTCGGGCCTCATCGAATTCGGGTTCAGCAATGTTTCGCCCAAAATGTAGGTCCCACATTTTTATTAACCATCCTGTATTTTAGAACACAGAAGCCTTTCTGTATCTGAAAATTAAATTAGTTGTTCAGCACCTGTTTGGTTATCTATGCATACAGTTGGATCTGTTTTTGAGCATTCCTTCATGATGTGGCATTTTCTGTGTCAGGCAGTGTATTAGGTCACCTAGTAAGCGATCTGCAGAATTCGAGAGGAATGTAATCGTAGCAACAATTGCAATCAGACCTGTCAAATGAATTTCATTTTCACATGTATGAAAATAATACGATGAAAAATGAAAATTAATGAAAATTATTCTTCTTATAAACTCATCACTCGGTTATAAACGTGACCCATTTTTTATGCTCAATGTTTGAATGTGACTAAGTATACTACGAGAATAGATTACTAAAGGTAATCTTAATATTTTGAATATTTAGTTCTTTGTTTACTTTTACCGTTTAATTAGAGACTTTTGATGAAAAAATATAATGAACTCAGTTGCTATTTGTTTTTTTGTTTTTTAATATTTTCTTTAATACAACGCAGCAGTAAGTGTGGTGCGAGTGGTGGCCCTCGTACCAGAAACCGTATCAATGGAGAAGCCATCGAGACCTGAAATTTATTTGTTCTTATATATTAAAAAAATTTCCTATTTAATACAGAAGCAAATTATAAATAAATAAAATTATTTATTTTAATAAGAATATTAAAATAAATTATTATATTGTTTTATATGATTTGATTTACATCAATAAAAATGAAAAGAGCAGAGGTCAAAACTATGTGAAGTAATTTGTGTCATATTTCATTTAAAACCGACCATGTCCAATCTGAGCTCTTTGCTGACTTTAGAAACCTCTTCTTAATTGTGGGACAAAGAAATGAGGCGAAGTAAAAAATGATCATGCGCTGCTGATCCTAAGGGATAAACGTAAGGATCTCGTTTATCTTTTTCTATTTTTCGTATCACGAAATTTAGACAACTGCGTATCAACTGTCTTAATCGCTCAGTGCATCCTGCGAACACCTAATTACGCTGAGTGGACAGATAGCGCAACTGGACAATACAAAAACCTAATCATACAACTTCGCAGTTGGTCAAGAAGAATAGCCACTTTTCCTGAACTTTTTATGGTTTCTTTTTATGTCCAGTTCCAAGGTAGAATAACAGCAAGAACAGACAATCACGAAGTGAAAGTAGCAACCTTGAAAAACAAGTAACATCACTAAAACGAAGATCCTATTAGTATTAAATACATTTTATACATTTTATACTCTTAATACGTATCCTGTCTACCTTCCTTAACTAATTTATTTTTAATTGTGCTTAACATTTTTGAATAGGAGAATTAACTATAGCTGGACAATATTTTCAAAAATTTCAATGATGTAATTTATAAATTTGTAGTTTGATTCGATTAAATAATCAGCTGAATTGTAAGAATTAAAAGGAAAAAAAATATGATGTAATTGAAAGAAATAACAGTTCGAAAAAAGTTAAT
This sequence comes from Thereuonema tuberculata, assembly GCA_023159025.1. Lineage (NCBI taxonomy): Eukaryota > Metazoa > Arthropoda > Chilopoda > Scutigeromorpha > Scutigeridae > Thereuonema > Thereuonema tuberculata. The sequence continues at coordinate 216,294,619 of JAFIDM010009631.1, read as the reverse complement.
GTGTGCTAACTCAATATTTTGCTTTTTTTTCGTAGAAAAAAACAGAAAAAAACAACAGAAAGGCAAAATTTTAGTTTGGTTTTGCTTTTTAAACGAAGATGAACTCATACAGCTAGCAGTTATGCAACTATCAAAGAAAAAAAAAGTTTGTAGTAGCACATTTCAAGCACATTCACAAGAAACTCCGGTGAAAGCTTGTAACAATGACTACCGCCGCGCCATTCACAACAAGCTGGCTGTAGCTGTTGTAACAAATAAAACAATTACAAAAAATACGCTGTTATTTTCCTCGTCATCAAATAGCCTCAATGTTTGCTATCGACAATTTGATGCATTATCGACCATATGTTTCTTGGACACTTTTTACTGATTTTTCTTTGTAGATCCTATAACTGACGTTGTCGGTACCTTTAAAAAACATCCTGTACATGCGAGGCCTACTGCCACAAGCCGACTGCTAAAAGCATGGGCTCCAGTTTTGCTTATTTTTCAATCACTGTGGTGGTCATTATCTACTGATGTTCTATTTTAATTGTTTCAGCTTTTGCTTACCCTTCTAATTCTTCTTATCTAGCACTATTTTCCTTAAGAGCCTTAAGGAACCTCTCTTGAAGGTATGTTTTAAGTAGAGGTGAGATATAGAGTATAGGTGTCGGATATAAAGCGCTAAATAAAGATATTTATATAGCAATGTATCTGACAATATCCTTCTACTTAAATATATATATAATCGAACAAGCAAAACTCAAAGCATACTCTTCGAGTCTCGCAAAGCAAAGATTTCAATCAATCATTTGCAATTTAGAAAATTTAGAAAGAATAGAATATAAGAATAAAATTAACTTACATTACTAAACATATAAAGCCGGACAGTGATGTGAAATTTGATCAAAGATCAAATCACTGTATTTACTTTTTGTTTTTAGATTTAGATAATTTGGTTGTGGGTTTTTGAATAAAAAAGAACAAAGTCTTGAAATATTGCGTTTTTATTTTCTAAATTGTTTCTAAATTTAGGCGCTGATGACATAAGGATAAATTTGGTTACATCTTTACAGAAACAGTGATTTGATCTTTGTATTGGCGTTTTTCAAATTTCACATCACTGTCCGACTTTATATACACACACACACACATACACACACACACACACACATATACATATACAGGGTGATTTTAAATTCATAGGACAAACTTTAAGGGATGATAGGGCATTAAATCAAACATTTTTTGTCAAGCGGCGTATGTCCGCAACTGTCGCGTTTACGAGGTAGGGGGCGCTGTTGGTTGACGATACCCGCCCGACGATTGAAAGGGAATCGTTGCTGGTAAGCATGTGGCAATTGTGGGTGTGGATTGGCCTTTGCCCACACATGAGCATTGTGCACATTAAACACTCCCTCACGTGTAAACAATGTTTCATCTGTACATGTGCTAGAAAACCCAGCTGCACTGCACTCTGCTACACAAACCAGCGGCAAAAGTCTACCGAGAATATTCTTCAGCTTTAAATGCGTGAATTCTCTGTAAACGAATAGGTAATGGCTCCTGGTATAAAATTATCCATACGGTGGTTTGACTCACATCTACGCTACTTGCAACAGCTCTGGTGTTTGTGTTGGGGGCGTTCCTCAACCTGTGATAGAATGTAAAGCGACAATTGTGGACATACATTGTTTGACAAAAAATGTTTGTTTTAGTATGCCCTACCACCCCTTAAAGTTTATCCTATGAATTTAGAATCACATTTATGTGAGTACGGGCATTACTCTCAAAAATTATTGAATTTAGATGTATTATAGATACCAGAAAATATAATTTTTTAAAACACACAACTTCTTCGAGCTCCTCTGTTAGATAATATTCCTGCTATCAAGCGGAAATCTTTGTTGGTTTAAGATCTCTGGGAATGTTCTTGTTTTTCTACTCAAACATGAAGAAGGCTGGGTTGATTCTAGGGTCCATTTGAAGGAGGATTCAACATGTTAAAATTCCAATGATAGAACCCGGCTTCTCCTGTTTGCAATCAAGAACTCTTTGGTTACCGGTATATTTTTAAAAATGATCTTTAATTAAATGTATCGCTTATTAACAACCAATATATAACCTCTAATAACGCATCATCTATTTATTCATTTCAAAGTTTTATTAGATAAAAGATTTCACACAAGATTCCGAAAGCTCTCAGTTTTGGTTTTCCATAATGTATTTTTAAACATTTTTATTATAAAGACTTTTTTAACAAATTTTGGTGTAGGCCTATTTGGTGATTTCTTATTCTTTCAAGTTTTTAATTAATATTTTTTTGGATTGGTTCATTATCACTGTTTGCTGAGGCTGCCCTAGTTTACAAAATCTCATACAGATATCCTTAAAAAAATGGCGATAACAATGGCTGAAGGAGTCTTCAATGTAAAACTATCCAAAAAAATGCAAGTCTTTTTTTTTTTTTTTTAAATTGTAACATAATTGTCATTATGTTAAAGATTAAGAAACTCTTTAAAGTTTAAGATTTCGAAAAGCGTGAGAGTCTATGTAAAAAAAGTCCTTAAGATCTAAAGTTCTTTTTCTGAAAATTGCCAAAAAGAAATGTGATTTGTTTCATTTAAATTAATTAAGCTGCGTGATTGATTTCGTTTTTTCTAATTTTGCCGAAACAAAATATTTATTAGAAAATTGACAACAAAAAAACCAAAAAAAAACCTACTTTATATTTTTGTACAATATTCATGAAAAACATACCGGTAATCAATGTTTTCTAACTTCCTTCACGGTTTCTAATTGATATCTTAGACTTCTTTTAAAAATAAGAAGGGACGAAAACGCAGCGAAAGGAACGCATTGACACTGTCTATGTCTATATTGGATGTTATGCTACTACTCATCACAAGAAGCTGAGAACGATTATAGAATGTACACAAATTTTTTGTTATAGTCAAAGAGAAGGAATATATATTATTATCATGAAAAAATTTGTCATGAATTAATGGAAATTTTAACTTTATAAATAAATTATACTATAAAAATTCTATTATTTTTTTAACGACCTTTATGTTGTCACCTTTCTTTATTTCGACTTCAAGTCGATTAATGGAAAATATTTGCAAGCAGTGAATTGTTGTGTCACAATTTACTGGAATGATGCCAACTATTCCATCAACGTAGATTTCAAATTTTTCATTTCAGTGACTTTGTCATTAGATTATAAAGAATGTATGTGAGATTCGGGAAACTCGAATAATGATTTCCAAATTAGTAATCTCGTTTTGTTGCTCAGCGATTGCAACAATAGTACTTACGACGTGTAATCCGAATCGTTAGAATGCGGCAGTAATGCAACATTTTAATGCCGCTGAATTCCTACTTCGCAGTGTCTGCTTTTAAATCTTCCAGAACGTTCATTGATTATCGTATTTCTATGAGTCTAAAACTAAACAAGGAACAGAGCAACAAATTATGTTGTAACATTATTCACATTTCTAATTAAGACTATTGCATTAAAATTTTTATTATCGAAAACAATTAAATCAGTGATCTTAAGTCAAAACCTACAGTAGTATTTGCTTTTTCAAGTACTTTGCTTTTAATATATATGTTCTAAATATATTACATCCCATTGTATGCAAAGGTACCAAAAAATATTGTAAATTTGATGTGTATTTTATACCATCCCTGAAGAACAAAATAGAGAAGAAAGGCTTAGAAGAACATTTCAGAATGCTGTTTTTGTCTTGCATGTCCATTGTCAGTATATCTCAAAAATATTTTAAAGTAGATAAGGAAAGCATTACTAATCAAAATTTACTTCCGGCGAACGGCACTGAATACATTTAACTTGCTAAACTCAGTGACTTGGTAAATGTAAGATAACTAAAGGCAAAGAAAACCACAATAATGATAATAAATCTCATTATCCCCATTCAAAATTAACAGAGTTGTTGCATCGGTTAAAGAATCGGTGCCACTTCAATGTCTGTCATGCATAATTTCATTCTGTTCAATTATTTAGCTGTTTACTTTTTGTTAAAAAAACAAAGAGAATCAAATTATTTTCTGTGATATTCCAATTTGTTTAATAATCAACTAATTACAAAATTTAAAATTTATGTTTGTTGTATTACTGAAAACTTTGTAACTAATTTATTATTCATTATAAAAAAAAAATTTTTAAAATGTATATCTGTATAAACTGTCTTTTATTTTAGCAACAAGAATGTATTCTATTATCAACATTGATGATAATTATATATTGTTTGACGATCTCTAAAATCTAGTCTTAGGCTATAGTATTATCTAACGCTTGCACACAATTAAACCCACAATTTGTATCTTACATTTGAGTTATGCTTCTATTTATTACATTAATGAATTGATGAAGAGAGAAGATGCAGAAGAATGCTTAACAATTTTTTAGGATTTTAACGTATGATAAAATTAGTTTACAAGAATCTGATCGCTGATCTTCATTCTTTTTTAGTTAAACAAATCTTTAGAGCTTTTATCGGATAGTTGCAGTTGAAATGGAAAGATGGAAACTTTCATTCCTTGCATTGGCTGATGGGAAGGATTCCGAACTTTTGACATGTGACCAGAACGTAGGATTATCATGGTAGATAAGCCTACGACATTCACCAAGCATCTCAGTGGTCCCTGTAGACACTGTGAAGTTCCTGAAGCGCCAAGATGGAGAAGCACGATATTCTTGTAATTACTCTTTGTAAATGGAAGCTAGGCAGCAACGCGAGCGAGGTGGCGAAGAAAGTCAAAATGGCGTTGCGGTTGGGGTGGGAGGGGGGGGGGGGAAACGAACCGATTGTTTCGTTCCAAAAATGGTTCTCTCTTAAACTTCTATTATTGAGTTTATTGTGTATTTTTTCATATTAAAAAAGAACCAACCGATGCGGTTACTCAATCGGATCGTTGGTTAATTCTCGCATTGTCGAACTCATTTGTTTAATTAACTTACAATAATTTTACTTATTGTTTTAGACGTTAATCACGTTAGTTGATTCTCTAGAGGGAGAAAATGTTTTAAAAAGGCTTGTTAAGATTTTTTTTTAAGAGAGAGATATATGATTAGGAGATTGGAATCTCTTACTTTTTTTTTCCCTTCCCATCCGATTATTTTGCATAACGCAAGGCGATTTCGGGCTTTCCTATCCTCAATTTGAGGATTATGGAAGGATTTTTATAATAGTTTAATTTATGTCCTATCCGACAGTTGTTTTTTATTCCTTGTTAATTAATTTAAGTCCATCATGGGCTAGTTTTAATTTCCAATTTAACCTACCCCAGTTCTAGAAATGCAAGATCTTCAGTGAGACAAATCTTCAACGATTAACAGAGAATCAACCACTTTAAGGATGGAGAGAGAGATCAGCGGCTAAGGATGGGACGAAACCGCTCCATTCGATGGGTATCCGGAGATACTTATCAATGGGAGCATTCGGTTGATCAGCGTCACCATTGGTGTGTAGATAATTTTCCTTAAGATCAGGAGGTTCCGATAGTCTATTTAATTCCATCCAGGACTTTTAATTGATTTTATGTTTTATTATGTTCTTCTAAAGTAACAGAAAGGAATTCGACGATTTATATATGAAGATCTAGTGAGAAAGAGAAAAGTACTGATAGGTTCTAAATGACTTTGAATTATGCCATCTGTCTGAAATTTATTAGAAAGCTAATATTATCAGATATATAATTATAGATAACATTAGCAAATTTTTTGTAAAGAACATTGTGGCGGGACATTAAATTTGGACTTATTTCTTGTTTAGAATCCTAGGATTCCTTAGGGTTTAATAATAATGTTAAGATAGTGTAAGTCGGATAGAACATTTTATTTCATTTTTTTTCTTCACCCTCTACCTGATTCTCAAACTGTTTATCAAGTTATGCTTTGAGTGGGCGAAGCTATTGTTAAATTAAAGTATTAACAAGTCTTACGTTATTTTTGTACCCTATTTTTTATAGGGAAAGAAGTATCTATGGATTAATAAATATATCCTATTTTTGATTTAATTCAACTGAATTGTTGTTTTTAATTTTCCACTGCGTGTATATTTATTCAGTTCTCTTCATTTAATTTTCCTCTCCCCCTCAGCGTCGGCTATGTTCGTCTGTCTGTCTGTCTGTCTGTCTGTCCGTAACTCGATATAACCTGGGCACAGCCAATCGTAGCGCAGCGTTGGAACACGTCACGCATGACGTCATGCCCATGGAAAAACATGGCGCCCAAATAAATTGCCGTCGATTGAAATTGACGGACAGCGATTTCAGACAGAATAACAGATATTTCTGAAATTCCTTCACGCAGAAAGAAAGTTTATATGTAAATGCATTAATTTCATGCGGTAGAATTTTACAGAGGGTTGGATAAACCTCGGTATTTGCAATTTTACACTGCAACAATCAAAACAACAATTGCTGCCAGTTTCCCAATTTCTGAACAAAGCCACGGGACGTCATTGTTGGCAATTCGACTTTAATAATAGCGGCTGTTGATCATTGTTTTTCGTGTTTCGCATTTTTGCCTTCTCCTGCGAATAAGAACAGCTAATAATAGTATCGCATTATCGCTAAGTTCGTCTGTCTGTCTGTCTGTACCTCGATATAATTAAGCTATTAAGATAGATCCAACGGTTCTCAATGGTACCATTGAATCAAGGATACTCAAATTGGATGAAAATATTAGTTCATTGTGTCCTTTATGTTGTTTTCATGAAATTTTATTCTTGGGAACTGACCTCGACAACTGAAATTCTAACAAAACATACGTTCAAAACCAAATAATTTTGTTACCACTGCATCCATTTTAATGAAATTTGGCATACTTACTCAGTTGTTTACGCTGATTTCCATTTTTGCCGTAGAAGCTTCGTTCACAAGTTTAGCACAGTATTTAGATTACATTTACTTTATATTTGATAGTTTATAATAAATCGATTTTTCAGATTTTTTTATGCCTGTCGTCCGACAGGCTTTGATGCTAGTTAATTTAATAAGTAGTAGAAGCTACATGGGGACCACATCCAAAAGCACGGTTTATCGTTGGTTCCACAAGTTTGAGTCCGTGGTGAATGTCTGAAAATTCAAGGACGCGATAGGGCACCGACAACTGATTAACGAAGGCGAACTGAAGCTTTGTGTGGAAAAGGATTCACAACAGACACTCCAGCACTTTTGCTCGAATTTCAGCATCCATTCTTTAACCACTTCTCGCCATCTGGAGTCCTCACTTTCCCAAACCAGAGCTGCACCAGAAGAAAATCATGATCAATGCATGGTAGTCTGCTGCAGGTTTGATCCATCCGACCAGCAGGTATACCGCTGCTCAGATTTGGAGGTGGTACACACCAAGCTCCTGAAAGAGCATCGGAACATGGTGAAACGGTCTGGCGTTCTCCTACTTCATGACAATGTAGGTTCTCACGTTGCGAAGCAGACCTAGGAGATCCAGCAGCTTGGATATGAGGTTCTTCAGCATCCACCACACTCACCAGACTTGGCGCACACAGACTATCATTTGTGTCGTCATTTGGAACTCTACCTGAGGAACAAGCGCTTCCACAACTAGATCCAGCTGGAAAATGCCTTCGACGAGTTTATCAGTTCCGTGCCTTTGATTTTTTTAAAAAATGTTATTTATCGGCTTTCTGATCTTTGGCAGAGATGTGTAGAATGCAATGGTTCTTACTTTGACTGAATTTGTTTATTGCTAATAAAATTATGCAATGTTAAAGTTCGAATTTCGTATGTTTCGATTTCAACTACAACGACCTGATATTTGACAATAATATTTAGCTGAAGAGGAAGGGAATATAAGAACGTTTGAAAAATTTTATTGTGAAGACGAAAATGGATTTCTGAAAAAGGAAAGAAGAGAGGAGAAAAAAAAATAGCACGCCTGCTGTGGATTAGTGTTATTTTTTTTTTTAATTTAAAATGTCTAAATTTAAAAATGTGTAAATTGTAAATTCTGTAATTGCTATCTACTTCCCTTATTTAAATTAATTTGTATATTAATTTAAATATTTAATATGTTTAAATTTGGAAAAGCAGCCTAATAATTTCAAACGTTATCTTTATAAATGGCTTTCTGAAAATATCTTAAATTATAAATTATAAATAACTTAAATTATAAGTTTAAAATTAAGTCTTCAAAAATAAATCCTTCAGTTATGGAAGTTAATGATTTATTAAAATCACCAATTGAACTGAATGATAGAACAGTTTCAAAACGGCCAGACACACAGACTATTTATAAATATTAAAAACATTAAAGATATTTAAACGTACGACCAAATTTCGAATCGGACTCGCCGGCCGTTTACGAGTACAAAATTACCACGGTACCGGCTGTTTATAATAGAATTTCAAAACAATAACGGGTCTATGATTGGTTGGCTGATTTTCTGGTGGAGGCCCCTGGTGGTGAAGAGAGGAACCTGGAAGCTGTGAACAGGAACTGTGGGAAATGGAGAAATGTCATGATTGGAAATGGAACTACTGCAACGTAACATAGATCACCGAGGAGATAACGATAGTTGTAGTTATAATAGCTTATATAAAAAAATATATATAAAAAATTATATATATAACTGTTTTTATACATATATGGATGTATATACATACATGTACCTACATAAACATATATTAATACTAATGGACTAAAAAAAAACCAAGGGGGTTGTTCCAAAGGATATCTTGACAAGCCTTTAGGGTCACTATTAATGAGATCTTTATCTTTCAAAGGGATCTTATTAATAGTGACCCTTAAAGGCTTGTCAAGATATCCTTTGGAGCAATTCCCTTGGTTATTTTTTTCTTTTTTTTTTTTTAATCCATCAGTTTTAATATACCATTTGTATACAGTACAGGTACGTATTCATCGCCTGTTTATTAAAAGGAAGTAAGGGAATAATATGAATTTGTTCATCTTTCGCCTAGGTACTTCGAGTTGATGATTATGTAAATTGAGAAAGAGAATTCTGTACATAAGCACAGGGAGCTGGCCGGCGAGAAAACAGGAGAGAAGCACCACGGAACCTCCACACAAAAACTCTTCACTTTAATGTCGGCGTTCAGAAACAAAATAAGATAGTAATAGAAGGTATCAATGAGTAAACAACTGCTATTGGGAAGTTATTAAGAATTTTCTCTCTAGAGATATTTTAGCGAATTACTAGCAAAAGAAAAGTATCTGTTGTACTTATTGTACTTATTGTAGCAAAAGAAAAGTAGTATAAGATGGGTGATTAGATTTCACAGTATGGTTAAAAACTACTTTGTTCAGGGCGAAATTTGGTAACAAAAAAACCTAAATATATTGACTGAAACAATTTACAGTTTGTTAGTATCAAAAATGTCTCATATGCTTAATGCTATTTATTTCTTTTTCAATATAAGAAACATTTCCTTTAATCTATGCATATTTATTAAGCTCTGATTGTTTACCTCTTTTAGAGATAAATGTATATTCTACAAAGCATTTTCTAGAAAATTAAATAATGCAATTATATTTTATCAAGATAGAAATAATAATAATTCTCTTTGTTCCATTTGTTATGGACGCGACGCTGAAGTGTAAATAAAGTGTTATTAGTTAGTCTTTTTTTTCTTTTCTATTTACTTAACAAAAAAATTTTAAAATTCTTTACTCTAATTCGTATTTTATACAGAAAAAAATCTAGTCTCTGTCAAAATTTCTATAAATTTGATTAATCTTAGGATTAGTTACTAAGAAAGAAATGTGTATAAATAAGTGTAATTTTTACTCAGAAATATGTTCAGGCTGAGGAAAAGCCACGGTGTGTGTCTTTTTAATATAAATTTATGTGTGATTGTAGTGATTTTTAATGAACTAATTCTTTGACCTCGTAAAACAGTTGTTACCAAACAGCAATAAAGGAAATTTGAAACTGCATAAAGGTTGAATGTGTTTCATTAAATAATTGACTTAATTAAAATCGAAAAAAAGATGATTATTTAGTGGGGTTTGTTTTTTTTTGTTCTTGATTAGAATTATCTAGAAATATATTTCCAAAAATGGAACAGATAGTTTCTTTTCTGTTTTTATTCAATTATACGACTTTTGAGACGATCCTCTAATTTTTTCTTTAAATATTCTCAACTATTGGAACATACACAAATTTAGTGGATTAATGTACTGCATTCAATTATTTTTATTTTTATACAGTTAAGATCTATTTTTAAGTCTTACTTTTTTTTTCAATGTCGTATCATTAAAATAATATTACTTAAATTTTCAAAATTATATTTAAACAGCTATTTTTCTGTAACCGTAATTGTCTAATGTCCAACCTTGAAATTCTCCTATGAAAAACATAAATTTAGGGAACTATTGAAGTAGGATTAATTGAGTTTAAAATATTAAATAATAAGTTAATTATATTACTATCAACATGATTAAAATATAAATATAATTGTTTTAATTATGTTGATAATAATAATTAACTGATCATTAGAATTTAACTTTTTTAGAATATTTCATACGGCTAATTGCCGAACTTCTTCAGACAATTATAGGGAAAGGAAAGGAAATGACTTCCTTCTACCGCTTCACAAAGAATCCGTTAAATACAGATAATTTAATAATTGGTAAATTACAATAATCCATGAACATCTTAATAATACTTTTAAGTTCACAAATTCTCCGATTTTTTTAAATACAATCTGTTTTCATCGGTTGTCAATCAAAACAGTTTCAAGAAAAGGTTCATCAGGCAACAAACCACTGAAATTTATTGGTAGCCTCTTCTGAAGTTGAGTCACATCGAAAAGGCTTTCTGTCGACTGACAAACAGTGGCGGCCACAGCACTACTGCTCTCTGACCAATTTATATGGCTAGTGGATCCTAACACCATCTGCATCCACTTAATGACCCCCCATCTTTCTTGCCTCCGGTTTTCTGCCTCCGGAGTTTGTTTTCCCATCACTTTCTCTTTTTTTCTTCCGTTGTAGCCTGTAGCTACAACTTCTGAATTTTTAGTGGATCCATCTGGTATGATGGGAAAACCAAATGACAAATAAAATAATAACCCACTGGTGGTTGCCATCAAACAGTAGAGAGTCGAAAACAAAACCTCAAAGTTATTTGTGTTGAAGCGAAAGAAGTTTTTGCCTCTAAAGAAACCCAGTTATTGAAAATCACAGTTTTTTGTAGTAACAAATAATAAAATATTAAAATAATATAATATATAGCATTGAAGATTAATTTTGTTAATAATCTTAATTGATATAAAAATAAATAACTCATTTCTTTTACAAATATTATAATGGGAATTATTTTAATATAACAAAAATTGAAACATTTCTTTAAATACACTCTTTGACAAAACATTCGACGAACCAAGAAGGAATTATCCAATTTAGACAAAATTTGGTACGTTTAATGTATATGTACAGAAAACGAAATGATTACAATTTCAGAACAATTAGATGATTTATTGGATAGAAAGAACTATATAAAGTGAGCCGGTCAGTAAGGCGTTAGTCCACCTCTGGCCTGGATACAAGCTGTTACCCGATGTGGCATTGATTGAAAAAGTTGGTAGATAGTAGATTTCTTGCCATTTCTTACCCCCCCC
>JAFIDM010009631.1:216268206-216282906 GCA_023159025.1 Thereuonema tuberculata | reverse complement strand
CCCCCCCCCCCCCCCATTGACCTGGTCGATAAGTAAAAAATAATACTGTAATTATAAACTGTCAACAGTATTTTATTCATGAAAACACGATCACCATTTTAGAAATAGATATCAAAGATAAAAGTAGAAAATAACTAATTAAGTGTATCTGTATAATATTTAACCTTCTCCGTCCAAAACCCCGACAACTACGTCGAACAAGCCCTTCCCCTCGTAATTAACGTAAATAAGTACGCAAGATTACCTCAGACACCGCTAATTTCTGAAGATATGATTTCTTGAATTCAAATGCTACAAATACTGTATTCTACAAAAATTGTGTTGCTCTGGTTACCAGAATACCAAATTCAAATAACTTAAACCTTAATTAATTGATAACCTTATTCTATATTTACTTTGCATACCAGTATATACACAATGTATTGTCAATTCTAATATCAGTTTTTTGCTACATCTATTGGAGTTTTGTTACAATATTAATATGTTATGTAAAGTGCAAATATAAACGTATTCAGTGTTTGTTTGTTTTTTTTAATTTCTGTAATCTTTAAAAGAATAGTGTATCAATTATTATTAATTGCGAAAAATCCCAATAGGCCTACCTATTGGCATACCCCAAAAGGCCATTGTTTAAAATCGGGTTTTCAGTTAAAAGAGATGAGTTTTTCATCAAAACATAGCCTAAAATTACGACTTATGAGGTTAAAATTTTCAAAATTTCTCTTCGGTGACCATCGCATCTCTCCTTTGTAAAGCCTTAAAACCGCCCCCGTGTGAGGGTGCCATGGAGGACCATGGGTGGGCCGGCTATCAAACGAAATGGCACTCTAGACCATAATTCCCTGTTGTCGGGCCGTGTGGTGTGCGACAGTAAGAGCGGAATCCTGATGATGTCCGGGCCAGTCAAATGATGATATTCACGGGAATTAGTGTTGTTCAATACTTCCATGCGATTGACTAAGATCTTGTTGATTTTTCTAGGCATGGTTCGCGTCTGGTGATGCACGAGCTTGTTTTTAGCTTCGCAGGGTCCACGTTGGGTGATGCGTGGACCGGCCTAGTTTGGTTGGTTTTACTAGACAGGGTCCGCGTTGGTGATGCGCGGATCGTCTAGCTTTCTACGTTCTCATCCTGCGATAGGATCTCTTGGTTATGGCTTGACAGAGTCCACGTCTGGTGATGCGTGGATTGCTCTTGCTTCCCATGTCTCTACCTGCTGTTCCAGTGAATGGTCAGTTGGGTCCTGGTAGTGGCCCCTAGTTTGTGTTTTGTGTTAGCTTAAACTCGCCCTGATGGGTAATAGCTTAACTCAGTCCGATTGATGTCAGAGCCGTCTCCATACATGTCTGCGCTGATCGTCGGGGCTCAGATCAAAACGGGGCTCATCACTGAAGACAATTCGACCCCAATCAGCACAATTCAACGTTGCCATTGCAATCGCTCTTGACGGCACTGCTCAGTGGTAGGCGGCGTTATGAACGCCACGAGCGTAGATTCTGCTCCCGTTGTCTTCTACTTGTCCAGGTAGTTACTTCAGTACTGGTCATACATTGGAGGGTTGATAGCGACGAATCTGGTGCTGTAACAACAGATCTGACAATCGCTCTATCTTCCCGTTCTGTGGTCGCCCTAGGCCCACTTGTCGCTGAAATCTGCCGTTCAGGATCCATTCCTGCCAGTATCTTCTAATTGCCGCTTCGCTCCGACCCAAATGCCGAGCGATTCGTCGGTTTGTCCAACAGCCTCTTGTAGTCCGATGCTACATCCTGTTTCGAACTACGTCGTAAGGTCGTAGAGAGGGCGAATTTGCAGGCGAGGAATTGTTGCAGTCAAGATAGGAAAATGCAATCACAATCCCTGGAAGTTTTATTCCTCAAAGCGAGATTCACTATTTATGTGCATCTTAATGATGCTCAGTTCCAATGCGCTATAGCTCCGGTTATTCAGTCATTGAGTGCGAATTTCTGATCATTTGCTTATTCGGTCGAGAAGTTTTTGCAGGTGAAGTTTTAATAGTATCGGATTATTTTTTCGGGGTGCGTCGATTATTTTGCCAAAGAGTATATATATATATTTATATGTATATATATAAACCGTTGGACATCAAATAACGTGAGGTGTTCACAGCCCTCTAGCGAGGAATATATTGGACGAATCGTAACAACATTCGGTGGACATACATAGTGGGAACATGCGATTTCGATTTCAAAAAAAAAAAAATTATTACCAAAAGTCGCCAACAGGGGAAAATATGTCTCTGATTACGCACTACTTTGCGTAGCCGTGTTACGTGCAGAGCGATCATGATAAAAAGAAAGGCTTGGAGAATTCACATCACTCCGCAACGAATTGCCTTTCGTTGGCTCTTATCTTACGTGACCGTGCTTTGTTAGTGAAACTGTATTATCAGCGGGATGAGCATGTCAGTGCTGCCATTCGGTAATTTCGCGGTTGAACACGCTACGAAGAGGACCGATGAGCATAACAAATTTACGAAAAATGATTCAACGCTTTGAAACTACTGGAACTCTAGCAGTGCAACCAGGCCGGAGAAGCAAAGCTATCAGTCACCAACACGTTTAAGAAGTTGCAACTGTTGTTGTGGAGCAGGAGATGACGAATGTGCAGGGTACCAGCAGTGCACGGGCTATATCCCGGCAAACGGATATCCCATACTCAACGGTGCAGAAAATCCTGCATCAGATGTTGAAGTTTTACCCATATAAAATATGTCCTGTTCAAAGAATTGCGCACTCGCGATACGACCACCCGCATTGAGTTTGCATTAAGATTCTTAGAGCATGGAATTGGATGAAGCATGGCCGTGGCGGATTTTACGAAGTGACGAAGCGCACTTTTATTTGAACGGTGATATTTACACATAACTGCCGCATTTGGGCTGCGACTAATCCACACGTGGGTCTCCAGATGCCTATCCACTCGCCGAAAGTAACAGTGCGGCTTTACGTCATCGTTTCTCATCGGTCCTTATTTTTACGAGGAAACTCGCCGAAGTGGACGAGTGACCTGTTCCGTCAATGCTGCATGATATTCCGATATGCTAAAGAACTTTGTGGTTCCACAACTGCAGCAAGGAGGATGTCTCGATTCGACCATCTTCATGCAGAATGGTGCACCACCCCACATCGGATGTCAGGTATAGCGTGTTGTGCGGCAACATTTCTCTGACACCGGAATCATTAATCGTGCATTTCCCACAGCATGGCCACCGAGGTGATCTGATCTCAATCCTTGTGACTTTTGGCTGTGGGGATTTCTTTAACCCATTGTGTATCAAGGACATGTCCCCGATATCCCGACGTTGAAAGATCGAATTACATTGCAGATGCGACAAATCCATTCCGATATGTTGCGAGCCGCCGTGGAACATGTGAGGGCTCTGAACACCTCACATTATTTTATGCCCACCCGATACATATAATTGTAATAAAATATTAAAATAAGAAATTAAAAAATAATTATAAATTATTCCTGTTTAATGTCTTATTTTAAATTCTTAATATTTATATCGTTGTTACATAAGCAATTACATTTTTCCGATTTTAATAATTTTAATAATTTTCTATTTGCTTTTGAGCAAAATTAGTAATCTAGTACAATTTAGATTACACATGTCGAACACACATGTGGAGGGATGCATGTTTAACCATTGACGTAACTTTTTGTTACATTAAACTAATTCAAGTTACAATATTTTTTAAAAGAAGTTCGTTACAAGTTAAAATGTTGTGTGTTTTTATTATTATTGTATTTAGCCTTATTTTAATCTATTATAATTATTGAATTGATTAAATTGAAAGGAATTTCTCAAAAGAGTTGTTAAGGAATAGGTTTTCATATATTAATTTATTATATTTATTTGATTTTTTTTCCAGAAAGTATGTTTAATAAGCAATGGATGATTAAGTATGTGTGTGACTTTTAAACGAAATATATTATTATTATTTATTGCAAAAGCTAAATACAATTAATTACAACATCAATCATTCGAGCAAAAGTAATGAATTCTCTTCTTCTTCAGTCCTTCTTTTTATTGTCATTTGTGGCTGTAGGCCTATCCCCTACGGTGGGATATTGGTTTATCTTGCACAACTGGATTGATAGGTACATTTTATATCTACTGCCAGATGTTTTGGATAAGATACTTAGATAGATATTCCAAACCATCACCAGATGGATTCACCCAGTATCTAATAGTTCTTTGATCTCCAGAAACATATAAAGAAAATAGAATTCAACAAAATAACGGCCCTCCTTATTAAAAGACATCAATTTATAAATTAAGAAGAAAAAAAGGGCAGATATTTAATTCCTGCTAGCAGCCTCTTAGCATGTTTAGGATTGAATTACATAAAAAGAATAGTTATAACAACAAATTTAACGTGAGGAATTAATATTAACATCAGAATAAAATACTTTTAGATAACTGGGCGAATCCAGCTGATGATGGTTTGGAAACCAGAAGTAGCTGCCCTGGATTCCCGATATCCAAAATACTGAAAACAGCTCAGTGAATCCTTATTTATGTGCGTGTATGTTTTTTACACAAGTAGTCTAGCAAGTAAATTACTTGACTGCCGGCTGGAGAATCTGGATTCAATCCAAGTCCTGGAGGTTCAGGATTTTTCCTTGATTCTTTCACATCTAGACGGATCCTCGGATTAAAAGATATAAGGTTTAACCTCTAGTTAATCCCTCTATGAAATGGGTATAATATTTCTTTCCCGAATGTAATAAACGGGCAAGTGTCTGGCTGATCGTCAGATTATAACCAAATCCCTTTGGTGTTAAAATGGTGGGAATTAATGTCCCCTTTAGACTGGTGAGGTCTAGTGTACTATATATATACTAGACGGGTACCCTCACTTCGCTCCGGAACCCTTGCATGTATAGCATTAAAAAAAAAAAAACTTTATTTATTTAGCAAATTAATATGGAGATCGGAGAATACAAGACTTCCCAGCTCGTTGTAGGTTTCTCCGCTTAACTCAGGTGTATTGCGCGTTGGCACTCACACGGGGGGAGGGGTCGCCGCAAAAACCCTTCATTTTTGCATGTATCTTCCAAACGCAGAAATGTTTGTTAATGACTGATATACCGTTCGATAGAACTTTCAAATACCAACATTTTCTCAATATAATGTTCTCTTCCAACTTTTATACTTTTCGTTTAAATTGAGAAAAAGCCAAAATTTGATCCTTTAAAAGGCGCCATCTTGGAAACCAAAAACTTTTCTCGAAAGATTTTTGTAGCATTATGTTTGTCTTAAAAAGCTCTACATTTTATCAATTTACATGACCACTCTATCTCTTGTAGTTTGGCCACAAAATTGGAAAAACGTAAAGTCTTATGACACTAACAGACAGAATAACGCTTTTATATAATATATATAGTATTGTGTATTCTGAATGCTTAGTTGTTGTTTTTTTCCTAAAATTAAACATATAATGTTGGATATTATTTTAGTGTTGGATTTAATGCCTATGTTTAGAACTAATTTTGAACTAAAATATTGATCAAAAGTAAAAGCCAATTTTTAAAGAAAGTTCCCAGCTTTCAATCATTGAAACCTATTAAATTGTAAAGCACAGATCTCTAGTTTAATTAATTCTTAGAATGTTTGATGATTTGCAGTTCTTTTTAATGACAATATCATATTCAATAATAGTATAAAGTGATATAATAAGATATACAATAAGTTTTAGATAATCTTTTTCCCTTCTTTAAACCAGTTTCCCAATTTTTTTTTTATTCTAATTACATTATAAAAAAATGCTTTTGGAGTTTACATACTTCAGATTGGATGAAAATTCTTTAGAAAGGACTGTACTTTTGTTACTCACTTATGTTCCCTGCACATTAACTTCATAAGATTGTTCTGACTCCCAACCGTATTTTGCTGCTGAACAGAACGAAAAGACCTGGGAAACATCAAAGTGCTAGGCTTCAAATCCCCCGGCAACAATCGCGGTTTTGAAGATGAAGATTTGCTGCCAAAGGGAAGCATTTTGTGGCTTTTCAAAATCATAGTCGCAAGGGATTGTGAATCATCATACCATTAGGAATGCCCCAGGTTTCCAAAGAAACCGAAAAGTAAACATTAGATTGAATTTTCCCATCATTTTTTATCACCCAGAGTATTATACAGTTTTCTTTCTTTTTTTTTTAGTCTTTCGGAACAGGAAATGGAACAACAGACTTTTAGGGATTTCTATACATCATCAAAAAAACTTAATGC
Source organism: Thereuonema tuberculata (assembly GCA_023159025.1). Classification (NCBI taxonomy): domain Eukaryota; kingdom Metazoa; phylum Arthropoda; class Chilopoda; order Scutigeromorpha; family Scutigeridae; genus Thereuonema; species Thereuonema tuberculata. Next base: position 216,276,647 of record JAFIDM010009631.1, on the reverse strand, counting down.
AAAAGTTTTGGTACTTTGCCTAACAGTACTGTTATTTTGAAACTTGTGAACTACGTAGCGGAAAAACAAAATTGTCATTTTGCCATCAGGAAGTCTGAAGCTTAGTGTAAATAGTCATAAAAGAAATTTAAACTAGTAACAATGTCAAATGAAAACCTTGCAACAATTCTCAAACCTAGAGTAAAGGAAAAGAAGTATGACAGATAAGACAATAGTTATAAATCGAAATGGATTTGATTTTATTGTCTTTTAAGTTGGTTTTATTATTCATGTGATTTCAGCTGTAATAATTGACTTTTACAAGACGAATAACAAGTTTCCAAATACTCTTCGCAGTAATTAGTTCGATACAAGGATATCTGAGTAGTCTCTTAAAGGAAACACCCTAATAAAACTGCAATGCTACTCCATCATTGGCCATCTCACTCACCAGACTTCACTCCTCTGGACTTTTCCATTGACGTTATCTAATTCATTGATACTATTAACAGTATTAATATTACAAAGAAAGAACCAGGACGTTTGCCGACTGTGACAAAATACACAGGGCGTCTTAGATCTGTCAGATTGGGCAGCAGAATTTCTTACATTGTACTAGAATATAATAGAATATAGATAGTGGCCATGACCAGCAGCTACTACACATTTATTAAAAATGTTTCGGAAATAAAAATAGTCAACTGTCATACCGACAATTTATCGAAAATTTTAAACACTAAAACATAATAGTAAAAGAATAAATTAAAATATTAACAGTATTATTTAAAACATGCAAAAAGTTTTATTTACATAATATAAGTACTATTTCTGTATACCTAACGATTGATTTAAGTACTCTTTATGAAAGGAGTATGTCGACTTACCGGTCACCCTAAACCTATTTAAGTATAGATTTAGATGACTGGTAACCGATGTACTCCTTTCAGACCGTGATAGTTAATGGCTTTATTAAGGCAATGAACAGATGAAAGTCACTGTGAGCCAAATCCGGATCGTTCGGCAGATATCCCAAAATTTCTCAGTTCAAATCATGCAAGAAGTTATGTGTATTCAGTGCAAAGTGTGGTCGGGCCAATCCTCATTAACGAGGATCAAATCGTTCTTCTGAAGACCTGGACGTTTCTTCCTGATTTTGTTGCGCAATTTCTTTAACAATTCAATGGGACATAAGTTATCCAGCGGATCACAATTTTGAAATGACAGAGCACACATTCAATGTTACTCACAGAAAAGTCCATGCGGTACTGAGTAATACAGCTCTCTATCGGATATTTCAACACTTCTCAAACTCAAACTCATAAATTTAATTTCTAGAGGTAATAAATTTTTTTCTCTGATCGATCTATTATTTTTATTTTTCAGTGTTATTTTCAGCAGAAATGAATGTAGAGAGGTATAGTTATTCCTCTTGATAATTCATCTACGTTGTGGACAATTACTCACCTACTGTCCGGGCTTTTACAACCAATTACTGACAGAGAAGTGATTTGTACAGTTTTCGTGTCCCAAGTTGTTTATTACTTAAATGCAGGGTATTTCTGCAACACACTGAACGATAGTTCAGTTGTTTCATCTTAAATGCCTGCTTTGTCGAAAAGATTACTGAAAGAGCTGGAAGAAAATAAAAATACAAGACTTAAAATAAATAGAATCCCATACTTCAAAACATTAATACAAATAAGAATTATATATTTAAAAAAAGAACCAGACGAATTATAGACAAGAGTTGAACGAAAAGTATATGATTTTATTGACCTATTCTAGGCTATTGATTTGGTATTTAGCAAATTTTTTTTCTTTTCTATTTTTTTTTTCTAATTATTTTTTCTTTTTAATTTTTTTATCTTTATTGAAATATTCTTTTGTTATTACATCATTGAAAATTAGCAGAGGTTTAAATAATTTTATAAGAAATACTAACTTAAACAATAACTTAACCTCTAATAATAGACCAACGGTCGCGGTGCTCGACTTCCCTGCCACCCACACTCACCACATAACATAACAAAATATAATTTCTAGTAATATAATAAGTATCCTTAAATAAAAATCAACAGAAATCGACATTTTGAAATTTAATTTAAAATTAAAAGGAAAAAAAAAAACTTCTTTGCTATATTTTCCCTTTTTCTATTTCTTAAGTTGAATCTATATTTCTTTCAATTGATATAAAATATTTTTCCTCATTAGATATTACGATTTATTTCTTATTTATATTACTTCCAATATTTTGTTAGAATTCTGGCTTAATAAAAGAAATATAACCTGAGACACTGTGATTAAAACAATGTATCCTTTTCATTGTCCATACTTTACTAGGTGCGTTATGGATTCTTATTATTTAGAATTTTTTAAACTCCTACATATTAACATTAAATCTTTAAGTTTATTCTTGAAGTTACTATTGATCTTTGAAAAATGCTTATTGAAGTTTATTTTAGGGCAAATACTAAATATGCCTCTTAAAACCTGAGATCTAATTAAAGGAAATAGTGGAAACGCTGCCTTTCCTTGTCAACCTTCACAATCAATACGATTGCATGAAATTTAGTACACAAGAGATAAAACTGAATCATATGGGAGACGTTTGAAGATATAATGAAAGAATTTCATTTTTACTGTAAGGAAGGTGTTCACTTAAACTGGTGGTTCGTGTAAGAGTTATTTTACTAAATCCATCTCCTGAATACTGCATTTCTTAAAATTGACTGAAAATTTCAAAAGAAATTTGAATTTTGCATGCGGCTCTAATGTCAATAGGCAACTCAGTTTTAATAATCATTTCTCTCATTTAAATGAAACAGTGCTTAAAATGAAAGCATGCAAAGAAAAATTTAAATGTTAAGGTTCCTCGAATATAATCAATTTATCCTCAAAATCCTATTCATTAACATTAAACGATAAGTTTCTTTGAATATATTATATCACTCATAAATATTTGCTGCTCTCCCAAACGATTCAGGTTTGGTTGATATAATTCAGCAAAAGCCTAACTTAACCAGCGAAAGCCTAACTTAGAGTGAGCTGTTAATGTGTGGATATACCGTAGTTCAATTAATTAGTGTTCTTCATTGCAACCTACAATGTTCCATTTCTTGTTTTCAAAAAAGAGAAAAGTAGAGGAGAAGATTTGTTTTGTTTTTTCAACTACAGGAACAAAGTTTACATTTGAAAAGTATAGAAGCCTAATTTCAACACCAAGTAACTTTTTGATACGTTTTTTAGGCCTCCATACGTCCAAAGGATGAATTGCCTGTAGGGATTTCCTGAATTTTTATTGCTTTCTATCCTCGTTTAATAAGTTATTTATTATTTGCTGTCCCAATGAACGAAAAGAAGCCAAATATCAATGATTACCATAACTAGATAAAAATTCACTAATGTTTTGTGGATTAAGTAGTCGATTAATCGTTTCGAATGTTCATATTTGAGTTAATTAAATGAATTTTGATGTGATATCCAATGTTTTCCTTAAATTCTGTAATAAAGCAGCAAGCCTTAATCTTTAATATATAGAAAAAAATATACTGCTATGTCTCCAGGAAATTGCCTTTTACTGAAATGAAATTTCAGATTACTTTTACTTTTTTATTTTTTTACTTCAGATTATTTTATTGAGTCTGCTTGTTGTACTAACGGCCAATTTTTGACTGAATTCGTAGATGCCCTTCATTTCTTTAAATTTCAAAGTTGATATTGTATTGCAACTATTTCATTTTGTTTTACCTTGTCAATAGTACGGAATATTCTGTTGATTTTGTCAGAGATGAGTGCAGGAGAGTGATTCTGATCTAAAACTTCACTGTTCCATTTATCGATTTGAATTCATGGTAAACTCAGAAGAGGGTCAACAAGATGCAGTGCGATAGTTGGTTGTCTATATACCCGTCTTCTAACTATCCTCTCCTCTCCCAACGTCATAATCCGACTGCGAAATAATAGAGGAAACTTCCTTTTCAGCAAACAGAAAGCAACCTCCATTAATTGAAACACAGGAAAATGGGATGAATACAAAAGGTCGATAAACCAAGCCACAGAAGAAATTAGTCCAGAACACAGAACAGCAGGAAGTTAAAGAAATTTTCAGAGAGAATATATTATATATTATAGAGATCAAAAATAATAATAATAATAATTTTATAGCCGTGCCGGCGTGGCCTATATGCCGGACACTTGGGTTCGAATCCCGGCGAGGGCATGGCTGTTTCTTTCTTCTTCTGTGTTTCGTCCGTTTCTCCCCTGGAACTTACAATTTCAGGGTTATTCTGGTCGAGATGAGAATCTCGTCCCCCCTTGACTGTTCTAGCCTCTTCCTGACGTTGTCGGGTAAGGCTAGCGCGTGGTCCGTAGTTGGCCGATTCGCGATCAAAAAAAAATAATTTTATAAACAATGATAAACCGAGTTCATTGTATGTAAACAAAAATTACTTGATCTGATCGAGTTTGCTTATAAATTATTTATTCATATAGTAATTTATTGATGCATTCATTAAAGAAAAAAAATACTTAAAATATATGCTTATGAAAGACTGTAATAAGCCTACTTTTTTTTCTAATTTCTGTACGCTCATTGGCTTGGTGTAATATTCATAATTGTAAGTAGTTTTACCTTTACTCTTTTTATTCCTTAAACAGCTAAGGAAACAAGTGAATATAATTTTATGCTAAAGCATAAATTTAAAGACGACCCATAATAATAAAAAAAAAATAAAAAAATAATAAAAAAAAAATAAAAAAATAATAAAAAAAATTGAATTACATTAACCTTAGAAAATTTTTTTATAAAAATAGGAAAAAAATTGAAAAAAAGTTAGGAAAATAAGAAAAAGAAAAGCAAAAAAAAACAAAAAAAAAAAACACGCCGACATTATGAAAAAAAGATCAAAAGAAAAAAGAAAAAAAGAAATTAGATATAGGTATTTGAACCGATAACCCTCAGTGTACAAGTCCAAAACGTTAAGCATTCCTACAGTTGACAACTGAAATCATATGCTTACATTTCTCACATTTAAGCTAATAGAGAAAATCCAATGAAAACAATGCCAAGTATCTCGAACATGAGAGAGGGGGGGGGGGCGTTGGCCCCTAAAGATGCCCTTTTCATATGTTGTTTGGGTTTCTGAGCAGGCGATGAAGTCCATTTGACGATCCGACCTTTCGTTCGGGAGTTTTTAGGAGGATACAATGACAACAATGCGAAATATCTCGAACATTGGGAGGGGGAGGGCATTGGCCTCTGAAAATATCCTATTCTTATGGCGTTTGGGCCTCCAAATTTTGCAGCCATTCTTTGTAATAGAATACATCTGTTCCATAAATACTTTTTAAAATTCTTAGAAACTATGCAACATATTAAAATAGAAATATAATTATCCTCCTAGATAAATATAAAGCAAATCCGAAGGAAAATTAAAAACAAGAAATTAATAATATAATTATTATCTTTAAAAATATTACTATTTTATGAGTTCAATCAAGGAGGAATTAGTTTAAATTAGGAAAATAGTATCAAATAGATTCTGTAATAGAACATATGCTGATTTGAAAGAAACGTTTAATGAGATATGTTTGCTGTTTCGTTAGGGTTTTCAAAGTTATCTATAACTGAAAACAATTCAAATTCAGCATAGTTTTAGAATCATTACTTCCTATGTTATTCCTGGCAGATATTCAATTTTAGTGAATGAAAAAATATATAATGTCTATAATTAAACAAACAAAATAACTAAATTGAAATTCATCAGGTTTTTAAGTTCTGAAGTTGAATTCTAAATAACATAATCTGACTTCGTATTTCCCTTATTAGAAATCGTAGAGGAATTCCCTTATTAGGAATCGTAGATTCTTTTAACGTTAAGTATTAAAAGTTTTCTCTGTGATCCCTCTTAGAATGAAAATAAGTTTCTATCTGAAGATCATAAAACATACTACGAAAATTCAGCTTTATTAATTACATTAATTTATTAATCACTAATATCACTAAATAATATCAAATAATTAAATAATTAAATGACTGCTGCACTGGCTTTCTTGTTGTTGTTGGTTTTTTTTTAATGAATTAGATATCAGTTCTTTTTGCATTGAAATTTAAACTTATGAAGTAGAACCTATCTACTGGAGTTAATTACAAAAGAATGCTATATAAGATGTCTCCAAATTAATTTCAAAAGTGTTGATGACAATCTGGAAAATGTTTTTTATTTAGTTACCTGGCTAATTCAAAACTTCTGTTCAAGTAAAATAAGAAAAACAAAATACTTCGAATTCATAAACAACAGTGGGTGAGACAAAGCTGTTTACCAAGTGACATCCTGGAACAGCTGTTTCACGCTTTTTGGCGATCATCAGCCAGAAGCAGTCACAAGTAAACAACGAGATCTCAGTTCTGAGGCTAATAGGAATAATCATCAGTTGTGCCTCAAAAGCAAAAATAAACAATAAAAACATCACTAAAGAAATATTAGTGAGCAAATTCAAGTGTCACTAATTTTCTCACTAATATTTCTTTAGTGAGTTTTTTTTATTTAGTTTTGCTTTTGAGACATCACTGCTTTTATTTCATAATTATTCGCTGTTAACCAAAAACTGATTGGATTAGATTAAAACCAACATGAGTTTATTTTAAAGCTTAAAATTTTATAATTTTGTAGTTTCTAATGGGAAAGCGTGAATTAGATGCATGAACTATTAAACCGTTCCCATATATAGCATTGCATAGAAAGTAAAATTGATTTATATTAACTTCATCAAAAATGAAAAATTTCTACAAATTTTATTTTGTTTTACAAAATTATTGATTTTTCTGTTAAGAATTCTAAATTTTTTGAATTATAAGTAATAAAAATGTTTTTCTTAAATTTGTATTCAAAATTCACAAATAAGTATTCAGTAGCCGAATGTTTATTTATTAAATCAATTATGTGATGAAATCCTAAATTTCATTTCAACTTTCTGTTCACAAATCCTTACTTCTGTTGGAAGCAAATAGAATAAAATGGTATCAATGCAAGTCCTTTCTTGTGTTTGTAGGTTCTTATTTATTAAAATTTTTTGTCACCATCATTTACAAAACTAATGAAATTAGGAGTAATCGGAAAACAACAGACTCCATTTCTAAATATTTAAAAAAAAATTCGTGGCATAACAATTTCCTGTAGGCTACCTTATTTTTGTTTGTTTCAATTGTTTGAGTTGATAATTCAAATTAATTATTAAATTATATTCATTGCTTATTAAATTAATATTGGTCTATTTACTTACCTTTGTTTAATTAATATTGGCCTATTTACTTACCTTTATTTGTTTTCTGTGTGTATTTTTAGCAAATCCATATTTCCTTTCTCTCTGCTTTAACTCCAACTTCAGCAAAATATTATTCGTTCTGTGAATCTCAGGTCATAGCTTAGTGTCACAGTGGGATATCTCGAAGGATTCAGGTTGCAGTGGGAGGTGCTGTCACACCGGGAAAAACACAAAAGCAAGTGTTTTCCAAGTCAGAGTATCACACTTAGCAGGTCGTGTCTCTTTCAAATCAGGAATTTTGTATTCATAAAATCTGCAGTAAGAAACTCAGGATCTCTTGTTTAAAATCCGACAGTGACAAAAATATAGAAAATATTGTTCTGTAAGTCACTATAGAACAACATCAAACTTTCTTTAGATTTATATCGAGAAATATTATAATCTCCCCTCGTTATCATGGAAAGCCAGATATGGGAAGATTTGGAAAGTGGCTAAAATATGTAGGAACACTCAATTGAAAACGAACTTCTAAAAGATTAGACAAATTTGAGAGGTTACTTTTTGTTCATTAATTGTCTTTTTGATAATTAAAAACATTATTGGACACCTAAATGGCACGAATGAAAATTAATTGTTAATTACAAACATCTAATTTTCATTCTTTCCACTCAGGCAAATCTAAGCCATTTGGGCTTTGCTGATATGCCTGAATCTGGATTTGAATCTTGGGATCAGCAAACTTTTTCTTTTCTCACTTATTCATCCTCTCCTTTTTCATCCTCTCCATCTAGCTGGCTACGACCAGGGTTATTTACTCGGGTCTAAATGAATAGCCAGTGGGTGTAATCACGTTGGAATCTACGAGAGTTTTAAAATCAATTAAATTTTTTAAAATCGCTGGTTGACGAAAATAGGAGCAATTAATTCTCGAAGTAGTTTTTCGCTACTTAAATTGTTGTGTCATATCTAATTTCATGTACCTCTATATTTTTTACTTAGTATCTATATAACCCTCACCAGTCTATAACAACCAAATAAACAAACTTCCACCTTTATATATACAGGGTGTTTCGGAAAAGGTAGACAAAGCGAAGAGATACGGGTTCCAAAGGTCATTTGGAGTCGAAAATGTTCTACGACATTTTATTGTATGGGCCGTAGTTTTAGAGTTAGGAAATGAATGCTTTGGGAATGGTCCC
>JAFIDM010009631.1:216254477-216267806 GCA_023159025.1 Thereuonema tuberculata | reverse complement strand
GGGACCATTCCCAAAGCATTCATTTCCTAACTCTAAAACTACGGCCCTTAAAACAAAATATCATAGAACATTTTCGAATCAAAATGACCTTTGGAACCCATATCTCTTCGCTTTGTCTACCATTTTCGAAACATGCTGTATAGATAAAGTTAGAAACCGTAAAGAATTAAGAAAAAAATTCGCTTCATGTCATAAAAATCAAAATTAAGATAGTAAACAGATTTAAACAATTCTTTCCTGGGTATAAGGAAACATTGGGTTGACCACCCATTCTCAACTCGTTCTGGGATCAGCGAACATCAGAGCTAAACCTTCGGCTCCCCATGAACCAACGGAGAGTCTTATGAGAATTACCTACCTATATATTGTGGTACTACAATCGCCTTTGCTAGAGACCCAGGTCCCATGATCCAAGGGAACTCATGAACTTATCTCCTCGAACTACAGGTTCAAATTTCACAAGTTTGGCTTCTCGAGCTATGCAAAGGTCTCTAGTAAATTATCGAAAGGCTACATCAACAAATGTCAACCAATTATAGTGGACTTAAACACCTTTCTCAGAGCAGGGCGAAGCAGTGATCCTTCAGAAATAGAGTGACTGACACGAACGACACGAAAATGCAAAGAGGGCACTTTACCAATTCTACCCATCACGGGATTATGGCCCCGCTGAAAGACAACTACTGTACATATGACCCGCAGTGGTTAAGAACGTATGGACATACTAAGGCGCAAGTTATGGGCGCCGCAGAAATTTTTCCAAGTTCTATAAATTAACTGAAGTAAAAAAATAATAACTTAAATAATTATCATCATTTCTAATATCAATTCACAAGTCTAAAGAAAACTCAAAATTATGCATATTTTGTTTTACTGTAATTACTTTTCTGCTTCTCATGCTTTCTTTTTAATAAAAGACAAAGTAAATTTAAGGTAAAAATAACAATGCACAGACAAGAACATTAAAAAGTTTTTATAAAATATACTCAACATTCAGGAGCCCTTTGGCTTCCTTAAACCACTCTTCAACGCAAATTACTCTGAAAAGACGGGTACCGTCGCTTCGCTCCGGAACACTTGCAGGTAGGCCTATAGCATTAAAAAAAAAACCTTTATTTATTTAGTAAATTAATATAGAGATCGGAGAATACACGACTTCCCAGCCCGTTGTGACCTTCGCCGCTTAACTCAGGTGTATAGCAGGTTGGCGCCTCACACCTGGGGTTGCGCCACACACATTTTTGCATGTATCTTCCAAACGCAGAAACGTTTGTGAATGACTGATATCTCGTTCGATAGAACTTTCAAATACCAACATTTTCTCAATATAATGTTCTCTTCCAACTATTATACTTTTCGTTTAAATTGAGAAAAAGTCAAAATTTGACCCTTTAAAAGGCGCCATCTTGGAAACCAAAAACTTTTTTCGAAAGGTTTTTGTAGTATTTTGTTTTTCTTAAAAAGCTCTACATTTTATCCATTTACATGACCAATCTATCTCTTATAGGTTGGTCACAAAATTGGAAAAACGTAAAGTCTTATGACAGACAGAATAACGCTTTTATAATATAAGATTCACTTATATACAGTAAGGTAAGTACTAACAACCAATAAAATTAATGAAATTGTAATTAAATATTCAGTCTCTAATTGGTGGCAAGCATCGACAGAAACAACGTCATAAGGTGGAAAGATACTTTCAACATTTACAAGTACATTAATAGTTGTGACTTTCAAAAAGATTCAGTTATAAAGAAAAAGATTGCAGATAAAATAGAAGAACGAAGAAAAGAACGACTTCAATGACGACATAGAGAACGAGATGATCTTTGGATTCCTCTGATGGCGGTGAAGAAATAGTTTGGACTGTTCCATTTGATGTAACTTTCAGCATATACTAGGGTATACTATGTTTACATCAGGAGTTGAAGGATCTTTTCCACCTTATGACGTAGATTGTGACGATGCTTGGCACCAATTAGAGACTGAATATTTAATCACAATTTCAATAATTTTATTGGTTGTTAATATTTACCGTGAACCTTTTAAGAGTAATTGTGTGTTGAAGAGAGGTTTTCCGCAAAGGAACCCGAAAGGCTCCTGAATGCTAAGTATATTTTTATAAAACTTTTTAAATATTCTTGTCTGTGTGTTGTTATTTTTACCCTAAATTATTTTCGTAAAAATTCCTTTTTATAAAGAAAATATATATAAAATTATGAATTTTATTAAATCCAAATAAAATAAATGAAACATTTATTTGGATTTAAAAAATTTAATATTAATTTTCCTTATCCTTACTTTTTTTATTTATAATTTTCCTTTCTGGCTCTAATTCTTTTTAATTAATGAACACATGGAACCATGCTTCTTTTGACTTTCACCTAAGACTTGATTTATCATTTTAATTAGTATTTATTTTACTTCCCTATATTTCCTGTTCTGTTGTAGATCTATTTCCCTATAAAAAGATGATTGGAATATAAATAATAAGATATCAAAAAAAAGGGATGATAAAAATTATAATATTCATTACATCTAGAATTTAAAATCGCACTATGAATAATTTGTCTTGTAACTACTATAATTTTCCACGAAATTTGAAATTTATTATCTTTCCAATCCGTTAGCTTCAAAGTTTTATCTAAATAAAAGGATCTTATCTAGTCTTACTTTTCATGGTTTTTAATAACGATATTTAGCACCTTTTAGGTTTTTTTTTTTTTTTTTTTTTTTATTTTTTTGGTTCTATCTATCCATTCTCTGAAACATTCAGTGGATATCTTTTATCCCTATAATTATCTTATCCGAATGTTCTTTTACCAGCTTTAATTTCAGTGTTATAAATCCAATTTCTTTCTGTGTAATCTGGCATTCATCTTTTATTTAAAAATATCTTTACAAAGAGATATCAAAAATGGATCCAACTCACTCGTAACATTCTTCCGTCTAATTCCATCCCATGTAAATTAACATTACTTAATCATACTCTTAAATAAATAAATAATAATAAAAAAATTATTAAATTATTCCAGTTTTTATATACATTTATGACATAGTTTAATTAATTCCCAGGTAGCTTTAATTCATTTTATAGGTCTTTGATGAAGACCATTTTCCAAAAGATTGCTAAGTACAGTGAAACCTCCACTAACGGACACTCCCGAAAAGCGGACTCCCCCCAATAGCGGACAATTTTGCAATCCCCAGTCCCTTAATATAGACGTTTCCATGTATTCACCTCCGATTAGCGGACACTCCCAACAACGGACAACATTCTACAGAAAATGAACGATGTTGTGTTGCTTTTCAAAAGCAATAGAATCAGGCTACAGTAATACGTAGCGTCCAGAGGAAATTTTGAAATTATGGATCACGAACTCCAACGAAAACTCCAAACAAATCAAAGTTCGGAAACGGAGACAAGTGCGATCGCTTCTGTTGTCTTCGATTAGTTTTGTGCTGCACGAGCAAAAAAACATTCCCATTAATGGGCCATTATTGACCCATTATTATAATGGGCCATTAAGAAAAGGCGTTGGAAGCAAAGGGGACTCTGAAGGCCTTGCAAAGTTAAACGATTTAAATATTCATATTGAGAAACATGTTTTCACTGTAAAAAAGAAATGTCAAACTCTGTTAACTGATTACTTTAGTTAATAAAATTAATTTCCTAATCTGTTGTCTTACTTAAAATAATGACAAAATTAATACTGTAATTAATTTTGTTATTATTTTAAGTAAGACTAATGGATTAGCATTCATTTAAAAAGGAAAATAGTAAACAGTTTGCAATTGTTCATATTTTCTCATAGGACAATGTTAATTATAGAAATTTAAGATTGTACGTAATTTTTCATTAAATGACATGCTATAAGCTAAAAATTGAAAAAAAGATAGTCCTCTCCAATAGCGGACACCTCCCAATAACGGACGAAACTTCCGGTCCCGTGACTGTCCGCTATTCGGAGGTTTCACTATATTACAAATTTCCGATCAACTGCCATTTTTCAATGTTTCCTATTTTTCCATCTATACTACTATTATAAAGCTGAAGAGGTTGCGCTAACCTCAGGAACTACCAGTCCGATTTGAAAAATTCTTTTTGCGTTAGATAGCGCGTTTATTGAGGAAGATTATAGGCTACTGATGCTATATACACCCCCAATGGTGCGTAGTTTGTGCATGTTCATTGTGTCTCTTGATTAGTTCACTCCGCACGTTAAAGAACGTTCAATAATTTCCACACAAATATTGTTAGGCAACAATTGGAGCTCGGTGGCGCCAATGGCACCTATACAACTATTATTGTGCAACAATTGGACTTGACGTATTGTTGAGAAACAATTGAAACTAAAATATTGTTGTGCATAATAGTGACGGGATTTTCGGGTTAGATATAGCTTTGTAATGATCAGATGATTTATTACGAACTAGGAAAAGTTTTAAGTGGTAGGATTATGACGTTAAAAAATTCGAATAACCTGGAACTAGGGATATAAACTAGGGAGGGAGAAGGGGAAAAATTGGTAAGAACTCTTATATTTTCGGATCTCTTTATTAATTTCATATCTAGGAATCTCGTGTTACAAAATTCAAATAACCTGGAAGAAGGGGTGTACACTGGGAGGGTGGTGAGTGGATGGGCAAACATGGTTCAAAGATACTTCTATTAGGTTTTCGGGATAGATATAGATCTATACTACTATTATAAAGCTGAAGAGTTTGTATGTTTGAACGCGCTAATCTCAGGAACTACCAGTCCGATTTGAAAACTTGTTTTTGCGTTAGATAGCCCGTTTATTGAGGAAGGTTACAGGCTGTATAACATCCCACTACGACCAACAGCAGCGGAGCAATAAACATAAACGTCAACCATTCTGGCAACCTCACTAATATCTCACTAAGGGCCGAGTGCACCAAACCTCCGGTAAAATTTGATCACTGCTGAAACAACGATCAAGTGACATTTTCTGTGCACCAACGTTCGTGAGGGGTTTTAACAACCTCAACTCGCTGATCAGATGCCAAATTTTAGCAGCTCGGAACTGCCGAGTTAAAATTGCGGCATTCAATAGAAAACTACCATCAGCCCCCACGGCATCCAACGTTTAAAGATGGCTGGCGTCGGCCTCGATTGAAACCGACTCCTGTGTTTTGACGATGAAGTAGCTGTATTTATTCCTATTAAATATTCCGAAAATAATGCTGAATAAGTTTACTTCCTGTGAAGATTCTTATTTGGACATTTCGTATCGGCAATAAAAAAATTCTGTCCACGTGTATTTTTCCTACTCCGTGGAGGATGCCATTTTGTAACATACAGTGCCTTTGCACAGACATCCGGAAGTGACGTTCATTGTTGTTAACCAGTCATAGCCACTTTTATAAACACATTAGATGTTTAGCGAACATCGGTAAATGACTCATGAACCATCGTTTGGTGCACAGCAACTTTTACTTGACGGCAGATTATTCACTCTCGCTTCCATTTACTAAAGACTGCTTCGTTTGTTGGTTGGTGAACTCGGCCCTAAAGATTTTAAAAGTGGTATTTGAAAGGATTATTTGTTTAAAACTATCTGAAAAGTCCTTCCTATTATCCACTTATCTGGAATTTGTGTAAGTCCCGTATTTTTTCCAATATTTGTTACCTTCATTTTTTTTTTTATTTTTTTTTTTTTACAAAATTTATTATATTCTTTTTTTTCATTTAGATAAATTCATCTTTTCCTTTCATTATCGCACATCTTAAATTTTTTAAAGCCAACATTACGTGTTTTTCTTTTTTTTTCTTCACCGTCTTCATCAAACCGATCTATTATTTCCTCTAAATTATTTCTTATCTATTATACACCCTTTTCAATTGTTTCTTATTGTTTCTACAATAAGAAAACAATTCATTCCAACTATATCAGCTCCTAAATTTTATTTGACTCTTGACTAAGATTTATTTTTTTTCTTTTTAAATTTCCTTTATTCCAAATATATTCTTTCCCTTTTTTTTTTTCTTACCTTTAATCTTATCTCCTATTACTTTACCTTTAAAATCTTTTCTAATTTTACAATTGGCAAATGATCTGGAATAAGGGTTGATAAAATTTTAAAATTGAAATTTTTTTTAAAGTATGTTATTTGAAAAACACAAATCAATAACTGAACTCCCTGATAACCAGTAAAACTCTCAATTTTCATTGAATAGATCTCAATTATTTACTTCGGCCCGTTCAATTAAATTTATACCCCTCTATTTGTAACTTTAGCTTTAGAATTCCTAATAATCCTATCCTCTTCCAATTCATTGTAACATGAATTCCATTCGAAATTTGTCCAACATTAAAATTTCCTTTTAAAATTATATGGTTTTTGTGCTACATATTCAAATTTCCTGTAAATAAACAACTAACTTAGTGATTTTTTTTTTATTGATAAAAAATAAAAATAAAACTTATAAAAATATATCCCAACTAATATAAATAAGTTTAAATTTGTAAGTTTGTATGTCGTTCAATCACGCCTCAAATGTGCCACATATCAGAATAAAATTTTGCAAGCAGGTAGTCTATGCCACGGAGAAGGATTTAGGCTCCTTTTCATCCCGGTCCATCAAGTAGTTCGCATGGTATGAATGAAAAACTCGCAAAACTGCCCAAAATGAAGAACTTCCAAAAGCTGTCGATAGATGGCGCCACCGCAGTTTTAAATAGATTGTGTTTAAGGACGTTCTCTGGCAGGCGCGGATCACATTTTACTCACGAGTTACCTGATAATTCTGCTAGATGATGTATACGGTGATAAATATACGATATAGGTAATTAATACGTTGGATATTGGCTATATGCACCTAGTATACGAATACAGAATGATACAGTATTATGTTGTTACTTTGTTAGCTAAATATGCAATAAAAATGAGTTCCGAAATAGCACAATGTAATCATCAATCTTTGGAAACTTGTTGTATAGTGTGGTCTCATGGTGTAATGGTTAGCACTCTGGACTTTGAATCCAACAATCCGAGTTAAAATCTCGGTGAGACCTGTAATTTTTTTTTTTTCTTTTTTCTTAACGTTATTGATCTTTTTGAGCTTCGAATTACAACATTAACGATGAAACAAAACTTTAATATATTAAATTCATATCCTAATCCTAACTAATATATAATGTAAAAATCCGTAAGATGTATGTCATTCAATCACACCTCAATAGCACAAAGGATCGGAATGAAATTTTGCCTGCAGATAGTCTATGACACGGAGAAGGATGTAGGCAAATTTTTATCCCGGTCCATCAAGTAGTTCCCGTGGGATGAGTGAAAAATATTCCAAAACTGACCAAAATGAAAAACTTCCCAAAGCTGGCGATAGATGGCGCCACCGCGGTTTTAAATCGATTGTGTCTAAGGACGTTCTCTGGCAGGCGCGGATCAGTTTAACTCACGAGTTACCCGTTAATTCTATTAGATGATGTATACGGTAATAATATGTGTCATTTATACGTTGGATATTGTTTACAATTTAAACTTTAATTTAGAATATAATATTGATTTCACGTGTTTTATTACCAACTACAGAAGGTTTCAAGTGATCTGGTGTGGAGAAGGACACAAAGGGCACCGCAGTTTTAAATCGAGTTCGTTTAACGACATTCTTTACATGCGCGGAACACTCAGGAGTTATCTTATAATTCTATTAGGTGATGTATAAATATACGATAAGGTTAACTAATAAATTGGATATTTGATAGTTTTGTACGAAATGTCACCTGTGGAATTAGGGCTAATTTAAAGTTTTTTGGAAGAAAACGATTCGTTAATTCATATTAGGAATAAAACTGATGGAAAACAGCGGTTTTTTTTTGGTAATTTGTAAGAAAATTCGAGATTTTCTTAGAACTCTTTCACAGGCGGCGGATGTGCACATTTTCAAGGCAAAAGGTTGTAGCGCCTTTCAGCAAAATTTTCCCAATGCCTGTAGCGCCCTTTTAGCAAAAGTGTCGACCGCCATGTTCATTGTCTGATATGTGTGCTTCCGCAAAAGAGTCCCGCTTTAAATTCAAATTTTCTTAAAAACTACCAAAAAAACCAGAGGTTTCCAATCACTTTTATTCCTACGATGTATTAACGAATCGTTTTCGTCCAAAAACAGTTCAATTAGCCCTAATGCCACAGGTGACATTTCCTAAAATATTACCGGATATTTTTTTAAATTTAAACTTTTAATACTTCGTAACAACTTAATTCTTCTATATATAAACAAATGAAAACATCGTTCCTTATAGTATCAAACATCTTTATGGCTTCTCAATATTTCTACGCCCTTTGTTGTAGAATATTTCTTTTAATTTGAATTATTATGCTTCACTTCTGTTTTTTAAAATGGAAGAAAGATTTGTATTTTATTTTTTCTCCTGAAGAAAATACCTGTTCAGGGTGTAGAAATATTGAGAAGCCATAAAGATGTTTGATACTATAAGGAACGATGTTTTCATTTGTTTAAAGTTTTAATTTAGAATATAACATTAATTGGTAATGATCACATAACTTTTTACCGACTGGGGAACGTTTCAAGTGATAGGGGTGTGGAGAAGGTCAAATATATTCTTCGATCTCGATATTAATTTGCTTAATGAATAAAGCGTTTTTTACAACTCAACTTCCCCTCGATGTACATTTTAGTGAATGTTTATTGAACCAATTATATTCTCCTTTATTATCCAGCCATTTAGTTCAAGTTTTGAAAACAATCTTTCTAATTTAGTAATGAGTTCATAAGATGTAATAATCACCCAAATTCCTGATTCTTTTTGTTGTTATATTCATTAATATTCCAGACTGCAATTTGCAGATTATTTTTTGGCTTTACTAATGTTTTTTATTTTCCATAGGATTTTTTAGCACAGCATCTATTTTTGTTACGTTTTTCTTTTCATTACATAAAATGTTTCGTTACCCCCAAGAAATAATTGTTTAAATCTGTTTACTATCTTAATTGTGTTTTTTATGACAAAGCGAATTTTTTTGTTAATTCTTTACGGTTTCTAACATTATCTATACAGGGTATTTCGGAAATGGTAGACAAGGTGAAGAGATACGGGTTCCAAAGGTCAATTTGAGTCGAAAATGTTCTATTATACTGGCCGTTTTGTTGTACTGGCCATAGTTTTAGAGTTAGGAAATGAATACTTTGGGTTAGTCCCTAATCAAAGAAAACTCAGTTCTGGCCATTTTCAGCTTTTTCTGTAATTATCATACCTGTTTTCAGTCATGACATTTGTTATCCGGATTGCTTTTTGGAATAAACCTTTACTTACACTTCCTAATGTGAACTGAGCTTTCTTTGATTAGGGGCATTCCCAAAGCATTCATTGAAAACAATATTTCTAATTAAGTAATGAATTCATAAGATGTAATAATCACCAAAATTCCTGATTCCTTTTGTTATTATATTCATTAATGCTCCAGACTGCAATTTGTAGATTATATTTTGGCTATACTAATGCTTTTATTTTCCATAGGATTTTTTTATTACAGCATCTATTTTTGTTATGTTTTTCTTTTCATTATATCCTAAACTTTTTAGCTCTATTCTTATTTATTTGTCTTTCGAAATAAATCTCATCCTCAATTACTATTGCTTTTGTGACACCTAGTTCTACCAAGTTGACTTTACGTTTTTTAATGTCTAGAATTCTTTATGTCCTTATCTCTATCTTATTCTCCATTTTTTGTGTTTTCATGCTTATCAATTGACTACTTTTTTTTTATCTCATCATATGTTCCGTTTGTTTTTCTTACATTCCTCTTTCATACTTTCTAGCAATTTATTATTTTTTTCCTTGTTTTCTGCAAAAATCTTTTTCAACATATAATCTTTTAGAATTTTGTTTAAAGTGCGAGTTGTTTTCCCTGTTGTTGTAAAATTTTATTATTACTCAACCCTGCTTGCTTTTCGTAATCATATCTATTCTGTGAATTATTTCAATTATTTTTAGAGAAATATTTTAACTTATTTTATAATACATCCATTACTGTAACTTCTGTGTCTTTTCATGTTTTCATTACTCTCCTATTCCATAAACACTTAAATTATTTTTTCTCATTTTATCTTTCATTTTTATTAATTTATCATTTGTGACATTAAAAAAATAACAATTTTTAAAATTCACCATTTTCTAAATATGTATTAGTTTTTTTTCGAGAAGGAAATTATAATTAATTATATTATTTTTACAAATTCCAGAAGCGGTACTTACCCCCTTTTGCCTGTATGTGCGGGCACCCATGTCATCTCTATAGTTACAACGACGTCAGGGCTTCCCTCCACCGATGATCCATCCCTACTGGCGAAACACTAGTTAGCAAACCTAAGGAATGAGCCATCGGCAATAAACTCAGATTCTTGCATGCCGCACTCTCATACATTCCATTCCATTATATTAGTTCGACTTAGAACAGAGACGTTTGCAAGGGGGAGCAGGAATGTCAACTCAAGTAATCCTTATATGCTGATGTCATTTATTGCTCTCGAAGAACAGTGATGTGCGAAATTTGGATAGCAGCTTATCCACAGTGCACTATAGGTAGCTCGAAGGCTTACGTCATTGTTTTAGCGTTTTGTTTTTCGTGATCAGAAAGTCTTGGGTGTAACACAAAATAAATAATGAGACCTATATAGTACGTACTATCCAAGCTCAACATTAAACTTCTTATATCTGAACAGAATCTACTTCGTTCCAATGTTTTATTTAGAAAATTAATCATTATTTGGCTATCATAAAGAAATAATTAACTGATATCGTTGGTAATAATTAATAATGGTCTTATAAAATCTCTTGATTATTAAATAAATGATTAACAATATGGTTGATTTTAGATTAATGTAATTTAGAAACATACATACCATTGTACTACATTATGGTGACTGAACAGAATCAGAAGTTAATCTATCTCATTGCTTACGTAACCTCATGATATTGCAAACTGATTCAAATGATGATTATTATAATTCAGTGAAAAGGCTTTGGAAAAGATTTTGTTCTTAAATCTTTGAGTATTTACTGAATTCAAATGAATTCTATATTAATAATAATATCTAATATA
The DNA here is from genome assembly GCA_023159025.1 of Thereuonema tuberculata. NCBI lineage: Eukaryota > Metazoa > Arthropoda > Chilopoda > Scutigeromorpha > Scutigeridae > Thereuonema > Thereuonema tuberculata. The sequence continues at coordinate 216,256,706 of JAFIDM010009631.1, read as the reverse complement.
TTATAATAATATAATATAAAATATTATATATTAATATCTAAAAAATAATTTAAAGCAATTCCTTACTAAACTTCGAAATTCCACAATTCTAAACTAAAATTAAAAATAAGATATTTTAGAATTACATTGTTGTTAAATATTTATTTATAATATTGAGAATTGGCAAGTGTTCTGGCTTTTTGTTTTCTAATTCAGTTGATCAGAGGAAGACTTCCTTTCTTTTTTTCGGCATCGATGTAATTTGTGGTCTTGGGTTTTGCTTCGCCAATATTGGTTTCCTTGTCTTACGTCTTTTAATTTTGGTTTGGGTCCGTCGGGACTTTCCATGTTTATTTAGTGGTAGGTTGATTGAATCGCTCTTATATTTGCAAGTTAAGAAGCGGTGGCAGGCCTTGCGGAACATTTCAAACAAAACAGGACAAGCAGACTTCTGCTCTTCATAAAAGAAGCATTAACGTTGGTTTTAATATATTTAAATGGGAAAAGAAAGCTAGGAATCGACTTAATAAGGAGTAGCTACAGCTTAGCAAATGGAAACCGAAGACAAACAAGCAAATCCTGATCTTTTCGTCTGATTTTTATCGATTCTTATTGATTCTTATCTTATGAAAGTCGACGGATTCGCTCAACTACTAAATGACTTCACTGAACTATTAATTTAAAACAAACTTCATTTAAATTGAAAAGTTTTTTGTCGTTTTTTTTACATGGAAGTTTCTCCCCCGGAACTGGCGTTGGGATTAGAAAAGTATTGTTGTAGATACTTCCAATAAAATAGTTTAAATTCATTTTGGATGTAATACTTTTCATTGAAAAGCAAAAAAGTGAATTTGTAATAAATTAAGTAAAATCATTAAGACAAAGTTTCTTTGAATATCTTTCAAAATTTACGGGACATATAAAGATCTATAATATATTATTAGCTTTATGATTATATCACTTCAATCTTATCATTAGTTAAAATACAGTATTTTAAAAAGTTAGAAGTACAAAGTACTTAGATAAATATGGGTAAATACGAATAGTCAATTCAGAGACATTAAGTAAAATGAGTGTTGCGCATTTAAAATGAGTATTGCGCTTTGAATTTTAGAGATCCGCAAGAGAAACAAATAACACTGTTGAAGAAACATTAGATGTACGGTTGAGCAAGAAACATTAGAAAACTTCAGCAGTTCACGCATGATTTTCCACACTGTTGCGTACGACGTGTCAGATTGCCTGAATATGCCCGTGCACTACTGGGCGCGTGTGCATCGTTTGGTTCCAGTGCAGCAGTTACAACTGTTTCAAGTTACTGGTTTGATGTCCTCGTCCTGGCAGTACTTGCAATGATCTCGTATTTTCAAATCGCAAAATCATTTTTGACAAATTTGTGATTGTCATTGGGCCTTTCCTTAAGTTGTTCAACCTCCGGTATTCCTAAAGTGCGACAGAAGCAATGTTGTTGTTTTGTTTTTGGTATTAAAGTTTCACCAGCAAAGCACGATAACGTAAACTTAATATAGCGAAGGCTTCAAAGCACCATCGCCCAAACATAGCACAACAATTGGATGTAACACGCAATGTTCGTTTTCATCCTTTTATATCCTTCAATCTATAATGTCCGGCAATCTGCATATTTTCGTGCTTCCAGGGCCATTTTTTCCCATGGTGGCGACATTTTTAAATTTATTATTTTTTTACTTTAGAAATCAAAACCTCATGGTCTAAATTTCACTACCAAATTTGGTGGAGTTTGGCTCAACTGTTAATTGGGCTTTAAACACTTTCTTTTTAATTATGATCACCCGGTACATAACAAAATAATTGTAATACGGAAAAGTGCAAGATAAAAACGAATTCTTCGATTACCATTGGAACAATTAGAAGTTATGTTTCGTGAATCTCCAAAAGATATTCTTAATTTAATTCACAAATCAAGGTACAGCTTTTTCAGTAATATACACTTAATTTTATCAAAACATCAAAATGCTCCGCTATCGGATTGCAAAAAGTTTTCTAAATCGAATTTAGCCCAAACTGGATTTATTAAAACTCCGATTGAATCAACTTTTCAACCAAACATTATCTGCTTTTACGGAAGCCTACACTAGATAAAAGTAACGTTTTGAAATAAAATTGAATTCAACTCAAAGAAATCATTTCTTTCATTTTATCTTAGCTCTAGTTCTTTTTCTAATGGAAATAATATATTTAGTCGGCGAATAGTAGAGACGCCATTTGTAG
>JAFIDM010009631.1:216206275-216243738 GCA_023159025.1 Thereuonema tuberculata | reverse complement strand
AGTCGCATCGTTGTGTATGATTTTAAGGTTAGTTTCAAATGTTGATTTGATTAACTTACCACTTGCGCTCCAGCTGTGTTCGTAATTGACATCTTTAATAATTCACTTTTTGTAATATTTTTAAATTATTTATTATTGTGTACATGCAGATCAAAGGCTCACGACGACAAGACAGATTACATATGGTGGCCAGAGCTTCCACTCATGGTAGACACTAATGCAATCTGCTGACCGGTATGCGATTTATCACGCTATCCGAAATTAAGGCACCATCCGAAATATGGTCACTTTCCTCTATTAACTTTCTTGTAAAGATGAAAATTAAAATGGTCTACTAATTTTTTATTGCTCGTTCTCATTGTATTTAGTACAAATTGAATTCATAGTCTGGGGAAAAAGATCAACATTTACAGGAATTCTTTCTTCACTTGAAGACAAGACAATGACTAGATTAATTTTATATCATTCATCGATTGTTGCCTTATTATACAAAAATAACTTCTTCCGACATCTTAATGACGGGATAGTAATAGAAATCGAAAAACCAGCATATAAGTGACATTACATATTTAAATAATATGCTTTTATATAAACAAACGAAACGAACTTTATTTAAACGAAAAGTTTTAGAAATAAAAAATATTGAAGTACAACACCAGTATTTCTGCGCTTTCTCTAGAGTGGTCACCGCCTATGCTAACATGATTGAAAAATACTATTCTGTTAGGGAGATCATGCTTTTCGGAAGTTCTGGCATTTATATTGCTTTTTTATTTAATATTTTAACGGTTGTTATTGTAGAGGTCAAAAATTTGATATCCATTTAAGATCTCTCTTTTTTCCCACTCTTTCTGTTAATTTTTTTTTCAATCTATTAGAGCTTTTACTTTTGTCCATTAATCTGCCATCGGATATCTCCTTGATCTCTTCTAAGTTCTTGCAGTTAAGTTTAAAGTTTGTTTGTCCGTTTCGTTGCCCAATTTCATCAACATAAAATTCAAAAGTTCTTTGTGATGTAATTATCCATCCTGTTAATTCTTTGACCTAAATAAGTTATTTCCGGCCATATTTTGTATCTTGATATTAATAATTCTTTGTTTAGTTTGAAACTTTGGAAATTAACTTTTAGTACATATTCAAAAGAGCAGACAAAAGGTCCTGAACAAGTAACTTTATTTTAAATTATAATGGTTTAATAATTTGCTATTTATGCAACTTGTTACATAAATTTTACGTTACTTTAAGTTATAATGATTATTTATTTCCAAATTTATTTCCAAATATATTGATATTTAGATAATATAACAGATGTACTGATAGTCAAATATTTTCGTTATGAAATGTAATATCTCTTCATTACTTCTTAAAAAAATTATAAGCTTGATATCAATTGGTTGTTTATGATTGACATAAATGTGAATGTGATATTTTCTGAATGTGTTGAATTTAAAGATCCTTAATATTAAGCACTAGTTGACAGAAAGTCCGTTTTGGGATTTTGTAGAGCATTTTAATATTTCTTTTAAAGCATACAATCGGCATTTTTCGTGATTTAATGATTTCTTTTGTTTTTTGTTTATTTTTTATTTATTTTACCTTATGAAATAAATAAAAAAAGAACAATAAATAACATCCATGTTTACATTATCTACAGGAATGTAAGCAAAGTTTTCAGGTTATGTTAACAGGCTGGTTCTTCTGGTAATATAACTGTTATAATAGTCCTCAAATAATTATAACAGATAATTATATTTTCAAATGAAGGGAATGAATTGGCTGTATTGATAATGAAATGCCAATTTAATAAGAATATTTATGGTAAAGAGGGGGAATCAGGCAAACGTATTCCATTACATATAGTGACTGTATCATATTCTGATATTATGGCCCAACAACTTACATCTCAAACAGCCTCCGTGGGCAACTGAGGATTGTCATTAAAAACCCATCTCACATGAATTATAGTGATGATTATGAAATGCAACAGCTGAAGGTATTCCAATGGGAAGAACTAAAGTGGAAGCCTATCTTATATACTGTATTCTCGTCTATATCTTCTCTAATATAATTATTATTTTTAATGTTGAATTTAATAGTTCTTAAATTAGTATGGTTACAGTAAAATTTTATTCAATATAAAGATTCATTTATATAAGAAAGACATCAAATAAACTTAACCTGTGGTTAATTAAAGCTGTTTTAAAATATACACTCATTAACAAAAAAAAAAAAGACGAACCTAGAAGGAGTTGTCCGATGGAGACAAAAATTGGTGGAGAGGAAGATTATGTACAGAATAGAGAATGATTAAAATTTCAGACAAATTGAATGATTTATTTCAGAGTTACAGAGTTACAAAGTAACGAGCTCAATAAGGTGTTGACCCACCTCTACCCTGAATGTAAGCTGCCACATGACGTGGCATAGAGTGATAAAGCTCCCTGATGGTCTCCTGCGGTATTTCTTGCCAAATTTGCTCCAATTGTCGGGCTAGGTCATCCATATTCCCTGGTGGATGCAGTCGCCTTCCCATCATATCCCAGACATGCTCGATTGGAGAGAGATCTGGGGATCTGGCTGGCCAAGGAAGTGTTTCACAAGCTGCAAGACAGGTCATAGCAACACGTGCCATTTGTGGTCTGGCATTATCTTGCTGAAAAATAAGGCCAGGGTACTGCAAAAGGAAGGGTAGCAAAACAGGTCTCAGAATGTCGTTAACGTACCGCTGTGCTGTAAGTTTGCCGCTAATGACGACCAAAAGGGTCCGGCTATCAATGGAAATGGCACCCCAGACCATAACTCCTAGTTGAGGGCCTGTGTGGCGTTCAATAGTGAAAGCAGGATCGGCCCGCTGCCCTGGAGACACGTCTGGAGACACGTCTGTGACGATCGTCAGGACACAGTTGGAAGCGGGATTCGTCGCCAAACACTATACGTCCCCAGTCCGCATCATTCCAACCGGATCGAGCCAAGCACCACTGTAATCTGGCCCGACGGTGTGCAGACGTGAGTGCCAGGTGGCGTAGCGGTCGGTACGAGCGTAGATGTCGCTCTCTCAGCCGTCTGTGAACGATCATGGTGGACACTCGTGTGCGGGTCGCACATCTGATGGTTGATAACGATAATTCAGGCGCTGTGATAGCTGATCTGACAATCACTCTATCCTCCCGCTCTGCTGCGGCCCTAGGTCGACCGCTACCTTCATGACTCTGAAATCTGCCATTGTTCACCCATTCCTGCCTGCATTTTCTAATAGCCGCATCACTTCATTGGACACCAAAGTTTAACCATTTGCATGGGCGGTCCCAATGTCTTTGCATACGAAATTTCATTACAATCGGACAACTCTTTCTAGGTCGTCGTTTTTTTTTGATAATGAATGTATTATTTGTTATTTCTATGCTATTATTGCTAAAATTCGACAGTTGTTTGATTAAGAAAGTATTATTTGTCATTAGAGTTTATTATTATTATAATCGATAATTTTTTTCTTTTTTTTCTTTTTTTTTTTAAAAAAGCTTCTCCAATAATAATCGCTAAAATAATGTATTTATTTAATCAAAAAAACTTGTAATTGATTACTTTTGGTAATTCATTTAATTACTGAAAATCTCATTTCTTATTTACGTTATTATGTATTATTTTATTATTTTATTTAAAACGATTTGATAATTCACTGAATTTCAATAATTTTACAATTCTAACAATTTCTGACTCAGTATAATTCTAAGCAAATTGTACTGAAAAGTTATTGGTAGATATTACTGACTGAATATGGACAGGTAAAACTTATAAAGATATAAAAAGAAGAGTGACTGTTTTCCTTGTCAGTTAAAGTTAAAATCTTTCATTGATATTAATTCTTAAAAGTTATTATTAATTTACTTTTAAAATAAACAATTTATATGTTTTTATTATTTTTCTATATTTTTGTTGAGTAATTGAATGGATTAGTGAAGGAATCTTAATTCCTACTAACGACAGAGTTGAAACCATTTTGCACCAATTCACTGAGATTCCTAAAAAGAAATCATCACTATTTATTTATTTATTTATTTATTTATATATTTATTTATTTATTTATACTATTTAATACTGGAAAGCCATTTTAATATATATATATTTTAATTTTGACGGGGGATATTGTAGCTAATATAAATTTTGATTCATATTTATGTCACGCAATTTTACTTTATTCACTATTTATATAAAAAGAATGCATTATTCATTTTGTCATCAATTTTACTTTACTACTGCAAAGTCTTTTATTCAAATTCAAAGTTGCCTTGAATGAAATTGAATAAAATTGGGCTGTTTATTTAATGTTAATTAATGCTCCCTAACAACAATTGCAGTTAACAAATATCTAATCAAAATGTATAATAATAAAGGATACTTCATTTATTTGTTTTAATGGCATTACTATTCAAGTGTTTATTGATGTTATAAATTTCACCACTGATATTAGCGGTTTAGAATTGTAAATCGCATATTCTCGGCAGATGCTTACCTTCATATTTTTTTAGGATATTCATGATAATAACGAAGAAATCGTATTTCAAGTTTGGGGAGTTCATAGCCCGATAAATTAAGAATGTAAGGAACGGGATTTATTTAATCACAAATCTTATTCAACAGATTAACTATCACTTAGTTAATTCATCATAATTAAAATATTAATAAAAATAACAGAATTATGATGACTTCTAAATTAAATGATATAGTTAATTTTATATCAAGTCAACGGTAAGAGAAGTTATTCAGATATTAGTAATTATAGACAGAGGAAAGGTGAACAGCGACAAAGTTCCACTATGTTTTACTTCACTTATAACTAAGCAACAATACAGTTAGTTATCTGAAAATTCATTTTCCAATAGAACTGCTGCCATAAGACATCAAGGTATTTCCAATTGTTATCATGTAGTTCAGAATCAACATTTTTTTTTTGTAAGTCATCTTATATTTTTATAATAAACTCTGATGTTCAATAGTGCATCCTTTCTCAATTCACATTCAAAATGGAACATTTTCTAAATTGTTTTACAAATTATTGTTCAAAATAAATAAAATGGATTTTTAAATTTTAAGGCTTTTCTTCATTTTCTTAAATATCGAATGTTGTCAAATCTTTCAAGGCACGAAGGAAATTCAGGGTGTCTACAAAATCTGAATAAAAAATTTCCCTGATTTTTCCCTGATTTCATGAACAATCTATATTACTAAAATCTTTTATTTCTCCTGTCTGTCTGTGTGTCTGTCTGTCCGGCGCAGTTTTCTGTGAGAATCAAAAATAGAAAGAAAGTTTTCAATGAAACATCCGCGACAGGAATCGAACCTGCAACCTTCTGATCCGAAGTCAGACATCTTACCCATTAGGCCATGGGAACTACAACTCTCTTCGTATTGCTTTTTTGACTTATCTGTCAAAACTGAACTGACTTTGACTGAAAAGTAACAATTGTAATTAAAAAGAAAGTCAAAAAAGAAAGACGAAGTACGTCATTAAGTAGAATACTGAGAAATCAGTATTTGTAACTTAAAAACCACTGAAAAGTATCAATTGGAATTGGATAAACGAGATGAACGAGAGTGTCGATAACATCAATCGAATGATAAGTCTAAGAATACAAGGAGAGACTACAGAGCATACAATACAAGTGCGAATAAAATTGACACTTCTGATAATCCATTACACGAACATCTCTATATGCCCAAGTGTCTGAACGCATTGAATCTCAGCGGAATTCCTCAACATCGTTTGTCATTGAAGATTGGATCTCCAATAATATTGTTGCGAAACATCAATCCCAAGTTTGCATACTGCAATGGAACTCAACTTAAATGCTGTTCATTCGATAATGATCTCATAGAAACCGAAATTATAACAGAACTCACAAAGGAGATTTTGTTTTCATCCATAGGATGTCTATGGAACCATGCGGTAATCTACTTCCATTCACTTTCACAAGAAAACAATTTCCGATCAGACCTTCTTATGCGATATTTATCAATAAAGCTCAAGGACAAACTCTAAATAAAGTTGCCACATAATTGGAAACGTTGTCTTAACTCACATACAACTTTAGGTCTTTGAGTCACAATTCAACAGAATTTGGTTATCTTCACTCTAAAGAATACTCACAATCAATTTGTTGCGAAGAATTTCGTATACAAGCTATGATCTTCATTTATCATCTATATCAACTAACGTCCATCTGAAATCTCTTCTTCAAATATCTATATCGAACAATCTGATGGCCTAGCTAATAGATATAGATAATTTTCACTATTTGTAACTCAAAAACCACTGAAAAGTATCAATTGGAATTGGATAAAAAAGAACAGAAAAAAAATAATCACTATTTCTATTAGGTAGAATACTGAAAAATCGCTATTCGTTACTCAAAAACAATCACTATTTCTAACTCAAAAACCACTGTAAAGTATCAATGGAAATAAAAAAAAGAGACTCAAGAAAGAAAGAAGCATTATTTCTATTAAGTAGAATACTGAAAGCTCACTATTTGTAGCTCAAAAGCGACTGAAAATTGTATCTATATTACGAAAATCTTTTATTTCTCTTTCGGTCTGGTGCAATTATTGTAATTTACAAAAATAGAAATAATTTCTACAAGTTATCTACTGGAATCCAACATGCAACCTTCTGCTCCGAAGTTAGACGTCTTAGGCATTAGACCACAAGGATTACATTCTAATCTCTATAAAAAATAAAAATATATCACAGATATATGATTTACACGCTGATTCTAAAAGCAGCCGTGAATTGAGAGAATATATACATCAAAAATTAAAATAAAAAAAAACTTTAAAAAAATTTTAGTTTTATTTTACTTGATGTAATTTGTGTGTGTGTTTTTTTTTAATAAATAACAAATTGTTTTCCGTTACATAAGCGAGGCTTCCGGAGCGAAGCGACGGGTAGCCGACTAGTTTCTTTTAAAATTCCCTGATAATTCCCTGATCTGTTCAACCAAAAAAAAAGCCAATCTGTTCAACCAAAAAAAAAAAACGATCTGTTCAACCCAAAAAAAAAAAAAAAAGATCTGTTCAACCAAAAAATTCCCTGATTTTAAGTAATAATTGCAAAATTCCCTGATAATTCCCTGATTTTTTTCCAGAATAACAAAATTCCCTGATAATTCCCGGTTTCCCTGATTTCCCTGATTCTGTAGACACCCTGAAATTTACAAAACATTTAGATACAAATTCCCATTCCTGTCTTTAAATATGAACTTAGTTCAAACACTAAAGTATAATTTTATTGTATAAATAGTTGTTGTTAAGAAATGGTATATATTTGTCCTTAGAATCCAAAGACTTCGAAAACTTCCGCAAATTGATTACATATGTTTTAATTAAACCTTTAATTGTAATATATATTGTATTTTGCTGCATGCAGTTGGACACAGAAGAAAACTCCTTATAGTTAAGACCAAGTCCGTAAACAGTGTATTGATGCAAGAATAAATACCACTTGCAATCATTTGCAATCATTTGCAATTTTAAATTTACAGAACCACGGGATTAGATTGAAATACCCAAGAATTAGTTTGAGTTATAAATAAAACCAGTAATATATTTAACTAATTAATAAAACAAGACAGGCATTAAGTTAATTAAATATCTGAAAAACAAACTAAATACTAGATTTGTTTTTCTAAATCTTTAGTTGAAAAGTCAGAGCAGTATTACTATAACAAGAAGATAGAGTATTGTAGCAGAGAAATTAGTACGGCATTAAATTATGATTATTGGTTGAAAATTTTGTTTTTGATTGTTTTTGAATTAAAAACTTTAACATTACAGTCTTCATTTTTTGGTTGGTGACAGAACAAAAATCCACCGAACGCAACAAAATCCCAAACACTTTCATAGAATTAATGTTTTTAATTTAACTGATATTTGTTTTTCAGCATTGAAAAAGGGTATTTCTTTTAAAGATCATCAGCTAATTTCTAGAAGAATTCAATTAATTGAATTGGTTTTGATGTGTTGCTAAGTTACTGAAGGGCCATTAATATCAATTAGTGCTGAAGTCTCTTGCACAAACTAGAAAGAAAGCAACAAAAAAGAAACATTGACAAAAGAAACTGCAAGTCAACTTGGTTAATCGAGCCAAGATTCAAACTTAGCTATGAGTTATCAGAACGTCATTTTGGATCCTTGAGAACACTTCTAACTTACACAGCAATCGATTCAGCAAAACTCAGCATTATTTCTATAAAATTAATTCAATATCTGCATACGGAAATTTCTATAATTTTCTTTCCGTCATTGATTTTATATTGCATTTAATTTTGTAAAATTTATTATTTTTAACACAAAACTTGCATACTTATCAAGAACTAAAATAATACGGTATAAAAGATAAATTTCTGACGGACGAAGAATTACTTTTCTTTCATTACTGTTTCTTATCGAAAATGCAAACAATTTCTTACAGATACATAATTCCAGTAAGACTAAGTAGATGTTGAAATCATTTAAACCCTTTACTATTACTTTTTCATTAATTTGTGTCTTTAAAAGTAATAAATCTTCTTGAACTTTTATTTGAGTACGATTTTCTGTTTATATAAATTATATAACTTTCAAAAGAAATCATCTAAAAATCTAATGTTAAAGATTGAGTTTTTAGTTTCCATTTAGCATTACTGTAAAAATCTAACTCAAACACAGATTAAAAGGTTTATTAAGAAGATTTTATCTTGCAATGAATGCAATCTAGTCCATTTTCCAGACCAATCCACGATTTCTCCATTATATTAGTGTGGTGACTGTTGCAATAAAGACAGTTCATTACGAACAAATCCGTAATTACGATTATACTAAATGTTCTGGAAGTAAATTTACATTGGTAGGAAATCATTTCCAATTGGTTTTGATGGATTTCGATAAGCGGCTTAATTCGAAATTAAATCTCGCAATCCTTACTCCCAAAGGAAACGAGGTTTCAGAACAGTTTTCCCTCACACAGCAATCACAGATTCATACATTAGTTTCCTCTTACAATCAAAATCAGACAGAGACAGTTTATGAGTCTCTGGTGAGATTGTTAAAAAAACTTTTTTAAAAAGTAATCAAAGAATATTTTAAACGAACTTTTGACTTTTAAAGTGAGTACTGCCATTCGTTTTCTATCCATATGAAAAACGTATCCAGTAATCACTTTAAAACGTAATGAGTAATCATTAGATAACTGCAAAATTTCACGTGCTTAAGAATGTTAGCAAGAAACAATAAAGATAAAAACGCACAACAATTAAAGATTCACTGAGTTATTTTTCGTGTTTTCGTACCGGGAATCAAAAACAGACCTTCCTAGGTCTCATCAGTTTGATTCGCCCAGTACTCATAATTCAGTGGGATCAAAAGAAATATATACAAAGGACAAGCATAAACAAAATAATAGCCTTTCAAAAAACGATAATCTCTTCAATTCAAATCATGAAAATTCATCGAAAATCTTCTATTAAATTCCAATTTTATTCACATTTATAATATTTCGTTTAATTTTAGCAAGAAACTTCTTCTAGTAAAGACAGGAAAATCTTTTCTTTTCCTTCAAAATTCTAATTGTATAATAACAAATTTTGAAGGAAAAGAAAACATTTTCCTGTCCTTACCCGAAAAAGTTTCTTGCTAAAATGCAACGAAATATTATGAATGTGAATAAATATGGAATTTAATAGAAGATTTTCGACGTATTTTCATGATTTGAATAGCCCTTCTATTACAAAAACATCAAAATATAAATTAACAATAAAAAGGGCAGCGAGTTAATCCTCGCTAGCAAACCGCTTAGCTTGTAAAGGATTAATTTTTTAAAATAAACATACACATAATTGCAAAATTTAGGGCGAATCAAACTGATGAGACATTGGAAGGTCGAAACAGTCTGTTTTTGATTCCAGGAACGAAAATTTCAAATATAGCTCAGTGGATCTTTAATTGTTGTGCGTTTTTATCTTTATTGTTTCTTACGCACATTCTTAACATTCTTATGCACGTTAAAGATTGCAATTATGTGTATGTTTATTTTAAAAATTAATCAAGCTAAGCGGTTTGCTAGCGGTTAATTTGCTGCCCTTTTTATTCGCAATTTATATTTTGTTTTTGTTTTTTTTTAATTGACGGGACGTTATTTTGTTTATGCTTGTTCTTTGTATATATTTCTTTTGATCCCACTGAGTTATGAGTACTGGGCGAATCAAACGGATGAGACCTAGGAAGGTGGAAACAGTCTGTTTTTGATTCCTGTTATGAAAATTCCAAAAAATAGCTCAGTGGATTTTTAATTGTTGCGCGATTTTATCTTTATTGTTTCTTAGTAATTATTGAACTTTATTTAGTTTCAAAAAAAGAGTAAGATTAGAAAAATTTTACAATGAAAAATTAACTCAAAATAAACCTGTCTGCCCTTCTGTCCATAGTTAAGAAATAACTCAAGAAACTGTAGGAAATTAAAAGTTTCAAGACAAATAAAAATATTAAAGGGAAATCTCTTTTTGATTTTGGTACAAAACGAACCTACAAGGAATAGTCTAACGGCAAAAATACTAAATATTTTGTAAATCACGATAACAACTCTAAAGACTCATAACTAATCTTTAATTTTATAAAAATGACAGTAATTAATTGTTATTGATTCAGTTTAATCATAAGTGAAATAGCACTATCTAGAATCTGTATTACTTGTCTTGTCTTGTCTTGAACATCTTAGGTATAGACAATGATTGTCTGTTCCTAGCTCTGAAGATGATTTTGGTCTTTCCATCGTAGTTTTGGTCGTCCTATGTCTCTTTTTCCTTTGGGCTGATATTTCAAAATCAAATTTGGAATCTTGTCGTTAGATAGCCTTTTTACATGGTTAAGCCAATTTTTTTGGTAATTTTGAATTTCTTGAATTAAACTTGGAGTTTTAAGTTGGGCTCGAATATCATAACTTTTCTTTTTGTCGAGACGTGTAAATCCTAATAAAGGTCTCAGAAATTTCATTTGTGCAGTTTCCAATCTTTGTTTGTTTCTTTGTTTTAGTATCCAGGTTTCACTCCCATATTTAATTGCTGCTTTGGCTGTAATATTATGTAATCTTCGTAGTGTTTCTTTCGTCATTTGTTTTCCAAATCTTCTTCTAATTATTCCATTCATTCTGTTGTATGTCTGTATGTTTGATATCAGGCTTGCCTCATCGTTATAATATGAAATTATGTTTCCTAAATATTTAAACTCTGATACTTGTTCTATTATTTTTCCATTAATTACAATTTTCCCTCTTTGTATTTGTTTTCCACACATTGCCATGGATTTTGTTTTTAATTCCGAAATTTTAATTTTTTAATTTTTTGAGATAGTATTTAAATGATTTGCTCCAATTTGAAGTTCATCTTCTGAATTTGCTATCAAAACTTGATCGTCAGCATATAGTAATGTCTTCAATTTTTTATCTTTTGTGATCTGGATACCATTTTTATATATTGATTTCCATTCTTTTAGAATTCTATTTATATATATGTTGAAAAGTATTGGGGAAAGTCCACATCCTTGTCTCACTCCTTTATTTACAGTTAAAGGCTCTGATATTTTCCCGTTCATGAATTTTATATTAATTTTTGTTTCTCTATATATACTTCTAATTACATCAATTAATTTCTTCGGAATTTTATCTTCTTCCATAATTTTCCACAGTAAATTTCTGTTTAGGTTGTCATAAGCTTTCTCGTAATCAATGAAAAGTAGGTATGTTGGCAAATTAAACTCTCTTCTTTTTTCAAGTAATTGCTGCAATGTGAATATTGTACATCCTCTTCCTTTCCTAAATCCACACTGTTCTTCTTCTAAATAAGTATCTGTAAACTGGGTTAATTTATTTTTTATAATGTTCGTAAATAATTTGTATGCTGTCTGTAGTAATGTTATTCCTCTATAATTTTGACAATTATCCTTTGGTCCTTTTTTATGTATACTAATTACTATTCCAGTTTCCCATTCCGTTGGTATTTGTTGTTTTTTCCATATCTCATTAAAAAGATTGAGTAATTTTTCTTTTAATTTTTCATCTCCATATTTAAATAATTCTATATATATCCCATTTGATCCCGGACTTTTCCTGTTCTTTGAGTTTTTTAAGGCATTTTCTAATTCATCCATTGTAATTCCATCTGAGCTTTCCGTTGTATTATCAAATTTCTGAAAATCATTCTCAACTTCTACCTGATCTTCTTCATTCCAGAGTGACTTGTAATGTTTTTTCCATTCTTCTTCTGGTATTAAATTCATTCTTAATTTATCATTTTCTGTACATGGTAGTTGTCTGAAAATTTTGAAGCCTATTCTTTGGGGTCCTGTGATGTCATGTTCTAAAGATTTAACAAATTTATCCCAATCTTCTCTACGTGTTTTCCGTGATAGTTTCCTATCTTCTGCTCGCAATTTTTTATATTCTATATAATTGTTTGTGTTTTTATTTTGTAGATAAATTTTGAAAGCTTGCTTTTTTTTCCAAATCTTTTCCTGTAGATCTTCGTTCCAAGTTCTAATCCATTTCTTGTTTTTATGTGATTTATAGCCTAAACTTTCCTCTGCTGCATGTAATACTCCTTCTTTGATGTTTTTCCAATCTAATTCTATGTTGTTTGTAGATTCTGTTATCTTGTCTTTCAGTCTATTTCTGTATAAATTTCTAATACTTTCTTGTTCAAGGAGGTAAATTTTGAGTTTCTTAGAAAATACCTTATTTTCTGTTTTCTTTTTATAAATGGATTTGTATTTAATTTCAAATCTGCTTTCCACTAACATATGATCACTATCTATTTCACTTCCACGATATACTCTCGTATCTTTAATATTATTATTGAGTTTTTCGTTTATGATAATATAATCTATGATAGACTTAACTCCTCTAGCTTCCCATGTATATTTATGTATCTCTTTATGTTTGAAAAAAGTATTACTGATTTTTAAATTATTGAAAACACAGAAATTTTTAACATTTCTCCATTATAATTACTTGTTGGTTCTCCTTCTGTTCCTATGCATTTTGTAATTGGTTGATTACCTACTCTGGCATTAAAATCTCCCATCAAAATTATTGCTTCATCTTTATTTATTCTGTCAAGACAACTTTGTAAATTTTCATAAAATTCTTCTGATTCTTCATCCTTGCCCTGTGTTGGAGCATATATTCCCAAAATGTTAAAAATTTTGTTCATAATTTTTATCCTGATCATTATAATTCTATCTGATATCCATTGGTAGTCTACAATTTTATTTTTCCAAACTTTTTTGATCCAAATTGCAACTCCCGATGAGGCCCATCTATCTTCATCAACACCAGAATAAATCATAATATAGTCTCTAAACATTAATGATCCTTTGTTTTTCTTTTTTGTCTCCGTTATTACAGCTATGTCTATATTTCGAATCTTTAATTCTATGTTTAATTCCTCCTATGTTTAATGGAGGAATCTGTATTACTAAAATCTTTTATTTCTCTGTTTGTCCGACGCAATTTCTTGTGAGAATGGAAAATAGAAATAATTTTTACAATGAAACGTCCGCGACGGGAATCGAACCTACAACTTTCTGATCCGATGTTCCGAAGACAAGCACAAATAAGAAAATAGGTGAAGATTCAAGTTCAACTGAAGAGAATATCTCAGAAGACAACATTTCAGAAGAAGATGATAATAATGAAGAAGTCAAAGTTTCTCAGGATAGCACAGAAGGTGATAATAGCAATAGCGATTCAGAAGGTGAAAAGTCCAATGATGAGGACACATACATGAATTTAAGAAGGAGAAAAGTTTCACGCAACCCAAGGGTTAATATCAGTGTAAGTCAATGCAAAGAAGAACCATCCAGTTACTCCGAGGCAATCCATGGCAGAGAAAGTACAAAGTAGAGGGAAGCAATTGCCGAAGAAATCAAGAATTTGGAGGAACACCATACTTGAGATCCCTGATTACGTAAATCCACTAACTACGCAATTGGTGTTTAAAATAAAGAAGGACGACACCGGCAAACCCTATAAATACAAAGGTAGATTGGTTGTAAATGGTTTCATGCAAAGAAAAGGGATTAATTACGAAAGAACATACGCTCCAACCCCTAGCTTGTCCAACATTAGATTGTTACTAGCTCTGGCGGTACAGAACAACTTAGCAGTACACCAATGTGATATAAATGGAGCATATCTAAATGTAATCATTGACAACGATATTTACATCGAAGTCCCAGAAGGTGTGAGTCTCAAGGACAGGAATTGCAACGGATTAAAGCTTGTCAAGTCTCTCTATGGCTTAAAGCAAGCTGGGAGAAATTGGTACGAGACACTACATCAAAAATTGAAGGAAAACAGCTTCGAAGCTTTAAGAACTGAACCCTGTATCTTTGTATGTAAGATAGGCAAAGAAAGATACTTCATACTGGTCTACGTAGATGACATGCTAATAATCGGTAAAGATACACATGTTATCCATGATTTAAAGGATTCCTTAAACCAAATGTTTGGTATTAAAGACCAAGGACAGATTAAGAATTACATTGATTTGAACATTAACTACCAGCGTGGAAACGGTTGTATAACAATTTCGCAATCAAAATTCATTATGGACCTTTTAATAAAACACCAAATGAAAGGAAGTAAGCCAGTAGATACACCAATAACTGAAGAACCAAGAAAACTTCAAACTACTGATGATGAAATAACCTTGCTGAATAAGGAGGAACATTTAAAGTATCGCAGTATTATTGGAAGCCTAAGTTATGTAAGTAACTGTACACGACCTGACATCGCGTTTGCAGTAAACAAGTGCTCTGAGAAGAATAACTCACCCAATGTTAACGATATGAAAAAGGTAAAAAGAATCCTAAGATACCTTCGAGGGACAATGGATCTAAAGTTAACGTTTTCTAAAGAAGAGGAATGTTTGCGAGGTGTTTCCGATGCAAGTCTAGGTAACCGGTCAAAAGGAAAATCAACTACAGGTTACATTATATACATCGGCGAATGTGTTGTTTCGTGGATCTGCAAAACACAAAGTCTCGTGGCTCATTCTACTCAAGAGAGTGAATTAGTGGCATGTTGCGACTGTGCCATGGGCATTATGAGTTTCAAAAGAGTCCTGGAAGAATTGAAATTCAAAGTTTTGTCTAAGTCATCAAGTGAACTTCTGTGTGACAACCAGCCCACAATTCAAATGGTTTACGACCAATATAATCAATCCCGTAGCAAACATATCGACCTCAAATACTATGCTTTAAAAGACTATGTGAAGAAGGGTGAAATCAATTTTAAATACGTGCCAAGCAAAAATAATGTTGCTGATTTACTAACGAAAGAAATCAGCAAGACAAGAAATGAAGAATTGAGAGTAAAGTTAAACCTTACAGCCAAGTAAAGTGACATTTTCAATTTTACGTCTATGTCCATTATAAAAATTGGAGGGAAGGATTGTTGTTGAAATGAAATTAATTTTCAATTATTATAAGGAACATGTGCACAACGAAAGAGTGACTGTTTAAGGACAACTATACGCTAAGTGCGAAAGTGATCTATCATTGTTTACGTTAATTAAGATAACAAAGACTTTAACATACACGTTCAGTAATTGTGTTGTGTGCCTTTTACAGACAGTTCGTTTCCCGTTTTTGTGAAGTGACGACTCGAAAATGACGAATTCCAATCCAGAAAATGATAAAGATCAAGAAATCTATAAGTATTTTGCGTATTGATTCAATCAAGGAACAAGGACAAATTGCATAACACGGAATGCTTCGTTTATTGTGTGAATTAAGGAATTTTACTTCTGAATGTTTATAAGACACTAATTCTTTTATGAATATTTTACAGTAAATATTTCGTTGCTAGGGAACCTAAGTGTGAAAGGAATTAGGGATACAAAGGATATTTTATTATCAGAAGTACTGGTTGTATATTTCAGGATTATCATCAAATACTCTCAGGAACTTTGGAATTGATGAGGATTTATATCTGGAATTATTGTAAGTAACATTTTTCCATTTATATTTAAAGTTCGGAGAATTCGTGGACTGATTCAAGTCGTCAACAGAATAAAGATTAAAGAATAAAGATCAAAGATTAACGATCGTCAAAGGAATAAAGATTAAAGATTAATGATCTAAAGAGTAAAGATTAAAGATTATAGTTTAAAAGATTAAATCGTTCGACGAAGAACATTCAAGTTAAGAATCAAGAGACTATTTTCACATACGGTTGAAAGTTAAGAACTGAACGTTAAGTGATAAAAGTAACAAATCTTGAACTTTCGTGAAATCAATATTAACGTATGAACATTGATAGTTAATATTAAGAAACAGTAGTTAAGTGAACCTTGCAAGCTTTTCTTTTGATTTGAAAAGAAAGTAATTTCCGAAGACAGAAGATAATTGTAGAGGAACTATTTTACCATGTATTAAATTGTTGTTTTATGAACTTTAGGCTATTTGTATTTTGTCTGCATTTAAGTTAAGTGTCCAGGGGTTAAAGTAATTCCTTCAAAGCAAGTTAAGATATTTTGTTTTGAGAAGATACTTCTACTTCTTTTTACAGGAATAGAGAGGAGTATTAAGTAATTAATTTTTTTAATGATCACCCGCACAAAGGTTTATCACAATGTATTCAACCTTTTTTTTGAATCTCAAGATTGTTTATTTATTTCCCATCCGTCTGTTTATTTAAAATTCGAAAATAACAATTAGAACTATAATTGCCGAAACGTTGCAATATTTTAAATATTCTTACTTAACCAAATTCTATGTGATATAGAAAAACAAGCACGTGTACATGGGGGATGGTCTAGTTTTGTTTAAGATTTGCACTTCTGTATGTTCAAGACTTACAAGAAGAAATTTTATTACGAAAATTCCCATTTCCTTGGAATTAGTTTCTTCATCTACACTCGCTTTTTCTCAACACATTCTAATAAGATTTCGATGTTAAAAAAAATAATAGGAATGGATTAAATTAACAGCTGGTTGCATTCTTTTGACCTAGAAGGAACGGATAATATAAAATATCTTAGTTACAAAGTGTGCTTAAGATTTCTTCCAGACAAGTGCGTTCTCTGCTGACAACAGCGATTCACTAACGAATGTCCCGAGTAGAAATAAATTCAATTCGATTCAATTCGTTCAAAGAGCAAAAAGGAGGTACAACATAACTTAATCTTCATCTAACAGTTTTTCCATCTCTTTGCAAGAAAGAATATCTTCATCATCGATTTTTACATACATTTAGCTTTACAGCTTTCATACAGGAAGACGCCTTCATCGAATTATTGACTTTTTAGTTAGAAGAATAAAATTATCTGGAATATTATTAAACGCCTCAGCTTCTAAGAACTAGGCGATCAGTCCGAACTACAGATGACAGCATTATATCATGATATCTTCTTCACCAAACTTCACAATCTGTACAACATATTGGAAAGTAGTGTTGTGCTGACAACAGCTAAACTTATAACTTAGACTCGTCCATCGATTGGCAGATAGTAAAAAGCAATTCGTTATTCCGAGGAACCGGTGCTATTGCTCAACAGTGCAATGGGCAAGCTTTACACCACCCCATTACGTCGCTGGCATTCCTCTTTCTGTCTTCTTTGAGGCTTCGGAATCCAGGAACTCAAATATTCTTCCCCTATCGACTACCCGTTGTGGTGTTAGCGTTCTTACGTAGCGTTTCAAAAATGGTAGCAATCCTTTGTTTTCCGAATTAAATTTTTTTCAAAGGCGAAATTCATTTACATCATCTCTAAGAATCCAATGAGCTCTTCAGTACTCCCCAATTTACAGTTAATGAAGATTGTAAGATCGCGTAGTTGCTTTCGTATCTGGATGAACCTACTTGTTATTGTTTTAGCCAAATACTACGAAGGAGTGTACGGATACTTTTGATCAAGTAGTGTATATCTGTGCCTACCTTCAATAATTACTGTCGTTTAGATTAACTATTACCTGAGAAATAAAACAAAGCTGTTCGCTTTATAAAGCAGAAACTCTACAGAAATATTGTAAGGTATAGTTCAAATTCATGATTTTATGATGGATATTCTAAACGCTCTCATTAGTCATTCGAGCTCGTATAACTGTAGTTCATTACTTATCTTAGAAAAAGGATGATCAATTATAAATAATGATAAGAGAAATGGATAAGAGAAATAACAATACAATAACATTACAAGCATTGAGAAATTGGAAAATCATTAAATTGGAGAAAAGAAAACAGATCAGTTGTCCTTCAGAGCTATTTTAAGGATCTAATATATGGCCTTCACGAATGACGGCAGCTACATCTTATGTCAGGATTCTGGAACCCCTGACTTATTCTGCGAGTCTTGACTAACGATACCTTTTTTAAAATTTCTGTTACTTCATAGGAGTTGATGGTGCTACTATTGTCTTTTTTTAACTGCCTTCCTTGGAACTTTCTTCAAATTAAAAACAACATAGTGCATCTGACAAAAAACGAAATAAGGAGGGGAAAGGGGAGATTTTATTATTATAATTTTAATATTTAACTAGGCACTTACCCCCCCCCCCCTTACCAATAGCAAAAATTAAAGGCATAGCAGTAGTTGTGATGGTCTCATTGATTAATATTTTAGAGATGACTACATTTTCGTAACTGTATACTAAACAATTAAAACTAGAAAAATTCACAGGTCATGTAATGAGTTAGCTTAATAATTATAGATAAAATTTTATAATATTTTGCAGCTTACTGCACATCACAACTTAAGTAGCAATGAAAACTCCAAAACAAATTTAGTAGTATATCGGAAGCGCAGTGGTGCCTCAAGGAATAAATTACACAATGAAAAAACTCACCAATGAAAAAAACGAGTGAGAAAATCCATGTGCCACAAAGAGCGGCTTCAATGAATTTTTTCGAAGTATAAGACTTCAATCTGCGCATTTGAAATGTTACAAAATAACAATGGATGAGACCAAATTATTCAGCCAACGAGCGTGAAACAGCTGTTCCAGGATGTCACTTGTGAATAATTTGGTCTCATCCATTGTTATTTTTTAACATTGCAAATTTACTAGTTGTTGATGTAATTTTGAGTATGATCTAATTTAATTGATTTTTTTGTATCTTTTCGACTCTCCTGTTTAAAAGTTTTATGTTAATAACAGGAGGGAGTTTTAAATTTCATTAAATTCTAGAATTCGTTATAGTAATGAACGGAGGAAATAAAGATTCGTAGTTCATGTGTTGTTTCACGGAGATTGTTTGTCATAAAAGGAAACTGAAGTGCTGCAATAAGAGTGGAGTAAGTTTTTTAGCCTCTAGATCCCTGTCTTGAATGAAATCTGTAGAAGTAGAATACATTAGTAGGCCAGTAACGTTTATGAAATGCAGGCTTTGCATAGCTAAAGTATCCCCAGAGGCAGCTGTCTCAACACTTTTACATTTTTTCCTGTGAATCCAGAAAACGTTAGGGTTTTTTTTTTTTTAATTTTTTTTATTTATAGGGGGGGTTCACTTTCTTTGACTCTTTCAGCTTGTTAAGTTTTGAATTTTTGCTATTATTTGAATCATAGTTATTCTTGCTTTCAGCAGACAGTTTACCATAAGGAAGTGGCCGTAGCCCTTAATCCACGTGACAGAAGATACTCAAAATATAAATAAAGCAAATATTTAATAACTAAAATTGATAAATTAAAAATAAAGCAAATATTTTATAACATTCTTAATTTTTTTTTTTATGTTTTTCAGTCCCATTAGCTATCATGCTTATATATACTGCATACCTGTGTCATGTGACTGAGAGTTTACTATATTAGTCATTAAGTTAATTAATTAATAATCATTTTTTAATGTAATTCTCCCATCCACCACATCCGAGATTAGTTTCTGTTTTATTTCTTTAAATTTTATTTTCTCTTTTTGTTCTATGTTTACTTGTTTCAAAATTTTGTATTTCACACAGTTATTTAATCTATATCCAAAATTGTTACTGATTTTATCTATTTTAAAAATTTTATTCCAATTGTATCTTGTTTTTAACTCATCTTCTACTATTTTTTTTTCTCTTTTTACTTCAAAGTAGTTCTTTATTATAATTTTATAAATAAATTTTTCATTTATTTTTAGTATTTCATATTTTTTTCTTATTCATTGTTGTCTTTTTTTGGTTTATATTTATAATTTGTATATACGTTGTTAAATATTTTCATTGTTAATTTATTTATGTTTTCCATTTGCTGTTTATTAACGTTTATCCAGCACCCTAATCCATAGTTCAACAGCGAATCAACCAGTTAAGTTAAAGTGCCCCACAATAAGCCTACACAGGCTTTTGGGGGTCGCAGGAGGTCAGGCTCCCAGCGTTCAGGACCAACGGGACGAAGTTGAGGTCGGGTGGTCAGCCCGACGCCCGCCCGCCTTTAACTCCCGGGAAAGAAACCCGGTACCCATTTTACAGAGGGCTGGGTAGACCCTAGGACCTGTTTGGAGATGAAAGGAGCGTGGAAAAATCCCCGTCCTCCGCCGAGGCCGGGAATCGAACCCTCCACCTCCAACCTGCAGCCAAGCGCTCTGACCACTTGGCTACCGGGCCCACGAATCAACCAGAGATTTGTAAATTATCAATTTTTGTTTGAAGGGAAACGTTTTTTTGATGTGATAAAAAAGGTATGAGTACGATCCCAGTTTTCGTATAACATAATCGTATTGTTTATTCCAGCTGAATTTATTGTCAATATGTATTCCTAAGTATTTATAAGTAGAAATAATTTCTATCTTCTTATAATTACAGTTTTTCATTGTATTGTGGATTTTTTGATTTATGTTTGAACATTCTATTTCATGTAAACTTAGTGTTTCGTTGTTATTTATTTTTCTATTTTTATTTTTGATTATCATGATCTTTGTCTTTTCACCATTTATTTTCATTTTATTATTATATGCCCATTTATTTATATTGTTCAGTTCATATTGCAATTTGTCTTGAGCTTTTGTTTGGATTACATCAGTCATGATTAAAATTACGTCATCATCATATAAATAAATTTCTGCGTTACTTATGCTTTTACTTTTTGAGTTTATATAAATGTTGAATAAAAGTGGTCCTAAGTTCGAACCTTGAGGAATTCCTCTCCTTATACTGTATGTTTGGCTAATTTTGTTTCCAATTTTAATTTTGAACTTTCTATTCCTCAAGTAATTTTCAATAATTTTAATTTCATTTCCTCTTATACCTATTTGTTTGAGTCTTTTTAATAGAATTTTATGGTCAATGGAGTCAAACGCCCTTTTGAAATCGGTAAAAGCTATGTAAATAATCCTACCTTCATTTAATGATTTGTTAATGTTCTCATTGACTTTGATTAGTAAATGTGATGTACTCTTATTTTTCTGATAAGCGTACTGGTTATTATTTAGTAGTTTCTTTTGATTTATATAGTTTATATACTAAAATTGATAAATTAAAAATAAAGCAAATATTTTATAAAATATAAAATTGATAAATTAAAAACAAAGCAAATATTTTATAACTAAAATTGATAAATTAAAAACAAAGCAAATATTTTTATAACTAAAATTCATAAATTAAAAATAAAGGAAATATTTGAATTTGCAATTTCTTGAAATACATGAACATATAAGGAAATACAACAACACAAAATTATTTTTGCCTTCATTCATGAACAAACTATAACAGTTCAGTTTTTCAAAAAACTTGTCTCAGATACATTGCATGATTAATCGATTCCTATCTGCCAAACCGCTTTAGTATTATTTGTATGATTTGAACTATAAAAGAGGAGCTATGTAAAGGATCTGATTAGTTATAATTAGGTTGATGTGAGTTTCATTTAATTAGTCAAGATTGAAACTTAACTGCTTCATAAAAGAGATGACATAAATATGGTGGCCAGAAACACATTTTCTTAATTTAAGTTCAATAACTTCAGCAATTCAAATATTATGCGATTGAAATTTGGCACACATTAACAGTTGTGTATTATTCCTAAGTATCAAGTTCGTATGTTTTCAAATTTTGGGACTGCCAAAAAGTTATAAAAAAATGTGTAAGACTAGCATGAAGGGAATATTTTGAAATAATTCCAAAACATTGCGTGACATGTAAGGAATCAATGTTTATAATAAATTTATGATACTTAAGGTAAATCTTAAAAATAAAGAAAATTGCATTTTTGTAAAGTTAACGGAAGTTAAATAATAGATTGTTCCCTGCTAGTCGTAAATTGTACCCTGGTGAGATCTACATTTCCAGCAAGACAGGTCACCCTCACATACAAACCGAGTGATCTGGAATCATCTAGAGCAGTGGTTCCCAAAGTGTGGGGTGCGATCCCCAGGGTAGGGGGGGGGGGGTCGTCATAAAGAGCATAAAGAGCTGGAGGTAGCGAAAGGATTTACAAATAAAACAAAAAACGCCTTAATAACATACATTTATTTTGTATTTAGGAACATATACAATGTTGAACATAAAAAACAAAAAATGTTTCAGTAAGGTGGAGTGGGGTAAGTTCGAACCGGTTTTTGTTAAGTTTGAATTTAACCATTTATTTGTTAAATTCTTTTTAAAATATTTAACATACATTAATGCCAACACGGAATGGAATTAATACTCTTTAATTTGCATTGACAAAAACACCAACTTACATTGTAAATTTTAATTTTTATAGAAATTTGTAAAAAAGGACAACTACTCCGAACTTGCCCCATGTATGGGGCAAGTTCGTAAACAGCTGTTTAAACGGTATTGAAACCTATCTTCCTATGTAATGGGGCAAAATCGGAATTATTCATAAGCCATTTATAAAATGCTTTTTACCGCATTAAAATAAGTTGCTTAGTTAAAAAGTTAGTAAGTAAGTAACTAAGTAAGTACTTATTTACAAAGATTGAATGGTTTTTGGACTTAAAAAACACATTATAAAAATATTATTAAATTAAACTTGAGCAAGAAACCAGAAAAAGTGTGAGCGCGTGCGGAGTGCAGGCAACTGCGGTCTTATCCCGCCGCATCCTCCGAACTTGACCCGTGCACTAATATTTTCTGGGCAAAACCGTAGTAGTGCCTTTCACATTAAATTTCAAAGAATCGAAAGGATTGTATTATTTAACGTAAACTTTAAGCAATGTTCTTTATACTTACCAAAAATAAGCAATCAAGACACAAAATTCACTGAAAAATGATGGCACTTTGTTTGAACGTAAGTAGGGTATTTCCCCCAATTAATGATAGGTATCTATTTCGATCACTTCAAAATAACCTAATATAGGTTTCTATCTCTTAGCTATCTCTATTATATAATTTAATTTACATTACAATAAATTTATGGCGTTTACAATCTTACCCCACTCCACCTTATTTTTAAAGTAAAAAAAAAAATATGAAATAAATGTGCGTAATTTGCAGAAACTAGTGCTCAAATCTGGTCTCTGCATTCGATACACACACAATGGTATCATTGGCAACTTCAAGGCGATTTCTCGCTTTTGTTTTGATGGCAGTTATAGACGAGAAACTTAACCATAAATATGAGGTTGCAAAAAAAAAAAAAAAATTAACAGTTTCTTTTGAAAGCTCGGGGTATTCTGCATTCTTTTGATCGAAAAATGGTCTATGCTCTATTTTGTTGAAAAAAAGTATAATTAGAACATTCCATCAGTACACATTTTCAAGAGCTTTTCATTCACATTTCTTGGGATTTTAGCCAGTTGAACACAGCTGTCTAAAAACGGACTGTTCATTTGTGTCTTTCGTAATTGTTTTTGAGTTTCTTCCGGAAAATACTTTTGTTTAACGCCGCCATGTTTGCAATGATATAATTCAATAATGTCGCAATGGAACATCTAATGCAAACTTTAATGTGTTTTATTTAACCTATTAAAATGCCTTTTTATTGGAAATGTGGCGGAGGACACAGAATACTTGGTTATTAGAAAAGGGGTTGCGACTTGAAAAAGGTTGGAAAACACTGATCAAGAGCAAGACACAATAATTTAATCAAAAAGAATGAATGACCGCCTCAGTCCCCCGACTGTAATTCAATGGACTATTCAATATGGGATTCCCTTAGAAGGAACGATTACAGCAGCCAGAAGGACAAATTCACCGAAAATGGATTTGAGAAGTAGAGTTTGGGAGAATAGATGATGTTCGTGGAAGCAACGATTGACTGCAGATTGGCAAGAGTGAAGTGATCATATTCAGTAAGGTACATGTCAGTTTAAAGCAATTTTTTAAGCCTTATGGTTTTATTTTTTTAGAACAAATCTCTAGGACCTACGTTTTTGAAACTTGCAGCAAATATAGATTATGTCCATCTGTTAATGGGTGTCAAATTCAATCATAGATTATAAGATTACAAATTGTTGATGTTAGCCTTTGAATTAGGCTAAGTAAAGCTTTTTTTTTCTCTGGCCACCTGATTAATAGTAGTTTATTTTTGAAACATCTTTAAGTTGTTGATCTATGGTCCTATAAAGATAACTTCCTTGACTTTTGCCTCTGAAAGTTATGGAAACTTGCCGTTCTGGTATTAAAACTATTTTCATTTGCATCCAGAACCTTAGCAAATTGTTTCATTATTCCAACTTGATGTGTAAAGGCTGTTGGAGAATTCTCAGGGTCTACTAAGTTCTTCTTCAGTTTGTTCTTGGAGCCTGGTATTAGTCTGCTTTTTAGAGCATTATATTATTACATTATACTATTACAGTAAAATACTAAAAAAAAATGGTTTGCGATAATAAAAACTTGAGATATTTTTGGAATCAGCACACAGTTTTTTATAAATAAAAACAGCAAAATCCACTGAGACCAGTGTAATCATTTTTTATTCTGTTTAAAGTTTCTAAAACTGTGGCTTTCTTTTTAGCCAGAATGTAATTGGCTATTTAAAAGAAAATTAACTATTGAGATACTATTAAAGACCAAAAGTACCAGGCATTGAAGTTTGTTTCGGAACTAAGATACAAATAGGCCGCGCGGTTGGCGTAGTCGCTATGACATCAGCCTCTCACCTCTGAGTACCGGGTTCGGTTCTCATGTGGGTTTCGTGATGGTGGACGATCCGCGCTGGGCAGGTTTTCTCTGGGTTCTCCCGTTTTCCCTGCACTTCTCCCACCATACATTCTCAGTCTTTCTCTCTATCTGTCCATATTTCCGTGGGATAGTACAATAGACCTCCGGTCGCAGTGCTTGGCTTCTCTGCCACCCACATTCATTACATAACATAACAAGATACAAATATTATGTTTTTGAATTTTACTGTTTGAATAAATACTATTTTGTGTTATACTGTTTAAATAAATAAGTTCGTTTCAATTTATATTAAGTAATATATAATATATTTGTATATAGAAATCATTTACTTACTGATTTTATTACGATAAAGAAAATTATAACAGTTCCCTTGTTATGGTGATAAAATTGTAACTACTGTATTCTTAACTTTACACTTTAAGAAATAATAGAATGAAATACCAGAATCTAAAATAAAAAAGAAATGTAAAAAAAAAATTTCAGTAGCGAAATATTCCATTCAACGTGAAATCGTACAATTTAAAATTTAATGATTCCGTTCTCATATTTTAAAATATTTTATTTCAAAAATTCCAATTTTTTTGATAGTTACTCCTCCATGTTACACCTATTGTTGCAATTCGTACAAAACAATTTTTGAAAACTTTTGACTCATTTTAAGTCATTTGTTTCATTTGGTTTAAATTCTATATTTTGTGTTATTATTAGAAATTTCCATAGCTCTGAAATTAAAATAGATGGAAACTTTGAGACCAAAACCATTTTATGGCTTTCAAAATAAAATATAATGCATCAGTACATTATTTTATGTTAGCAGTTATTTATGTTTCAGAAACAAGTTTATAAAATATCATTCTAAATAAGTTTGAAATTTTATCTCTTTTCGATCCAACTGACCAAATTTAGGTGATTTATTAAAGGATAAAATTTTAGATAATTAAAAATGGTTTAATTGTAAAATCTAAAATTTCTATACAATGTTTTTATATATCCAAAGTGAGAGAGAGAGAGTCTTTAAAATTTCATATCTTAATGTCAAGTTCTTGCTTTTTACAAGGTCACAAACATCAGATCACTACTTTTTGGATATTCAGATCAATATTTCCTGTTGGGGAACATAACGAAGAACAAAGGGAACATAAAACCTTTCATAAAAAACAAAACATTTTACCAAATATTATATTTTCTAAACACCTTATAGACCCTCAGAAGAATCTGAATAAGAAAGAAAAGATAAATGATAACATTCGTTTATGTAGTAATAAATCTACATACAGCTAATTGACACAAAGTCATTATCTTTATTAATTTGTTAAATGTTTTGTTATGAGAAGTTTGAGGTTGATCTTATCTAGAAATTTGTTGGATAATATCTATTTTTATTATGTAAGGTTTTTCTTTTTCAAAGTAGAAAGTTAAACAGATTGATTGGATAGTAAAATTAACCAGGAAAATTCAAAAATAACAAAAACGAAGGGATATCTATTAAAATCGTTTATTGTATACTTTCTAAATGTAATGTAAACTTAATTACTTTTAAAGTATTTAAATATTCTGTAAAAATTTTGCTGTATTTACATTGGAATTTGATTCATGGAAAAATCACATTGTTAGGAAGGTACGATAGTTGTGAAAACTTTATTTGTAATAAAAAAGAAAAGAGATTTCTGTTTGTTAAAAAAAAAAAAAAAAAAAACTTAACACGAAACTTAATTTTCCTTCATCGTTTCACTTTTATTTCGGTTGGTTATGAAATTATTTAAAACAAAGAAAAAAAAACCGATTTTATTTTCTACATGAAACCAAAGCGAACTCCGATATGTTTCCTTTTAGGCCAGAGAGAAAATGACCCCAGAATTGAACTTGTATTTTGCACCTCTACTAGTCAAAAGCTTCCGATAAGGTATTACTCATGTCTGTTGTACGTATTTGTGGAATGTATGGACTGTAGAGGTGGTAACGGACGGACAGAACCTTCTTAAGAGGCCACTCTATCACTGTGTTTACAGCTTCGCTAAAAATATCACCTGAGAAATACATTAATTTTAATGATGGAAACTCTGAAAAAAAAAAATTTGTTAGATTACTATTGGATACCACTTGAGGTACCAAAAGCATATATCGAAATATTAGGATTCCATTTATTATTAGTCATATGTGGTTATGATTAATCTCAATAGTGAATCCGAGATACTTCTCGTACTTATTCCCTAATGAGAAAAGATTTGGAAAATCTGAGTTAGAGTACAAAGATTTTATCAGTGTAAATAACTTATTGTTAATTAGTTCAAAAACTAAAAAATTGTTAATGCTGTCTTTTCTTGGAAAGTGAATTTGTGTATTCCTCTCTTAGCTATGAGGAAATTGTTCCTCAGTTGAGTTCTTTATTGACTTAGATCCATCGTTAATGAAGAAAGTGGAATTTATCTATCACCTATTTTTCTAATATTAAAAAAGAGGTCATCAAACACGTCATTGCCGTGATTCCTTAGGGACTCTTTAATTTTTGCAGCAACTGCTAATTGGATGTAATAATTTAACAAATGATCCAGTGTTCTTTTTTTTACAGCGAGTGTTTTAGTTGAGTAAATTCCATTTTGTAAAATTACATGCCTAATAAAAAAGCTTTGAAAAGTATGAATAACTTTTCATTTATTTCTAACACCATATCTTATTTTGTGTAATCACTTAATTCCATCCAATTTCAAATACGGTACAATTCAGAAGAGGAAAAATCAATATTTACAGAAATCGAAAAGATATACACATTGTGGCTTTAACCAAATTATCGGTAGGAAAGAGAACGTGTCGGTATTTGCTTTAATTTTTGAGTCATTGAAAAATTAAGTTGTATATTAGCCCATCTTGTCTAACATTAAACCTTTGCTTTATGCTTTTCAATGAAAATTAATATTAAACGAATGGTTACATTAATTTCGAATTTGTTAATGATATCAATAAACAAATTAGAAACCAGGAAATACTTCTAAAAGGATATAGAGACTTCTTTCCTTAAAGCATTTTTTTAATCTAAGGAAAAATAAACATATACAAACTGCAAAGGAGGAAGGTTTTCAGAAGTTCTGTCTGTCTGTCCGTTCGTCACCTTATCTGCACCCGAAACTATAAGTCATCATGAACTGAATAATATCTTATTGGAAATTTTATGACTGATAGAGGTGGATAAAAATATGAGTTTCGATCAGAGGCCACTTCCCTGTCTCACAGGAACTACACGTAATCGAAAATGAAACATGTCGCCACTTTTACAGCTTAATCTATAACTGACAAACATGACTGATACCTTATTGCAAAGCTTCACACTTGTAGAGATGAGGAAAAATAAGAATTCCTGTCTGGGTCACTTCCTGTCTCACAGGAGTGGAAGAGGCCGAAAATGAAATATGTATCAATCTCTGCAGTCCAAATTACAAGTCGGACAGAGATGAGTGGTACCCTATTGGAAAACTCATAGCTTGTAGAGGTAGGGGAAAAAAACAGTTCCAGTCTGCGGGAACTCCGTCTCACAGGAAATGGATATGGCCGAAAATGAAAAAGGGGCCTATGGTTTCGTTTACAAGATTTTTCTTCTGTAAGTTGCCGTCGAAACTTAATCTTATACTTTCCTACTTAGTTGAGAAAACTAATTTGAAAAAACCTTGTTGGAAAGGTGAAACCTGGTCCTGTTATTTTAATGTTTTAAAATCATTTTTAAATTTCCATTGTGCATCTGCATCCTTTCATCACTTTCCCAATTTGTTGACAATTATATTAAATGGCTTAACTCCAATTATTTTATGTAAAATGTGCTATGACATCACAATACTGATTTAATTTTTTGTCATATGAAATTATTTTTATTGTTTTTTAGATTAAAATAACAACACACAAGTCAACAACATTTGAAAAGATTAAAAAAAAAAAATTAAAAAAAACTTAAAAATTCGAGGAGCCTTTCGGGTTCTTTTGCGGAAAACCCCTCTTCAACATACAATTACTCTTAAAAGGTTCAATTATATACATTGGGATGAGAAATAACAACCAATAAAAATTAATAAAATTGTAATTATATATTCAGTCTCTGATTGGTGTCCAGCATTGTCAGAGACTAGGTCATAAGGTAAAAAATTACTTCAACTCCTTCTGGAAGTTATGTCAAAATATCTTCTCACCCCTATGAGAGGACATCTCGTTCTTTATGTCGTCATTTGAGCCTTCTTTCCATTCTTCAACTTTATCTGCAATTATTTTTTTCTTTATAATTGAATTTTTTGAAAGTCACAGTTATTAATATACTTGTAAATGTTACTGTTAGATATTTTAGTGTTGTATGAACCCAATAAAACAATAAAATAAGATTCAATAGACTCTCGGCTATCCTTATTTTTATTATTACCCAAAATTAAGAAATCATTAAATCCAGTAGAATGTCCTTTCGTGTAGACATGATGTGCAATATTAGAGCAATCTGTGCTTCCTGCTTTGATGCAACTTTTTAGAATGTTTTAATGGATTGCATAATTTATTATTTAGGGAAAACGCAATCCTTATATCTGTACAGTAGACTCCCTCTTAACCGGACTTCCTTTAACCGGATCTCCGCTTTAACCGGCCGATTCTTTTTTAATCTTTAAAATGTAAAAAATAGCTAAAAATAAAAAAAACAAAAAACAAAAAAAAAATACACGTGTTTTGTTATTTAGTATCGGTATCGCACGTATTTCAGATACAACATATCCAATACAGTTGCAAGAGGTGGAAAGAAATGGTGATTTTGGATGAGTGACGAAATCATTTAAATCATTGTTTGTTCTCGGTTGTACCAGACGTCTTAAGAGTTGAACATTTGTTCAAAATGGCGAATTGTGGGAAACGAAAGCCTGTAGTCACTTATAATACTTTAATACATTGAATAAAATGACTCAATATTTTAATTGTGTATTTATTTATAAGACAAATACATCCGAACTTTAATTTATTTCACTTCTCCGGTTTAACCGGATTTTCGCTTAACCGGCTTACCCTCGGTCCCATTTAAGCCGGTTAAGAGGGAGTCTACTGTATTCTGAAAAATTTTTATTAAACGATCAAATAAGATAGGGTGATAGGGGCAGGCCGCCGAAATCATGTTATTAGCATTTTTATTTTTATTTAGAGAATTATAAATATTGTTTAGCGCTTTCATCAAATTGAAACAATGGTGTTGGGATAACCGCATTTAATAAATGTATTTTTTATTTTCTATAAATGTTCAATAAAACATGGTTCAGTAGAGCATATTGATAAGGCTTTTCTAATTTTCATTGTAATTAAATTTCTCTTTATAAATTGAGAAATAGCTGAAGCGAAGGGCGTAATGTTATTCGTGGATGTTGGTTTTTCATAAGGTTTAATAAGAATTGAATTATTTTCTAAAATTACCATCACATCGAGGAACGGAATTTTACCTTCATCTTGTAATTCCATAGTAAACTGTATTTGTTTATCCAAACAGTTAAATTTTTCCAAAATGTTGTTTTCTGAATTTTTGATGGCGATAATAAACATATCATCTACTTACCTTTGAAAGAAATATATAGATGTATGAAATTGGATAAAAAAAAATTCTCTAAATACTGCATTGAAATTTCCGCTAACAATGCGGAAGATGGGAGACCCATGAACATGCCTTTATATTGACAAACCACATATTCATTGGCAATAAAATACTGGTTTGAAAACAAAAATTTATTTACAGTTAAAAGCAATGATTTTTCATGGATGTTTAAACTGTCTACATCAAGTATGGGCAAACATGAAGTCAACGAGAGCCACATTCTGGATTTTCATATATATATATATATAGCCACACCATAGTTACGTTCCATAGTATTAAATCCACAAATTCAAATTTAATTACATTTTTACACACATCGTAACTGCCTTATAAAGTATAAAAAATACATATATAAGAAAATAAAAAAAGTAAAAGAAAACACAAAATAATTAGTTCAAAAAAATTTTTTTTTTTAAATTCTATGTTTTTATCAAGAGATATTGGGAGCCGCACTTAACCCAACGAAGAGCCGCATTTGCCCACATCTGATCTAGATGTTTTTCTAATGCTTTGACTAATTTATAAGTTACGGATATAAACAATTCTTAAGATCTTTCAAGTTATTGTAAAAATTATAGCTATTTTTAACAAATCCTACAGGGCAATATTTTAAACATGGTAATTTTTCGGCAACAAACTTGGAAATTTTATTGTTTTGTTCAATCCAATTCTTTCTGGTGTTTTAGCATAGGGATTCTCCTGGAGAAAATGTCTTTACCGAAATATGCATGTCAAGTTTCACAAATAATCATTCATTAGTTCAAAAAAAAGAAATCATTTTGGGATTTCTTTTATTAATTCATCATTGTTAGTTCACGGGAGTAGTAACCCTCTCCTTAAAAAGTTTA
This sequence comes from Thereuonema tuberculata, assembly GCA_023159025.1. Lineage (NCBI taxonomy): Eukaryota > Metazoa > Arthropoda > Chilopoda > Scutigeromorpha > Scutigeridae > Thereuonema > Thereuonema tuberculata. Next base: position 216,212,221 of record JAFIDM010009631.1, on the reverse strand, counting down.
AAAAAGTTACTCAGTGGCTTATTCAATCATTGAAATTGTATGATAGTATTCTATATGTTCCACGTATCCAGTGTAACTTTAATCTTTGAATCACCGACTGTCAACCGCAGAGAAAACCAATGTCTTATATTTCCTGATGTCACTTAATATAATTAAATCAAAACAACTGAGAAGAAATTGAAAGGGATGTTGAAAATATAAGGGAAAAAAAGGCTCCTCAAAGGGAGGGGCTTTCTGTAGATGCGGTTTTCCGACTAATTCGATTTCATAGAAAATTCCTTCAACACAAAAAAAAAATAATAAAAAAAAATATAATAAAAAGCTTTGATTAAGCAATGGAAGGCGGCCATCTAATTTCCATTTTTATCGTTTTCAGCAACTGAAACTTATAAATAAAAATATTTTTTTTTCCCCAAGATATCTTATAGAACATCAACAAAATCGGAAATTTTTAATTACATTTAAATAATAAGTTGCTATCAAATAAATATTGAATGTTCTAATGATTACGAGGGGGATGATAACAGATGTTAATTTAAAAAGAGATATAGAATATTTCTAATCTTTACCATCCTTTATTTCTATTAACCTCTAGGCACAGTGGTGATGTATCTGGAATGGTAATGATTCGAATTATTTTACATTTATATGTATTTTTATCAATATTAAAACAACTTGAGATAAGATTATTGAATTATCGCTAAAAGTTTTAAATAAAAGATGTCAGGAAATTTAATTTATAAATTTCATTTATTCAGTTTATTTTTACTATATGTATAAAAATAATATCATTAATATCACTCATCGTCTGTATATTATAATAAAATACGGACCATACACACAAAAACAACAAAATAAAGTTTATAAATGACATGTTTCGGGAATAAACCCCATCCTCAGATTACAAGTAACCGAAAAATAAATAAAAACGGAACTTATAACATCCCAAAATAAATATAAACTGAATAAGAACATAATTACATAATAAGTATGCGTAACAGTGATAAAGTAACAGATTAACTAATATTAACCTTAAATAATCCTGAAAATAACAACTTCGAGTATCAATTCAAATAATATCTGCATCTAATAATAAATAACAATAATTTATGTCAATTAAGGTCATATTCAAAAGCATTTTGTATGGATACATCCGTGTTGTAACAGGAAGTGATTTAATAATTATCGATTCACAAAATTTTCTAAGATAATTATCCTTTTCAATGGTATAAATAATCGGTTTATTTGTTAGGATTTTGTGACCTGTATTTATTTGATGGTAAGCTGTTAGGTATTGCGGGTTTCGTTGGTTTATGGCTCTATCATGCTCTTTCGTGTCATTTATAAACTTTATTTTGTTGTTTTTGTGTGTATGGTTAGTATTTTATTATATAAAAATAATTCTGCAATTTCATTTGACCAAAAAGTGAAATTCATATTATTAATATTGTATAACAATTGAACTAAATTCAATTACATATACGTGTTTTTATTGTATTAAATATATTATAGGATGTATTGATTTTCCATAATTGATCTATAATAAGAATAATAACACTGGTCAACATGATTTATTTCAAAAGAAAACTAAATAGTGATTCTAGTGTAGTTTTGTATACTGAATTCAAATATGTAATCAGAATTTTTCCATCAGGCATAGTTTTTTGGTGAAGGCATTTTTGTATAATATGCTTCTGTATATTAGGGTTTTTTTTATTATAATTCTTGTAAATTATAGAAGTGGCAATTTTATTCAGAATAATTTGGCACCATGCAGACTTATTCATGTTGAAATATGTTCTAACATGTTCAAATATTGCATTGTTTTAGTAAGCAGATGGCCAGTAGCCACTATTGAAATTCTAGTGAGCCTGGCAACATATGTAGTTGTTTTCTGCTGTAAATTGTTCTTATTTGTAAGTTATGAGTTTTATAAACGTTTCAATCTGCCAAGAAAGTGTTTAAATCAACCAAACAATTCCTGCTGTGTCTGAGGAGAACAGACTTTCAAGTCTCAGAGGCGAAATTTCACACCACTTGTGAAAAAATGTTATGAGCTTTATTTTGGGTGTGAAGCTGGTGATTTCGATAAAGACTGGGCCCCAAATGTATGCTATGTATCATGTGTTAGGCCTCTCACTGGATGAAAAATGGTACTCATCATATGCCTGTTTCAGTCCCTATGATTTGGAGGGAACAGAAGGACCATCAACTGACTGTTATTTCTGCGAAAATTAACATTAAAGGAATTACGTCCAAACAAAATATACAGTTCAGTATCTTAATTTGGCATCTGCAATGAGACCTGTGCCACATAGTGAAGAGCATCCTGTATCAAAGTGTCCAGATTTCATGCCCTTAAGTGATAACTCCGACTCCGATCCAGCTCATACTGAAGACGAAAGAAAGGAGGGAAAGTGACCCTACATTTGAAGCAAGTAGTTCATCAGAACCTCACTTTTAATCTCAAGAAGATCTTAATGATCTTATACGGGATTTAAATTTGTCTAAACAGTCGGCTGAGCTTTTAAGTTCCAGGCTTAAAGGTTGGAATCTACTCCAAAAAGGTACACGAATATGATACTGTGGAAAAAGATACTACGTTTATCGTAGCCGCAGTAGTGATTTCAGTAACTACTTCTGTAAAGAAGGCCAGCAGAAGGTTGCTGAACCATGAAGAGAGACATCCCGAAGGCAAAATATAGCCGAAAATGATCATATACAACTTTTTGGGTAAGCCAAAATTAGCTGTATATTTATTATTTAGCGTTTCATGAGTACTAATTCTTTTAAAACTTTAAACACATGCCATAAAAAAACCCTGCCTGAAGGAAAAAAAATCTGAGAACATATTTGAAATCACCATGGAAAAGATAGTTAGATTCCGTTTATTTAGTTCTTGTGAAAGAAAAAAAGATTTTTTTTGTTTTTTTGTTTTTTTGTAGAACAGTGTAATTATTATAATAATAAACGTTCTATGCATTTACTGCTTTAAGATTTGTCTTTCTTCTCATTAAATTTGATTTCTTTTTGAATGAATGATAGTTTAGCTCAATGTCTTTTGACTATGGGAGCTAATAACGCGCCTTTTGACGTCTGTGCACAGCGATGGAGTTCGTGATTATTTTTCAAAGTCAAGAATATGTGCTGAGTTACCAGAAATATCAACTAGGATGGGACACACTAGTCAATAGACAAAGAACCTCGATCTCATTGCAAAAATACATTCTATAGAAAAGAAGAATCAGACAAAAACTGGAAGAAGGAAGAATCATTTACCTTCACCTGAACATTGAATTACTTCGCCCCTGTAGCAATAATGATCCTCATGACGCCTCTAAGGACAATTTCTTGATTACCATATGTCATTGATTGGATGCTCATCAACACGCCCCGATAATGTTTTCCTGTGTTTTTGGAAAATGAATTACCAATAATATGAAAGAGAAATATCATTAGATACTGCAATTAAGAAATGCAGTTTTTGATTAATGGACTGAAGTCCTTGTTGAGTGTTTAAGCAGAAGATAAACAAAGTAGTGAATGAAATGCTTCCCACCAATTTCATTAAAGGTTAACTCACTAAAAAATTAAGATACATACTTTACAATATTTAAAATATTTAAAGATCCTTTCAGATAATTAATTTTGAGTTAGGGCAAACTGTTATCAGAAAAAAATGAATGTAGATAGTGGAAGGTGCTTCATTGTGGTACTTCGATATTCAGCTTCAAGTTCTGGGTTTTACATGAATAGTATTTAGAGACATAACTGGTGGTAATGTCCTCTGGCGTTGTAGACTGTCTTTGCTGCCAAATACCTTTTGAAAACAATTTTCCCTTTAATCGTAAACGAATCTCAAACTGCTGTTCCTCCTACTTCTGTTGGCAGTAGAAAAAGCTTTTAGCATCTCATTGTCATATGTAGATATTTGAAATGTTCGATATTTATACATTGATAGTTATTCATTTATATATATGATTTATCATTGGCAACAGAAGGAAAATACTGATGATAAGGCCTTACAAGGTAATAAAAAGGTTGTTTTTCTATTAAGAATGTCTCGAGGCAATGTTTTTCGTGGGATCTATTTTTGAAATCATGAAAATAAGGAGGAATTTAGGCGACTGATTTTTTCTCTTTTTTCCGCATATCTCTTCCCATCATTCCCAACCAATCGTAATTAAATTCGGAAAGTAATTTAAGGTTTCGAAAAACATTTTGATGAAATTAACGAAACGTCTTTTATTTTTGTCATTTCATTAGAAATATTGTTATATCAAGTTCACTTCTTCGGTCCAAACAGTTTCATTTCCCTCGATTTTTATTTAGCCGAAACAAAACATATTTGTAGTCAGCCTCAGATTTCTGTGTACAATTGTTAGCTGACTACCAATTCGATTTTTATTGTTAAGTCACCATAATTATGCTACGTTATGTTATGTTATGTTATGTGGTGAGTGTGGGTGGCAGGGAAGCCGCGACCGTTGGTCTATTGTGCTATCCCACGGAAATAAGGACAGACGAAGAGGACTATTTTTCATAGTGTTTACAATATTTGAAAGTTAGAACAATCGAAAATAAACTATTTCAATTACGATCATATAACAAGAAAAATAAGAATAAAAACGCAGATATTTTAGACGCACAAGGATTCACTGAGTTACGTTTGAAAGTTTCGTATTCGGAACCCAAAACAGGCTGTTTCGAGGTTCCTACCTCTCGTTAGGTGGATTCGCCCAGTACTCAAAGCTCATTGAAATCCAAAAATATATAAAAGACAAAATTAAACTAAACAATGTCCCTTGAATTAAAAAAAAAAACATCAAAAACAAATTAAGAATAAAAAGGGCAATAAATTCTATCCTCGTAGCTGAACGTTTAGCTTATGAAAGATTAATTTGTAAAGCAGATATATACATAATAGCAAAATTTTACATGCCCCTTTTCCACAGATAAAAATCCGTTGAGCACTGGGAAGCATATAAAATTAAGTGATTAACGTCATCGAACTTTTCCACCAAACAACATGCCGGTTTATGACATTATCTTTAATAGGATAGGAACGGTATCGTCGTGGGCGACTTTAATATCGGGAGGGGTCCATCTTTAGGTTTCACCTCTCATTCTGAGATGTCTGTTGAGAGAAAAACTAAAACCAGCATTAAACAAATATCTTGTTTTTGATTTTACAGAAGTTGTTTTGGATAACTTTACAATAGTCGTTTTTTTGTTGTTGTTTTGTTTGTTGTTTGTTTATATATTATATGGCGATCTGTGGATTATTAAGATTATTAAATTTTTAAGTTCGACTCCCCGTTAAATCTTCAAATTCAAAAATGAGCAAAATTAACGATTATTATCCGGCAACCAGGAGATGTAAAAAATAGTTCTACTTCTAAGTAGATTGGCAACATTATTATATCGAAAAAGTTTCAAACCATGGGTTTCCCCAGCTAAGACAATATGGCGGGTCACGGACCAAAACACATATTGCCAAGTGTATAAAAAAAAAAAAAAAGTTGGAAGAATAGTTAGGGATGTGTGCTTGTGTCCATAAATTTCCGAACTATGCGTGTTGTGTTGAGTACCACAGACTTCTGGAGTTGTGCATAAGTGTTTTTATGAAGTCCTAGTGTGTTGAGGCTGTGGTGCAATGTGTGAGGCACCAGACCAGTAGCGGACAGGATGATGGGTACAACACGTACCTCGGTCCTGCCTCCACTGCTTCTGGAGCTCGTGTGCTAGGTCTGTGTATTTACTTATCTTGTCAGCGTGAGTTTTCTGCATGGTCTTGCTGATGGGAACTGCAATATCAATGAGATAGGTCTGTTTGTTGACCTTATCAACAAGTGTAATGTCAGGTCTGTTGTGATGTAGTTTTGTCTGTGTGAATGGGACGGTCCCAGTATAGCTTATGTGAGGGTGACTCTGGTACGCTTTGTG
>JAFIDM010009631.1:216159969-216206265 GCA_023159025.1 Thereuonema tuberculata | reverse complement strand
CTTGTAGTTGAGTGTTGGGATGACTTGGTCCTGTATCGCGATCATGAACCCTTCGGTCTCCTCAAACAGCTCACCACTCGTCAGCCATCTGTTCGACTTCTATTTTTAGTAAAAGTGCCAATGCCAATGGTCTTAATTTGTATACTTGTGAATGTTCTGAGGAACTTTACGGTATTGTTTTTAAATAAGGTTTTTTTTTTTAGCTGTCAACAATTAATTGTTAAATAAAGCATTATTACCATGAAGTGTATATATTTGTTACTTACATTAAATAATATAATTTATATAGTCTACAATTACAATTTTTCATAATTTAAATAAATAAGAAACAGTATAAATATAACAGTTCTTAAACAGCAAATCAGTTTTATATATCGTTACAGTTAAAATATAACATAGTTATTATTATAATTAATATATATAAGAAAAGTAGATATATAATGTCGTATTTTATATCATCAATTCCTCTATGTTATACACAAGAAACGAAATCTGTACATTTGCACTGAAAATGGAAAAATGGTACTGACCCCTCAAATAGATTTATGGAATCGTCGCTTACCACGTAACGTAGGCGTGGCCAACCGCCATCTCCTGGTGGCAGGACAATAATTGTGAAATTTTGAAAGCCATCTTTCTGTGTAAGAGATGGGAAATTGGAACAAATAGCATCCCGCGAAAAAAAAACCTATATTTCATCACTTTAAGTCGCTTTAAAAAACAAATCTGTCCTAAAGGCAAATTTTAAAGAATTAGCTTATTCTGAAATTGATTAACAGCATTCACTGTAATAAAGAAGTCTTACAACATTTGTTTTAAGACGAGTTTAAAAATAAACAAAAAGGCGATTATTTTTTAACAACTTGTAATTTCTTTACTATTATTAAAGATATCTATAACTTTCTATAATTATTTATCTCTATTCTGTTTTTTATTAAAATGAGATTTTTATTTAAAATGAGATTTTTATTTATTTATTAAAATAAGATTTTTATTTATTTATTAGAATGATTTTTATTTTAATGATTGTGCTTTTCTTGATGTATCTCACTTTCATTCCTTGGAAAGAAAATCTTTACCATTCTTTTTGGTAATTAGATCTTTCTTTTTATATTTACATTTCTTTCTTATATTACTTTCTTTTTATATTTCCTCTCACTGGATTGTTTGCCGCAACTGTCAAAGGGAATAGTAAATCTCTTCTAGACATCCCTTCAACAAAAAAGAAAAAAAGAAAACAAGAACCATCTTTTTTTTCCCACAATTGCCAGAATTTTTTCCCCAAAATTTTCCACTTTAAATCCAACTATTTTCATTTCACAGAGAAAACCATCTCCAAGTATTGTATTTGAAGACCCACAAAAATGTAGACTCGCGCTCTAAAATGAATACTACTTATTAAATATCTATTCTAAAACCACAGTCTTCTGACCATGATGCAATGGAGTGCAATAATGAACCAGTCAGGAGAAGGGATAAGACAGTGAAGGAACTCAAACGTCTCCGTCTCTTCTTTTCTCTTCGATACCAATAAATTGTGAGTGATTGTAAAAATCCCAAATCCTCCATTGTTTTCTGTTGCTCTATACATCAGCTTCTCAAATGGTTCAATCAAGAAGAAATTCCAATATTTTTTCTTTTACTTCGTAGTTTTCTCTAAATTTCTTCCGTAGATTACAATAAATACTTTCCCAAATTCTAAAAGAATTTTTTTTTTTAAATGTAAATTTTCTTTAGTTATGTAGTATTTATCTTACAAATTTCATCGTACTAAGACAAATAAAAGTATAATAAGTATGGTAAAAAGTACATAACCTTACACTATTGCTATATTTATTGTTTAACCAGGTGTGTAATTGCTGCTTCCTCTAAAATAATGTGAATAAAGTATCAATCCCAAAACTTAATGTCTAAATGACTATTCCATTTAATTAAAGAAATTCCAAATAAAATAAATAAGCTATTTTAGAAAAATTACCGAAAAATTTGTTAAATTCTATTTTGTACACTATATATTTAATACAGTTAAATTGGTGTAATTGTAAAAGATAATTTTCTCTAATATTAAATATCTTCACCATAAGATCAACAGTAACAGTTTAATTTACTTCTTTGTCTGCAATGGTAGCTCTTATATGTTTCATTTCTTTCTGTTGTGTTTCAGATAATGGAAAATTTCAGATCGTTCGTAAGATTCGAAAATAAATGTAAAGTTATTGTATCTTTTAAACTCCTCAATAATCTTCTTTCTTTCCATTTGAAAATATTAAATAAAAATACTCTCTTCCACACATAACATTAGTATTTAAAAATTTATTAAAAATACTAAATGTAAGAGACAAATTTTCAGGAAGTTTGCATCTTCCTTTTTTCAAGTCAATAATTAGGGTATTATAGTGACTACTCTCCACTGATGATCGGCAATGTACCGAGAAACAGCTGTTTGGAGATGTCACAACTGCACTGATAAACACTAGGTCCACCTTTTAATGCGTTTAACCACTTTTTAGGCGCTTTTTTTTCTTATTTTATGCGCGTAGAAAAATCAATGCGGCAAGCGGAGACTGGCACATTAATTTCTATTCTTTTATTTTTATTGTGTATTTCTTGTTTTTAATTTTATTCTTGGAGGTCCCATTCTTATCCCTACCTTTTCTAATGTCTTAATATTAAAATTTTTGTCGCCTTCTCAAAGAAAAGATTTCTAATGAAAAATTTAAATAGTTTCTTAATACTTCTTAATTAAAGAAACCAATTACAGTATTTAGAAGTTCAATTATTAGAAAGTTCCATCCAACGTTCTAGCACTCATCATTTAATGACTTCAGTTTACTATAATAAAAAGGTAAAAAATAAAAGCATCAAACTATTAATAGGCAAAAACCGTATGGATGTTTGTTTGTCATCATAGTGGAGAAAGCGGAGACAGTCGGAGAGAGAATATTTTAAACACCAGCAGTAATCCAGTGATTAGAGTTCCTAACTGCGAGGACGGAGGTACTCGGTCCGAATTCCATGCAAGGCGAAGAAAAAAGATAATTTGATTTTCTCAACAAGGGAAAAAGCAAATAGAATGGAGCAGGGTTTATACATTTTATTCCTTTTAAAAAATGAGCTTAGAACATCTTTTTCAATCTTGTGCTTTTGAAAAATTTCACGGTATTTCAAAATTGTGGAATTTGTTTTACTTCCGTGAATATTTCACGAGTTGCACCTAGTAAATAAATTAATAATAAAAGAGTGAATCAGAAGACAAACAAACGATTGGGTCCAAGAAAATGGAAGAGTTATATATAATGAAAAATTAAATTTGGAAAACAGAACTTCTCAAAGTTCCTAATGTTGTCATATTTGAAAGTTAATTCGTCATTAAAGATGAACTCGAATTTGTCATTGATTGCTTTGCACTAATAATATAAAGTTTATTGTAATTGGTAAGACGTAACAATAAAGCATACGCCTGTAGAAGATAACAATGAAAACAGAATGATAACGAACATCTGAAATAGAAAAGTCAATGATTTGATAAGAATAATAAACAAACAGAGAAAGTTTTCACAAATTTCTTATTAAAAGTAAAAACTATCTGTAGATGAAACCGTTTAAAAAAAACAAAAGTAAGTACAAGATGAAAAGTACAAGATGAACGAAAGTAAATTTGAATCTTTTCTGTATTTAGAGAGCTTTCAGAAGCCAAACTGACGGAGGTTTGCGTGAGGAGAGGCCTTTTCTTCTCGCAATTACCAGCGTTAATTACTGCATTTAATGAACCCCGATGTAGCATCAACACTGACATTTACATTCTAATTGTCGCTTTAGCGTCTATTTACCGAAACTTTTCTCCGACTCACATCTGTTCTGTGTTCGGTTATTGTTTGTGTGAAATTCACTCGATGTCCGACCCTTTGAATTGTGTTGCTGGTACAATTTTCTTTCACTGTAAATTTGCAGGTGTTTCCTTTTACAGTTTTGTAATGGCTTTCTCAGACTGGTTGATGATTCTCGATGGTTACCAAACTGAACCAGATCGAAGAATTAAGATTCAGACAAAAGCTTAAGATTCCAATAATCTGTTTCTGTTCATTTCATTATAAGAAAACTCCAATCAAATTTATTTGCCTTCACAAATGCATTTGCCTAATTTTCCAACTAATTAATAATTTTCTACGAAGCTATTATCTTAATCTTACATCTTTCCTTGTATATTAAGTTCGGATTGTTGTATAGACATTTTTAATTTGAAGGATATATTATTCTGTCTTTGATTCGTAATTCAGAACTTTCCAAAAGCCAACCTTGTCAATTCCTTTTCATTCGAAACAATATGTACAATCCTATGATAATGAAAACAAACGACAACGCAGAAGACGCTCTAAAAAAATACTTGAAACTTCTCTAATAAAGCTCCTTCTTTATTTATTCTCTATGGAACCTTTTTTTCAGTGTTATTTGTTGTGTAATCTAAAATAAGTTTGCTGATTTTTTGATAAAAGTCTTTGTCAACAGTTTCAGGTTTAGCATTTTCATTTAAATGATTTTTTTTTTCTAAATGCTTTTCCAAGAACAAATTAAATTTTCTTACAAGCTGAATGTAAAGATAAGCCTGTCACAGCTTTTTTTATTTGCTTTTATATACTGTGATACTTTAAACTCTCCAACTCACATTTTTCTGTTTTAAAACTAATATTTATATACACCTATTAAATGTTTCATTTATATATTACTAGCAAAAATACCAGTGCTTCGCTCAGGTTACAAAAAAGAGTTCTCCTGTTGTAAATGACGAAGAAATTATAATTGTGTGATCACTTTGAAAATTTTCCAGTTGGTAAAATAGTCACATAATAGTTACACATTAATGTTATATTCCTATTTTGTAACTTGATAAGCTCTAGATATCAAATTTACATCGAGATCGGAAACTTTCCACCCTTTTATGTCCTTCTCCACATCTCTATTACTTCTAACCTTTCCCAGTTGGTGCTAAATGACGTGATGATACTAAATGACAAAGTAATGTTATATTCTTATTTTGTAACCTGAAAATCCCGTAAAATACCATTCAATAAAATTTCCCCGTCCCTACCTCTCCCCGTTTTCCTCCCTTAGGATGCAAAAATCGAAACAGTACCCTTCAATAAAGTTTGACCCCCCCCTCCCCTCTACCTCTCTCTATTTACATCCCTTAGGATGCGAAATCGAAAATTCGTCGAATATTTATGTTTTTTATTTTGATAAACAACACTCATGCGAAATTACGTTTTTCCAACTGAAGCGGTTTCGGACAATCGCATTTATATCGAGAAAGCAAGTTCTCCCCCATCCCTCCCGTTTCACCCTTTAGGATCCAAATATCAAAAATTCGTCGAAAACATATCTTTTTTAATTTTGAGAAAGAACAATTCATTTGAAATTTCGTGTTTCCAACTAAAGCTGTTTCAGAGATATGCGTACCCTTGAAGAAAGATTTGAACCCAGTAACCATATCTCCAAAGCGTTTAACATTTGTCATAAAAATTATTCTTTGAGGTTAATTGAATTGAATTTTGTGCTTCTGCACTGTTCGTCAAATGCTACCTATTAATATTACTCAATTTGTAATAATAATATCACTAATTTTTCCTCTATATATTGATGTAATTTATTTTGTATCACCCACTTGAAGAAGAATACTCCCTTTGTGTATTTGAAACTGTTGTGAAAACTAGTTTTATCATTAAAATTAATTTTGTAGTTTTAATAAGTGCGTCGACTTCTAATTTTGCTCATTTAAATCTAAAAAAAAATTTCACTTATGCTTGATACTTTATTATGTTGTTAAATGAAGAATTCTGTGATTCAACGATTTATTTAGCTTTATGATATCTTGAGGCTAATTGTATTTATTCTCATTTCTACACTGCTCCAGTATTTTTTTCAGGAGAATGCTTTTGTAATCACGTGACTTTCTGATTTTGAGCTGGAAAATCTAGTTACTTAACGTTATCACCAAAAATTCAACTAGAACGTCATAGCTTTCTTCACTCTTTATCAATATTATGAGAAAATTTATAAATTTGTGATCAGAACTTTAATGGAGTCATCGTTTCTTTTCCTTTCACCAAGAGAGCAAAATTATAATAGCTGGGCGCATCATTTAATTGAGAATAAAACGTAGAATTTCATTTTACTTACTATGATTTATCATCTTCAGCAGAGATCCTTTTTGTCATTAAACTCTTCGAAGGGTATATTACAAAAGTATCTGTAACTTGCAAGACAATGCAGTGAAAGTTTGTTGTATCCAATCAACGAATCTCTTACTTATTTGTATTTGATAGCTGAAGATATCTTTTACACCGCCGAATATCTTTGAAGATTTCATCAATTTTTCTGTGAAGACAATATCTAATTTTTATGTGTTTTTAATTTTTTTTTTATTTTCTTAATTTACTAGAATAATATCACTGGATTGTTGACATGAAAGCTATTTTATTAAATTATTGCATTTTATATTAAAAGTTGAATTTATTCTTTCCATCAAACAAACTGTAAATTTAACCACACTTTTTATTTTCTCATAATTATAAAGAAAAATTACAAAATAACTTTTATGGGCTTTGTTATGTGAACATTTTTTAATAAGCATGATTCTTTGTCTGAAATAATGTTGATAATGAAACAAACCTTATTTCCCATTTGTTTATTTATTTTGTTGTTGTTGTTGTGTAGGTGTGTGTATGTTTTTAATTCAATATTTTAATACAACGGTAGGAACATCCTTTGGAAGGATGTTTCAGACAGAAGATTATAGATTTTAAAAGTAGCACTGATACTTTGTGAAATTTGAGGCCTGCACCGACAAAAACAAAAAAAACAACAAAAAAAAGAGAGGTTTCACAAACAAACATGATACTCTCCTTCCTTTTTCTTTAATTTTTATCAGAGATACAGAAATCTACTGAATTTAAAGGACAGTATCAAGACAGTATAAATACTTTCAAGGTGATTTATTCCATGGATTATTGGAGAAACAACGATCGCTTTACGTCAACCTTCAGAAGCTGTCCTGGAAAAACTTCGAATAATTTTGCCAAAAGGCATTACAGAATATATATATATATATATATATATATATATATATATATATATTTATATATATATATATATATATAAAGTAAAACCTCGTTAAGTCGTCACTCCGTTTAAGTCGTCGTTTTCCTTTGGTCCCGACAAGGTGTCATATACAATAATGTAAAATAACCCTCCTTTACTCATCACCAAATTTAATTCTACTCCGGATAACTCGTCACCCTCAAAAATGGCCAAAAGCATCTTTCTTCTCCACTTTGCATGCCATCGTGTTGTCTTTTCAGTCCCGCCCATTCACTTTAAGAAAGCCAAGCCTTTACGAGGAATTTTCGATCATGCCTGTCACTTCATTCCTTTCCTACCCCTTCGGGTTCTTGAATTCTCGCTGCTAATTATTCAAAGCACACTTCTCGATGCGACTCTGTCGAGTGTAAACGTTTTTCTTTACCGCTCCTAAGTGTGACTTCATTTCATAGCGAGTAAGCCCGGCTTTTTTTCTCTTGCAATTTCGTGGTTCGATTGCTTTTTTAACATGCCAGGGAAACGAAAACTTACCTCGTTATCTTTTAAAGAAAAAAAAACTTAATTGCACTTTTTGAAAACTCAAATGCTTCGAAAACAGCTTTTGCCAAAGAACACCATATTCCCAGGACTACATTAAACGATATTCTTTCATCGAAACAAATAATTGAAGAAGCTCACTGCAAAGACAAGCGAAAGAGAATGAGGAAATCGGAGTTTGACGAGATCGAGTTCGATGGCTAAAACATGCCAGATCGCAAAATTTGACGATTTCTGCCGTGATTCTCAAAGAAAAAGGCATGGGAATTGCAAAGGAGTTGAACATTGAAGATTTCGGCGGCAGCAATGGTTGGCTGCAAGGTTTCAAAGACAGACATTGCCTTTCTTTTAAAACAATTAAAATGTGGTAACTATAAAAAGTTTTTTTTTTTTATCCACTCATTCATTTGCAGGTATTGATTTCTGAAAATCTTGTTTTTCTCACCGAATCCTACAGCAATTCATAAAAATACTGTATTTCAGTGTTTTTTTTTGTTTTTTTTCCCACTCCGTCTAAGTCCTCACTCTGCTTAAGTCGTCAAAAATGTTTGGTCACTTGAGTGACGACTTAATGTGGTTTTACTGTATATTGAAATGCTACTTTGTAAGTAGTAAATAACTTGCAATTACTTATTGCTAATAAATTAGATGTTACAAAATTTGTGGGGATTTGGATTAGGATTCAATATTTTCTATTTAGGTTGTTCATTTGTCCTTTTTTTGAAATACTATCTGTCAACTTAGAGTTATTTGAAGGCAGCTTCAAAGCAATTTTTTTTTTCTGTTCAGCCTATTTAGTGGCTTGAACCTCATCACAGATCTCCACTTTTCCCCTTTCTATTTCTAAATACGTAGACTACAATTGAACTTCCTATGAAGTAACATAGTAGATATTATAATATCTTTACTGATCTTAGAATAGATTTCTCCATGAGATTATTCAATTATCAGATGAATAAACGACGATATCTTGAAAATTCCCCGTTCGAAAGTTGTATTTTCTGAGATGAGTCACATTTTCCTTTCATGAATCTCGAACCACGAGGTAGGGGTAATTGTTTATATTATTGGGGTCAGTGAACGCGCAGTTAGCTCTTTTCTAATTAATGGAACCTTTCCAGGTCAGTGCAGAGCTATAAACATTTCGTAATGACGATGGAAAGTCTCCTGCATCCAAAATGAAACTGATCCTTTTGTGTATAATTTACTGAATATTGGAAGCATTGAAGATTTGTAAATTTGTGTTCTCAACTAATGCATTCCGAATGAGGCATACCTTGTATTTTTAGTCATTGCTCTCCATATCTTTTCAGTTAACATTTATTCGAAATGAAAAGCAACGCATTTACAAGAATAATTGAACTTCCTATGGAATAACGTAGCAGATATTATGATACCTTTAGAGATCTTAAAATACAATTGCTTTTATTCGTGATATGTTCAGTTCAAGAAACTACTAATTTACAGTAAGTATGGAAAAATCTTCCAGGTTTTGATGTTCCAATTATTATAATGTTGCATGCGATGAAATTTTTGTTGACGGTTGCTTTTGAATTGAATGAGTTAAAAGTCCAAAAATCACGAACTTTAAGGAAGTTTGAAGTTTACGAAAAATTGCAACTTATATAAGAAATGAAATTTTACTTCAAAAGAAAATAGTTAACTTTAAAGAAGCACTAATCGTTTCTTAGGGGATTTCAGACGAATTGCGGGATATCGACAATCCACTAGCGTTTCAATGTTTAGGTTTAATCTTATTTTTTTATAAGAAATTAATAACAAAAGATTCTTGTTAGGTAAAAGCAATTGTTCATTTTAAGTTTTACGAATTGCACCTTCCGAAATTTTTAAAGAAAAAAAAATCAAGCATTTAGGTAAAAGTATAACGGTTCTGGAATGAATATATAGTTTTTAATATGTTTAAGTAATAAAGTAATACGAGTAAATTAAGCCATATTGAATAAAAAAATATTAGAAAGTAACTTACTTCAATATTATTTCGAACTAGGAGATTAAGCTTGCCTTTTTTTTTCTTTTTTGTGACACGTTCTTTGTTTTCAAATATGTAGAAAAGTAGAATGAAAGCCAGCTTAATTTACAATTTGAAATTTAAGAATTTTTTTTCTTTGGTTAGTTTTCCTCATAAAATTATTAGTAGCATTGATTTAAACTTATTGTTACGGAAATAATGAGAAAATATTTTTTAAGACATATTTAACTTGCTTCCTGTAGAGATCACTCTGGTCAAAATTTTGTAATCGATATTTCACCTCTTTGCGATGAGCTGCAGAGCTGCAAATTGGCACACAAACTCATTTTGGACGACAATGCACTTGGATGCAAAAATAAGAGAGAAAAGTTGTTTCGTTATGCAGGAATTAATTACTCAATTTTTAAGATAAGCTGAATTTTTTCCTGCAAGAATTGATTGTTTGTTTTCCGTTTTTAAATAAAACCCTTCACAGTTGTGGATGAATCAAGTAGGTCCTTTGTATTTCTCAAGCAATAATACATTTAATTATATTCTGATGTATGAATTCTTATGTAAAATGTTAGATACCACTCGGTCGTCGGTGGTATATAAACAAGAGAATTGGTAAACTGCATCTTCAATTAATACGGTCAAATACGGTCAACTTGACTCAACAAACAAAACTTTTTATTCTTGCTATGATATTTCGTTCCTTCTGATCGAAGGAACTTCATCAGATAAATAATTACAGATAATAATTCCTGTTTATCGAATTCATATACAAATGAATTAACAATCTCTAACATACAGAATTGATAACATAATGCAACAATTTTTTAGTATCCATAATGCAACAATTTTTTAGTATGCAAAAACAGTACTGATATCATCATAATGCAACAGATTTTCATTAAATTAAATTAAATTACGTTATTGTCAATTGAAAAACAATTTTAAAGTAAATAATGTGTCAACAATCTATTTAACAAACCAATAAAAATATTACATAAGCATCTCTTTATTATTAATACTTTTTTAAATTTATTAAGAGTATTTCCACTAATTTTAAGATATTTATCCTTACTAATACAATTAAATGAATTAATAACATAGGATTCCACCTTGAATCTATCTTTTTCGTTTTGGATTCGGAATAATATAGTAATTAATGGATCCGGGTTATGATTATTAAGCAGGCAGAGGTCTGTGTGTGTGTGTGGTCGGTTCGCACCGAAGTGCGAGCTTCGTTGCCGAAGCATCCGTGCTCCAGGGAGCGCTAGTGTTCCCAAGACGGCGAACCCCTAGCAGACTCCCTAGAATTACAAGGGAAAGATACTGGGGTGGTTTCCCGTGGCCTTCCCCAGGACGCCATTAAGGAATGACGTCAGACCGAAGAGAAAGTGAAGAAGAGGCTACAACACAGGAAAGGAAATTTTTGAAACATCCATGCTCGCTACCGGGATTTGAACCCGGGCGCTGGCACATTGATCTCACGACAGACCGACGCCTGAGACCGCTCGACCACACCAGCGCGGCAGGCAGAGGTCTGCCCAATCAGAAATTCCTTGTTGCCCTAATATGTTCGAATACTCTTTCCATTAAAGTTCGTCCTGTGCTACCAAAATAATTTACATTATAATCTCTGCATTTTAGTTTGTATACACTCCCATTGTATTCATAAAATGTAAGGGGAATTCATTCCTATTCTTCTTGATCAATTGATTATCTTTAAAAAATATTATTTGGATGTCATTTCTTATATTCAAAATTATTTGAAAAGAATTATAGATAACACAGAAAATAAAATATTGTGGAAAATAAAAATAAACAAAATGAAAAATACCTTCATGCTAAACGATTACCCAATACACTTCATAAATAAAGTAGTTAATATTTTTTTTTCAAAAGAAAAGGTAGTAAAGGTACCAAAATTCAGAAAGAAATTACAAAAATATCTTAAAATATACCGCTAGGTATAAAATTAGATAAACAAACAAAAGAGTCATGTAAAAGAAAAATAGGTTCATGATGGAATCCTGTGTTATTAATTAATTTAATTGTATTAATATGGATAAATACCTTAAAGTTAGTGAATATACTCTTTATGAAGAAATGATTCTGCAGAAAAATTCAAGAATATTTTAATCCTTAGTGATTTCGTCACAAATGAAATTTGAGTTTTTTTTTAAAGATTTGTTTAATTTTGGAAGAATTGGATATTTTTTTTGAAGGGATATTGATGCACATGAATCTCCCTTAATGCGGTGTTCGGGTAAGGGAATGTATTAAGCCTATTTCTCATTGGAATCAAGGTGCGTTGTTTTACTGAGATCTAGGCTTTGTAGCTCCTTAACCCTTAAGAATAACAAAACGATATTTTTTCTATAAAAATACATAAAAATGACTTTCGATAATAATTTGAGTCAGGAGTTTTGCTTATCAATAAACATTGATTTTTCTAAGCCCTGAAACTTCAACTTTTCAGAATTTTTCAATTTTTAAGGATTGATTTCATAGTGTTTCATAACTGTTAGAAACATTTCTTTTCTACCTTTACTACTGATGTATAAGTACTCAATGAAAAAAAATCAAAGTGTTTCATTACGTATTTCAAGCCTAAAGTTGCAAATAAGAAGAATTCAATACTGAGTTTGAATCAAAAAATAAACATATTTTATTGACTTATTTCGAATTTCCGTTATATCAAAAAACGTTTATTCTTTAACCTTTCCATTAATTTAACCATTAAATTTGATTATTCAAATTCCTAATGTTTTTGAATTTACTTTCTTAAAACTTGTTTTTTTTTTAAATTTTAGGCGGTGATGATAATTTTTTTATCTTTATTTATCTGTTATATTTAGGAAAAGTTACACACAAACGTAGAAATTTTTCACATGTTGAACAATCTAATCTTTTCAAAACTAAAGTCTGAATTCATATTCATTAATCAATAATATAAATTGTAATATTTAAAAACTCAAGAAAAGAAATAATTTTTTGATTGTCCTTAAGCTAAAAATTTAACTAAGAGATAAAATTATGTAAAATTCAATGAAAGGCTAAATTCTGTAGTAAATATAAAAATATTATTGTTGGGAAAACATTTTGTTATCTTCAATGAGCAGTTCCACTGTTTGAACAAAAATGTTATAATATGACAGACAAACCAAAGCATTAAGAGGAAGGATGTATTTCCACTGACAGTTATTCAATGATGACCGTCAAAAGTTAACCCACACAAAGAAGTCATGTGTCTATCAAAGAGGGGGGGGGGGGGATCTGAAGCCTATATTACCTGTCACTTCAATATCAGAGTCCAAACCATCCGTGGTGGGTGGGTGTATTACGTCTTTGACCTTTGATGTCATGAGATGCATTAATTATTTTATAAAAATAGGTTTGAATTGATTAATGCATTTTACTCAGAAGCAAACTAGAATTATTTTTAAGCTATTATTAAATTAACTATTCTTATTATTAAACTATTATTAAATTATCAGTAATAATAAAAAATTTCAGAACATCATTAAATAAAGAAAATTAAAATAATCTCACAATTATTAACATTTTTTTCTGCGATATAAATATTGAATTTCAATAATTTGACTTGATGTTTTTCTCTTCATAGGAATGACATAATGCAACGACAAAATAAAATTTCATTCCATGTGATGAATTTCACCTCCCTTCCAGCAAACCAAGATAAACCACTTTCAAATAAATAGCAGTAGTTACCATTAATTTTTATTATACAATATTGAAAAAAGAACATACTTAAAATTTTCTTTATTAATAAATCTCACAGTACATAAATCTCACATAAACAATGAAATTAATTAAAACAACAGTCAATATGTTATTTTGGCAAGATTTTTAATAACACTTGTTTGCCTATTATAAAAAAAAAGTTATTATAAAAATTACTGACTTCAGGAAAATGAAATTTTGAGTTTGCATTTTTTTTTACACAACAGTATTGAAATTTAAAATTAAAGAATCTTAAATTAAGTAAATTTATGCAGTAATACTATCTTTCTTCAGTAGATTGTCTGTTGTAGATTTTTCAACCTAATCTACAACTAATTTCAACAGTTCCGAGTGTCCTATTTACCCCAGCAGAAAAGAACAGAACAATATTTCGCCTCCATATTTCGTTGCCTAGGTCTGTTCCACCAGTCAATATCCATTCAACTAGATAAGCTACTTACTGTCACAGCTTTTGTTCAAACAAATCATATTCGTACAATCAATATCATCCATCTCAAAGTTACATAACTGAACCATTACAATTCCCCTATTTATGCGCAGCTATTTACTCATGAAATCAGAAATTTATCGCCAAACTCCTGAGTTTAACAAGATTCACACAACTCAAAAGATCTTTACAGTTTGCTGTTTTATAAGTAAACAAGAAATACTTATTCCTATAGGTTTAGACTCTAGGATAAAATAAAACATCAGGTAAAATTGGCTAGAAACTTAGGTTTTATATTTATAAACATTATATAAAAAGCAGATCTTAAAAGATAAGCAAAAACATCTTATCACAAAACATATTTGTTATTTAAAAGTTGAGTTCATCGAATCAGTTAAGTCTGCGTGTGTTAAAACTTTTCTATTTGGGTCCTTTTCGAGAAATTAGCGAGTGAAATTCACAAAAATTTAGAACAATGAGAAAGATATTAATTGACTTGAATAATTATTAATTGACTGCGAAAGCTGTAGTAAAATTTGATTTACACAACTTACGTAAGAAATGCGAATTTATTTTTTTTTCTCAGAAATTAGAAAATATGTGCTATTTGTAACTTGAAAAAAAAAAAGAAGGAGACTTTTCGTTTGTATTACTTAACGATATTTTACAAATACATTACATATGACGAAAGATATCAAGGAAAATAGGCTTCAAGTTTTTTCAGGAATTTTTTTAGATTTTGATTACTAAAATTAAAGTAGATAGAAAATACCTCAATAAAACTTTTAAAATAAGCAAAAATGTATTATTTCGATGTACGTATTATTAAGAGAATTTACCGACTTTGCCCGGTTGAAAGCAAAGAATATTTAAGGTTAAATATAGACCGTGCCCTTTATCGATAAATTAGAGTTTTACTGAAAAATAAACAAAATAATTGAATAAAATCAATGAAACAAACTTTGTTAATATTCTTAGAAACTCTGAAAGTTTCATGAAAATCGATAACTCTCGTAAGAAGAGGTCAAAATAAAAGTTAATTAAAGTTAAATATATATGCATCAATAAGTGTATTATTACTCCTGTTCTGTAGGAGATATAGAGATGATTTATACTTTTAAAGAAGTATAATTTAAGCCTCTACAGAATTCAGCAAAGCACATGAAAATTGTTTAGAAGTTATAAAAGATAATTTATGTTAATTGTTGAGCAAAATAATTTGAAAGATGTAGCAAAATTATGTTTCGGTTTCGATTTTCAAAAGCGCTTTTGTCGAATTCGGCCAATCCCGTTGAAGTTTTTTTCTACACTGTTTTAGCATCTAATGCAGTAAAGTAATGCTGTGTCGCCATAAAAAACCCTGCTACACTTCCTACCGAATTGTGAAAACCAATTGAAATTTGCTTTAGTGATTAAAATATTTTATGTTCTGCGCTTTACAGTTATTTAGATTCGATTCTTCTTTTAAAAATAATTTGTGAATATCAGTAATTTCATAAAGTAATAATTTCTTTAAGAAATTATCATACATACAACTTTTTCTATGACAATGAAAAGACAAAAGAACAATTCCTTATGTTTTAACAGATGAGTAAACTACAGTCATTCCTGATATTTATGGATCATTGTTAGATGTCTTTAATTTATTCTTTCTTTCTATTAAATCACCATACCAACGATTAAAGATAATTACAAATATTTGTTATGTTGAAACATCCATCGGTATCATTCTTAGGTATTCAAACAATGATCCACAAATGGACAATAAATTCAATTTTTATCATTTTTTTGGGTGAAATGGGATTAAAAAAAATAGACTAGAAATTATCTTCATAAATAGAATGATAAGAAATATTATTTTGAGGAACCATTTTAGTAAAATTTTTGAATTAATAGAATGGCCACTGGTTTAATTGTTTGACTATGGATTGCAGGAGCCGGATTCAATTCCCGACTGTGGACACCTCGTCTATCAAATGGATACCAGGTTTCTTACTCGTGGTAATAATAAACAATATTTCCTGTGTGAATGTTTTTTTTTAATTGCTTTGATGTAAACTTTGAATGTAAGGAAGGAAAGACAATAACGTCCCTCAGTTATTGGAAAGTTTTTTTTTCTTCTAAATACTAATTTGATTTTTATTGTAAATATTAGATTCCATCGCAGATTGAAATTTTTGAAGAAATATAATTAAAAAAACAAATACAATATTTCCGTCTTTCTTTTCCTAAATACCCAGGAATCTATGTTGTATATCGAGAACAAACAGTATAAGATTAAAGAGCAATTTTGAGAACCATGGCATTTTGAGAACCATCATAAATAGATTCTTCTTATTGAATCTTGTTAAAGGCAATTCATCCATTTGATGATAAACTCAAAAGGTTAAAAAGAATGTTGACTAGCACTTTCAAATTGCTTAATTTTTCTTCGGCTTATTAACTAATCTTCACCTTTGTAATAATGATAACCCTAATAACGATAACCTATTAACAGCTGTCCAAAAATTTTCTGATTACAACTGATTTCTCAATCATTACAATTCAAGGCTGTTGTTTCATTCAATATATTTCACGAATGCCAGTTAACTAACAAGCAATACTACAAATATCGAACTCTTAACATACCGGTATAATAAATTGTAATATAATTTTTTGATGTTCTTTTTTTTCTTTATTTTATTTACTTTTCTTAAAAACTGTTCATCGAAGTTTCAAAATCACATATTTATCTAGAAGAGTTTCTCTGCTTTGAGAGATCGATTTTTTTTTCTTCTTAAATTCTGATGTTGACAGAATGAAGTGTTGTCTGACACTAATCATCTTATAGCAAATTGGAATGTCAATATCACTGACATTTGTTTAAAATGTCAGCCAATATTCGCAAGAAACCATTTGTGAAATTAAAGCGAAATTGAAGAAATGGGAAATAATAGTAGTGGAAGATAACATTAGTCATTTTAGGATGTAATTTAACTATATATATTCTTAGCAATTATTAATGAAATTAATATCCATGAATTATAGCGATATCAAAGAAATAATATCAAAACAATAAAAAAGCTTCAAAATATTATATGCTTTTTTCCTGTCACGTACAAATTTCTCCGTAAGAATCTACATATGAAATTTTCAACTTAAAAAGATTGATCGTCTCTTATTTATTAATATGTACATCTAGTTTTAAGATTATCTTTTTTGTTTTGTTTTTTGTTTCTTCATTTCATTGACACACGTATACCGTAAAGAAAAATAAGCTAAAATATAAATTACGAATTATAAGATGAAATGCCTCGGCCATTTAATTAAATGATGCTAAAAAAAATTATGAAGTCCTTTTTTTTAATAGATCTTATAGTGAATCTATTATTATAATTTAAAAAAAGAAAGTTTACCTATATTTTATGATTTTTAAAAAAAAACATTGAAAATAAAAGTAAATTCCTAAGATTGTGGTTATATAGGATGACTAACTGAATAATGACTAATCATAGATGACTAATCATAGTTCCACAAAAGAAACGATATATGAATGAGTTTTTATTTTGATTTCTCAATGAATTGTTAGTGTATGACTCAATCTTTGACAAACAAAATATCAGTTTAAAATTTATATAATAAGAGTATTTACCAGTCTGGAAATTTATTTTTCGCATAACTACAAATTCGTGTGAAATACTAAGATAACATAATTAGGTGAAAGTTTTTATAACTGAAATGTGAGTAGAGATAGTTGTGCGGTATAGAGTTATAATTGAAACATACCGATATTAGGCTACATTGATTGAAGTCACATTGATGAATTAGAAAAGAATAATTGAATTTATTAAAAATATCAAATTCCTCTCAGAGAAAAAGATAAAATTCTACAAAATATACTGTACTGATTATGTTTCTTTAGAGTTTTTCTTTTTAATTGAAAAAAAAAAGTTTGTTTGAAAATTGGCAGAAAAGCTTGAAACTTGTTCTCAAATTTGGAATTTTTTAAGTTAAAAATATCAAATTATTACAAAGAAAACTAGTGAATCTTTTATTTTTATTTTATTAATAATAGTGACCTGTACATTTCAATGATAATAATTCGGTCAAACATAACAGGATTTATAGAAAGTTAAAAGTTAAACGTTACAATTCATATCGTTGAATTGTAATTTGCTTTATTAGGAAACACTTACAATTCTAAAAGTTAAATTATTTTAAAGGAAATTAACAACTTTATATTTTAATTAATGAAGTATTTTTGTTTTTTTAGAAAATTAAATGCCGATATCCAAGCACTTACGTCTGGGTTGCGTTCGATACTGAGGACGCAAATCAATAGGAGCAAATCTCGGTAATAATAGGGGATTGGTCGCATACTGTAAAGAGTAGGATACAAAGTAAAATAATAAGTAAAATTATATACATTTATACCGCACTGTCTAACATACCAAAATATTGCATTTAAGCAATAATAATACAACACTGTACTGTACAGGTAATAACAGTTTTAAGACTTAACAAAAATGGTGCTGAAGTGTTGTAAGGTTGATGGTTACTGAAGTAATATTCAGTAATAGCTTCAACAAATCAATTAAAATTAAAATTCACTGAACATTCATTTTTAGTTTTCAAACTTCTTAAACTTTTAAAAACATTAATTTTATAGAGCAGATATAACCGATATGACAGATTTTCGTTAAATTTACTACGATTCTTACTTACGTGAAACTGAAAAATTGTCAGTCTCCTTATTCAAAATTTATGATTTTATCATCATTCTTTTATTTTCAGACAACAGTAAAATAGGAATGCAATTCATTAGGCATCATTAGAAATTTTGCACTATCTGTGTTTTATAAATGAAATAAATTTTTGAAGAAATTCAGCAAACAAATTAAAAATTAAATTGAAAAGAAAATGGAGATAATAAATATGGGACCTAATTTTAATCCTCTATTTTATTAATGCCGCCAAAGTAATTGTCCTATTCGACCTCATTTCCCTCCACTTATGTTAAAGAAAAGATATCAAAAGTTGGCCACAATCATGTTTCAGACATATTTCAAATAATCCTGCTCTCCTCTTGTACACTTTCTGAATTTTTGTTAAATACTAATAGACATCAATATACTTATCAATTAGCTAACTTGCATTTTAGGGAACAATGAATTTAATCTCGCGTTCGATTAACTTAGTAATGAAATCATTTAATGCAATTGCAGAATTACAGCTTTTGGATTTCCTCTATTGGATTTGTCTAATTACATTAAGACAGCAATTAAAGATTTTTGGGAATTCAATTATTTTTAGCACTTTAAATCTCTAGATACTGCGGGAAACTTTATTTGAAGGGTTAATAAGTTAAAGAATAAGGATAGCAATTAACAATGATTTTTCGTAAAGTAAATTTAATTGAAAGCAAAAGAACCATCACCCAGAATTATTAAATGACAATAAAAGTCGACCGGTTTTCGCAAAGGAAAGTTGGGTTTTTAAGATGACAGGATTACGAATGGTCCTGATTAAACACATCACAGAAATGGAAAGATTCACATGATCAATAAAACACAAGGAAAAGGATGACGTATCCATCGACTTAATGGCTCATTCCATACTGCGTCTGATCAGAGATGTAATTTTCAGGGACAATGATCTCAGAAGGTCGACAAACTCATCCCAAAGAAAAAAAAAATTCCAAATTCTGCCCAAAGATGACGCTGTTCGGGCTAAAGGAAGAACTACACAGTAAATCAGGTGTTTTTACACACGAATGTGAAGTGCTGTGTAGGTTTTGTCGTTGAATGTGGCCCACTTGTGAGTCGATCATAACTTGAAACCTGACGACTGCTTACTCTACCGTTGCATAGAACATTTGCTTTGGGATGTTGGCATATTCCCGTCGGATGTTTGTCTTCAGATTTTCACACTTCCTTTGTAAACTCGGTCTTCAAGGTAACCCTGTAATAAGAAATCACAAGGATTGACATTGGGGGCCAAGGTCTTCAAAAGTACTTACCAATAACCCTTTCATCTGGAAAAATGCATGATAAAGAATCCTTTATGATTAGAGCTATGTGGGTGTCCTGCCACCTTGCATAAATGTAGTGGAGCCAAATGCATTGTGGTAGAAAAGTTGGGCACGGCATAGTCTGACAACATCACTGTAAATTTGATAGCTGTAACAGTTGCAGTCAGCACACCTTGGATCCTTTCTTCCTCAAAAAAGTATAGCCCAATAAAGAAGTCGGCTTTAAATCCACACACATCTGTTAAAAAAAAAGAAAAAAAAAACCCTTTTCAGGACTATAACTTTTAATGCAAGTTGTACCGATTTTTTTTTTTTAATTTTGAGCTGACTATACCCCTAAAACTAAACTAGTTTATTTAAAATTTCCGCCAGATTGGATGGAATCCATTGTACAGACGTTTAAATACAATATCCAAGTACTTAGCGCCATTTGTGAGCAGAATTTGGAACATTTTTTTTTTCATTGAAATAAGTTTGCCGACCTTCAGAGATCAGTGCCCCTGAAAATTTCTTCACTCTGAGCAACCGTCTTCAGTGTATAATGTTTCATATTGAATCTTATTTCTTGCCCACCCAGTATAAGTTTCGAGATCGCCAGCTAATATCTAATATCAGAATATCATAAATCCTTAATTATTTTTCTTGAATAGATGAAGAGATCTATATTCAAAAACATAAGTTATTAATTAGTTGCCAACTGACACCGAAATTATAAAGGTGATTACATTGAAAAGTAAATTGTAAATAACACTGGTCTACAAATTTCCCATGCTGAGTTCAAATATGTTCTCAGATTTTTTCCATCAGGCAGGGTTTTTTTATGACACATGTTTAAAGTTTTAAAAGAATTAGTATTCACGAAACACAAAATAATAAATATACGGCTAATTTTGGCTTACCTAAAAAGTTGTTTATGATGATTTTCGGCTATTTTTTTGTCTTCGGGATATCTCTCTTCATGGTCCAGCAGTAGTCGGCCAGCATTTGACTTGGCATCTCTTTTCCATAGTAGAAATCTGCTGATGAAAATGCTCACCATGCTCATTAGAGACAGCCCCAAGATTTTCAGGGAAGAAGTCTAGGTGGTAGTCCAAGAAGTGAATTTTTAAAGACATGTTGCAGCCCATTACATTATTACAAAAAACTGCACGGCCTTCTTTAAGAGAAGTAGTCACTTAAATCCCTATTGCGACTACGATAAACGCATATCCATGTATCTTTTTTTGGAGTAGATTCCAACCTTTGAGCCTGGAACTTAAAAGCTCAGCCGACTGTTTAGACAAATTTAAATCCCGTATAAGATCATTAAGATCTTCTTGAGATAAAAAGTGAGGCTTTGAAGAACCTCATATTTGCTTCAAATGTAGGGTCACTTTCCTCCTTTCTTTCGTCTTCAGTATGAGCTGCATCGGAGTCGGAGTTATTACTTAAGGTCATGAAATCTGGACACTTTGGTACTGGATACTCTTCACTATGTGGGCACAGGTCTCAATGCCAAATTGGGATACTTAACTGAATATTTTGTTTTGGACGTAATTCCTTTAATGTTAGTTAAGCAGAAATAAGTCAGTTGAATGGTCCTTCTGTTCCCTCCAAATCATAGGGACTGAAAAAGGCATATGATGAGTACCATTTTTCATCCAGTGAGAGGCCTAACACATGATACACAGCATACATTTGGGGCCCAGTCTTTATCGAAATCACCAGAATTACATCCAAAATAAAGCTCGTAATATTTTTACATAAGTGGTGTGAAATTTCGCTTCTGAGACTTGAAAGTCAGTTCTCCGCAGACATAGCAGAAATTCTTTGGTTGATTTAAATACTTTCTTGGAGTATTGAAACGTTTATAAAACTCCTAAAACTTACAAATAAAAACAATATACAGCAGAAAACCACTACGTTTGTTGAAAGGCTCACCACAATTTCAATACTGGCTACTGGCCATCTGCTTACTAAAACAATGCAATATTTGAACATGTTTGAACATGAATAAGCCTGTACAGAGTTAGAACATCTTTCAACATGAATAAGTCTGCATGGTGGCAAATTATTCTGAATAAAATTACCACTTCTATAATTTACAGGAATTATATTAAAAAAAACCTTAATATACAGAAGTATATTATACAAAAATGACCCTCACCAAAAAACTGGGCCTGATGGAAAAATTCTGATTACATATTTGAATTCAGTATACAAAACTACACTAGAATCACTATTTAGTTTTCTTATGAAAAAAATCATGTTGACCAGTGTAATTAAATTGTACATTTTTTTTTTATACACATACTGGTTACATATATATTCGTTATATATGCGTTAGTTAAATACTATACATTCATACAATTCGATGCTTAAAGTCACAAAATATTCAATGGAAGATACTAATTTTTGTTATCCATCTGGATGGCAGAACAAAAAGTATTTTTTTTTGCACTAGAATTATCAGAAAATAAACAAAAGTTCATAATTATAATGTTTTCTGTTGTTGTGGAAGGTGAGGAATCGATTGTGAATTGGGTGAAGTATTCTTGGCCTTAGTCCAACGTAGAATGGGCATTAGTGGTCAACGATGACTCGACCTAGTGGTCAGTGGCTTAAAGCTCAGCCGTGGTCAAAGACTTAAGGTCAAAATAACGACAACTTCACTTCTCATCCACTTCCTTTCGTCAATTTGGATCCTGAGCAGTTTTCAAGAACATGGAATTCTTCAGAAATTTCTTTAGTTCTCATGTTTTTATGGAAATACGACAGATAAAATATCGAAGATTAAAAAATTCTGTATTACAGAGTTTAATCAACAAATAATATGGATTAAGCCTTCTTAGGACAAGGTAGTCAAATGGTAAAAAGCTTCACTGAAGCCTGGAGGAGCCTTGTTCAAATCTCGACACCTACATAGGTCGGGAATTTTCCACATTGAATTCTTCTCGAAACGGTTCCTGGGGTCTACCCAGCCCGATATTTTTTTATTATTATTATTATTATTTTTTAATGTTCCTCAGTCCTATTAGGTGTGCTTATACTAAATGCACATCTGTGGTATAGGTCTGATGAATTGATATTAAGTATCTTAATTAAATTACAAGCATTAACATAAGTTTAAATTGATTCATAAAAGGTTATTAAATTTATTAAGAATAAGAAAAATATTAAGAAATAAACATAAAATTATAGGAATATATAATTATCAGAATAAGAAATTATAAGCTATTTAGTTAACACTAGTCTTATATTCGTTTAAATAATTATAGTAGTAAACTGTTTGAAATAATAGTGCTCGCGCACTAACTGTTTATATTAAAGTCAAGTTTCACTAATAACATTTATAATTTAATCTTATTATCAATAACATCGGAAATTAGTTTTTCTTTTATATCCTTAATTTTTGGAGACTCGTAATCTTCCCATTTCATTTGTTTAAATAATCTATATTACTAAAATCTTTTATTTCTCTGTCTGTCTGTCTGTCTGTGTGTCTGTCCGGCGCAGTTTTCTGTGAGAATGAAAAATAGAAAGAATTTTTATAATGAAACATCCGCGACAGGAATCAAACCTGCAACCTTCCGATCCGAAGTCAGACATCTTATCCATTAGCCCATGGGAACTACAACTCTCTTCATATTGCTTTTTTGACTTATCTGTCAAAACTGAACTGACTTTGACTGAAAAGTAACAATCTATATTACTAAAATCTTTTATTTCTCTGTCTGTCTGTCTTTCTGTCTGTCTGTGTGTCTGTCCGGCGCAATTTTCTGAGAGAATGGAAAATAGAAATAATTTTTACAATGAAACATCCGCGACAGGAATCGAACCTGCAACCTGCTGATCCGAAGTCAGATTATCCATTAGGCCAAAGGGACTACAACTCTCTTCATATGGTTTTTTGACTTATATCTCCTTTCCTTTCCCCCATCAATACGGAATGTATTCAATCTTTTTTTTTGAATCTCAAGATTGTTTATTTATTTCACATCAGTCAGTTTATTTGTAATTCGAAACTGACAATTAGAACGATAATTACCGAAACGTTGCAATATTTTAAATATTCTTACTTAACCAAATCCTATGTGATATTGAAAAATATGTGGGTGTACACGCCAGATGTTGGAGTAAAGAAAACAGAGTCAAGAAAGAGAGAAGCACTCTTTTTTTGAGGTGGAATACCGAAAAAATCACTATTTGCTACTCAAAAACCATCAATAAATGTAACTCAAACGTCACTGAAAAGTGACAATTATAATTAAAATGAGTCAAAAAAGAATGAAGCGATACTTCTATTAGATAGAATACTGAAAAATCACTATCTGTAACTCAGAAACCATCAATATTTGGAACACAAAAGCCACTGAAAAGTGCCACTTAGAATAAAAAAAGAGACTCAAAAAAGAAAGAAGCAGTATTTCTATTAGATAGAATACTGAACACTATTGTAACTCAGAAACCACTGAAAAGTATCATTTGGAATAAAAAAAAAAAAGAGTCAAGAAATAAGAAGCAGTATTTCATTAGGTAGAATACTGAAAAATCACTATTTGCAACTCAAAAACCATCACTATTTGCAACTCAAAAACCATCACTATTTCTAACTCGAAAACCACTGAAAAGTATCAATAGGAATATAAAAAAAAGATAGTCAAGAAAGAAAGATGCACTATTTCTATTAGGTACAATACTGCTCAGAAGTTAGACGTCTTAGCCATTAGACCACTAGGCCTACATTCTAATCTCTGTAAAAAATAAAAATATATCATAGATATATGATTTACAAGGTGGTTCTAAAAGCAGTCGTAGATTGAGAGAATATAGACATCAAAAATTAAATTAAAAAAAAAGCTTTTAAAAAATTTTAGTTTTAGTTTCCTTGATGTAATTTGTGTGTGTGTGTGTGTGTGTGTTTTTTTTTTTTTTTAATAAATAAAAAATTGTTTTCCGTTACATAAGGGAGGCTTCCGGAGTGAAGCGACGGTAGCCGACTAGTTTATGTATAATATGACTATTTAATCGATAGCTATAGTTGTTCTTAATTTTATTATTGTTTAAACAACCAGTTATTTCGAGATTTTTTTCTCTTCTTTACTTCTATTTCTTTCATTTTTTATTACAAATAAATTTTTTATTATTACTTTAGAAATAATTTTTTCTTCTATTGTTAGTATTTTAAATCTTTTTCTAATACTATTTTTTTCCTCTTTGCCTTTGTTTTTGAAATTGACAAAAACTTTGTCTAATATTTTAAATAATATTCTTTTAATATTTTCAGTTTGCTTCTTATTTATAAAGATCCAGCAATTTAAACCATAGTTTAGAATTGAATCTATCAAGGATTTAAAAACAATTAACTTTTGTTTGAATGGAATTTTATCTTTCAAATTATGGAATAGATACGTAAACGTATTTAATTTTTAATGACATTTTGATAATGTTCATTCCAAGAAAATTTCTCGTCAATAAAGATTCCTAAATATTTTTGCTGCGTTATGTATTCAATTTTTTCACAATTGCATTGATAATTATTTATCGGGCAGATATTGTCAATATTTTTGCATGTACTACATAATGTATGGTAAGGTTTTTTATGAATAATTTTATTTTTATTTTTCATTATCATGATCTTAGTTTTTTTTAATATTTATAGTCATATGATTATTTATTGCCCATTTATTTACATTATTTAAATCTATTTGCAATTTATTATATGCATTTAATTGTTCAATATCTTCCGCAAAAATAAGGACATCATCAGCATAGATAAAAATATTTGAGAGGTTCACGCAATTACTTAAAGAATTCATATAAATATTAAATAGTAAAGGTCCCAAGTTAGAACCCTGTGGGCCCCAGATTTAACATTGTATAGTTTACTTACATAATTATTTATTTTTATTTCAATTTTTATATTTTTCAGATAATTTTTTAATAGTTCATTAATTTTTCCCCTTATGCCCATTTTATTTAGTTTATTTAACAACAGACCATGATCTATACTATCGAAAGCCTTTCTAAAGTCTATAAACGCAATATATATAATTCTTCCTTCGTTTAGTTTACTATTTATGTTTTCGCAAAAATTATTCAATAATAGTTCAGTACTTTTACTAGGTTGGTAAGCGTATTGGTTATCATTTAGTAATTTCTTGTTTTTGATATAATTGTAAATTTTTTTATAGAGATAACTTTCAAAAATTTTTGAAATATTCGAGAGTAAGGATATGGGTCTGTAATTGTCAAACTTGTAAGGGCTATCCGTATTATTTCCTTTGAAAATAGGGATAACATGGGCAATTTTCCCAAGAGTTGGATATGACCCCGTTATGATAATGTTTTTGAACAGTTCCTCTAAGAGCATAGCTAAATTTTCTTTATGCAGGTCGATTTCTTTTACTTTTAAAAAATCACATCCCATGGAATTATGATTCTTTAAATTGGATATTATATCTAAAATTTCATTTGAAGTTAGTGGAAATAGAAACATCGAATCTTTTTGAAAATTCCTTTCATAATTGATTCGTTCTTGTTTATTGTAGTTTTTTTTTTTTCATTCTTTGATTTATTCTGAATAAATACATTTTTTAATTCTTGGCAAATGGTATTTATTTCATATGTTTTTATTAATTTTAATATTTCATTGTTGTTATTATTTTTCTGTTTAAAATTCATCTGGTTTTTTAGAAGATTTCATATCTTTACATTAGCTTTTGGATCATCTTCAATTAAATTTCTGTAATAATTTTTTTTTTTTTTTTTTTGTATATGAAATTTTTAAGCCAGTTTCTTTTTTTTATATTTTCTTTCTAAAATTTTATTTTTCCTATTTTTTTTTTATATTCCTTGAATAATTTATTTTTTTCATCCATATGTTTCATTATCTCGTTATCCATGTTATGTTATGTAGTGAATGTGGATGGCAGAGAAGCCAAGCACTGCGACCGGAGGTCTATTCGTTATCCATCCATGTATGTTTATAGTTTACAATTTGTTTATTAAGAGTCTTTTCTACTGTTTTTTTTTTATATAGAATCGATACCTAACTTACTTCCCGGGAATTAAAGGCAAGCTGATCATTCAACCTCAACTTAGTCTCATTGGTCTGAAACAGCGGGAACATATAGAAAGCTACATGTTAACTTGTTAGTTAACTTTTATTATTTATACTAGTTTTGAACAAAAACAAATGAATAAACTACTCTTTCATCTTATCTTTAGGCAATGAAAATGAAATCGAAAGTAGAAATGAAGCAGGCTATAAATAACAAATAAGTAATTGTAAACAGCTAAGAAATGAAATATTGAAAGAAAATAACATTTAATGAGAAAACATACTTAAGACAAAACAAGAAAGACGTAAATTCAATTTACCAATCCAATTGAAACATATAATTAAAGGAAAGGGAAATATTTCGATCTTTCATATTTTTTTTAAAATTGCAAAGTATTATTTTCCTTTATTTGTATTCATTTTTTTTTTGCTTTCATTGAATTATTGTTTCTTTTTATATTATGCATATTTGTTTTTGAATTTTCATGTATCTTATTTTAGATCTATTTTTACTTTGAAATTAAGGTAAATTACTTTCTACTGTATTTTCTAGCTTCTTTAATTATTTTTAGCATTTAGTTCTTACATTTTCTTCGTATTACTTTTATTACTTTATTGTTAATGTTCGTATTTATTTTTTTCTTGAGCAACAGTAACTCATAGATTAACTTATGACTCAAATACGATTTCATCTGAATTCTTTGTATATTTATTATAATTATCGTTAACTATCATTATATTTTAACGAAAAATAGATATCAAAAACTATTTTAGAAACTAAAGAATAGAAAAGTTTTAAATATTCTTAAAAGGAAAATCTTGAATATTATTTTTATAATCTTTTGATTTCCTTGGAATTGGGCTGAAAGAGAACTCAGATTGATAACGAAAAAATACAACTAAAAAGTGAACAAATAAGTAATGTAAAACTTAAGCAAACTCAAAGCTTTTGTATGTATTCTGATAGATTAGTTTCTATAAATTTAATAATTCTGTTATTATTGGACAATAACTGTAATCCATTTTAATAGCGAAGGCATTGATCGCTGAAGTAAAGACATGACTTGTTTTTTTTCCCACTTTCTTTATACTCTGCTGTGAGTAACAGCTTCCAAGATCAGGACCTACATTCTGGATAAATTTGATTGTTCTTCTGCTTTGGAGGCGAAGTGACTGACATCGAAACAAAACAAGACTTGGCTCCAATACAACACCAGCCTAGAAAGTAATCAATCGGATTGAAATGGAGCTGTTAAAGAATTTCTGAAGTGGAAGAAATAAAACTGAACACTTGTCAGCTTAAAATTGAAATAATGGAAACATCTTTGAGTGTATTATTACTTCTGTTGTTTTATTGTTTCATTCCTGTTGGAAAATATATCTCAATCTGAACCGGAACTTCCATTTCGCGGTCTTTGCCACGCTCGATTAGATGATAATTAAATAAGCCCCTTTCCACAAATTTATATAATGGCTTTATTTCTTAGACTGCTGCGCTTGTAGTTTAAAAGGACGCAGCAGCTCTACAAAGAAAACCGATGATGTAACCGATTTGTCACTCTTATCCCAGGTACGAAATCAATCCTAATAACTTTTATCTTTGTGATAATAACATTTAGAACAAACAAGGGACAGTTGAAGAATTTTATTAATAGTTTAGAAAGCTAAGAGCTGTATCAAAATTTCTGTCATTTAAAAAATGATGTTAAAGAAAAAATATTCAATACTTATTTTCAAAATCAATTGCGACGTTAAGTGTAGATTTTATCAGGATAAAGATGTTCCTAAACATACAATTAAATTAGGAATTATTTGTCACATATATCGATTAAATGTTAAATTTATTAAGTAGATATTTAATTCTCCACATTTACCTTGTCTACAACAGCAAAACAATAGAAAGATACAATAAAATATCACTGACTTGAAATAAAAGACTTATGAAAATAATGAGCTGACAAAATAAAACTCTACAAAGCAGACCTATATGTATTAAACGCCCATTTTATTTTCAAAGCTTAAGGAATGAAAATCAGTTCGTAAAAAGTAAATGCCTTTCCTTTAAATCTCTTTCATTTTCTATGAAAAAGGAAGTGGAATTTTAAAATTTCATTCTTAAATCATTTAAATATTAAATTGAAATTGAAAACAAGCTTTTCATGGAAGAGGTTACTTCGGTGATCCTTCTATTCTGCGACCCAAATCCTTATATGTTGTCAAGGCAGCACCAACTGCTGCACTTTCAATGGATTCGATACCACTGAACTGAGTTTAGTAATTTTCTTAGCCCTTAGGCTTACTTTGTATACCAGTTCTGGATGTGATTTAGAACTTCTTTTACCTTTCTTATTAGAATACATTACACTAGGGATGTCTCTGCGCTAAGTTAGTCGATTTGGAAGTGTGAACCAAAGCCGATTTTCCTTTTTTTGATGGCTTTAAAAACATACAGTAAACTTCCGATTATCCGCGGACCTCTCCTGCTTCCATTTTTGTTACTGTACAATAAATTACGGAATTAAAAAAATAAATAAATCTAGAATAAGGTAAACAATAAAAGAGGCCAACCAAGTAAGTGAAGACAATTACAGACAAACAATTTAAAGAACGACTTTGTGGGCGGAGCTTAGGCCGGCAGGTTACACTAAAATATGGGAGAGCCTTCCCGTAATAATGAAATTTGAAAATAAATAAATAATTTAAAATAAAATAATTGTTTATAATGTATGTACTGTAACTCTATGTACTATCATTTTAATGTAAATAAAACAAGTTAAAATTTTTGTGTTGATTTTCTTCCTTTTTCGTCCTATTTTGGATTATCCGCGGAATTTCATGATAGAGGACCTTTACACCTTTTTAATTATCAGAGCAAGTTCCTTTAAAATAAATGGTTAATGTTTTTATGTAATTTACGACTAACAACTACAAACAATTAAAACTGAATTTCAAATTTTTTCTTTTTTCATATAGCAATTGGATTTGTACTTGAGTATTTTTGTTGAAGTGTGAATTTTGAAATATATTTCGTTTAGAGTAAAAAGATTAATATAAAGATCAACGCTTCTTTCACTTTCATTGCAGTCCAACTTTAAAGATTTACACATTTAACACATCGAAACCATGTGGGATCCTTTGATTAACATAAGATTTGCGAGTTCCATGTTTTTATTTTGTATATTTTGTTCCGTGCTAAAACGTCAAACCACATCCGACATCATTGTTGATTCCCAGCCTCTGGCAGTTAAATTCCAGGCATTTTTTTAAGGTTTTCATTTCCACGAAGATTTAACTCTTTTGACTTACAAGAGTTAATTCTTTTTCTTTCTCCCTTAGTCTAGTCAAATAATGCTTATCATACACACAGTAAATCGTCATAATTCAGTTCAAGGGGAATACATTCTACAAATATGAGTAACTACATATATTTAACTCAAAAAGGATTTACTAGCTGATTTCTAGTGTAGAATCGACACCGATATAAAAGTTAAATTGACTCTTGTCCTTATAGGCTATATAAATATACCGAGTCTTCATTTTTATTCCTGTGCCAAGATAAATGTTACTTATTATTGTAAAACAAATTTCCTTATTTTACAATGTCTTAATGTGTCATGTTGCCAATTTACTGTATTTTAAATGGTAATTTTACTAAGAAGTGTACACATAATTTATATCTAATGATTCTTATGGTATGCCTATAAATCAATCAATTTACTTTTCTTTTTGTTTTGTTTTCTCCTTCTCTTTCCATTTTGAGTTTTTGTTGCTTGCTGTTCAGCCTTTCTTTATTATTCGTGGCTACATTTTGATAAGTGGTATCCTTAACTCCTTCGATTCCAAAGGCCAAAATATAGCGAGATACTTAATTTTGTTTATTTAATAAATCTCGTTGACGTGCCCACTAATTAAATGTATGGAATTTTCTATACACAAACTGAAACTTTAATTAGTATAACCTGAATATTATTGTGATAGGTACGTGAGAAATCTATTTTTTTAAGTCAAATTCGGAAATGACATGTTCTTCGTCTCTTCTACCATAGTTCTATCTACTTCTATATAAGTTTGCTATGACGCTATTTTTGTTCATTGAAAGTAAATTTCTTTATAGGATTCTTTACAAGAATTATGATAATTTGAGCAATTATATAAGATTTCATGAGAACATATACATTTTTTCATCTCAGAAGAAAACAATATCAATATCTCAAATATCATTAATTACTGCAGGAAATTCGTTATTTATGGAAGTGATTATTTTTTAAAGGTCCATTGAAAGAAACCGTATCCAATGTAAAAGCCACCAACGATATTACCAAATTAGAAGAATTTAGTTCAGATCAAAATTTGGTAATTTGAAATAAGAAAAAAATAAAGAAAAAAATTATCAATACTTTTGGAAAATGTATACAAAACATATAAATTTTGATTAGGGATTTTCCCAACCGGATGAAATTGCTGTGATATTTCGGCTTGACTCCTTGAGTCTTTGTCAGAAGATGTTTGAGATTACATGAACGTCTGCGGAGAAATGCAGCAAAGATTTAGAAATACTTCACATTATCAACGTTGAACAATTTATAATAGCATGACAACAAAAGGCCATTACCAAAACTTCAAGACATTAGGATTAAATGATGTGGTATTACGTTTTTTAAGTAGAAAAGTATGAAAACTTGAAGAGTGGAATATTGACCAAAAAGATACAAAAGTATCAAAATATAATGCAGAAATTAATACCTATAAGGAAATCCTTATTGTATAGGTATAATGTAAATAAATCAGGCAAATTATCTACAGAAAACTACCATTGGAAAGGATATAGAAACATCATTAAAAATTATCAGTAGCAATCTATCTACAGAATCTACTCCTGACAGAAAATTGGATATCCTGATTTGTTATCCTGAGATCAATAAAGGATATCTGGGAAAATAAAGATAGGGATATCTGGGAAAATAAACGTTAAAAGTGGATAAGGCGCTTGACTGCAGCCTAGAGGAGCTGGTTCACCTAGGCGATTAGGGATTTTTTCAGACTGAATTCTTCTCCATACTGGTCCTAGGATTAACCCAGTCCTCTTTCAAATACATACCAGGTTTCTTTCCTGGTGGTACAGATCAATGAAACTTTGGATCCTTGGGTCAGTAGGCCTCCTCCTATTCCTATGGAA
The DNA here is from genome assembly GCA_023159025.1 of Thereuonema tuberculata. Classification (NCBI taxonomy): domain Eukaryota; kingdom Metazoa; phylum Arthropoda; class Chilopoda; order Scutigeromorpha; family Scutigeridae; genus Thereuonema; species Thereuonema tuberculata. The sequence goes on along the minus strand of JAFIDM010009631.1, from coordinate 216,174,235 downwards.
ATAAGGAAGATAAATGATTCAGCTTAGTCCTGTAGTCACGGTGACAAATGACGGCCTGTCGTGAGGATGATGAGTCTGAACTTGGATTTGAATCCCGGAGCCCGCATGGATATTTCCTATCTTCCTGGTTACGTCTGCCTCTTCTCTTTCTTTTCGCCGTCAATGGCATATTTTGTAAAGTTGGTTCACAGTGTCTGGTTTGCGGTAATTGGGCTGTAAAAAAAAAAGTCAGTAAAAAAATAATAATAATTCGGAGCTGCATGGAGATCTATAGCTTGAGATTAAAAATTGCTGAAAAGAAGAATATAGAAACAAAGAAGGTTTACGGTAGATTATTTTACATTATTAAGGTATCTGAAGTGCAGTGTAAGATTTCAGTGCAATTTGGATGTAATCTTTGAAGTAATAGCCAATTACTAAAAACCAACTAGTAATTGCTACCAATAATTACCAGAGAAATTGCAGTCTTGATATTGATCAAATGTCTAAGGGGAGTTGTTTTTTTAAGAAAAAAGCGAGACAAACGAAAATGGGAAGAAATAATATATAAAAAGCAAAGCTTATCTATACTTTGCGTAATTTGCAGATGCACAGAAAAATTCATTGAGGCCGGCGCACTAATTTTTCATTAGAGAGTTTTTTATTGTTTTTATTTTTTATTTTGAGGCACCACTGTGCTTCCGACGATTAATCAATTATATTTCTTACAAATTTCGTATCGTAGACTATTGATTTCTGTAACTTAAACGTTTCAAAAAGAAAATAAGATACTAAGAAATTTAATCAATCTAATTTCTGTATCATCAGAAAACCTCAGTGTTTTTTGCCTTTGTTGTTTTAATTTTTTTTAGAAACACATTTCTCGTTTCTATTGAGTTTGTTCAGTTGTTTAACAGGCATAATTAGGGAAATATTGAATTATTTGCTGGAAAAGGATAGGAGCAAGTTGGAACTTGCCGAATTATTTTTTGGAAATAAAACAAAACCCACGGGAAAAGAACTAAGTCCGCAAGTAAGAGAATATCAAAAGGAACACGGTTTCTATTTGCTTTCTTTGCTTCTTCTTTTGCCATTTAAGCTTATCTAAGGGTTTGCTTCTAAATCTTTGTGGAATTCTAATCAGTAACTTGAAAGCTGTGAATTAGGGCATTTTCTCTGAATAATTTTGTTTTATGTTTTAGTTAATTCTTGATTGATGTTCGTTGTAAAAGCATTCCGAAAGCCAATTTCAAATGTTTTAGTTGACTCAGACAGATGTATTAAACTTAAAGCGCGTGGAATTGTTAAGGATAATGTCTTCATATAGTGAAATCACGGATAATGTGACCCTTGAAAACTCATTTGATGATTTACTTTTGCTCACTTAAGAAGATAATATGGAAAGGCTTTGTTTTTTAATATGAAAAATGAGTTTTAGAAATTTTACGTATCTACAGTACTTTTTTTATTTAAAAAGAGATAAAAGCAACATTTTAGAATTATTAGTATTCATTGTCGGATTCAATTAACTAAATCACTCTTATTTGAATTCAGTGTCAGTCACCTAAATTTATTCACAGAAATCTATAAAACACTAAAGGTAACTTTACATATACCTTTGTCATGTCGGATTAAAAATATTCCACTTGCCTAAGTAAAGAAAAAAAAGTTTAAAATAAGCAAAACTTATTAAATAGTTTTCTTAGGAAACAATTGTCATAATTGAATATTCAAAATTTCAAGAAGTCAGAATAGCGAATAAAAATTTATTATTTTTATAAAGACAAAACAATTTACGAACTTTAGAATTTAAAAATATTTATCACCAAAAATACTTCGAAATTTCATTAAAGACATCTCTTAATTTCAATCTAATTAAATTACTGTTTTATAAGACTAAAGATTAATATCGTAACCATGTAATTTTAAATGAAATTATTTTTATTATTAAAAATTAAAAGTTAGATTTTTACGAACAGAAAGACCTTCTCTCATTACATCTAGGTTCTTATCAGATGTATTTAACGATAATTATTCGAATAATCTCACTGTCAAAATGAAAAGTAATTGTATAAAGGACATTGATTAAATAAAATAAAAAGCTTTCAGATGCTGCTTTTTGCTGTTATCAAAATTAACTTGCAAACCATAATTCGAAGTATTTATCTATCATTCTAATTTTTCGTTTGTTAAGGTAAAAAATTATTTGAGTAAATTAATGATTAACTAATAATAAATGTTGTTAAATTACCTATTTTATATTTCCTTTTATTTCTCTATTATAATAAAAATACTGTGAGAATCGCTGCTTTAGACTGACAAAGGATATTCGGATATCCGTACTATGACTTTAAGTTCAATTCTAAAACTTTCTTGCCCAAAACCTTTTGTTCTTTACTATGTGATATAACAAACATTAGACCAAAGATACCTGTTAGCTTTCCACCCTGCGGACATAAAGACTTGATAAAAAACTACAGGAAGTAGGAAATAAAACAGAAAATAAAAAATAATAAGGGAGCAGTGCTGTCCATTTTTGTAGTGTTATTTTTTCTCAGTGTGATTCGATTCTTTCTTTGTCAACTCTTTTTTTCTCTTAAGTTTTATTTCTACTTCGAGCGGTAGCCAGATTGTTTGGTGCTTAGAGACCCATAAACCATGCAAGATAAAACATATTTTTTTTTTTTTACTTGGTGACCTGATTTTTATCTCCTATACCTGCTCCGACCAGCTGGACGTAAACAGCTCGTAAACAGTAAACCAAATCTCCCGCCCAACATAAATCTCGGCTAATTTCGTCCACATTTCGAGAACATAGCAATTGTTCTTTTATGTGATAAGAAACGCTGTCCTTTAGATCTCGAATATTCCTTGTTTAATACATAATTTTCTTAGTAATTTCTTCCTAATAATCATAACATGTATTTAAGCAAATACTCAGAAACTTCATCAAAATCATTTAAGCAGTAGATATATAATTGGCAACAGGTAGACAATTTTCAGGATGAATGCAGACACAAAGATAACCAAACAGCAAGAAACTAAATATTCTTCAAGAATAGTGATAACGACAAGATATTACGAAATAAACAAAAGTAGTGAAAAAAACAAACAAACATACTTTCTACATACATATTCAAAGCAACATTTGTTTGGAGTAAGAAGTTAATCATCTATAAAAGCAAATTATTATTCAACACTAAATGCCAATATTCATTACTGAAGTAAGCAATAAATGACTCAATGAATATACAGTATAACTAAATGAATCAATGACTATTTCTTCACTAGCTATAGGTTGACTGTAGAAATTTTTAAAAAACTAGCATATACGCGCGTTAACAAATATTGGATAACAATGTTATGGCTTTTATTTTAGATTCCCCGTCATATATATGACGGATAGAAAATTAAAATGAATGCATTGCTAATAACATAAATGAATTTATTGATAGGAAGGCTTGATTATAAGCCACATTAAAAGTTAAAATTCGAGCATCATTTAGCAAATGACTTGACCGTCGGTTTTTTATTTTTTATTTTAATGAGTACTTTGGTGTTGTCTCTGTTTCGTGAACGCGACAATGCAACATAAAGCTAGTCATGTGAAAATACCGGCTAGCTCAAAAAACCTCCCACGATGGCGAATGAGGGCATTGTTGCGTTGCATACAGATAGAGCTGCGTTGTAGTACATACTATATTTGCAAGGCAACTCTCCATCGCGTTTCAGACAGGGGAAGTGCGTTATACACAGACGGACAAACAGAACTGGAAAGCTATATAACAATAATAGCTTTCGATTACTATATTGTCAAATTGAATAAGGTTAAGTGAATTTTTTTATAGATGTTTTTTGAATCTTTCCTAATGTACTAAAACACTGTTTCTGTTTTTACTTGCAGTATAACAAAGACCAATACGCTTAAAATTAAAAAAAAAGGAAAACAAATAAAGCAGTCAGTGCCGTTCCGGCATGGCCGAGCGGTGTAGACGGCGGTCTGCCGTGTGGCAATTGTGTCGGAACCTGGGTTCGAATCCCGGTGGTGGCATGGCTGTTTCTTTCTTCTTCTGTGTTTCGTCCGGTTCTCCCTGGGACTTACTATCTCAGGGCTATCCTGGACGGGAAGTGAATCTCGTCCCCCCTTCTTGACTTTCACTAGTTTCGCCCTGACGTTGTCAGGTTGAGCTAGTTCCGTGGTCCCTAGTTGGCCAAATTCGATAAAGGAAGGAGAAAACAGTCAGTACATGTGACGGAAATTCATATTCAATTTCCGCCATTTGTATTGACTGTTTTAATTGTATATATTTTTGGATGTTTTTAACTGTGCACTTCTTGGTCGTTGATATAACTTTTCCAATTTAAGAGAGAGATAATAAATTTGTTTGGTTTTCTTTGGTTTTTGCTTCGATAGTTTTTACGCAAGTGGAATTTGGCTGGTTTCTTGCAGGTTCTGTGCCGGCCATCAGTTTTCGATTGTGTCATATATTTTTTTTTACCATCCTACTTATGGTTTCAATGCCGAGCACTCATCTGTTGGTGAAAAATAGTTTCCAAACTAATAGCTTTTAAGGATTAAAGTTCTCTAATCTAAAGCTCGACTGAAAAGTTTCGAAAATTTTTGACATTTTATAGTCTTAATTTTTTAAGACAATTTACTATCTTTTAGTTATGCTTCGCTACCGTCATAAAAGAAGATGGTTATCAGCTTGCGATAAACGAGACCCACTACACATTTAAACCAAGTGTAATAAGATAGTCTTTTGAAGAGAAACATTATTTTGTCAACATACACCTATGCAGTGCCTAAGAATATTCAAAAATTATTTTTAATTGTTTAAAATAGACTTTTTCGGAATTGCCTAAATGTGCTCCGTTTCGGAATGTATTCTGTGTAAATGCCTTCAATACGTTTTTTCATAGTATAAAATATCCTGCAAAAATTTAAAAAAAAACTATCCTATGGCTTACATAGAGTAAATAATAATTGGGCAAAGTATTGTTTCTTTTCGGAAGATTAAAAAAATGAAATGAAATGTTAAGATTTCGTTCCAAACTAATATACATTAAATGTTATCAGAACTACGGTAGAGGACTTCAGTCTTTCAGAAGTTTCAGACGTTAACAGTTAATCGAAAAATACTAAAAAATCAGAAGTAGTAATTTAATAAAACAGATAACGGTTGGTTAAAGAGATGAGTGATTGAAGTAAAATGATTCGAAATGTTTATCAGTTTTATTTTATCATTAAAATATAAATTTTTTAAATCAATAATAAATTTTAACAATATTTTTTTAAACTTAATTAATTATACTGTACAATTATATTAACTGGGCAAATATTTACATGAATGATTACACTAATTGTCACTTGACGATTCGTAGAACAAAAGCATCAGGTTATGAAGCCTCATATGCGTCACATCATTTAGCCAATAGTTCTAGATCCTTTTTTAAACACAAATTTTCAGATCTCAATCTAAATGTTAATCTAATCTAAATGTTAAACAAAAATAACTGTAACTCTATTTGCTATGTCAAAAGAAATTAAATTTATTGTTTACTTAAAAAGCATTTATGGAAAGCAAATCTGTAAGGTTTCCAAATTCATTATGGAACTTTGCAAAGCGATGGAACGAATTGCTAATCAAACTCATAATGAAAGCTAAGAAAAAACTAACAGAAATACATACTTAATAGGAAGGATTTTATTTTTTTATTGCAATTATTCTTCTGCCTTGCAGAAGAGTACATGGACTGCAATTTACAGCTCAAGGATAATCCGTAAAGCAGTTTTGCTATTCCAAATAGGATGGTTTTCCCCACTCATCGTAAACCTTTACTTGAACTGTATCTGATATTATGGTTGGTTAACATTGTACTTTTCATCGTCAACGACCATTGGTGCAGAATTCAGATGGATGTAATAGTTAGAGGGCGTCCATTAATTACATGAGGTGTTTTTTTTTTTAATTTGGATCCCCCCTCCCCCTTGGCCAGATTCGGTAAGATGTGGTGCCCCCCCCCTCACGTGAGACTTCCCTTATATTTTTTAAATAATGAAATTTATTTGATATGTTCATGTATTTTGCTTCAAACCACTAAATACCTAAAGCGTTACTGATATCGTCTATGAAATATATTTTTTTCTGTGAAAGAAGAGGAGAAAAATGATACTATATTTAAGGCGCACTATAATGAATTTAATTAATTTCGTAAAAGTAAAAAAATAGGCTGCGACACCACCTTCCCTAATTCTTTACTCACTCCATGGGCATTCACGTGCATCCTCTATTGTAATGATTGGACACATGACGCCCATGCCTTTTGGTAGTATAGGAAGACGGTCATTAGACGTATCTACATCCTCCTCGTGCAGCCACTCCAGCCTATCGTCCACGGCGCACAGCAGTTCCTCAGTCCGATGGGTGACCACACGCGTTGGTCGAACCCTGACCACAGATGCTGGCGGGTTGCATGCAGCGCCGACCTGTGTTTCTGCAGCATCACACGCGAAGCAAAGTAGATGCCGCACGTCTTTATTATCTCTGAATTATTTATTATTCTCTGAATGAAAAAGTTGACGTGAGATTTTTATTGACCCCATCCCCTCATTTTTGAGCTCACGTAATTAATGGACGCCCCCTTATACAATTCAAAATATATTTCAGAACATATATTTGTTTTTATTTATAATGTAAGTTTGGTTTCTGTAAAAAATAATGGAATAATAGAAAATAAATTATTTAATTTTATAATTATTAATTTATTTATTATAAAAATAAATTACTTGAACAAACTAATGTTTACTTAACAAAGATAAAAAGAGTTTAACTGCGCTGAAAAAGAAATTATATAAGTAAAATAGTAACAGTAAAAATAATAATTGGTCAGTTATCACTAAATATTACTATTTGTTTTAACTTTCTTGATGAGGTTCTATAACAAGTGAGGATGAGATTTTCTTTCAAGTGTAGCCTATACCTTTTAGAAATTCTGTCTCTATGATATAGGCCTATTTCCTTGAAAACTTGAAACTATGATTCGACAGATCAATAATTCGATAACAATGGATGTTTTATCTTGATCTACAATTTAAATCTGAGATAATCTATAATATATACATAAATAATGAGCAAACCACAAAAATGTTTGTTTGCTTAAAACTTCAGAACTACGGTATTGAATAAATTTGAATATGGTTTTCATCATTTGGTAGGAGCTATACCATGAATGGCACATAATGTCCCTTTACTATGTTAGCTACTACAGAAAAAAAAAACTTCAATAAATTTACGGGGATTGCACGAATTAGACAAAAGCGCTTTTGAAAACTGGAACAAAAGCTATAATTTTGCCTCACCTTTTGCTAATCAATTCCTATCTTGCTCCATCCCCCCGAAATAAAATCCTATGTACGCCCCTGCTTTGAACATTCAATTTATTTTGATGCTATTAACGAAGATTTGTAAACTATTACATTGTGCTTCTTTAAAAGTATAAATCATTTTTATATGAATGTAGATTTCACTGTTTTAATCTAATTTTATTTTCAACTCGCCGTATCGTCTTACTGGAGTATCGAATTTCATGATACTTTCTCATGTATGCAGAAGAGTTCTTAATGATGCTAACACAGATTTTTTCATCGATGTAGCTTTAATAGGTCTTACGATTTATAGTACTTACGATTTATTGATAGAGGGAGAAAGTGTGCGAGGCGCCTTCGCTGTCGTGGGAATAAGAACGCACGCTCTCGATTGTCGCATTGGTAGGGACCACGGATTGTGATTAATCGAGGGGATCGTCTAGGTAGGATTGTCGCATTCTCGCGAAAACGAATATCTTCTCGCACGAACGTTTTTTGAAGTTGTTTGTTTTTGACTATTTTTTGCTTTATGTAATTTTATACATTCTATGTAAATAATTGTTATTGTGATTCCGACGATAATTGTTAGTCAATTGTTTACATGGTAAATAATTGTTACTGAATTATTAATAGCCATATTCATAGCCAAAGACATAAATTTCAAAAACGTATTTAATTTACGTTTCTTTCAGTACTTTTTCTATATGCACGCTATTTTTACAATATGTTAAAATGTGTTCAGTTTCTAATCTATACTATTTTTATTTATCTACTGTTCTAACTTATCTACTATTTATTTTATTTACTGTTATTACTGTATGTTATTCAATTTTATTTGACAGCTTTGAAAAGATACATTATAATTGGCTTCAGAGTTATAATTGGCCCACTTGTCTCCGAGAGATATAACCACAGAAGAGATGACCCTCCGGATTACAATTAGGTATGGGGTTAATAACCCCACCCGCAAAACTGTAGTGTTATGAAATCCTGAAATTAGCCTGGGATTTCTGGATATTTGGTGATGGAATTAGAATGGTGGGACTTTAAGAAAGACTTAAGGGTTATGAAAGTTAGAAATTGATGGGAGAAAGGTTTTTAACAGAGGTGATTCGAGAAAAATTGTAAGGTAGTCTCAAGCCGAACTCGACTGAACCACCGTCGAGGAAGACGAAGGATATGAATAGATTGTGTCCTGGTAGTCCAGTGGTACAAGTGCTAGGTTCTGGCCTGATAGAAATCGGATTTAATTCCCTAAGTGCTTCTTCTCCAGATGGATCCCAGAATTCACACAGCTCTCTCTAATGCAGGGAAACAATATTTCTTTCTCAGGGAAAATATTTCTTTAAATACGAACACATCGCGGAATTTTGTTTTTATTTATAGCTACAAAACTATTGAAATTGAATACTTGATTTTCAATAGAGAATTATAAAGATTTCTTAGTTTTAAAATTACTGAAAACATATAACAAATATTTTAAGTGAATTAAAAGAAAACAATTGAAGTCTTTAGAGCAAAAATGAAATAAGGAGTATTATTTTTACAAACAGAGTTCCTAGATAAAAAATTCTTATTTTCAAATAAGAAAAAGTGTTCTAAAATCTGGAATTTACTACATTAGAAACTTTGTCTTTCTTAAGTAACAAACTTAATGAAGGGAAATAATAAGAATTTTTTCTTCTTCTTTCAGGTGAGTTTTTTTTCGTTTCCATTTTACCTCTAAAAGGAAGTTTTGTTTCAAATTTCCTTTACATTCGATTTATTGTAATTTAGTAAAATAATAAGTTACAGCATTATTGCTTTTAATTATCTTTGAAAATAAAATAACTTAAATTGTTATGGCGGAAGGTTCTGAAACCACCTTAGACATGACTTTTCTGTTTTCGGTGACTTTTCTGTTTATGAGAATAAGCACAAAATTATGCAAATCAAAATTGATTATTATCTTAAAATTGTAATCGAACTCAGAAAAACACACGTTACATGAAATGTTTCTTTAAATAAATAGTACTTCCATTATATTTTCTTACAAACGATATCATATTGTGGATACAGTCAACCCTCGATAACTTGGACCTCGATATCTCGGACTTCGGATAATTCGGACAAAATTTTCCGAAAATAAAATTTTATTCAGTAAAATGCCAGCCGCATGCTCGAAGGCTAAAAATGTTATACCTGTAGAAGTAGTGTAATGCAGGGGCTGTCAGAGATAACAGGCACACTAATCACCATCGTGCTTCATGGCCTACCGAAAGAATAAGCGAATCAGACTCTGACTAAAACATTGAGTACAGTAAGTTACTGTCAATTTTATTGTTCCACACGTACAGTACAGTATATAGATAATTCGCAAGTACTATAGGCCTATTGTAATCTCAATCTGTATATGTGTCTTATCTGATATGCATTGTTTACCTCGTCACATTACAGTATACGGTAATATTACTTGAGAGGAAGTATAAGCTTTCATTCCTTAGGCACAAAGTTTTCATTCCTTTCGATAAGACGGACTTTTCGTAACTTGGACAGACCCCTGTCCACTTTATTACGAGTTAAAGTGAGTTTACTTTATATTTTAATTTCAAAAGGTCCACCAATCGAAGTCATCTATTGCAGAAACAAATTGCATTGCATTAAAATCTTGTATTTTCTTTTAAAAATTGGAATTGTTAAAAGAATTTGAGTGCTTGATTGATGTACTTACTGAGAGATACAGAAATTAGATATACGCTTCACTAATACTATTAAAGTATCTAGAAACACTTTAAAACAAATAGAATGATTACTAATATACTATTAGAAAAGATTTCAGTTTTAATCCATATATAAATTTTTGGTAGCCACTCAAATTTTTAGAATGGCAATGTCTTCAAATTTCCAACCCTAGGATTGTATCAATCGATCTCTCCTGAGTTTCTTTATGTTTTCCTTATTTATCCAGAGTAGAGTATGATGATATCAAGCGTAGAAGGAATTTATAAGAAATACCAGAAACAGAACAATTGTCACATTTATTTCCATGCAGCAATAGATAGTTTTTTTTTGTTTGGTCGTGAGGGAGGGGAACAGTTGTTTCTTGGAAGGTCGAGAAATATACATTTATAAAGTAAATTTCAAAGAATCAACGTTCATAAATCAGATTGTGCATCATTACAATCACCAATTTAACTAAGTGTCTAAACATAATCTTTGTATAAAATATATTTAAATAATTTTATAAAGTTGAAAGCTTTTTCATAAAATTTAGTTTCCGAAGAAAATTAATTTGCAGCTACTGAATGATTTGCATTTAATTTCAAATAGAACTTCAAATTTTATCGAAAATTAATGTCTGAATTCTCAATAATCCATTAACACATTCAATTTACATACAAATCATTAAAAAGAATTGTAGGAGACTTGAGCAAAATGTTTTAATTAAGCTAATTAAATTGTCGTAATTATAATTTTGGAGACAGAATGAATGACTGCTATTATCTGAATAGTAGGGGTAATATAATGTGCTGTCAATAATTTTCCCTTTGAGGCCTGTTCCTTCATTACAAATTAAAGATATGGTTCTCGGAGATTCCTCACTTCTGTTTCCAGATCAGAACAGAATTAATTCATGAAAACAAAGAACTCAGACAATTCTTATTTTTCTTCTTAAGTCGAAATTCACGAAGATAAAAAAGTTATGTAAAAAATCTACATTTTCACTTAGTTAGTTTTTTTCTGTCTATTTAAGCTAAATTTCTATATCTTGAATCCCATGTGATTCTCAACTTTAATGTAATTCTCATGATGGAACAAGCGACTCCTCAAAACTAAAGATAAGCAAATTAAAAAAACAACAACAACCAAAGTTAGAATTCATACACAGTCTTAAGCCTTGGGCAATCTTACGCCTACCTCAAAAGATATTTCACCGTTAAGCATCAAATAATAATAATAAAAAAAAAACCTCAAAAAAAAAAGGATAAAGGATAAAGCAGCAAATCATAATTCATGATAAATCCCTTTTGAGTCCCCCTGGGGCAGCTGTTTCGAGCTTATTAAGCTCTCCTTCTCCACGGCTACCCAGCAAACTAAAACCGAAAAGGCCTACGAGGGGGAGAATAATATATTAATGATGGAACAAGTGACCTCTCAAAACTAAAGATAAGCAAAATAAAAAACCAAAACCAAATGTAAAATTCTAAATCTTAGGCGCCATACGCCAAACTCAAAAGGTATTGACCACAAATAATAATAATAATAATAATAATAATATTTTTTTTTTATTAACATAGATAGATAAACTTAGTACAGTACCGTTAGGGAGGTGTCCCTATCAACGGGTTCTGATACTTACATAATTGTTTTTTTTTCTTCTTATAATACATATTTACATAGTATACATTTGAAAAATATATAATTTATAAGTCTACAAGATTGTAAAGAAAGAATAAAAAAAGTAAATAACAATAATTGAGTATAGATGGGTTGAAATATACAAATAAATGATTAATTATTAGTATTAAAGGTATTCTTCGAATTAATTTAACATGCTTGAAATGTCTTGATAACTATTATATAAAACTAATATAAGTAAGTTAAAGTTAAAGACTCGATCAGGCCCAGAGGACCGCACGAAGCCACAACCAGCCTGTGCAGGCTGAGGAGGCCGCTGGAGGGTAGGCTCCAGTGTTTATATAATAGTACCATTTATAAAGGCATCTGTAATTTTTGTCAAATCCGCGTCATTGAGAACACAAACATCAAAAATGCACTCAAGAGCATATACCGTGCTCGCGTTCAAAACATCCTCAAAAAACAACTCAACGCCAGAAATAAAATTAAAGCCATCAACACTTTTGCCGTCCCCACACTAACATATTCTTTCGGTATAATTCCATGGACAAACACCGAACTCGAAGCACTACAACCTACAACTTGCACTACATTCACGAAACATAATATGCATCACCCCAAGTCCGCTATGGAAAAGATGACTCTTCCCCGAAAGGAGGGAGGCCGAGGACTCATCAATCACCCTACATGCAAAACAAGTACACACACTTAGGGAACACTTCCACCAAAGAGCACAACACTCCTCACTTCACTCAGCCATTGTCAAGGCTGACACACACCTCACACCCCTGGACCTCGAAAACCCTTCTCCAACACTCACCATCCCTAACACCCACACTCAGCAGCTGCGTGAATCATGGGCTCGTAAGGAACTCCATGGCAGACATCACCACGAACTCAGCCAGCCTCATGTCGACATGGAAGCGTGGAGCAGATGGCTGATAAGCGGCGAGCTGTTTGGGGAGACCGAAGGGTTCATGATCGCGGTACAGGACCAAGTCATCCCCACACGCAACTACAAGAAACACATCTTACACGACACAAACACACATGATGACAGATGCAGGAAATACCACACTACGCATGAGACGATCGACCACGTAATATCAGGCAGCCCCCTTCTCTCCCAAACAGATTACCTCCACCGACACAATCAGGCAGCGTCGATTGTTCATCAACAGTTAGCATACAAACATTCACTTATTAAGAACACGGTTCCGTACTACAAGTACACACCACAAAGCGTATTAGAGTCATCCTCACATAAGCTGTACTGGGATCGCCCCATCCACACAGACAAAACCATACATCACAACAGACCTGACATCACACTTGTTGATAAGGCCAACAAACAGACCTATCTCATTGATATTGCAGTGCCTATCAGTAAGAACATGCAGAAAACTCACGCAGACAAGATCAGTAAATACACCGATCTAGCATATGAGCTCCAGAAGCTGTGGATGCAGGACCGAGTACGTGTTGTACCCATCGTTTTGTCTTACTGGTCCACATTGCACCACAGTCTCAGCACACTAGGGCTTCACAAAAACACTTATGCACAATTGCAGAAGGCTGTGGTACTCAACACAACACGCATAGTTAGGAAATTTATGGACACAACCATATATCCCTAATCATTCTTGCACACGTCTTTACACTTGGCAATATAAGCTTTGGTCCTTGACCCGCCATGTTGTTTTTGCTGGGGAAACCCAAGGTTTGAAACATACAAACATAATAATAATAAATACCCTCAAATGGTTTTGAAGGGTCACTTGTTTCATCATGAATATATTATTCTTCCCCTCGTAGGTTTTTTGGGCTTTTGTTGTTGCTTAGCCTTAGCTAAGGAGAACCTAATAAGCTCGAAACAGGTGCTCCCTGGGTCACAGTTTGACTCAAAAGGCTTCCCATTTAATATAATTCTCTTAAAGAATAATGAAATTGAACGGCTAAATTTTATCCAGTTTTCCAAAAATAGTTGCATGAATAAGTATTTCTATTGCTAATTATATGCAATAAATATAATTTATTAAAGGACCATAAACTAAGTCTTTTGAAGATTTTCATGAGTTCTTATTCAGAAGAATCAATAAAATAAAAAATACAAATCCAAACTTTCCTCGTGGAAAAATTAAGTTTATGAAGTAAATATAATTAAATATGATTTTTTTAAGATATTGCATTATACTAGGAAATATTAATTATTTATATTAAAAAGATCTGATTTTTGAAACAGTAAATACAGAACTGTATTTAAAATAGAATTGTTAGTAATTTAATTTTCTCTTACTTTGAGGCGATAAGAAGCGTTAAATAATAGTAAATTTCATTAATATTTTATAAATTTACAAAATAAGTTTTATTCTTATATGATAAGTATTAATAAAAGTAAAAGTTAAAATGAAAAAATTACTGTACTACCTGTATATCTGTTTTCTGTGATTAGATCGTGTATATTTTCCAATAAAAATATTAAGGAACTCCAAACTTAATTCTCAAAAAGCGAGAAATCAAAGGCAGCACCTGCATAAATTGAAATTGCCTCTCTTGTTCGATTATAGGGAAGGAGTTGGG
>JAFIDM010009631.1:216143588-216159569 GCA_023159025.1 Thereuonema tuberculata | reverse complement strand
CCCAACTCCTTCCCTATAATCGAACAAGAGAGGCAATTTCAATTTATTCAGGTGCTGCCTTTGATTTCTCGCTTTTTGAGCATTTATCAAAGCACGTAAAATGATTTGATTCAAACTTAATTTTTTTTCGAAATTCGTCTTTCCGCTACAATGTATCCAAACCTTATTAGAATCGAATTCAAAGAAAATTTTGACAAAACGGGAGTGTCGGAAGTATTGTTGCTTGAAAGAAGACCAACTCTTTTAGGCTCTGCTCGTGAATGATAGAATCTACTTAAATTTATTAAAGTTAATTAATTAAAATCCAAGCATTCCATAAAATAGAAAGTCAGTTTTTGAATTCCAACGTCTTTCCATTAAAATAAAATTGACGAATTGATTTTAAAAAATATAAGAAGGAATATTTGAAATGGTTTTAAAGATCCAATAGATTTTTTTTTTAATTTTTAAAAATTAATTGTTATTTTAATCGATCAAGATCAATTTTAAGACAAGAAAATATAAAATGCATTACGATAGATCGCGGATCCCATACTGTGTCTTAAATATGCAATACATTGAAAGAACCTACGTTAATGCTGTCATTAAACACCCCGCAGGGAAACAGAAGCATCTCCAATTCACCAATTCTCATGATGAGAAGCACAAGCAGGAATACATTAAGTTGGGGTTACTTTGGCCCAGAATTTCCCGTTTATCTATCTATGTATGTTTTGGGGGTGTCTCATTAAAATGTTGCTCAGCGGTTATATAAACGAATAATAAGAATAAGTATACGAACGAATAACTATAGGGTAACGAATAATTATATGAATGAATAATGTATTCTAAAAAAAAATCACTATATCTGTAGGATTTAGTTTTAGTTAATTCAGGTAAAAATTAATTCAGATAAAATGCGTAGACTAACTTCAGTGTTATTCACAGCTCCCAAATACAAGGTGGTTATAATTAAAGTTGGCGTATTTAGAGTATACTGCAGCTGCAACCAATAGACGGAGGGAAACCAAAAGTTGTACAAATACTTTGTACAAAAGTTGTACAAAGGATGCGCTCAACGATTCTGCAAAACAAAAAAAATAGTTACAAAATAGTCCGGTAGAGGTAGAATTGTAGAAAAACATTAAACATGAAATGCTGTAACAACAGAGTACAATTTTAAGTGTGAAGTTTCGTTTTTTTCTATTGTAAAAGTGGTCCAAATGTCATCACAATTGCATAGGATTAATCTTTATGTAACGACAAAACAATCTGATTAATTACAGCTATATGAACGGAAAGCGAAAACAGAACGTTCAAAAACACATTTATTTTACACAAACAATATCAGACGTTTGAACGAGTCATGTGATATTACTCAGTATGTTCCCCATGACAATTGTGTGTCATTTGCAGACGACGAACTGTATGTTCACCCGCTGACCGTAGGTGATCACCCGTGATAGTTCGCACATGTAGCGTGATACTTTCTTTTAGTTCTGCTAATGTTGTAATTCTTCCACCACATCCTTTAGGTAACACCACAACCAAAAATCGCACGGAGTTAGGTCAGGAGAACGTAGTGCCCAGGCAGTACGGAACATGCGACTAATTACTCGATCATTGGTAAAGTGTTGACGCAACAAAGTTTGTTGAAACCTTCCAATAAGAGTAGGTGCACCATCTTGCATAAAAGAAGTTGAATCAAGACCTGTCTTTCCTGCAGCTTGCGTATCACAAAGTTATGGAGCACATCACGATATCTAGCCGCAGTCAAGGAACATGTCTGAGAACCATTCACAGTAATTTGTTCAAAAAAATAAGGACCCAGGATAAAGTTGGATGTGAACCCACATTAGACTGTAAGCTTGGGCGAATGCAGAGGCATTTCTTGGGAAACGTGTGGAGTTTCCTTGTCCACACGGCAATTTTGGGTGTTCACAATGTCATTCAAATAAAAGTGTGCTTCGTCGCTCCATAGAATGTCCCAAGGCCACGACATATCAACTTCCATCCTGTCCAGAAAGGTCAATGTAAAAGTGATTCGTTCCTCCTTGTCGCCTGGAAGCAGTTCTTGACTGTGACTGATCTCGTATGGAAAAAAAATTAATTAAGTTTCTGAGAACTTTCTAACTGTGCTCTATGTAGGTTTGAATTGAAATACTTACCTGAATTATTTCCAGAGAATTATCAAACAGAATGCAATTCAAAGATTAGTCAAATATTTTTCCGTGAATAATCTAAGTTGGAAGATTGAAACAAAAGAACAACGGAACAATATAAGACGTGAATTCGTGCAAGTGATTAAAGTAAACATATTTATGTAACAAGAACTTTTGAAAGAATATATACATGGATTTGTTTTAAATGTTTTGGCTTTGTTTTTATTTACAACAGGTTAGCTACACATATGTGTCATCTTGGTGCATTATATTATTCGTAAGTTCTCTGCCGGAGTTAAGGTTTAAATTAATAACAGCTCCAGGGTACTGCGCCGTGTCTATCCAAGATATCGCGCGCTTCTCCACCCCTACACTCTAGGATAGATCAAATTGTGATGCGTCTCGCGCACTACCTGAACCTACAGCATTCTCCAACGACTTCTGAACGATTGATGTGGCAACGTTTTCAATCAAGTGATCATCGATGAACTTTTGTCCTCCGCCACGTTGCACACATAAAGATCTTCAAATTTTTTCATCATTTTTCTGATACCTTGTGGTGACATCGGTCCACGATATATCTTCTTATTCCGACGAAATTCACGAATCGCAGCTGCAGCATTAGCTGGACTTTCGTAATAAACTTGACCATCAACGCACGTTTTTGTAAAGTCATCGTCATCGCGGCTGTTGTTAACAATATGTTCTCAATTCACACCGATTAATTTATAGCCCGATGTCGGCTGCAAATCAGATTGTTTTCTGTTTGAATAAAGATTAACCCTAGGCAGTTGTGATGACATTTGGACCACTTTTACAATAAAAAAAAAACGAAACATTACAATTAAAACCATACTCCGTTGTTATAGCATTGCATATATAATATTTTTTTATAATTATTTTCATTGTTATAGTAAAAAAGCGTCCTCTAGCGAATGATTTTGTTACTTTTTTTTTTCCTTAGAATCGTTGAGCACTTTCTTTGAATTGTATGTGTACAACTTTTGGTGTCTCTCCGACTATTGGTTGCAGCTGCAGGATGCTCTAAATAGGCCAACTTTAAGTATAACCACCTTGTACATCTTCCAATGTTTGCAGCACTATAGATCCTATTTAGACAAAGTACACGAAGTTACTTTTTACATTTGAAATACAACGGTAGTTTTGTGAAGAAAGAAATAATGCAAGCCATGTAATGAACCTGATTTTAAAACTTATGATTATCGTTTTGTCAGATTTTTTTTTATTAATTTAAGGAAACGACCTACCCTCTATATTACGGATTTTGATGCCTCCTTTTGTAAAATGAAGTGTCCGCGGATTTCGAGACATTTGATGCTTTGTTTCATCAGATTTCCTGTAATAGCTTAAATGTTAGAAATGGGTGTTTTCGTGTTTGTTGTCGATGATAGGTGAAAACGTGCCGACCTTCTGTGGTCAAGGTCCTGACATCGAATTCGCCTGTATGTTTTTTTTTTGTTTTTTTGTTTCTCGTTTTTTTTTCATTCGTCATCATTTATCTTTTTTTATTACGTATTTTTTATTACGTATATTATTAATATAAGAAAGACAAAAATGCAATTAGAATATGTAATTGCTAATACTCTTAATTTTTTTTAATGTAAGTACATAAAATAATGGATCTCTAAGTTATCATCTCAGCTATCGCCGACAACAACAACGGAACTTTCGCAGTTCTAACTTTTAAGCTATTTCAGAAAATCTAAAAAAAAAAACAATTTCAAATACCTCGTGGAGTGTTGCCCCCAAACCTATTTACAATTTTGAAGTACTCCATGAGTACTTTCATCCCCCAAAACGAGATAAAAATCTATATATAAGTTACGTCGTGTCCTTGTAAGTTAGCGTTAATAAAAATCTTTTACTGTGCCTTCTATGTAAAATGCATTTAATTAAAATATTCCCAATATTCCCGCCTCATCCTCGTGAAATATAAACTATTCATTTTGCTTTATCTTAAAAGCAAAACTTATGCTCAGTGGCTTCTTTTTGTTTTTCAAACTTTAATTTAAAATTTATTACTGATTGGAATGTGAATCGTCTCTTTAGTATTTATGAAATAAGATTATTAGATATGGATAAAAGAAAGTTATAAAAACTGAGGAGTTTAAATCGAGTAAAATTCAAATATTTGGATCCGCTTACCATGATAGCTTATGCAATGTTGACCACTATAATTACGAATGTTGATGGGTTCGATCAGCTTACCATTGATTAAATTGCATTTGGAAAGTTTAATTAAATAAGAGATGAATTGTGTAATTTTCTATGTAATCATAACTTAAAGAACAATGGTATATATTTGCAGTTCTGACTGTATGTACTCTGGTTATAACCTTAGTATCTTCTCTTGCTATCAAAGCACTCCTTATCTTGTGTTAACTTAATCATGTGAATCCAGTGGCAAGATGAAGGGTGCTTTGATAGCAAGAGGACATACAAAGACAATCATCAACAGATCACACTATAATGAGAAGACATATGAAAGTATGTGATCACTTACCACGGATTCTTCTAACTTCACTCTTGTAAACTATGATTTAATGGTTCTGTGGCAAACATTTTCCAAATTACTAAATTTATTAAGATCAATAATTTTTCTTTTTAATAAAAAAGTTGATTTAATAAGAGATAGTTCAGGAACAGCATTTATGTTCAATTCAAGTAAATATTCTATTGAAATTAAGGTACCGATATTAATCTTCACTAAGTGTATTAATCATGCGTTACCTGTGCCCTTCTCAGAACTTTGCTATCCAACAGAAAAATATACAAGGAAGCTTATTTATAAACTCGTGAAACTTTCCGAATAAATTTATCATTGCCAAAAGCAGTAAGATTCCTGTCCAGAAATAAAAAGAAACGTTCAATGGAACGGTGGAATTCACAAGTACTACACTAAAAGATTTTAATGATTATTGAATTGATGACTTTATTTCTTGATGAATTTCCATTATATAACTATTTTAATGATATGTTATGAAACAAATAAAAAGTTTTAGTCAAATGTTTTTAAAACAAGAAATTTATAGGTTTTCATGGAATGAATTTCACGCCTTTTTTATCTAATTTATCTCAGAGTTTCGTATTTATTGCTTCAGTTTCTTCGAAAACGAATTAAAAGACTATTAAAGTTTCAGTTTTGTATAATAATTTATTTGATTTATTGTAAAAATCTTTTAAATATTCCTGATATTTGGCCATTATTTGGTCATCCAAATTCTCAATTTTTTTCATCTCTTTCTTTGCCAATGCCATTGGAGGTCTCACTTTGAATATCGTAACATTCCTTTTACTTTTGACTGTGTTCCCTTTTTGTAATTACAGTAGCTGATTTATTTGAACAAAACAATAACAGTAGAAATGACATTCTTTTAGTTCGTTTTCAGTGTGTACATGAAACATCTTATATAAAAAATAGTGAAGCCTTGATTTATATTATCTTCTTTAAGACTATAAGATATTTTACACATAAAGATATGAATTGACAATGTTACGTGACATTCTAGTAACTCATGTTATTCGATATGAAAGAGGAAGATCACTCCGACAAGAGATAACTGATAACAATAAAAAGAACACTGAGTTGAAAAACAATTCATTTTCTTGGTACAAATTGAAATCAGTTACTGACAGAGAGAAATATGGAAATGTTTCTTGAAACATATATTTCATTTCTGTTTATAGAAACCTATTTGCATGTCTTTGCAAATAGAGTTGACTAAATTTCATGATTAAAACAAAACTAAAGGTAAATCTAATCTCTTTGAATTCTTAGCTTGAAGCTTAAAATCTTTTTGGCTACTTCAGTTTCTTGGTACAAGAACTTTATTAAAGTCAGTTTATGTTTCAGTATTTTTTTTCTTGAAAGGTTTAAGTATGTTTGCAGAAGCCAATTGAAAAAAATCTCCTTGGAAAGCTCTTGAGATCTTTGCTGACACTTGCACAACTCTTGTTCTTAGTCGTTGCTACAACATAATGAGAAAAATACAAAGGATGGCTCCTTGTTGTTGATCCAAGGGATAATCGTCTCGTTCCTCTTTTTTCTTTCTCGTGTCTCGAGTGGCAGACAATTACGTGCCATCGATCAGTCTATCCTGTCACCACCTTCATTCATACACAGACATTAACTCACTAGGATGCTTCCAAAGATGTCCTCACCTCTAGTCAGGAAGAAGAGACGCTTTTTTTCTTAGAATCTTTTCGGCTTTCTCTTTATGTCCGGTTCCCAGACTAAAAGAAAGGAATCCGCTTTGCCTAGTCCGATATTCAGAAAGTGACAGTAATTGCCATTTGCCTTAAGGACAACTGATTGCATCTTTTAGAACTCAAATGCTTCATTATCTGTAACAAGGGGGATTTTTTTTAGAACGGACTTCTATAAATCACTGTAAATTCATGATTATATAAGCATAAGTCATTCATTTGTTTTTTAAAAGGATTTTGATCTAAATTGAATATAAAGTTCTTAAAAGAGTTGATAAGATTTTCAATTTATTTCCAACAGTAACTTTGTAATTTTAATAATATAGATGAAAATATCGATATTTTGTTGATATTTCATTGACTGTATCTTAAAGCATCATTAATATTGCAACTGCAGAATTCTATCGATCCATGGATAATGCTGCTGCAATCGAGACAATCGAGAGTATCGAGACAATTGTATTTCCCTTATTCCACTACAATAGAGTCCCGATTATCCGAGTTAATGTGGACCAAGACTAACTCGGATAACCGAAAAACTCGGTTAAACCGAAAATTGTAAATAAAGTAAATCGTCTAGGTTTAAATGTATATTTTAACAAATACAAAAGTTATACAGATACACCACATACAATTCATATTGATAGAGTTTTTTTACTTAAAAAAAGTCCTTAATTGTTTTTTGTTTTATATTACTTTGGCGTTTTTTTAAGGATAACCCAGGATTGTTGGTGTCGAAACCATTCCCCGATTCCAGGTAGGGGGTCGTATGAGTAGACGAACGAAGATTATTTGCGAAAAAAAAATCCTAGAAATATTTGATAGCTCGGTTAAAGCGGAAACTCGGATAATCGGGGTTTTACTGTATTGGAAACTTCTTCGGAAATTAATCCCCTCGCTGCAACTCACCCTCTGGTTGAGTGTTCCTTCACGTTTCATCCAGGACCGATTCTTATTTGAAAAATTGCACTCATCAGGAGTAGCCATCTATTTCATTACAGCACAAAGAAATAATCAATTATTCCACAACTGCTGCAAAGAGAATGTCTTAATGACACAATTTTTTGTGCAAGATGGGTCTTCTCTAATTATGCAATACAGTATTGTACAAAGACAATTAAATCAGCTGTTGGAGATCACTTTACTGAATGAATCGATAGTTGTTTCTTTCCAATTGCTTGTACGCTTGCCTCAAATTACACCGCGTGATTTTTGACTGTGAGAAACGACGATATTAATCTATTAACTGGTTCTCATCATTACCTGTCTGCCAAAAACAAAACAATAATCCACAACGCACGATTTAACAAAAATTTAGTAAACTAAAAAAAATAATAAATAAATAAATAAATAAATAAATAAATAAATAAAGACGAATACTGAGGCAGATATATTAAGAACAACAGCAATGTAGTAATATGCCCTACTCCAAGTAAATATTGAATAGAAATTTCCATCAATGGTTCATTCTCAAACTAAATTTTGAAGAACTTCAGTAAAATTTTACATTTGATTTAAAAACATAAATTTCGGAAATCGAATTACAGAAATTTTACGGATTTTTTTTATTTTTTATTTTTGAAGTTATACATAATACAAGTCGATTGTAATTGCAATTATCCTATTCACAGATCTCTGTAGTTGTAACCAATAGCAGATTGGCATCAAAATTTGTATATATAATATATAAATGTTCAAAAAAGTTCCCTATGGAAAGCTTTGTTTCTGTTGAAGTTGGGATTTGATAAAATTCTGGACAATGTTATGATATGCTCAGGGACGTCACAGGGCCATTAGGAGCAACTTCTTCGAAGAAGGATCTACACCAGACGGTCACTTTAGGAGAGAATTTTCCATTCCCAAATCTGACAATTCTGGGTGTTAACTGTTCCAGTAAGATAAAAATGTATCCCGTCGCTCCACAGGATGTTTAACGGCCGCGACACATCAACTTCCATTCTGGCAAGAGCGGTCAATGCAAAGATGAATCGATAATCCTTGTAATTATGCAAATGAGATTGCGTTTTACTTGATTGTGGCGTCAAATGTGCCATTGTTTTCACTAAGTTTATTCGTAATGCTGATAAATGCAAAAGTAAGAGTTTAAAATGTCAATTTAGGTTGGTCTTAGTTATTTACTGTGATGTTTTTTCGCGTACTTTGTTGTAAAGTGCCCCCTAAGGGGCACATTTTTTTAACTATTTTTAATTTTTTTTATTTTTTGCATAATTCTTTTTCGGATTCTTTGAATAGCCTGTATACAAATTTTGGTGTCAAGCCTACCTATAGATTACAGCTACAGATTGCTCTGAATAGATCAAGTTTAATTACCATCACCTTGTAGATTTGATTAAATTTCTATTAATACTTGCTTTCTAAGATTAAAGACTGGAGCAAAATTTAAGAATCAAAGTGCTTTTTTATGTCCTCTGAAGAAAATTGCCAAAAATATATAAAAATCAAAAAGTTGAATTGAATGATACTGATATACATTTAAAGGGGCAAATATTTTATATACCAAACATTTCCATTTATGTTTTAAATAAAATGAGTAATGACCAACTGTGCATTAGTTTTTCTTGGAATTTTGGAAATAGCACAATTACTGGCTTAATAGTCGAAGCCGAAACCTTACTAGAACACCAGCCTCATTGGCATTGGATGAAAACCGCGTTCGTTATAATATTTCGATCGAATGTTTGTGTTGATGATTTTGACAGTGAAAATGAAGTTAACCAACTAAGTCATTTAAGGTTTTGTTTATTTTTTTCTGATTTTATTGCACTATTGAATAAAATACCCGTAATGATTACAAGAATAAAATATTAGTAAAATTTCTGGAAAATGGAAAGAGAATCCGATAATATAAAGGTAATAATAATATAAAACTTAAGTTTCTTTTTAGTATTAAAACAAGGGAGGGAAAGCGATTAGAAAACCAATCACAATGCTTCGCAACGTCTTCTGATAAGAAAATATCATTGATATTGCTTTAAATTCCTTATTATTATAAATGTGATTGTTGCGAATGCAAAATGCGCAATTTTTGCGTTTACTGTGATTGTTGCGATTGTTGTAGAGCTGCATTATAAATGTGATTATTGCGAATGTGAACGACGCAATTGTTGCGATTGTTGGGATTGTTGTGCTTAATGATATTTTAATGAGATTTTAACGATTCTAACCTACGTGCCAGAGAAAACGGGAATATAAGTTTGCTGATCTTATCAGAAGACTAAAAAAGAGAAAGGGTAATTTCTTCTAGAAAACGAATTCATAAGGAACGAGAAGAAGATTGTTGATTGCGATATTTCAAGAAGGAAATTATAGAAATTATACTTACAGTTTTTTATAATTTTTCATTTTTCTAACTATAATAGCTTTTTCCATTCTCTGTAGTCAATGCCAAAGAAGGAGAGAATATAACTTTAAAATATAAACTCATGTTTTTAAAAAATGCAACACCATTGAGAAAACATGCAAATAAAGTGAAACTTACAGGAACTGCAAAGCAGGATATGATATGCAAATGATTAAATTTTGGAAATGATTGCGCATGCCTAGACTTAGCAGCGCCTTCTGAACTGTCCTGTAAGAGCGTGTAAGTAGAGAACTGTTGTGGACAAGTAGTTTTTCATGTAGTGATCCAGACAAGTTGTTTTTCATGTACAGTGATCTGTACATGTGCCTATTGGAGTCAGTATGCCTCGTCAACGTCAAAGGGCGCCTTATAAGCAAGCTAAAGAGTTTCAACGGGACCGACTGATCGGCTTGAGTGAAGGAGGATTTTCATTTCGCGAAATTGCTGCTGGTAGGGGCATAATGCCACGACAGCGATGCGAATTTGGACTGACGAGAATCTAAGATAAATCATATATTATAGGGATTTGATCAATTTTGGATGTTCTGAAATACTTACTCTAACTTTACTTGACCCTAATTTTCACATATTACGAAATTAATAAGAAAAAAATATTTGACATTATTTTCGCAGCAAATGGATTCCTCTTAAGATTTTTTTTCCATTTAATAATTAGGTATGAAAAATATTGTTACCTCTAAGCAATACCAAACTTTTCAGGCTAAAAGTTTTTGAACGTCTACTCTCCTATTCAAATTGTAATATTTATTCCATTTAAAGATTATATTTGAGTCATATTGCATTTCTCTCATGCATTGTCTTTTTATATATTTTTGACAGATTCTATATTTATTTTGACTTTCTATTTTGACTTTTTGAATAAATATACCAACGACTGATTACATCAGTTACGCATCAAATTAAAATGATTTGCTAAAAAGCATTTTCTTTCTTTAAATAAATTTGTACCTGTTGTCACAGAACTACAGTCCAACCTCGATATGAGGTCACCCGTATATAAGGTCACCCCGCATAAAAGGTCACTTTTCTAAAGTCCCGGCTCATTGAATAGGAATTCTATGATATGAAATATCGGATATATGATCAGATCTTAAATACCGTAATCGCATATAAGGTCACTTTTGTCTGTGATTTCAGTGCCACACTGATTCAATTCCAAGAATTTTTCCGTGGGTAAGATCCTCCTACTGACAGAGGGGACAGCTTTTTCACAAATCACTTCCTCCCCTCAAATTCTAGGAAAAAAGATGATGAAGACGATATTTCTTTACCTGTGGTAATACAAGATCTCAGAAATCGCGGCTATGCTATAGAAGGGGAAAGTGAATATGTGAGAATTGATGATGAAATTGCTACCACTTCTCAAGCTTCGATTTCCGACATTGTTTCGCAAGTTTTAGATTCCAATGCATTAGAAAGTGACGTTAACGACAGTGATACTGAATGTGAAGTGGTGACACAAGCAGAAGCACTCAGAGCATTAAATTTTCAGAAACTACAAAACTTAGAAAACATTGTATAAAAGATGAAACCAAAATCGCGACAATCCTGCATTATGAATTATTTTCAGTATGGTCAGTTGTACATCAGTACTTTGCTTGAGCATACTTGTACTATTTGTATACAACTTTATTCCGAATTAAAAATTTTTTAAAATAATTTCTTTCTGATTCCATTAATTTTAATTGGTTCAATTAAATTAAAAAAATTTAACCTAATAAACGGATATAAACGTATTAAATTTTACAAAGAATTATACTGCATTTATATAATGCTTATTTATTGACAAATGCGTACCGTATGAATCGGTTATAAGGTCAACCCGCTTATAAGGTCACTTTCGCGAGGTCCCAAGGGGTGACCTTATATCGAGGTCCGACTGTATTTGTTTTCTGAGAAACTTTCATCAATTACTAGATATTTGGAATTTTTGTGTCCTAAATCAATGGAAAATAAACATTTGTTTGTTCTAATCACAGAATTTCAAAATAAAGAGATGAAAAGCAATTCAGTCATCTGTACTAGAAATCTTCCTGCACTGCTAATTTCCTGCACTGCTAATATAAACATATATGTGTAGTTATTTAATTTAAACACAGCACTTTTGTGCTGAGATTCCAATGATTCACATCATAAGAAATTATACATACAAAGATTCGCGCACATCGCGATTTCATTAATAGTTGGCATCTACATAGAATTTGACCTGCCATTGCACTATACACCGATCATAGATGCTGACTGGCCACCGCACCGGTCAAGCGCGACAGCTAACCAAAGATTTGAAAATAAACATAAATAAAAAACAAGAACTACTATAAATAAAAGCACATAAGTGGTCAAAGGCGTCCGAACGTAATCCATTGGTTTCGGTTCGATTCCAGTTGCATGTACAGATTGCAAATTTTTCCTACATTTCATTGTTTCTTGATTATTTTTTAGCTTATTGAAGGAGTTAAATTGTTTTTAATATCAATTTCTTGCTTTTAAAGTAATTTTGGATACGTTTTCAATGTCTCGTATATCATGTTTTATTTCAATGTAAATTTAACCCAGCGTCATCAAAGATTTGATTAAAACTGTAAAATTCACGACAATGACTATATTGAATGATAGCCTTGTTTGATAGCCTTGAATGATAGCGACTGATGTGATTTCAATGTTTGCCTATTACAGCTTCAAAACAAATTTCTCGAATAGATTGAAATGAAGATTATGTGCAATTGTCATATCTAGATTTAAACCACGAATATTTGATTATATTATTGAATCCTGGCGATGTTAATTGATTGTGTGCAAAGGATTGGAGCTTTATTAATCCTTTCCGGCAGCGAAGATCGTAAAGGGGGGGGGGCGTCCATTAATTACGTGAGGTGTTTTTTAAAAATTTTGGACCCCCCCCCTCCCTCTTGGTGAGATTTGGTAAGATGTGGTGGGACCCCCGCTCCCCCTCATGTGAGATTTCCCCTGTAATTTTTAAATAATTAAATTTATTTGATATGTTCATATCTTTTGTTTCAAACCACTAAATATCTAAACCGTTACTGATGTCTTCTATGAAATACATTTTTTCTGTGAAAGAAGAGGAGAAAAATGATCCTACGTTTAAGGTGCACTATAACGACTTTAATTAAATTTCGTAAAAGTAAGAAAATAGGCTGCGACACCACCTTCCCTAATTCTTTACTCACTCCATAGGCATTCATGTGCTTCCTCTACTGTAATGATTGGACACATGACGTCCATGTCTTTTGATAGTATAGGAAGACAGTCATTAGATGTATCTTCATCCCCCCTCGGGCAGCCACTCCAGCCTATCGTCCACGGCGCACAGCAGCTCTTTAGCCAGACGGTGACCATTTTTTCCTGATTTAGAGCAATCAATAATAGCATTTGGACATAATTGCTTGATGGATATGGATTCTTCGCGAAATGCGAGGTCTAAATGATATGGATGGCTCGTAAAAGGAGATAAAAAACTTCGGCAATAATAATCCATTTTTTGATGTTCAATGCTGAACATGAGTGTATTGTAGCATTGATTGAACCAACAGCTGCAATTGTGTTTTTCTCTTGCAATATACTTGCAGCAGGTATCTCGATATTAAATCGAGATTGGTCGGTATTAAGAATTGAAAAATCTGGAAATGTTTGCAGCACTACATTAACATTTATTAAAAACTTGTTCGCAGTATCATTGAGTTTTTCAACATCAATGTTAGGTCATCAACTAACTATCTTTGGGTTTTTCTTCTGAGCATTCGACTATTACGTTACATTTGTTGAGCCGCTTCCTGCTTGCAGCGAAATTTGATAGTCCATATATTCCCGAAGCCTCAATTACCCATGCCTGTAAATCAACGTCATGAATTAGTAAATGATATTCAAGAGCCCATGAAAAATTGCTGATAAACATAGTTTTCAATGGATTGCATTTTCTGATGCTGGCTTCCCTCTTCTGCAATGGTCTTCTTCCATTTGTGGATTATAGTTGGACCGGAGTATGTCTTAACCCAATTGAGCCTATTTTACATAGACTCGGCCTAGCTTGTTTTCCACCTCCATGAGTAATACTGTAATCAACGACTGCTTTCATTTGCTCCAGTGGGTCCACCTCCTTTACGAGACTGCTTTTTTGGACTTGGTTCATAATTGTCGTCGCTCTCTTGTTGATATTTGTTTTCATCTTCGGTCAAATCATCTCGTCAACGTAGTCATTGCAAAATTCAAGCTATTAACATTCATCCGTGTCAACATATTAGCAAACTTTCGAAATAATCAAAATCTAATTCTTTTCTTTCTAAATCGCTTATTAATTTCGAACTATCTCGACCGTACTTTTGGGACACATTGGATGAAAATACACGAACAATATTCGATGGCTATATGATAGCAAATGAAATGATACTCGGTTTGCGGCGAGTATTTATTGCATTTTTAAAAATATGACACTGTAGCAAGGATGCCCAAAATGAATAATTCAGTGTTTTCCAGATATGCAGTATATGTCTTGTGTAGACTTACTATATCACCAAAATAAATTAAAAGCACATTATAATTTATAACAATACTTTAAATATTAAAAAGGGTTATAAATAATAACAGTACAACAACAAAAAAAGTTGCAACCTGTGCCTGCAGCTAGAATCGAACCAGAGCGTGTTCCCACGCTTTAGACCACTGAGTCACTAGAGTTGTTACTGTATATGTATTGTTTATTTTCAAACTTTGACCAGTAACCAGTCACCACCTATGACCGGCATATTGTGCAATAGCAGGTCACATTCTATGTATCTGCCAAGGTTGAATGATATCGCGATGTGCGCGATAGGGGCCATCCCTTGTCAGTTGTATTTCTGCTGTACTGCGAAACCAACAGAAACATGGTTCTCGGACTATATTACATCAAAAAAAAAAAGTTGTGAAATATATATTTTGATGCTTATTTTGTGATAATATCTAAACATTTTATTTTTAGAAATCAATGTTAACAACATATCTTGAAAAATAATTTAATTTCCGTACAGTGTAAGAAATTTGAAATAATATGTAACTCCAATTCTTGGGTCATTCAGTGCAAATCTAATATTCAAATAATGATAATTTGAACTAATTTTTTTTATTTTTAATTTATTTTTCCTATTTAGTTGTTAGCAATGGAATGAAATCTTAAACGCACGGTGTTGTTTGTAGGCAACTACTGTTAAAATCCATATATTTTGCTATGAAATGGGCCTAACATTTGTGACGTAGACTTACCTCAACCTGTAGAATACCCTAATTTTTATTACAATTTTTATTTGTAATAAGATGTCCACTTCAATTGCAAGACGTAAACTACAAAATTGACACTTGGTCTGTGTAGAAAAAGCATTCTATTTAGCTATTCGGAAGGTTGATATTTAAGCTATATACTACCTATCATTCAGAATAGCTCGTAGGATATCTAACTTTCATTTGGTAAAATAAAAAAAAATGCATCAAGAAACCGGAGGAGTACAATTTGCTGCCTGTAGGCGACCACAACTGACTTAAGGGTAAGACTATCTAAACACTCAAATCGTAAAGTCAATTCTCTATTTCAGTTTCCTAATGTTTATTTATTTATTTATTTATTTACTTATTTGCATAGCCTAGTCCACTAAATTTAATAATGTAAGAGTTCATGTACATTTGAACGGAATAAAACACACCTTTTTTTATTTATTTCTGTTCACAAAACAATCTGAAATTCTTAACTGGGGGAAAGTTTGATAACAAAGTGGAACGAAAACTTTATGATTCTCTTCGTCTATTCTTGAGATTAATCTTACATCGATCGGAAGTTAAAGAAAATCCCTGTTTACGAGACCATAACTCAGGATATAAGAAATTTATAATCTGAATTTAACGTGTATATAAAAATAATCTATATATTTTATGTGTATGTAGCTATTCCATTTATCTCTAGTGTTTTCATAAAATTAAACGGTATTTAAATAACTGTAATATACTGTATATGGGCCATTCCGTGTTACGTGTGTGACATTTGGAAAACATTTTTATCTAATTAATCAATGATTTTTCAATATATTTCTTATTTAAAAATCCAAACAAAAGTTCTTTAAAATAATATACACTTTACCATATTCTTTTATGCAGAAACCTATCATGTTGATATATTAGTTATTTTTTTAAATAGCTTTTTAAAAAACGTTACGTGTGTGACTTAGAAAAAAAGCAAATTTTGAG
>JAFIDM010009631.1:216115135-216138588 GCA_023159025.1 Thereuonema tuberculata | reverse complement strand
TAAAATTTTGACTAAATTAGAAGTTATAAAAACTTTTTAGATTCAAATGTTATGTGTGTGACAATAGTTTTATCATGCCTCTTCAGAAGTTTTCTAAACCCAATAAATTTTTTACAAAATATACACTTCTAACCCTATTCACAGTGTTGAGTATTTCATAAATTGATTTCTATCATTTAAAATAAATAAAATATGCAAAATATTTTTTAAATTCAGAAATCATCAGTATATTTTAGTTTCATCATTCTGCAATTTTTTATGTACTTATATATTAAAAGGTATTTTTTTTAATGAAATTTAAGTTTAATAACAAAATTTTTTGCATCATGAGAAAGAGCAGTTTTTCCTACAAATAAAATTCATTAACATTTTCCTATGTTAAAAAATATTTTTTTGCTCTCTGCCCGGAATGGCCCATATACTACAGGTAAATCCACTAATAATACAGTATGATAATAATAAGCACCGTCCATACAATAACATTCGGGATTTACATTGAACAACTGAAAATATGAAATCCCATGCAAAGGGCATACGTGTAAATTTATTGAGAAGCCTACGTGTAAATTTATTGGGTGTTAAAGAGCCTATAAATGCCATTCACAAATTTAATTGTAATTATTACACAACCACCCACATGCATGAAGCTGGACACTGCTGAGTTGGATAAAATTACGATATTACAGCACCAGAAAGATGAATATATTAAAAAAAATCAAAATAAATCGTACATATCTTGAAGCCAAATAGTTCTTTTTTTCTCCTCTCCCTCCATGAAAATCCCACCCTTAATTCATATACTTATCTCGACAATAAAAGACTTCAGCTGCTTCTTCGTTTTTTTTTCTTCTCGACCCTCTATCACCTCTTGTTTTATTGCTATAATCCATCCCTCTTCATGTTATAATGGTAACACACTTGGTTGTTTGATGTTTGACAAGTTCTTATTAACATACTAGCCGGGTACCGTCGCTTCGCTCCGGAACCATTGCATATATAGCATTAAAAAAAAACTTTATTTCGCAAATTAATATCGAGATCGGAGAATATACGACGTCGCAGCCCATTGTGGCCTTCTCCGCTTAACTCTGCTGTATTGCGGGTTGATCCACACACTTCATGGTCAGTTTGCCAGATGAGTCCCTATCCCGCGGGAATTTCGAAAAATCCGGCCTTATTCCTTGTCTACATCATAAAAGGAACCTCTATGCAAACTTTCAGCTTTCTAGGTCCAAGGGTTTGGTGTGGGCGTTGATGAGTCATTGAGTGAGTGAGTCAGGACTTTTCTTTTTATATATGTAGATTTTCTTGAATTTTGTTTTGTTTTATTAGTTCTTTATAGATTATATTTGGATCTGTTATTTTCTCATTTCAACTCTTATTATCCGAGATTCGTTCTTTACATATTATTCCTGGTGTTTCGATATCTTGCTTATTTATGTAAATGTGATCTATATTTGTTTTCGTATTTCGATGAAAATACAGTTGTTTCTTGTTGTTCCATTATTCAACATGAGTTTTAGGTATTTCTGAACTTTTTATTCATTTTGAAAAGATCTATATGTACGTCGCCAATTAGTATAATTGGACAGTTGTTTAATATATTTTCATTTTTTATGAATAGATTCTCTAATTCTTCAGTAAATTTACCTTTCATTGTGTTTGATGGTTTATATATGGCTAAAATATTAATATTTTGTGCTTGATAACGAAACATATTAGGTTTTATTACAAAACTTCATGATAAATAACATTTTCTAAAAGATTTCCTTGCTCCGACGTTTTAGTAATTTATAATTTAACATATTGCTTACAGAATGACAGACAGAATAACGTTTTGATAATATATAATAATAATAGCCAGGTACCGTCGCTTCGCTCCGGAACCCTTGCATATTTAGCATTCAAAAAACAAACTTTATTTATTTAGCAAATTAATGTTGCGATCGTCGGAGAATATATAACTTCCCAGCCTGTTGTGGCTTCTCCGAATAACTCGGATGTATTGCGGATTGGCGTCACACACCGAAAATTCCCATTTTTGCATGTATCTTGCAAACGCTGAAGCGTTTGTGAATAAGTGATACATCGTTCGATAGAACTTTGAAATACCAACATTTTCTCAATATAATGTTCTCTTCCAACTTTTATACTTTTCGTTTAAATTGAGAAAGTCAAAATTTGACCCTTTAAAAGGCGCCATCTTGGAAACCAAAAACTTTTTTCGAAAGATTTTTGTAGCATTTTGTTTGTCTTAAAAAGATCTACATTTTATCCATTTACATGACCAATCTATCTCTTATAGTTTGGTCACAAAATTGGAAAAACGGAAAGTCTTATGACAGACAGAATAACGCTTTTATAATATAAGATGCTTAGAGGTCTCCCTTCGTTTGATGAAAATTGCTGAAATAGTAGCTGAAATTAATTACGCCTATTTTAAATTTTTATATCTTAATTGTATGTGGGTTTTTAACTATGTAAGAAAATGTTTTGGAAGAAAAATTCTAAAAATAGGATAAAGAAGATGGGGATGGCAGTTAGAATTGATCATTCCACATCAAGAAAGGCATTTGTTTTCCTAAGATTCACAACAAAATTGATGATTTCTTTAGCACTTTGTTTTTTAAAATTCATAAATATTTTTCAAATGTTCCGTATCCTCTTATTCTCTCCGAAATCAGCTAACGGTCTTTCCATCTATTTGCTATAGCTTGGAATTTGATTACTACTGTATTTCTCTCGATTAATAAAACATTCACCTTAAATAGATGAAATACGTAAATAGATTTTCTGTAAAATTTCTGTATTATTGCTGTAATAATTTCAAATAAAAACAAAATCTATCAGAATTTCCCAAGAAACGTAAGCCATAAAATTTCGTTAAAATCTTTTTTTTTTTAATTTTTTTAAAGTCATGTAAACTTCAGAAACTAAAAGCCTACATTTATTCATAAATTAAAACATCTGAATACAACAGTATACCTGTTAACTTTCTGCAAACTTAATTCCATTGAGAAAGACTTCAAATTTATTTGATTACACTGAAATGTGTAAGCACAATTTCGGGAAGATCCGTCCAGAACTTCAGTAGTTGTTAGGAAAGAAAGACACTGAAGCCATGATTTCATAAACATTACTTTCCTAGGAAATTTGGCAAAAAAATGTTTGAATGGATAATTTTAGTAGTCTCTAGTTAATTAGGAGTTCTTTTTTGAATTATTCAACAGAATATTACCTATTCAAAGAACTTTTGATTGCTCTTGACTTTGACCACATTATGTTGCAGTCATCCAAATAATTCATGATTTCATTCTCATTTCTTATACGCCTTCTACTAACACACATAGGCATATTTTAAGAATTACTTTTCATCAATAATGATCCTAAACTAATGATCTTAAATTCTTTGGGAAACAGTATATCATTTTGAGAAGTTTGATTACATTTTTGCAGTTTTAGAACTAGTAAGATTAGTATTAGAAAATCATTTATTTGATTACTCATGACTAATGTGTACTGATAACCCTAGCCAACAGTCATTTTGCATCTGTAGTGTAATATATCATTTACTAAATACAATGCGGTGTAGTGAAAGAAGTTCATAAAACATTCATTAGAGGACAGGACAGCCTACTGCATGATTCGACAGGCAGAATTGAAGTCATTGAAGTTAGACAGTGCATTTTTGCACGTTGAATCGTGAGTGGTGATACTCTTGCATTTCGACTTCAACATACTTCAATATGTGACCTTCTGAGGCACTGCTTTGAGTTTTGTTTTAAAATAATGGAAAAAGTTATTTAAATGTACTTCAATTTATTCCTCTTCAACAACTTTGATGATTACTTATGTAGACATGATTCTAAGAATTAATTGATTCATTGATGCCGTTAAATCGTAATTATACTCAAGATAATGTTTAATGAAACGTAAATAACAGTAGTATATGTTCACGTATATAATAAACCTGAATTATTATCTCTTATTAACTTTAAAAAAAAGTAAATTAACTTTCGTTGTATCCTTTAAAATACTGTTGGTTAATCTGAAACTAAAACAGCTTTATTTAACAAATACCTTTTGCTTCTTCGGAATATAATTACGGTAGAGTTGCCCGTTATCTCTTTCCATTATCTTAATAATCTCCGTTGCAGACCACGAATTCCGTTGGCTAACTTTATCACTTTTACATACACTTGAATCCTTTAGAATACATTGTGGCTCAATCTCATTGTCGATGTTCCAACAGAATCCTTTTTTCACTGACAATCGCTGCTAACAGCATCTAGGTAGATTATTAAATATTGGGAAAACTTTAATGTAATCTTCTTCTATTTATATACAATAAATGTCTCTAGCTTTCCGCGAATGCTATGGAAAATGCTAAACTACGTGGTTGTTTATACCATCCTGATAACTTTTGTTATGTAAGCAGTAAGTTTACTCCAAAAAGACAAAGAAAGCCAATCACTAAATTAGAAGGCTTATTATCTGTATTTTTTCTGTGCTCTTGGTGTTCAGGATAAAGCCTGGCCACCTCATATTTCTTGAATAACCTGTTTTAACCCCATGAACTGCATTACTAGAATGGATGAAAAGAAATTGCCGTGCAATGCCATTTTCTGTTCCAATGGTTTGGTATGAGCCAAAAATCGCATCACTTGTTGTTATTTTTGTCTCACTAATATTGCAGGACATTCATTTAAAACTTCTCATAGTATTAAATATCCGGATGTGTCTTCAGCCCTTAAACCTGTGCAGCACTGAAAAGGTTTAACTGTTCCTTATTGTCACTTGAAAACTATTGAATCAGGGCCATTACAGGAAAGTGAAAAAAAGGGTGTACGATCTGTGGACGAATACATTCCCGAAATTCATGGCAGATTGCCTCCTCTCATACAACAGGAGGAATTGACCAATTTGTCTGGTGATTTGAAACTTTCTAAATAACAAGCAGAATTATTGGGTTGTAGGCTGCAACAATGGAACCTACTAGCTCAAAAGACAACGATTTCAACTTTTAGAACAAGAAATTACTATTTACCAGAATTTTTTGAAATGAAAAATTCAATGTGTGCAAAGACGTGAAACGGTTTAATGAAAGAGATGAGTGTTTAGCATAATCCCAATAAGTGACAAATCTTCATTTAATTCATTTAAAGCTAGCCTAAAAGCAGTGTTAGTGCAGAATGGCAACAAACACCCATCAGTGCATTTGGTTCATGCATTGGGTACGAAGGAAACATATGAAAGATTGGCTTTGCTGCTGGAGGAAGTTGAGTGCAATGATCAAGATTGCCGGATTTGCTGTGACTTTAAAAGTTATTGCTCTGCTGTTTGGTATGCAGGTTGTACACAAAGTTTTGCTTTTTTTTATGTTTATGGGACAGCCGAGACACTAAGAACCACTATAAAGTCAAGGAAAGGTCTATTAGGAGACGATACATTGCTGGAAAGGAAAACGTGAAAAATACACCGTTAGGTGAGTCAAGTAAAATCATTTTGCGTTTTACAAATGTTACCTTTTTACCTTTGACAAATATTAGGCCTTAAGAATGTAATTATTACAATAAAAGTGTTCTTTTTTCTATAAGATCTACGAACTGAACAGTAGAAGAAACCGTGAAGAATAAAGATGTTAATTGCTTTACACTTTATTTTCAAGTATTTATTGTTTCACTTAGCAGGATTATTTTTCTAATTTATTCTTAAGAGCGAAGAAATGAAACTTGCATCTAACTTGCTGCTTAACTTAATGAACAGTTAAACAAACTCGATTGAAAGTAAAGTGTTATTCGAATAAAACTCATAATATCTTATTACGGCTCATTAATAGGGTCAGTGTGCCGAATAAGAGACCCTTTTTTGATTTTCATCTATAACTAGGAAAATAAGTGAGGAATTACAGTACCAACGTGATATTCTTTTAAGGCATACACTTTACTGCAAATAACAATGGCAGAAAATTAAAACAACTTTACATTTTTTCTTGTATGAAATTTTAAACACAAATGTTACATTTTGGGTGTTTGAAAAAAGTAGTCCTAATATGAGACCCTCTTCTATAACTAAAAAAATGAATTGTATTTACTGAAAAGTTCGTCAAAAACAAAACTTTAAACAATAATTAGGTAATAGTTATCTTCATCGCTAATAGGTAAAAAAGAAAAATGACATTTTAAACGAATTAGTTAAAGTTTACTTCAGGTTTTGTTTACTTTTCGTTTTTAGATTCCAAAATTTCACGTTGTTTGAGCTAAATCCCTTAATTCTTGCGAACGATGTTGCATGAGGTTTTTTTAGCGACAGCTGTGGGTGTCGTTGTAAAAATCCCTTTAACCACTTTTCACCAGCACATTGTTTTTCTGATGAAAACGGATGTTTTAAACCATTTCTCATAGCAAGTTGAAATGCCATTTTTTTATATCCCTCCTTCTTAAGCCATAAAACCTAGAAATCCATCTCAACGCAGTATTTTACTAACGAATCTTCAATGTGTTGTGTTAAAGTAGGCCGTCTTCCCAACTAACGTCTACCAGTGATTCAGCTGTTTTTCTGAATCCTTAACATAACGCTCCAGAGTTCCTTTTGGAACTTCAAAATACTTTGCAGCTTTTTTATAGCCCATAAAACGACTTTTTACGGCTTTGACAGCTCGCACCATCAATACAGGATCCCATTTTTTGCGTTTTGTTTCGGGAGGCATCTAAAAATAAAAACAAAAAATGTAAACAAGTTTTGCATGATGAAAAAAAAAAATGCCTAATATAAGACCCTATCTCATATTAGGCATCCTTTGGGGTCTCATATTAGGCCCGACCACGTTATCATACACGCCAACGAATTTTTTAGGTTAGGCTTAACGTTAGCTTAAAATAAACCGGCATATTTATACTATACAGTTAAAGCTACCTATCCGATACTAAGATTTTTAAAACGAGTCTTATCTTAAAGGTGAAAACAGCTAATGAAAATACACGTGCAAAAAAGTCGACGAGCACAAATTCAGGAAAAAATTATTGAACCTTTGTTTGCGCTAGGAAACACTCGACTGACTCACCGCTGACGGATGATGCAATAGACTACTGTTTCACGCTCCAGTCGCCAGGCGGCAGCACTTAGTACATTTTGTAGGCTGGGGTCTCATATTAGGCAGGAGTCTCATATTCGGCACACTGACCCTATGTCTTACAATTTAATATTTCGATAAAGTTAATAAAATTGAATTTTATTTTAGTGAATTTTAGATCATAAAAGCTAATGAAAGAAAATATTCAGCTTGGATTAATCAGTTCAAATAAATTTCCCTATTCATCTATTGTCTCTTATATATTAGTTGTTTGTCTGTTAAATATAAGATCATTAAACCACTGACAATACTATTGAGTGAACCTGGTAGCCAAGTGATAAGGCACTTTTACTGTTCAGGATTTTTCTTCTCTGAATTCTCTTCTAGATAAGTCCTAAGGTTCACTCAGCCCTTTCTAAAGAGTACCGGCTTTCTTTCGCGGAAGTTAAAGACGAGCTATATCGGGCTCAACTTAGTTCCGTTGGTCATGAAACGCAGGGAGCCTTATCACATAGGCATTTATATGGAAATGCATATATTTAGTATATGAATAGTAACCAATTTTGTAAAAAAAAAAAAATCTGAATTATAACCTGCGGGTTTATGGAAAGTCGTTATTCGTTTACGTAATATAAGTTTCAAGGCATGTTTTCGAGGTATCTGACTCTATTGTGAAGCGAGATATGTTAGTATCGAAATAGAGATTTAATTATAAGCGAATTTGTAAATAGCCTACTCAGAAAGTTTTCCAATTCTTAGGTCTGACTGCTACCTCATTGTGAGTTTCATTTTATTTGTAATATAATCCTTTACTGTTATTTTTGTAACTTTTCTACTGAAATTATATACGGTTTTAAAATTGCACCAAGTGCCACAAAAGGCTGCAGATTTCCCACATCTGTCTTTGACCCCTTAATAAAATTAAAATTTATATTTTATTTAAATAGAGCTCTTGATTATATAGTTTTTTTTTTAATTTATCTATTAAAAGTCAAAAGTTTCTCGGTCCATTTGTAGTACTAAAAGTTCTGTTTATCATTATGGAGAATAATAAATAATAAACATTGGATGGAATATATTGTTAAAATAAATAAAGATGTTTAAGAAAGATATTATGTTTAAGAAGAAAAAGCTGCATTCTTTCATTCAAATATAAATAATAACACACAAAAAATAACAAAAAAAAGAGATAATCTTCAATTAAAAAAAATCATTTTTCAAAATTAAAATCTTTTTAATTTTAATTGTAATTAATTTTTAAGTAAAACCTTTGTTTAACTCGGTTAATTTTTTTTAGTCTATATTCGTTGATAGTCAGATAAAGGTCAAACAGAAACTATTTTATTATCTATTTTGTTTTTAGATTTATTGAGGTCCCACCGAACCTTTCAAAAAATGCATTCATTGAGAGTTGTTCCACGAAGATTAATAAGTTTAAATTTATCTTCAAAATTCAAATGGGTCTTGTTTAACAGACTTACAAATTTAAAATTATTCTTAAAAAAAATATGCTCTCTAATACAATTGTTATTCAGATATCTATATATGCAATTAAGTTGTTTTTGAATTTGTATGATACATTCATTTATTACTATTAAATAACAAAAAGACCATAAAAACTTATGAATGTCAAATCAAACGAATATTGCAGTGAAGCTGTTCTGTTAGGGATTTGTCCTTCTGAGTTAGATTGTGAAGGGCCTTAAAACAACTTGTTAAAACTGTAGTTCGGCAACAATTTTATTTTATTTATTAATTATTTTTATTAGAATTTAATTCGCAACTGATTCATACTTAATAAAAATTTATTTTTAACTTCAAAAACAAAAGTTGTTGTTGATTTTACTTTTGATAATTTATCATTTATTTATTTCTTTATATATTTTTTTTTAACTTTTAAACTCAATCACATATTTAGAATTTTTTTACACTTTACATTTTTTACACAAAGTGATTGAAATGATTAAAATATTTAAAGCAGTTTACAATTGAGAAGATATAAAAAACAAAATAATATTATTTACAAATTCTTAAAATGATTAAAAAAATTTTTCTTGACAAGCTTAGAAAGAAATATTATTTACAAATTGATTGAAACGTTCAAAAATTGTATTATTCTAATTAAATGAGATAATTAAAAATTAAAATACTATTTATAAAAAACAAGATATGTAAAAAATTAATATACTTTTTTTAATTTAAAGTTATTTTTTTAAATAATTTTCATTATAATCTTCCAAAAATTTTTAAATTATATCAATATCTTATTATTATTTATAAAGGAATGATGGTCTTCATGTTTATTTTTTCTATTTATAATCAGGAATGGCCGGTTTCAGGTTAATCGGTTATTGGAAACAAACTACCGGATTAATAAAACATAGGCCTATATGGATTTTTTTTTCCCTCAATTCGTGATATTTCTTTAAATAAGACATGAGCACCCGCATTTACTGGCAACTGTGGGGTGACATTTGCCTCACTCTGGAATTACATTTTCAATGTAAATTGAATTTTTCTTTTGTCTCGTAAGAGGCCTAAAGGGATGGTAAATTTCATTATTAAGAAATAGCTACAAACAATAAAATGTAATAATAGTCAAACAGATTGCTCTCTAATATCCAAACTACAGTATTAATAAACAAGATAAGATACAGGTATTTCCTCTTGAAATCTACTTTTCTTCATGAATTGAATTGAAAATATAGGCTCTGATGTTTCGATGACCAAAGATCAGTTGAGAAAGGATGGTCAGCCCAAAACTTATCCGTCTTTAACCTCAGGAAAAGAATCCCTTTCCCTATTTTACTTAGATTTGGATATCATACGAATAGATATAAAAAACCCATCTCCAACGGGGATTGAATCTGACTCCTTCAGATTGCTGTTTATTGCTGAGGGTCAAAATACAAGATTAAATAATTAATATTAGTAATATCTAAAACTGCAGTTTCTAAATAATGAAATAAAAACTTACACTAAACATGAGTTATTACTGAATTCTGACATAATTTTAAATAATCCTCTTTTACTAAATTTAGAAGAATGATATTCACATTTGTATACTCATTAACCAGATGAATGAGTTAATTTTGCTTTCTTTATAAAATTTGGCAGCGGGACTCTTCTAATCCCTCTTATGTCGAAACGAAATAAGAAACTTCAGCGAAATGACTCAGCAATTTTACATCAAGTCTAAAATGCTGACTAAATTGGTGATTATTTTCGGGGAAAAAAGCTTAAAATAGAGGCTTGCTTTCAGAATCAAGTAAGCAGCGTTAAAGCTGAGTTAAACTGTTGAAACGGCTTTCTTCAGTTGATTCACGCCGTGTAGAATTGGTAGAACTTTATATCAAGTTTTTTAGATACAGATCCTCGCTTTAAGATGGATTTACATTCTGATGAAAACATCGAAAGTAGAAAATATCTTATGAATATGAATATATCCTACAGAAAGTAAATAAGTAACTACTGTCCCTGAATAGTAAATAAACAAATAATTACTTTAACTACTAGAAATACCTGTGGTTGAAAAGTACTAAATAAAAACAAGTTTTGTATTTTTTTTATCAGTACATGTGCAATACTGTAAAAAAATTACATTTTCTTTTTGCGCAAGAATGATACAGATATATATAAATATATATATATATATATATTTTTATTATGTACAGTAAAGGTATCTTGTGCAGATTGTGCATATTATACATGCTAACACGGGAACAGATCAAAACCAAAGTTTGATTAAGATGGTGATGTACATTCAGTAAAGTCCAAAAATCCGAAAGTGAAGGTAATCTACATTCAGTGACTATTTTTTAAACTTATTATAAAATTAGTAAGTTCTGATAGTTTAATATGTAAATAATTTCAATCGCTTCACAAGTTATTCATTGAAAAATGAATTTAAGATATTTATTTTATTAATACATGTTATCATTAAATTACCAGCTTGAAATATTAAATCAATTTTCACAAATTCCGCTCAATCTCCTTTCTCGAATGTGAAATATATATTTTTAATGAATATGATGCGCATGAAGTTATTTGATATACTGAATTTCTATAATACATACAAATCATTTTAACAATCAAACTACAGTTGAAGTATCAAAGCTTAACTGTTTGGAAAATCCATATAACGCTAACTCTCCGATCAAATCTACAGTAGTCCCTGCTATTATAGTATGGATTGAAAGCTCTCTGTTTCACTTTTAAAGATTTTGACTGCATATTTCCAATCAAATATGTGCAGGGACGGCTGTACTGCATTTAGCTTGTAATCTAGTTTTAATTAAGTTTTCAAAAACTTTTTCTGTTTCTTTAGAAATTAACTTACGATTTTGTTAAAAGTTGTCATATCAATAACTGGAATAGAATTATGAATTTAAAGTTTATTAATGAATTTGTCACAAATATTATATTTTCTATCTATCCTTTTTCCTTCAGAGCAGTCTATTCATACATCTTTTACACTTTCCATTTATACAGGGTGTTTCAAAAATACACGGCATAATTTCAGGTATGTATTTCCCACATGTAGACAATCAAAATAGTTCATTACAACATATGTCCGGAAATGCTTCATTTCCGAGTTATGGCCTTCACAACATTGAAAATCACCGGAACGTTTTTCGTTCCGCCGGTCGTTGCCATTACAGAAGATGTTCAAAATGACCACCTCCTGCTTGAATACAGACCTCACATCGATGTCTCAATGACCTGCGAACACGATCCCACACTCCAGGAATGTTGCGTATGTCCTCAGAACGTGCCACAATTCGATTCCGAAGGGATTCCAAATCAGGCACCGGAGACGAATAAACCAATGATTTTAAATGGCCCCACAAGTAGAAATCGAGAGGGTTCAGATCAGGTGAGCGTGGAGGCCAAGCAATTGGGCCACCTCTACCTATCCATCGATCAGGAAACGTTCGATCCAAGTACCGGCGAGCCGTACGACTGAAGTGTGCAGGAGCGCCGTCATGCAAGAAGTGAGCGTGCTGACGATCGATCAGTGGAGTGTCGTCATAAACATGAGGTATGGTGTTTTCCAGGAAGTTTGTGTACGCCTGCCCCGTAAGTCTGTTACTAATCGATCACCAATGATACCGGCCCACATGTTGAGGGAGAACCGCACCTGGTGATGAGATACAACAGTTGCATTTGGGTTTTCATACGCCCATACATGCTGATTGTGGAAATTTGTTATGCCATCTCGTGTGACCTGTGCTTCATCTGTAAATACGAAAAACGTTCCGGTGATTTTCAATGTTGTGAAGGCC
Organism: Thereuonema tuberculata; assembly: GCA_023159025.1. NCBI lineage: Eukaryota > Metazoa > Arthropoda > Chilopoda > Scutigeromorpha > Scutigeridae > Thereuonema > Thereuonema tuberculata. Next base: position 216,126,231 of record JAFIDM010009631.1, on the reverse strand, counting down.
ATAACTCGGAAATGAAGCATTTCCGGACATATGTTGTAATGAACTATTTTGATTGTCTACATGTGGGAAATACATACCTGAAATTATGCCGTGTATTTTTGAAACACCCTGTATAAGCAGTAAAATGGAGCTTTCCCCATGAGAATAACCAAGAACAATGCAACAATATTTACTATATAGTTAAAGTTTGCATACCAAATAAGCCTTGCTTCATTTCTTTTATTTCAATTAAGTTAAAATATTTTAAATTTACTTTCTAAATATATCTGAATACAAAGATAAAAATATTCAAATTCTGCCGTAAATACTTGCTCACAGAACAAGACTATATTAAAATCAATAATTGATCTTTTTGATCAATAAAGGGACAAAATGAAACTAACGTTCCTGAATCAGTTATCCATTCGGATTCAACGTTATGTGTTAGAATGAAATTTGGTCAGATACATTTTTTTTTGAGACATCTGTTACAAATCTTAAATACAAATAGTTTTCCAGATCATTCTGTAACGTAAAGCTCTGTAACGTTAAGCTCTACCCCTATGTTTAGAAAATAATTTTAGTTTCTTCAATGATACGTCCGCGACAGGAATCGAACCTGCAATCTTCTGATCCGAAGTAACACGCCTTAAGGTGGGGACAGACCAAATTCCAATGTAAACAAACGCCAACTCGGCCGAATGTGTTCGTTGGTTTTGGGATTGGAAACGATTGGAAATGATTTTGATAAAATGTTGTCGTCCACATTGGAGTTAGTTTTGAAATGGAAACCGTTCGCTGTGGTTCGGTCATTTTACGCGGCAAGGTATTGAATTGATCGTTTCGTATGTCGTCAAGTGATCATGATTTATGTGCAAGAGCCGGATTTTTAGTCGTGAATTCTTTAGTTTAGAAAAAAAATAATCATAAACAGTGATGCTGGTGGATGACAACACAATACAAAAATAGAAGTGCCTACAATGCAAGTAATTTGCTGGATGAGCTTCGAAGTTCAACTGCAATACTCTGCCAAATATCTATCTTCTTTTTTGAGAGTTTATAATTTCTTTTGATAGGATCCCAAAATATAGGATTATCCCGGTATAGTTGAATTAGTTTAAGATATTCCATATCGACACAAGAAATAAACAATACGTCCAACACTAGAAAATACTTGCCAACGACTAAAAACATTTTAACTCGTCCACACCAAATCACACATCTGTTTGAAGTACCGCTCAATGACCGAACGCAGGTTGACGCCAACAGTCGCCTTGGAAACCGTTGGAATGCATTGGGGTGCGTTCGCTAACGCCGCGCACATCGATTCCAATATCTGTCCACATGTGCCTTGGTATGAGTTGGAGCTTCGTCTGTCCCCACCTTTATACAGTACGCCACCCAGACTTCATTCAAATTATTTGTTAAATATTCTTCATTTATTCATCGTCCATCCAAACCATTTTATTAAATAGAAATTTTTTATGTAGTTTTTCAGATCTGTCTGTCTGTGTAATGTAACTCACTGTCCCTGTGTTTAAAGGAGGTGAGCGGCCCTGTACAAGTAGGACACATGTAGGACAGGGCAGGTGGTGTGGAAGATTCTTTGAGCGAGGCGGAATTTTATCATTCCCAGCTTTATGTTGCATTGTCGCGTTCACGAAAGAGAGACAACTCATCAAAAATATCTTTTTCGCGCATCTACCGCGGTAAGTGTATTTCCAAAAATTAAACCACCTTGAGATTTGTAAATAGTATTTATTAATAATAATTTAATAATAAAGTTTGATATTCAGTCACCCGAAGTAAAGCTTAGTTTTACATCAAAAACCCATGATTTACATAAGTTATCCAAATCACAACTTTCAGGTCAGTCCCACTTCTAAGCTCCGCCCCCTAAAACCCGTGAACAGGTGTCGACTTTGTTATTATTTATTTGTAGTTACAAAATGCCCTAAAAACTGTACAAAGTTTGTGGCAAAAGCTGTAAAAACAACGTCAGAATAAGGGTTTGAAGATAGGAAAAGATGTCAAAAAGTTGAAATTTCTATCGACCGCCAGTTTGGAATGGTTGATCCGATTTTCCTGAAATACAATACCAGCCGAGTCCTCAAGGATATCTAGCATCCATAAAAGTTTTAGCTCAGAAGCTCAAAATTTTGCGGCAGTTGTCCACGTCACAACTTTGAGGTCATGCCGCACTTCTGAGGTCATGCCGCACTTCTAAGGTCATGCCCCACTTCTATGGTACGCCTCCTAAAAACCCGTGAACAGTTTTCGAATTTTTGATTCTTATTTGTAGTTCAACCGATGCCTGAAAAGTGGAAAAAACTCTAAAAACAACGTGACTATATGGTTTTAAAAACAGGAAAAATCGTCAAAAAGTGGAAATAATATATATCATGGGAAGAAGAATTTGAATGGCCTATATATTCGGCGTTTATGATAAGGTTCCGTGGGTTATCTGTTCAGCTAGGGGAAAACGCAATAGTGTATTGAAATCGACGGTCAAGGTCATTTGCGAAGTGATGTTCGATTTTTTTCAGCTATAATGTGACGTATTATTAAGGCTTCCAACATGCAAAATCATTTATGTTCCTAGCAATGCATTCCTTTAATTTGCTATCAGTCATATATATGACGGGCAAATACTCTATCTAGGCTAAAAGCCTTCGCATTGTTATCCCGTCATTGTTGACAGGCGTATATGCTAGTTTGAAAAAGATTGGTTGGTTGAATAGACTCAACAGTGCAAAAATTAACAGTAGTCAATCAGCATAAGGATACTAATTAGTTAAAGGTATATTTGAACTTTAATCAAACCTTTCGCTAGTGTATATAGCTATTTAAATATATTTCTAATTTCCAGATAAATATTTATATATAAAAAAAAAGATAGAGACAACATTTTTGTTTAAATTTTTTTAAATATTTACATATAAGCTTAACTGAACTATCGTGTATGTTTGTGATTTTCTTGGAATGATCCCAAACATTTCATTTTATGTGTTTTCATTTCAATGATTCCATTATCAGATTGTAGGTTATGCTGAGGCTTTGCAAACACGGAGAACGATTTGGCAGGTAATAGATTTCTGTGTTCTACAACCAAGGCATCTACGGAAGGTAAAGGGGGTCAGAAAACAGGTAAATAGATCAACGCAATAGTTTAATAGGTCAGTTCCCTTTTCGCAAAGGGGGATTTAAATGTATCAGACGAAATCATGGATTATTAATATTTATAGAAGAAACAAAACAAACATGAACTTAATGCTACCACAAGTCACATAATGAATTAAGACTTTCAATTTGGTTATGAATAAATAATTTTGCAAAAGTAACAGATATTTTCAAACTAATGAAAACTGCGCGATATCATCAAGACAAAATCATCTGTTTCTTTACATGATGTTCTTCTAATTAAATCTAATGTTTATATGCAAATACTAGAAATTTTTAAATATACTTTACCATCCTTTGGACAGATTTGATCTAATATTTACGTTTTTATATTATCTTGAGATTCATTAGAACTAAAGAAATAGGATGAGTAGTTTCAGAATTTAGTTTCAGATGAACTCAGAAACTTTTCATGAAACTTACAGAATCTAAACATTTAATTATAGACTAGCTTACTAAAAAAAAAAGACTATAAAGATAGTGTTGCACATATTGATCTACAGTGCAAAGCTAGAAGTAAAACAATCCAAAAATATTTTGTATCAAACCTCCTTCATCTTGATAATTTAAATAATATATTAACGTGTGTCATATTAAAAGTTAAAAATGGTTCAAGAACACACTTAAAAATAAAGATATTTACAATAAAAACATGATACATATTAAAAATCCCGGAAACCGGTTTTAAGACCCCTCTACGTGGTCTTTCGTCAGCCTAAAGATCCATGCTCACGTCTTCCTTAAATATATTGGAGCTCAGTCATCAACCAATCACATCGTTATTCAAATGATTACCGCAGAAATTTGATATTGTGTTTTTTGATGCCAATTTTTGAAACATTTACGGTACTAACCATTTTTTTGTTTAATTATATTTTTATTTTTTATTTACAATTTTCTTTATTTTTATTTCTTAAGTTTGTTTAAAAATTTTTTCCAGTATTCTCCTTTCTATAATTTTCAACTTTATGTTTAATGTTGGTGTTGTTGATATATGCGGGAATATTAATATTTGGAATTTTATTGTTATAAGGATTTAGCACTTTAATAAAATATGATTCTATAGCTTCACGAGCTGTCAAATTGGTTTGTTCCTAGAATAATCGTCTGTTCAAAATTTGGTTTGTGATTATAATTTATACTATGTTGGCAAATTAATGATGCATCTTTACCTTTCGTTTGTATCGCATATTTATGGTTATATAAGCGATCTTTAAGTTTTCTTCCAGAATTTCCAATATAGAAGCAGCTATTGTTGGTGCATGGAACTAAGTACACACATCCTTTTTTTTTCCTCTTTTGATTGTTTTTTTTTTCTATAATACGGTTTTGGAAATGTTATTTTATTGGTGAGTTTGAATGCTATGCTTATATCTGTGTCTTTAAATATTTCCTTTACTTGTTTTTTTAAATTAGGATGGTACGGAAATACAGCATATGACGTATTCCTTTCTTTAATTTTTAATTTTGGATTATAAATTTTTTGGAGGCTGTTTTTTATGTTCTTATTTATATAAGATCTTGAGTATCCACATTGGATAAATTGATTAGTGATTGTTAGTATTTCTTTGTTGAATATTGTTTCAGAGTCGCTCAATTTAAAGGCTCTATATAACATTGTATATAACAAATTCTCTTTATAATGTGCGGGAACGGACGAATTGTGAGGAATGACTAACATAGAAGCTGTAGGTTTTCTATAAGGTTCAGTGATTATTTTACTTTCATTTTTAATTTTGACATCTAAAAATGTTATCATGTTATCTTTTTGTTCTTCTACAGTAAATACAATATTTCAGTGAATAGAATTAAACTCTTTGAGTATCATCTGTTGATTACCTTGTTTTGTGATGATAAACAAATCATCAACGTACCTTTGATAAAATAAAATCGGAATTTGAGTAGTCAGAAAAAAAGAATTTTCTAGAAATTGCATGACTATTTCTGCCATTATGCTCGATGCTGGTAGAACGATGAAAATACCGGTTATTTGTTTATAAATTTTGTGGTTAGCAGTAAAGTATTGATTTCCAATACTGAATTTTATCAGATCTAAAATAAAAGGAGCCATATTCTTATTATTTTCGTTAATAAATTTAGTTTATTCTTTATTTATGGCTGCTGCGAGATTAGTGCAGAACGCATACTGGTTTTGCCAAGCATAATTAGAAATTAGGCTTAACAGAATAAAAATCTTAAAATGATTTATTATAGTGGTCATTAAACAGTTCACAATTTCCATACAATAAATCTTTCTCAAAATTATATACTTCAACACTGTTCTCGATGTACAGTTTCACTATAATCTTGAAAAACTCTAAACACAATAATAGCTTTTCACAATAGTGTGAAATATCAATTCCTTTATACGGTATCAACTTAATAATTAAATTTGCACGCTTCAATAAATTTGAGATACACTGGTATAAAGAATCACTAAACTTTCACTATAAGTGCTTCTTACATTTAATTCACTAATCTGATAATCGAGAAAGTTATATTTATACTACCGTATTTACTCGCATAATTTCCCCTTTTTTTCATCAATATTTTGACAAAAAAAAGGGGGGTGGGGAAATTACGCGATGTTTTTCAATTTGAGGAAAAAAAAATATGGTGAAAGTGTAAGGAAAACCATGTTAAATATTGATTTTTAAAGCAAGAAATGTATTTAACAGCAATTTTATTAACACGCAACATTTGAAATATAAGAAATCACATCTCAACATTTATTTTTTCTTCAAAGTACAGTTAAGCAATAGGCATGCACGGAAGTGTGTGTGCGACGTAATTTCATAACTCACGCAGCGCAGCCCGCCATCTTTATAGCTACTCACTGCATGACGTCAGCATCAGCTGCCTGCTAATAGAGAACTTAATTCGCGAACTTCACGTTTTCACAAAACACTCGAAATTGTTGTACTGATTCAGAAGGAGTCTGCTCTTGTACTGACCGGGGTGGGGGTGGAATCTTCCCCTAAAGTAGCGTGGGATAGAGAAATGCGATAGTAACGGTACATTGTCTCGTCGTCGTGAGTTGACCGCCAGTCAAGGTCATGTTGAAAACGCGTTGAAGTAGAGGTGGGGAAATTATGCGATAAAAATAAAAATGGAATTTTGTAATCCACAAAAACTTGGGTGGGGAAAATACGCGATGGGGGAAATTATGCGAGTAAACACGGTATTCTGAATTATTCTCTATTCTACAAATGGCTTTTAGGTAATTCACCTATGTGAATAACGAATAACGATGCTACGTTATTAATGCCTATAATACACTTATCTAGTATGAAAAGTTGCACTAATATACTATCGAGTAATTCACTAATAATGGCCTATCACTTTCAACTTGCGTGATTAATAATAATATCTGAGTTACAAAGCACAAAGTTCACTGCCAACGGAAAAGTACTTGTATTACACTGCTCGTTGCACTCTGCGTTAACGAACGCTCTTCCCATCCAAAATGGAAATAAGAATCAGTACTTACAGTAAGATGGCTTCTATGCCTTATTCACCCGTGTATAGATAGGTCCAATAATGATGATATATCCTGCACCAGTCTTCAATCGAACATAGTATCCACTCTGCAATTCTCCTCTTGGAACAGGTTTGGAATTGGCGCTTCCTAAGTCGTCAGCTGTATCATTCACCCCTTGTCTTCGGGTCGGCTTGCTGATTATTCTCGGCGCACTTCAATTAAAGTTCGCTGAATGCTTTCACTTTACTTGAATTAATAAATATGGAATTTCTTCTTCCTTTAATTATAAATAGTTCAATTACTTCTATCCTAATTAATTGGTGACTTTCCAATAGTAATTCTCGATTGGATCGGGTTCAAGTTCTCGAATCACTAGGTAAGCAATGCTTGCTTCTCTTCGTGACGTCTCAATTCCAGTTTTCTGAATGGATGGTTTAAATCACTTTGAGAAGTAATAATAATAATACAAAAGTTCCTTTTGTCTTCAATATTAAATATTCTTACTCTTCTTTACTTGCTCCGTCTTTTAGGAGTTCCGTCAGTTTTCCGTCCTAATTAAATCTTCTAGGTTTTGCTTCAACGAGTCATTCGCTAACCTTCCTATTCTTCAGTTTAGCTTTCTCGACTTGAGACTATTTAATTCACACGGAGTGTCCTTTCTCCGTGACTTACTGACCTTCAGTTGTAACTGACGAATTGATTCCGAGTGTAGACTGACATCTCTCTTTCAGTGTCTGTCTACTCACTGTCTCTATGACTTTCTGTGTATTACCCTGTCATCACTCTCGATGTGTCCACTGGGACTGGCCCTTGACCTCTCTTAATACGTAGCCACTCGTTTCGTCAGTCCACTTATTTAAATATTTAAATTTTACTTCGTTGACTCTTACAACGCTGAAGAAAAAAAAATCTTTTCAAGCATATATTTAATTTAATTATTTACTTTCAATAATTAAAACTTGAATTTCTACTACTAGTTCGCAACAATGGCTAATAACAATAATTCTCCAGAAATGGATGTAAACAAGTCTTGTACATCCGGGGACATCATATAATTATCTTCATTAACTTTTAAATTTCTTATGTTATCCCTAAATTTACATGTCCAATGGAGGCTTCTCGGGCGCTATTAAAAAAATTCACCGATGAATTTAGATACATTATAAATTATTGTTGATTTACAATTAATGATGGGCCTCGTTTTAAAGAAGCCATCCTGATCTAATTCTTTATGCGTTTTTGGTGTGATTCTCATTGCTGGCATAATATTACAATCTTGTATAAAATTTTCATCTGTGAAATCTTCCGTTTTTTTATGTTTTCTGGTTATAGCTCTTATATTTTTCCTTATTTTCCTAATTATTTGCTCTTCGTTATTTTTAATTTCTAAATAAATTTCTGGATTTTTTACTTGTTTATCTACCATTGTTTCATAGTCTGCTTTATCTAAAATCACAATTTTTTTCCCTTTATCTGATTCTGTTATTATAATTTCTTTATTGTTCTTTAGTTTTTTATATGCTTCTGTTTCAATAGGTGATATGTTATTGGCTACATTGGTGTTGATACTGGAATGTGCCACCACCCCTATTTTTTGTCTAATCTGATTCTTAAGGCTTTTATTCATACTGCTATTCTTTAGAGCTCGTTCTGTTACTCCTATTAAATTTTCTGGGGATACCTTAATAGGTGTTACATTAAACTGATTAGTTTTTTCAAGTAGTTGTTTTTCAACAAACGTCATGATGTGTGAAGATTTATTAATAATGGATTCTTCTTGTATTTGGTTTAACCCCCATTTCTCAATGCTGAGAACCGATAGTTTTTTCAAATGTGTTGCTTTAATTTCCTCAAATTTATTATTGGCTTTTAAGGCTCCAATGTTTAATATATTTATATAATCATTAGTTTCCCTTTTTTCTCTTAATTGTTCAGATATTTCACTTAACTTATTGATTAGTGTAGATTTTTTCTTATGCTGAACATTTATGCTATGAATGAAAATTTCTGTAGAAATCCTATCAATTAATTTACCTATTTTGTAGTTATTTTCCGGTAACGTTATTTTGAATCTGAGGTTTTTAGGAATAAGTTTGTGTTTCCTGCAAATACTATTAAATATAATAGAGGTTGTAATGCCTGCTATTGTTACATGTGTGTGGAAGAAATTTTTTATAAGGTTAGAAACCGAATGATCATAATTTTTCAATATCTTAGAAATCATTATCTCAGGGGGTTAATGCATATGCTTTTATACCTTATTTTGGGAAGATCCAATAAAAGATGAACACGGTTAATGACAATTAAATTACAGGCTTATTTACAATTATTTAAATAATATCTTAACGTGTGTCATATTAAAAGTTAAAAATGGTTCAAGAACTCACTTAAAAATAAAGATATTAAAAATCCCGGGGACCGGTTTTCAGACCCCTCTACGTGGTCTTTCGTCAGCCTAAAGATCCATGCTCACGTCTTCCTTAAATATATTGGAGCTTAGTCATCAGCCAATCCACATCGTTATTCAAATGATTTACGCAGAAATTTGATATTATGTGTTTTTTGATGTCAATTTTTGAAACCTTTACAGTACTAACCATTTTTTTATTGTTTAATTATATTTTTATTTTTTATTTACAATTTTCTTTATTTTTATTTCTTAAGTTTGTTTAAAATTTTTTTCCAATATTCTCTTTCTATAATTTTCAACTTTATGTTTAATGTTGGTGTTGTTGATATATGCGGAATATTAATATTTGGAATTTTATTGTTATAAGGATTTAGCACTTTAATAAAATATGATTCTATAGCACTTTAATACGGATTTAGCACTTTAATAAAATATGATTATATAGCTTCACGAGCTATCAAATTGGTTTGTTGTCCTAGAATAATCGTCTGTTCAAAATTTGGTTTGTGATTATAATAATAATCTTGTCTTGATAATTTAAAATTAATTTTCTTAGAAACCTAAAACTTTACGAATAGATATTTGGAAGAATCGTTAGAATCTATGATGCTTCTTAAATGCTGTTAGGACGATAGAGAAATTTATTTAAGTATAAATTAAAGTATATTAGTAAAATGGAGACAATTCAATACATTTCTGAGCTTATTATTTTAGGTAGATTTATAGATATGAAACATTTGATATTGAATAATCCTTAATTTTCGGATATAACCAACAATGAATTTAGAAAAACTGAAGATTTTACGTTATTGGCAACTGTTATTATAATGATCCTTCATGATGAAAAAAGGGTATTCTGGAATATGAATACAGAATGCCTAAATCTATTGGCAACTGACACCTCCATTTACAACTTTTCATGTATCGAAACTTTCACCTGTCTCAAGAGAAACAGATGATACAACGGAATAATGTATGATCGAAGAAAGAAAAATGAAACATTTATAATTTAAAATATCCTGTTAGAAGCTTTCATATTGTATAAATTAAACAATACTCAGTTAAAAGTATTGAAAGGTAATTTAATTGCAAAAATAAAGTTTTTTTCCAACTTATCAAATCAAAAATTAAGCCGATAAATGTTATTTCGAATAAAGGCTCATGCAATTCGCACATTTACTTGGAAAAAAACAACATAATTAAATTTGTGTTTATTATTAATTTGGTTCTGTTTACACTGTTGCTAATTTTCTAATGAATGAGTCAAATGAAATGTTAATGTAGTTAATGATTTAGATGGATTATTAATTACATTTTATTCTAAATTCATTTAACATGGAAATATTTATTAATTCAAGCTGAATTAATCAAAGGAAACACTATTAAATAAGCTTTGAAATTAAGGCTGGAGGACCTTCCTTCCTCTAACTTACCTTTCCGAAAAACTTATATTTTTCAGTCTCAGTTAGCTAGTGTTTAGATTTGTCTTTGCTAACAGGATTTTAGGGATGGAAGAAATTGAAAGCACCGTACAAATTGTGGAGATGAAAGTAAATCTCGACGAAAGAACTTACTATTAAAAAAATATTAAGGATCAATCTTAAAATTTTCTGATTTATTTTATATTTTAATATTATAATTTATATTATATAATATTATATCTTAATATTATAATTTAAATTATGTAATATTATATTTATATTTTAATAGATAGTTTCTCATTGCTGTTCTACATAATTTTGATTCTGCAATATCGAATGTAAATCAACATAAACACTACTGCTGAAATTAGGAAATCTTACTGGAAGTTTTGTAATCTATATTACTAAAATCTTTTATTTCTCTGTCTGTCTGTCTGGCGCAATTTTCTGAGAGAATGGAAAATAGAAATAATTTTTACAATGAAACATCCGCGACAGGAATCGAACCTGCAACCTTCTGATCCGAAGTCAGATGCCTTATCCATTAGGCCATAGGGACTACAACTCCTTTCATATGATTTTTTGACTTATATCTCCTTTCCTTTCCCCCATCAATAAGGAATGT
>JAFIDM010009631.1:216079864-216094739 GCA_023159025.1 Thereuonema tuberculata | reverse complement strand
ACACTGCACTCACTTGCACATATTCAAACCATTTATTTTCTAGGGAATAAGAGATTCAAATAGGCTGACTGTGTATGTTTACAGGATGACATATTAACACTGACTATACTGACTGGCTGTACATTAGACTGGCTATATATATATGCATGCTATGTTTTATGTACCTAACAATCTTATAAAATATAATATAATATAGCTAACTGAAAAACAACAAGTGTATTTTCATTTTTTTTTAATTTTAAGTACAAATTACAATAATTGGATGAGTACATAAAGTACTTTAATAGTTCATAATTAAATTGTTCTATTCTTCAATTTGATTAAAAGTTCTTAGTTCAATAATATTAATATCTCTGCTCGGCATTGCTTAAGTTGTTTAAGTAGTCTTATCGTTGAAGGATCACTAACACACTGATTATGGAAGTTCACACAAAGTAAATCACATGACGTTCTGTCACTGCTTAATAAATTAATAAATTCACTCACTAAAATACGTTTGCTAATTTCACACACTTTCAAAATTAGCACACTAAATCTTCTACTTGAAGATCAATCAAATAATAAACTTATAGATTTAATCACTATCGAAGTAACACACTTGGTTCTTCTGTAATTCAAAGCACTAACTATTTTGCACTATCTCGCCGATGTCTTATTATCTTCACTTTAAGATAAAGTTATAATATCAGCTATTTCAAAATTATTCACTTGCTACTGTCGATGATATTCACCCAATAAATGTTCGTTGTTATTTCGTAGATTATCCACTTGTAACTTTTAGTAATGTATCCACAGTTTTTGAAATGATTTGACTACGTTGACTTCTTATGACAATTATTTCACACAATTTCGCTTGTTAACTTTCCAACTTCTCTTAATTTTCCCGGTTGCTTGCTTCAATAAACACTCGAATGAATAACTGCAATGTGGTTTTCTTTTGAATCAATCGTAGGCATTCTATCTTCAGCTTTGTGCAGTCTCAGTTTGAACCATAAAACAGCGAATTGGAATAGGCCTAACGATTTTCTACACAACGAAAGTATCGCTCAAAACTAACTAACCGTATATAAATTGCTGCCAACTTGTCTTATATATGTTCAGCAAATCCAATATATTCCAGGGTTGACGAAATAGATTGCTTGAACGTTAAAAATAACTTATTTTAACATTCTTTGACAAGACCGCTATCGACAACCGTTACCGCTTCTCCTAGGAGGAAGGACCCGGTTGATCACGTGATTTCTCTGCGCGTAGGCCTGTCAATTTCTCGTCGGCCTCGACTGAATCCTGTATCTGGGATGATATTTAAAACTTGGCAGAATATCAGGTTATTAAATACAATTTTAAATTTTAAATTATTTCTGTAAAGAGGTTATTTGATCACATTACACATCAAAATTACTAGCTGTATTAACAAGAGAGAAATCTTAACAGTAACGTCCTAAACTCTGAACAGAAAATGTTTTTTGAAAGAAGAAATATAAACACTTTTGCAATTTACCTCTGATGATTTTTGTTTGAATCCACTAACTGAAAGGATAGAAGTATGTCTGTTGGAGTTGGGAAGTAACTGAAAACTTTTCTTCTTATTTTCCGATACGACGAGAAAAATGGCGACGCTTCGTTTTGATTTAAAAGAAGTTGGTTACATCCGATTGGCTGCACGGAGACTACTGCAGTGTGATTGGCTGGATGGAGTGAAAAGATTGGCGACAATCCGACTTCTCTGGCTGATAAAATCTACCCAACGTTTGATGATGTATCGACACAAGATGACGTCAGAACGTAGCTGGATCGGGCTAAAACGGATATGTGCTCCCCAGCCATTAGTCTTTGAATGTTTTAAAAGCAAAGTTCTTTGGCCAAAATTTACAAGTGGTTCATAAGAGGAATATCAAATCTAACACACTAATACTAAACTCTTTAAAATGTATTGTAATATAAGTTAGTGAGTGAACAATAAGACTAAACTCTTTAAAAAGAAGGGTAAAGTTGATCAATGCATTATTCATTGTATTACGTAAACTCAACAGTTTTATCAATTTTTTACAGTGGCGCTAAACAGCAGTACAGCATAAATCTCCAAAGAGACGAATAAAATATTATTACTGTAGTTTTTATGTAGTACGTTTCACAAATTAAAATAATTAAAAAGTTTGGCAACAAATATTTTTTCTTTACAATATTAGCCTGCATGATTAATTACTTCTCCATTACTATTGTATGAGGGAGTATAAACAAAGAAGAAAAGAATAGAAATAGAAAAAATCAGAAGCAACAGCAAGAATTCAATCAACAAAGCATATTAAAATCGAAAGCTTTGAAACTTAATTTAAGCAGGAAAATAGTTACTTTTTTATTAGGTAACTTGTAATAATTTTTAAAATTAAGCTTTCTAACTACTTTGGACGACTGGGCTGAAATGAAAAATGCTGGTTGTCTTTATTTCCATTAAATATAATGTCTTTTCTAAACTAGCCTTAAAGATTGAATTGAAAACTTCTCTTTTAAAGATAAATGTATCGAAAGAGAAGATACTTTAAACTTTATGAAAGAAGAATTTCCAGTTTTTCAGCATTTTGAATATTTACAGTTCCAAGTTGAAAGTTATTTTGCCATCAAATTCAGAAGATGGATGGTAAAGACGGTGCAGTGGAAGAAAAATCTCGCTATTTTAGCGTCTAATGTTCAATCAGAGATACAATAAATTGAGTGAATGAAATGAAGGCATTTTGACTAAATTTAGAAACCTGAATATAATATACTTATGTTTTTTACAGCGACATTGAATAACTATAAATATTTTTTTTGTTAAATTTTTGCAGAGAGTTTTTTTGTCTGTTTACTTCTGTTCAACTCCAGTAGGAAACTGTTTTTCTTTATATTTTACTCAAATAAATGCAAAGGGTCGCCAATCACAGAATTCTTCGCTTTCCTCTCATCGAATGAGTGAAGTTGATGTGCGTCGAAAAGCAACATGTTCCTCCTTACGGACAAAGAGCAGCAGCTAAAGTACAGTTGCCATCCAACCTATTACAGGGAGAACAACACCATCTGCATACACATTACCAACGTATCCATCGGCCCATAGTTTTCTGCTTACATAGTTTCGTTTTCTCTCATCTCCTTTTCTTTTTTACTTCCTTGCAGTTTTCAGCTATAACCTCTAGTGGCTCCATCTGCGCTGATGGGAAAAACGAAATGATCGGTGGAATAATAAGAAATCTGTGCCCATATGAAACAACTGAGAGTCGAAACCTAAGAAAGAGCTAAAAGGAAGTTCATGCCTTTGAAGTTCGTTTCATACCATCACAGTCTCCAGAATGATACAGATAGGACAATTACAAAGAAACAATTTAAACAACACGGCTCACTTCTTATTAAAAAAAATAATCATTTACATATGGCACTTCATTCTAAAACGCCTTGGATAATTTTATCCGCTTCCTTTTATCTATAAAATATCTTAATTGGTTATTGAAAATTGATTTTAGGCCTCACCGCTTTCTCATAATGGTGAACTTTGACGTTATTCTAAAGCAACAGTGATTTCTTTAATTTGACGATTCATAAAGAAAAGAAAATTTTTAAACATTTCGAACCTGTTACACAATTAAGGCGGTCACAATTTTACGATAATTACAGAAACAGAAACTTTTGTAGTATTAATTGAAATACATATTGTAGTTATTACATAGTGTATGTACTTAATATTATGGATATAATAATAAGTACATATGAATTTACGAAATTTTTGAATAATATTAAAGATATAACTTATTATTTAATGAAATTAGTCATTGTCACTAGAAACATATAAATTATTATTGTAATTTTGTTGGATTCTTTTTTTAAATTATTTCCTTGAATATTACTATTAAGTTTTCACTCATAACGTCCTGTTTGAAAAAAATTCATAATAATAACCTAGTGTGTATTCTCATTTCATTAACAAAATACTTTGCTGTGTATTCTATTTTGAGTTTTCCAAAAATGGATATTTACTTGTCAAAGATATTTACTTTATATTTAAATGATTTTCAGATGAAATATTTTATTCTTGATTTTTTCAATTCTTATTCCTAAAATATGTTATATATTTTATGATATATATATATATATATATATATATATATATATATATATATATATATTAATCGTCTTTAGTTTATTTTCTTGAAGTTTTTTAAATGAACCGAATTGAGAAAAGTTAAAATCACATAAAATCAAATAACATGCATTTAATGTTTCTCTTTCTTCACCATTTCAATTATGTCCATTTTTCATTTTTAAAGATGTCTATTTATAATAAACAATTCTGTTGTTATATTTAACAATTGACGACGAATAATATGAATAGAAAATTTACCATAAACGTGGAGACATTCCATCAATCCATAGTTTCCCTTTAATCTTTTAAAGAACTAGTGATGCGTCACCACTGTTAAATTTCAGTAGTGTTATTTGAATGACTCTTCATTCTATTGTTTTCTATTCGGATCAGTTCAAGTGCTAGTTCTTGTCACTATACTTCACTTACGAGTAATTATATTGAAGTTGATCTGTTTTCTAAGATTGTCTACTCTAATCATTGTTCTGCTTGTGAAGAGAATTTTGAATTTGAAATCCGGGCTTTTTGTTCTACTGCAACAAAAATCTAATTTGCTGTTAAGTCATTAGTGACAACTAGTGCTAATTTATATTATAAAATGGAATTAACTCACACGCGATACTTTTAAAGACGTAACAACGCAAGGATCATTCAAAAGCTGTTATCGACAACTGCTTGTTCTCACTATAAGATTAAGTCTAAAAATGTTATAGATTTGATTATTAGTTAAAAAAAATGAAAATTACAAAAGAAGAATTTAAAAACGTATTAACATCCTGTCTGTCACTTGTTCAATTTTCAGCTCAGCCATCTTCAAAGTTACGAATGAATATTCGTAGAGTTAAACTCTTAGTTTCTGGAGTCTAATCCTTTCGTCTTAAGAACTATTATTATTGTGAGGGCAAGGCTTCAATGACATACGGAAATTTCACTGATTTGGAAAATCAGCATGTGTTTAGTAAATATTGGAGAGAAGCTAAAAGAAGAATTTAGGAGAGGAACTTGTGAGTTCAGGTGTAGGAGCTACAAGAAAATTTAGTTATTAATACAGAAAATGTAATTAGCTTAACTAGATATGTTAACAAAATGTCAGCAATTTGCCTATAAAGATCTGTATTAATCTTTACTTTTTTATCTTTATCCTTTTGACGATAGGAAAGAAAGGTTTTTAAGACGAAAGGATTAGACTCCAGAAACTAAGAGTCTAACTCTATATTCATTTGTAACTATGAAGATGGTTGAGCTATCTTCAAAAAAAAAAAGATTTTTTACTTTGATTAAAGGAATATATTGAAGGATTCTATTTATCAACACAAAAATGATTTGGTAAGTTCTTTTGTCTCTCTATATAGTGTATAGTGTATAACACTATATATATAGAGACAAAAGAACATACCGGTTCGAATTCAGCTCGAATTTAGATTTAAGAAGGAAATTTATTTCAATTCACCCATGAGTATCCCAATCTTGATGTATTTTTAAACAAAACACAATATATCTTTTTATAAATATTAATAATGTTGTCATTATTGAGAACTCAAAACATTTATGTAAATTTTAATAGATATTTTTATTGTTTTGAAATATATTATTGATATATTATTGTTACTTTTTTAAATCAGAAAAGAACTACTATCAAAATTTCTTGCAATGTACTTAGCGTAGGTTTGTTGTTATTTCATATTGTTGAATTTCAATTTCTGTTTCGCAAATGAATTATCTCTTACTGAAGAGAATCTACTGGATTATGTTTTAAGTTAAGTTAAGTTATATATTTAAATGTAACTCACGGAAGCTTTAGTTTGTTAAATTCTTGCCATTTCTTTAAAGTTCCGAGGACATTATTATGAGTCAGTGGTGTTCTTTTTACTCTGCACTGATAAGACGACCGAAGGACAGGCTTGTTCTGAAACTGCATTGTTCCGTCTATCGATTTTAATCCATCAGAGGCTCAAAAGGACAAAAACGGAGTTGAAGGAGTGGGAGTCTGATGGGCAACAAAGTAATATTTGATAAAAGAGGTCGGCGGAGTACCAATAGAAAACAGGTTACCCCCACCCCACCTCAGTCTGCTTCTCCAAGCCCTAGTCTGAATCTTATAAATATCAAATTACAACTTCTCATATTAACAGATATAGAATGAATCCATAGTCAGTCCTTAAACTTAAGGTGCGGTAAAGGACGAGTTTGAATGTTTTTGGAGATTAAACTAAAATACAAGAAAAAAGAATCTTGTTGCTTAAGATAATGACGAACAAGAAAGCTTAGTTACAATGAACTTTTTATTCGTCTCATTATAAAACTATATGCAAGAACATATACCTGCTTTTACCACCACCGCTTACAAAATAATTATAATATACTGATATAAACATCAAAACACTTATTCTCTTAAGCGAAGGAAAGTACACCCATATTATTAAGTGGAAATTGGAATAATAATAAAAAGAGATAAAATTCTAAAATAGAATCAGAAATCAGAAATATTAAATCAGAAATAGTATTCATAAAAATTACATCTAACATATAAGAAACGCTTCTTTTAAAAAAGTTAATTTAAAGAATAAGTTTAATTTTGTTTTAGACAGTATGTTTCTAAATTATTGATTTCTTCAGTAATGGAATTGTTTCTTTTCCCATTTTATAAATTATTAATAATGAACAGTCGACTCGGAATAACAATAAAAATGCTACTTGTTCTGATGTTAGCATTCTATTTCTTTATACTGTTTATGATATATTTTTTTCTTTTCGAAATTAACTCACTAGAAACATAAAAGTTTCTTCGTTCACAATCAAAAAAAAAAGCAAAAAACAAAAGGGTTTTTATTAAAAAAAAAATCACTAAATTGGATTTTAGCTCGTTAAATGATTCAACAAAAATTGAATTTATTTTATCTTTCATTTCACTTTACAATCATGAATAATTGTAGCTGCTGGGTTCTACGTAAATATTTCGTTTAATTATCCGAAAGATTGAATTCAATGGATGTTTCTTTGACAAATTTTACAGTTTTAATCCCTATAGTAAACATTCCATTTATTTATTATACTCATTTTTTTTGCTTTATGATTGTTTGATCCAATGAGTGTTTGTTCACATTTTTTGTTATATTATTATAATTAAGATAATAATAATTAAGACTTTCTTCTGACGTATTACGGGAGACTTTCTATTAGCCTATTACAGTTTGAAGAGCGTATCCACACTTCGCCTTTTCCTTTAAGTTCAGTACATCGGACTTTCTAATCCTGCACCTCACCATCTCTCTTTACAGAAAGACTCTCCAGGAGACTCTCCTCAACAATTCACAGATTCTAGTCTGTAGGAGCTGCTGTCAAATGCTCGTGCAAGAGACAGATGCGAATGTTTAGTGTGCAACACTTAATAGGTTCATCTGCTTTTCAAATAAGAAATTTTATATTCATAAAAATCAGCACGAACCTGCTTTTGGAAACTTGGTCTCTACGTCAAAACTCTAAATTAAAAAATTAAAAAATTGCAAAACGAACGCTACTCATTAAATTCAGCAAAGAAGAATTGATCCCTTTCTCATCGTTTTACATCAAACATTTTGTTATTATTCCTTTCCCCTTAACACCTTGTTGAGAGCAGAAAAAATTTGTAAAATTTTCAGATGTGTAAGCACCGATAAAGAATTCTGTAGAAATTTTGTTACAGTTCAATGATTCAATTTAGTTTGAGATTGTTTTCTTCGTTTCTTGTTACTAATCGATCAGAGAAAAGAAATTAGCGTATCTTTCGCGAGATCCAATTCTAAATGAATTGGCAAGAATTTTCACAATGCAGGTCAGAACTGCATTGATTCTTTTCAGTATATTCTGATGTCTGTTGTTAAAACAAACAGATCATTTAACAACAAACACAGAGTTCTATATTTTCAATATGATTTATCCAATGGGAGTTGTAATTCTACTTGCCTAAGGATACTTACTCAACGGATAAGAAACTTTTTTGCTATAAAGCTTCTGTTTAGAATGCCAAAAAAGTAAACAATTCGTGTTCTGAAAACTAAAACAAGATAAGAAAAAAAAATGATATACATTTTAGTCAAACTACTGGTTCTAGGAACAACATATAGTCGAGGATAACAATCAAAATAACTATTTACTCGGAAAAGTAACTAACATTGTCCAATTGTTTTCTTTTTGTTCTATTTTAGTATAAATTCTTGTTCCTAAATTGTTCCATTAATGGGAAGCTTGAAGAAGAAGCATTATTAGAAATGGATTTTCTTCATTATAATCTGCTTTCTTTTAACGTTGATACAAATTGTACTCACTGAAGCCAATGTCAATCATCTCGAAAATAAATAATTATTTGGAAAAGTGGTGCTGATACTTTTATTTTTTTATTGTTGTTATTCTATTCAATAATTACAATAATTATGGTTCTTGTAGATTGAGAAAATTACCGCGTAATGTATATTTCTCTTTTTTTTTTAAATGTATAATTAAAATACAGTAATTTATCGTAATATAGAAGTAAAATAAATTATCACCATTATTTCTTTTAAAGTTCAAGATTTTTAGAAATATCAAGAAATTCTATTCATCTTTAAGACATCAATATTGAATTAAAATAAAGTTGAAAAAATAAACTACATAAAGGTTGTTAAATTATGCAAAATGTCGAGCCCGCCTATTTAGAAAGTGAATATCTATCATATTAATAGTCACCTAAAAATAATTCCGAGATTTTTAAATAGATAAAAAAATAAACTATTAATCCTTGATGTTATTATGAAGATGTAGTCCTAATTTTTTGGTCTGTGTTAGTGATTGTCTGTGTTAGTTCCTTTTCCCTTTTATTTTATAATAAATAAGATACAAACAAGTAGGATAAGTAATTGCAGGGTTAATGTATTGTAGTGTTATAAATACAACTTTAATTTTTAAAAATATTAATTTATGTTTTTCAACAACAGAAATTCCATTATAATCTAAGTCGATTTCACCCATTTCGGAAAGACACAAAAAAAAACATGAAAATAGGTGAATGTTGTGGTTGTTGATATTAACTGACCTGCAGGAAGACGTTCTTTTAGTCAACAAAACTTTGTGCTGACTTTGGAGAATATTCTATTTCTTGCCAGACGTCTTTTAATTTTGCCCTGTCGTCTCCTCTTCCTCCCTCCTACTGTGTTTGGATTTCTGCGGTTGCATAGCGGAGGGGATTGCTTCTATTGCAGTCATGTATCTGTAAGCCAGGAAGTAGAACAGAGGTAATAAAACCTGTCCTGTACAGTTGCCTTGATTTTCATAAAAGAAGCATAAATAGAAGTTTTAAATAAACTTTTAAATAAACCAAATGTGAAATAGAATGAGTGGAGAAGTTGCTTTTGATTAACCAGAAGTGATCAAAGATAAACAATTGGATCCTGCAGCTTTTCGTTCTCTTCAATTTCAAAGAAAACCCAATCTCAAAGAAAGATTTGGTCACTAACAGAAACTTTCTTTCAGTCTTCTAATAAGTAAACAGTGCTGAAATTCGAAGGCTTTTCGTTTTTTAGTTCGTCTTCGCAAAACTTACTCTATTATTGGGCAGATCTTGAGTCACCTTAAAACCATTATTCAAAGGTTGATATTTTAAACTAAAGAAACTCTCTCTCTCTCTCTCTCTCTCTCTCTATTGCAGGAAAAATATTTAAAAAATCTTTTTAAAAATGGTTGAACGACTCTGAAACTAAAGCATAGTTTATAGGAAAAACAATAACATTTACAAGTAGCGGCAAATCAAC
This sequence comes from Thereuonema tuberculata, assembly GCA_023159025.1. Lineage (NCBI taxonomy): Eukaryota > Metazoa > Arthropoda > Chilopoda > Scutigeromorpha > Scutigeridae > Thereuonema > Thereuonema tuberculata. The sequence continues at coordinate 216,084,866 of JAFIDM010009631.1, read as the reverse complement.
TAAATTATTTTCAACTAAGAGTTAAATTATTTATTTATTTAGCGTATGGCTTATAAATTTGCGTAACAAAGCAGAAAGTAAACCAAAAAAGTGAAAATGGAAAGAATAACAAGAATCACAAACAAATATCCAAGTTACAAATGTAAATCATCGATTTCTAGACGCTTCCAAGAAATCATCTGCATAAGCTCTGAGAAGGCACTCTTGCACTGCGTTTGACTGTTTGTTTCTCAACATCACAATCACAGTTGGGAGAGAGTATAAGAGCTAAAGTATAGTTAAGTCAGTATGAATAATTTAAGTAAATAAATAATTACAAGGACAATATCGTCATAAGGTAAAGAAATGACAATTGTTTGCAAGACAATTATCCATTTCTTCAAAATTGTACAAACATTCATCGTGCCTAGAGTTTTGTGTTCCATATTTCCCAAAGATTTTGCTGATACGGAATTCTGTCGTGCTGCTATCTGTCGAAACTGTATTTGTTATTGTCCTGTATTTTTTGTTATTTGTTTTTTTAATCTTTTAATCTTTTAATTCATTTAAACATGTGTGTTTTTAAAGTATTTAAAAGTAATACTAGCCCTTTTATGTTTTTTTTAGCACTTAATTTAAAATAAGCAGGTTGATCTTTTTTTAGATTAAAAAACTAAAATTGAAATGACTACTTAGAAATACAAATTATAAACATTAATAAGCATAATTTATTTATTAAAACAGATTTAAGAAATCTCAATATTTCCAGAGTGGGAGTGAACTGTTGATACATGACGCTGCAATACTGAAATGGATAATCCAAATCGACAGTTGCCAAATCATTTACCCATGGTCACCGTTTGCAGTGGCTTCACATTCATATTCATAGTCGGACCTTTCTTTTTCGAAAAGGTCTGTCCTGTGGGTCCCGTCACTTGCACAGTTACTGGCCAGCGTTTTGCATGTGTGATAGCCAACCAGATGATTCCCACACTTCAACAGCGTCAATGTCTGGATGCAACGGTTTTTATGCAGGATGGTGTCCCACCTCAAATCGCCAGTTCTGTCAAATGGTTGCTTCGGCATCCTACTTTTACCGACGATAGAATCAATAGCCGCTATTTTCGTACAACGTTGCCAGCACGTTCGCCGGATCTAGACCCCTGCGACTTTTGGCTGTGGAGATCTGAAAGATCTTATCTACGGTAAACACATAGCCAGGTTATGGGACCTGAAAATCAGCGTTATATATTGTTTGCTAAAAGCTTAATCTTTTGCCGAAGATAGAAACCGACCTGGCTCACCCAAGGCTGAACTCAGATGATGTAGAATTTTAATGGTCGAACCACTCTTAGACTCTATTCCTTAAGAAGGTATTCTAATCCAACATCGAGGTCCCATCCCTTATTGTCCGACCTGGCTCACACCGGTCTAAACTAATCATGTAGAATTTTAATGGTCGAACAGATCACCACTCTTAGATTCTACTCCAAGAAGGTTTTCTAATCCAAAATCAAGGTCGCAACCGTTATTGTTAACATGAACTCTCAAATAAGATTACACTGTTATCCCAACAGTAATTTAATCAATTAATCAAAAATTTTGGATCTTAATTAGTTTTCAACTCCCCCCCCCCCCACTACAATTAACATTTATTTTAGATTTCCTCTCATTCATAATAAATTTATAATAAAACTTGATAGGGATTTCATGTCTATGAAATATAGGGTTATATTTTAGCCTCTTCATCAAAAAGTGAAATTTAATATTTAAAATAAAAAAAATATTATTAAGTCCAACCATTCATTCCATTCTACAATTAAAAGACTAATGATTATGCTACCTTCACTAACTTAATATAAATTAAATTAATAAAAAATCTTTGTTTAACTTTTATATTATGTAAATAACTAAAGAAATTGCTGATTATAAGCATCTAACCAATAAATCCTTAAAATAATATTAAATCTCTATAAGCTAATCCCTCCAAAAATTTATATGCTATTACCACACATAATTAAATGTGTTTTTACTTTATTTTATTTTATTTTATTTTATAGGTACTGTAAGGGTAAAATAATTATTTAAAAGAAATATGAGTATATCTTGTGTATCGGGGATTACCATAGTCGATTTTTGTCCACTTCTCCGGACAAGCTTTCCAAAGACCATCAATCTAGCAAGGTGCAGTAAATATCTAGGGTTGAGATGGGTTAAAATATGGGAACATACACGAATATAAATTTGTAATGTTTATTAAAGGTGATTTAATTGTAATATGGAAATAATTATCTTATGTGGAAAAATACTAATTTATGCACACATCGCCCGTTACTCTTATTATAGTTGAGAAAAGTCAACAAAGTAGGTGTATTGGAAAATGGGCCTACATGGAGTTAGGAATAATATTTTATTTACAATTAAAATGGTATCTGTGTAACTCAGGTCATCTTTGTAATGAGAAGAATAGGTTTTTCAGAAAGCAATTAATTTTGAGTAGGTTACAATGAATTTTCATTTTACAGGTACCTGTGCATCAGGGGTTACTATGTTCATTTTTGTCCAGTTCTCCGGACAAGCTTTCCAAGGACCATCTACCGAGCAAGGACGCCTGTTTTCGAAGTGCTAGTTTTAGGAATCCAAACATACAAAAATCCATTGGTGCAGCATGTGGTGACTTGAAAGGTCAACGTGTATTCCTGTTTCCTGTTCCGTTCACTCCAGAAATAAACGGATTCAAGCAGAGATCAGTAACATTTAGACTTTATTTAAAGGAGGCTTCATTTAATGGAGACATACCTTGTTTCAATCTTTATTATATAAATGAGAAATCTCATTTCGGTAAATTGGTTCCAGAACATTACTTTGATAGTAGTGGGAGTTGATCCTTGCATTTTGTGTAAAACGACAAATGTTTAACTTGCCCTCACAGCCATATCCTGTGATGATCATGAATCCGTTCGGTTGTTTCTGTATACCATCTTTGAAAATTTTTGTCGTTCCTTTGAATGTAATAAATTGCTCGGGGTTTGTTGCTGTCATTAAGGTTTATGTATGCTTCATCTAACGGAACTCTGAATTTCCTTTATTCCATCGCGATAGTTGGAGCTCATACAGTTTTCTATAGTTGTTTAGCGCTCGTAGATGTGTCGTGGCAGCAGCTTATGAACTCGGCTCTTATGACTTTTTTTTATTTCTAATCCCAGTTGATTATCGTGTTCACAGTTGTTCCTATCTTCTTTACAATAACCCTGGGTTTCCGGATTGCTTCCCGCTACGACGGACTTCACTTTCCTAATCACGTCTGGAGTACGATTTGGTAGCAGGCCATCGAAAGGCGTGTTTTTTTATCTTCTACAATTAGTCACTTTCTCGCATATCCTTTATTGTTTACCAAACAAGAGATTCCGTCTTTGACACATTAAATCCATAAGCTCTTGCATGCTTTTATGATCACGGAGTAGCTACACTTTGCGTCGGAAAGAACAGTAATTCAGCCTTCCCAAAACAGTTCGATTTTCTTCGGCATCATTGTCACCAAGCACATGAGATTCCCACACTGAATTTAGCACTTTGACGTCTGCATCACCATTGCTAAGCATATGCTTGTCACGTGCATCACAGGTCAGTAACTGCTTATAAACATAGTCCCAGAGATCCAAAATGACTCTCAGTAGAATATGTTGATGAACTGGACATTTAATTTTTCTCTGATTGATCATCCGGTATTCAGATGAAAGTTAGAGACAAAACACTAAATTATAATTAATTTCGTTTCAGTTAACCTTTATTTAAAATAAAAGTTATAAGATATTTATATCTACAAGAAACCCTTAAAAACTACTTACTACGGTATCTAAAGTGCTTTTAAATTAACAAAAAGTAATTTAAAAATACTTTAGGTATCGTATTTTATATCTGAATTTTGGAACATAGATCACAAGATATTATAGGTTTCATCTAAGATTTGAAATGCCTTTTGTTATTCAGTTATAAGTAAAGAAGTTGAAAACAACTTTAAAATGCAATTTTAAGTCGAAGTATGTCATGTTTGGCGACAATGATCAACGTAACAAGGAACATGAAACCTTAGTTATAGGTTAAGACCCTTAATAGGACCCTTAATAGGAAACTCTAATTTCTATCTACTGTATATTGGACCATTAATTGAAAACCCGGGGTACATGAACGCAAAAATACCTTTTCACTTAATACCATTTATCACAATAGCAAATGCTACAGTTCCATTCCGCTCAAATTTGAAACATTCTCGTTTAATAAAACCTTCAACATTTATCTAAACTGATTTATTTTTTTCTATTCATATGTTTATTTTGGTAGTCTCAAAATGGCTTATATGCTCTGAATTGACATTTTCTGATCAATGTTTTTCGATCTTACTCAGCGGGTGCACATAATATGATACAATAATGATATATTATTATTATAATATGAAATAATAATAATAATATCATATTATGATGATTTCATTATACTTATGTTAGCTTTTGAAGGATTTCACTTAAATCTGATTTTTTGTTTAAAAATTTCGCTTAAAAAATCGTTTGCCTAAAAAAGTTTAGAAAGCTTTCATTTTATCTTTCTTTCTTTTTGAAGTTCTTAATTCGCTAACGTCATGAAATCATTATTTTATGGAACAGAATTCTTCATCAGAAAGCTTGTTCTTTTGAATATTTTTTATCACTAAACAGTTCTGAATGGCTTATTTTGTTTTCGTTCTATATTGATACAGACACCATAACAAAACAAAAACATCGCTGTCTTAATCGATCACTGATTCATTTATTTTTGGTACCAATATTTCTTTGACCCCATACTAATCTTTGCGACCCCATACTATCTTACCTACCCCTATTTATATGCAATAATCGTCATTCTTAACTCAAACCTTGCTAAAACACTGAATTCCTAATAATGATTTTAAAAAAATCACTATTTATATTGAATAATCTTCATTCTTAATTCAAACCTTGTTAATACACTGAATTCCTAATAATGATTT
>JAFIDM010009631.1:216054684-216070347 GCA_023159025.1 Thereuonema tuberculata | reverse complement strand
TTATAAAAACATCAAAATAAAATCAAGAATAAAAAGGGGTGAATAATAATTATAAAATTTTTTTACAGATTTCTGTCATCTCAAGGAACTACTACGGATTGCTCATGGAAGTTCTTGCGAACCGAAAATGTCAACATCAACAAGACCAATATGTCACCGGAAGTGAGTCAGATGAGACTGTCGCAATAGGACCAAAGGATGCGTCCCAGTCAGCCTACAAATTCAAACTTTTCTGTTGGTTTTTTGCCATGTGATCAATCAGTTAATGTACATATTGCAGTCATTTTCATTATTTTTTACATTTGAAAATGGTCAAATTATAAAGGCGGAAATCAATTGTGTAATTTTAATATTGAATATAAGTTAGTCAAGCCACCCACATTCACAAGTAATCTAAGTAATCTAATCTAGTTATTTTACTTTTGTGTGTGTTTGGTTTCTATTTTACATAAACAAGGATTATAAGTAAGGATTATAAATAAGGATTATATCTGCGATATCTATTCTAACTGCATTTTTTTTTGGTTTGGCTGATGTTACACGATTCTCTTTTTAGTTTTATGTGTGAAGGGTTTGTGACTAATATAGAATTTTTGAAATTAATTTCAGAATTGTAAAAAGTGCAGAAGTTCAAAATATACTAATGTATTAATTGTTTTTCCTTTCTTAATATTATAACAGTATTTGCAGAATGTTTTGCTTCACGGATATTCTTAAATTGTTTACGAACAACTTAAAAACAAGACAGGTCCTATACATCTCAGATATAGATTCTGAAGTCCGTCATGCTTTAATGTACAACTGACAGATAATCTGGAATCGCAAACGTGATAAAAATATTTTTTATTTATAGTCTGCTTCTGTAATCTCTTTATTAAAATTCAGAAATTCTATGGATTTCATCTTCATATTAAATTTCACAATAGATCATTAATTTAGATATTTACGTACATTTCGAATAGTTACGCTTATATCTCTATTGTAGTTATATTCGTATACTGTCTGTCAATTATCTTAGTATCTTCCCCTTGATACAAAGATAGTAATTAAACTTGGTTTCTTTCTAATTAATTTGTTTTCGCTGTTGACCTGCTGTTTTGATTTTAACATGGCCAAACGATGCTTTTGGTCTTTAACTCAAGTGTAATTATTTTCTGCTTTTACTCATTCTGACATAATGAGAAACTGTAATACCGCCTTCCTTAATGTAAAGCCTTGTTTTCATTAGAGATTACATCTAAATTGCCCTTTTAAACCGTTGTGTCAATTTCACGAACTGCTGGCTGAATTATATTGAAGCATTAAAATATGTTTTCCGTTATATCTTAAGGTCAATCTGTAGTCATAAATTTTGCTGTTTCTATGGTAATTAAAACAAAGTTTCCATTCGCCCTTTAAATAAATCCCAATTACTGTTGCTTAATTGATTCCACAATTTTATTTTCTTCATTTAGATTAATTATTATTAATGGCTCAGTTGAAGATGGGACAAAGAAACATGAAGATGATTTGTATGCAATTAACTATATCTTCATTACATATGACAAACATCAAATGTAGATTATGGAATTTTGGAAGTTTAAATCTATAAATTTTATAAAGAATAGAGGTAATTCCTTAAAGACAATTATTTAAATAGATTGATATCTACTGGTTTTCTTTCTCGTAATTCAATAAATATCCGAAATTCAAAAAATACACTGTAATCATGTCCCTGCTTGGCTGATAATTTATTTGAGTTGTGACTTTGTAAACACGTGAATTTCACATGCATGTTGAGTTCATTTCGAAGAAAGAAGCAATAACATTTGGTTAATTCAAGGAATCAGTGAAAACAAAGTATATCTGCGAAAATTCACAACATAACATTTTGTAGGCCGGCGTTAGGGGGTGGCGAACGGGGCGGTCGCCCCAGGCCCCGCGCTTGGGGGGGCCCAGCGTCTGGTTAGAAGAAACAGGATGAAATGAGATTATTGTCGGTTTTTTTTTTTTTGGTTGTTAAAATAGGATTGCCAAGGGCCCCGCAAAATTCATCTTGCCCGAGGCCCCGCACCCTCCTAGCGCCGGCCCTGGTTACGCTTTGTTTAAAAATCATTCGTAGACATAGGTTTAGTTATAGGTATTTCTCACTACCTACTGGCCCATCGAAGATAAGATTAAAACAGTTCATTGACCCGGAACTGAGATGAGGTTGGGGGACAGATTAATAGACATACCGCAAAAAAAAAAATATCCCAAATGCGGAGAGAAATTTTCAGATGTTATTGATAAGGGAAATTGTTCCGTCTGAAGTCTCAAGACTGAGTTCAGTGTAGATGATTTAGTATAGCCTGATAGATAATACTATTATCTATCAGAATCACTTGAATATTAGTAAAACAAAAAATGTTTTTGTTTTTAGTCAATCTGTTTAAGTAGCAGTTCCGCAAAGCCTTATGGCTACAGCGGCGGCTGAGGCAGATGTGAACGAACATAAGCTCGAATCTCGGCGTCAGTCTGGATGTTTATTTACTTTCCTGTGTTTGTTGATTTTTCATCTTTTCCTTCAGGTCTGAAGTCATTCCATAATGGATTCCTGAGGAAGGTAATTGGAAAACCTCCTCCCTATCTTTCCCACGAACTTAAAGGAAGGAGACCAGACTCCTATTCTTCGCGGCCTCAGATGGTGGTCGAAGGAAACCCCAACGGGTGGATCCAGATAATGAACAAGGAGCCGTGGACCAAAGGGGCAGCGAACAAAGGCAATCTGGTTGCACTATTTGCCGACATCTTGCATGGACAATGTCGTCCTTGGAAACCTCAACCCGACAAAGTACGGATTAGAATGAATAAGTGAGTGTGTTATTAATTAATATTTTTCTAGGTCATAAATTTTACATTTGAGAAATCTTCCGTTATTCAAGCCTAGTATTTGTATATTCATTTTCATGTATAAATAAAGTATCAACTATGTACTAAAGAAAAAATATTTACTATTTATTGAATTAAATGAAGTATCAAAAATATAATATTACAGGAAATTCATTTCGAATGATGATGCTCAAAATTAAAGAAATCTAGTTTTGAACTAAATTATATTGATAAACACGACAAACAAATAAAGGAATTTTGTATATTTCATTATTTACGAGCGTAAAATGCTCTAATTATTATTTTTCTTTTGAACAGGAAAGGAAGAAAATACGAGCAAGTGATTTTATTCTTTACATTTTTGTTTTATGTAGAAAATTGTAAACGTTTATAACAAAAAAGAAACTTATAATTTTAACAAATGATTTTAATTCAGCTTCTATTTTTTAAACTTTATAAAAATTAGTCAAAAATTGAAAAATGTTGCAGTTTCTTATAGAATTTGAAATCACAATATTTGATATTCTTGGCTTCAAAACTTCTTTTGTGTGAAACTTACAGTCCTCAAAATTTGTCTAACTTTGAAACTGATACATAACCTGCCCACCCACCCCAAAAAGAAACAAAAACAAAAAAAAACAGAAAACCAAGACATTATTTTAACATTGCTATTGGAGTTAATTGTAAAAGAAAAAAAATCACTAAATAATATAGAAAGAATTGAAATCTATGTCTAACTCTCTTTAAATGTTTGGTACTATTTCCGATGCTTGCATTTGCTGCAACATCTCAACATTCGCTCTGCTTCTTTGTTTTTCATTTTCGTTTTTCTTAATCACGACTTCATAATATTTATTTCTTATCTTGACAATGTCATATTCACGGTGCACTTCTGCATAATTCCACAGATTATTGCCATATGATTCTATAATACAAGAAGAATCGAAAATGAGTAAAACTTTTAATGTAATGTTGTTTCTTTGTAGCATACAAAATTTACTTGCAGTTTTCCCAAAACTGAACCCCTTATTCTCATTGTTTCATCAAAACATTCACTGTGCGATTAAACTATTATTACGTTTATTCGCCCAATGGAATAACTCACATTCATCAATCATATAACTCTATATTTGCAAACAGAAGAGCAGCAGGTACTGTCATATTAATGGGATAATGCATAAAAAAATGAGAAAAACAGGCGATGTAACAATCTTCCAATGTGGGAAGATGGTAGGCTGCCACCTGAAGAAATTTCTGTTTCTGAGACAACACGACTGGTGAATTGAAATCCCATTCCACTGTTTTCGTGGCGGTGTTAATGTACAACACGTGGAAGAATCGTGAAGACACGAAACCACTCGATCCCAGTGTGGCCGACCAATCGTCATCTATTATCGAGGACATCGTCTTCTATCACGAATGATGTCCGCCAACAGTTATATGACAAATAATCAAGGAATAAAACAGGCGACCACCTTCCTACTTCGCATGTCGTAGTTGACATAAACATTCATAGTCCTCCGGAGTAATCGGTTCCCGTTCAAATAATCATGTTGATTGGAACATCGGCAAAAGCGCCATTGGACCGCGGAAGATTGGCGGAAGGTTGTTTCCTCTGATGAGTTATAGTTCCAGATATTCTGAATGGTATATGGTGCATGATCAGATAGATTTGTGATCCTGAACTACAGGCCGTCGAAGACCGGCCGTCGGTGAAGATGTCATGGTCTGCATGTTTTGGATCGGTAGTTTGGACCTTTAATGTGGATCGAGAATTTCCTTGATGCAACTGGATGTTTGTAACAGATGAAGTGCACCCCTTTATGGTAATGGTCTTAGTATATGGCAACAGTGTGTCACCAGGACAAATAGGCTACGTCACACACGACATATTACACCATACTCGTTATGCGGGAATGGTTCATTGAACAAGAGGATTATTTTCAGAAAACGATTGATCTCTTTGTTTGCCGATTTGAATCCATTGAGTACCTTTTGGATCATATCTGCAGAGGGATTCGCCGTTTCGAAGCACAATCAAGAACTGTGGCTGAGCTGGGCGGTACTGTCGACAAACTCGAATCCGTATCTTCCGGAGTCTCATCGAGTTCCTACTTCAACCTCTAGCAGCTACAATGTCAGCGAAATGGCATTATCAGCTACAAGATTAATGGTTTTTAATAATTTCATCACACATTTTTACATGTTTGCTCTTCCTTTTTCCAAGGATTTACAAAACCCTCCTTACCCAACTATTCCTTGTACGTTTCATTGTTTTATTACTATTAACAATATAGATTAAGATAAACATTAGAAAATAACAGGGATCTAAAAAAATGTAAATAAAAAAGTGGGAGACTGATAATGCTCCGATTGAAAAGTAGATGTTCAACCTCTGCAGCAGATTTGTTGAAAATGATTTATATTGTAGTACTTGTAAATGAGGTTTCTGGGCTTCATTATTGACAGCAAAGTAAAATTCATGACGAGAAGATATACTAGATCAGCCTCAATTATAAATTAATAATATGCTAATAATTTAACTCAATTCGTTTTACAAAGAAAAAAATATATTATAAAAAATCAGTGTTATAGTGGCTTCCTTAGCGATATTAATTTAGTTTGTAATTTCGTTGGTAGTTATCAATACATTAAATTCAGTCAGTTTTCTCTGAAAATACTATTCGTTTTCCAATCGTTTTCCTATGATAAGTTGTTCTATATTGTGCGAGACATTCTCACAATACAAAACTTTGTTTTATGGTTATCTTCTTTTCTTTTTTGTTTTTTACTCTTCATCTGTTTTTGGCTGTTAATGAGTAGGCTATGATAATTTGATAATTTCTCAGAAAGATAATCGCATGTAAACAATTTGAACTGTATCGTTAAGAATAAGACGAGGGAAAGAATTCCTCAAAAAAATTTATGAAACAAATGCTCTTTTTAGATTTGGAGAAATTCAACTGATGATTTTTTTTTCTGTACCCCGGAAGTTAGTTGGAAAAAGCTGAAGAGCTTTATAACACTTAATGAGGATTTCACTAATTATCTTGAGATCCATAATTTCGTTTTGTTTTTAGTGCTAAATGGTTGCCCAACTTACCACATTCGGTTAATATTTTGTATAGTGCTTTATCATCCGAAGAATTAGTTCATTAAAATTTCATTTAGTTGTACTTTTTTGTTTTCTACTTGTACTTTTTTAATAAGAATTAACTCAATTACATTTTTAAGTTAATAAATTGGAAACAACATTTAATATCTTTCATGTTATTCAAGGAATTTAAAACAACTGACGACCCTGGTGTGGAATCATTTCTCAAAAGAAGAAAATATTTGACAAAGATGAAAGAAAGTCAAATCCAAATATCGCATCCATGAAAATGTTCCCTTTAATGATAAAAGATGCTTTAAAGCTTTTAGATATCAAATATTGGATGAATGATTCCTTCTCTTCTTGGATATATCTTTTAGCGAATCGTACTAATGTCATTTTTGCTATTTACTGAAATGTGGAAAACATCTCAGTCTTGTTACTTATGTCTCACTAAAGCCTGCTGTTCACCTCTCTCGTCCCTTTCTGTTTTCCCTTTAATCCTTCCTGCTGACAGTTGGGGGATTCACTTCGAATCAAGTTTCCTCTCACGAACTAGTTCATCTTTATTTGCATGAGTCTCTTTAAAATTCTCATTACTTATCTAAGGAAAAAAAATACAAAAGAAATGAATTAGAGACTTTATTTCAACTTACCAAATTATCTCTGATATAATAATTTAGATAATTAGAAGTTTATTCCATTAGCATCTTGTGATGTTAAAAGTTAATACCGTAAAAGTAAATAGAAAACGAAGATTACTGACTTAATAGTTTTCAATTTCAATTCTCTAAATTACAAAATTGAATCATAAATAAAAATTGAAATTACATTAAGTAATTTACATTAAGTAATTTATTTCAGGTTTGTCTTAAATAATAAAAAAAAAATATTCAGTTTTATATATTTCCGAAATATCTCCTTTGGCGTACCCTGGGCAACGCTTCGTCGGTTAAAGGCATCATATCTCGTCCCTTGTTGTTGGCCTAAAGAAAGATGATTAATCTAAGAGCCCGGGCACTTGAAAAAAAAATATATATATATATATATATATATATATATATATATTTCCGAAATTAGCATTTCTGTTTAATGTGAATACAGGTGGCCCTCGACTTTCGCATTCTACTTTCGCAGAATTCGCTATTTCGAACATTTTTAGAAATTCAATTTTCAAAGATTTTTGTCGATAATGCAAAAATTGTTCGCTTCCACGGAGCGCGGTAGCTCGCGAGCACTCACACATTGCCGCCTAGAGTAGCGGACTCGTTGTGACGTTACAGGGTTCCGAGCCGCGGTGGCGGGGGCCGAATATCATATTAAACAGGTTTAGGCTTACGTTAGGGTGCGTGTCGATGCGTTGTGTGTTTGCCAATTTACTTGTTTATGTTCGCCCTTATAAATTTATAAACATGAGTGAGAAACGGAGAAACTGCAGTGATGATAAGAACAAAAAGAATTTAAGGACTCATAAACTTCATAATATCGAGACAAAGATGGAAATAATTGGACGTTCTGAAAGCGGTGAATCTTTTGCTTCAATTGGCCGTTCGCATGATATGTTCAATTTTTTAATTTTTCGCTTTCAATGGTTCTAAAGTGTTTATTTGATTGTTTCCAAAAGACACGGCAACGTGATGGATGAAATAGAAAGATTTGTCATCATGGATTGATGATCAACATCAAAACGATGTCCCTCTTAGTTTTTCAATTATTCAAGTTAAGGCTCTTAGTTTGCATGAAGATTAAAAGAAGAATCTAACACGTTGTTTCAAGCAAGTAATGGCTAGTTCGACAAATTTCAAATGAGGTATTCTTTACATAATATTAAATTCACTGGAGAATCAGCTGATGCAGATGAAGAAGCTGAAAAAGAATTTATTTCCTCATTGTCCAAAATTATTGTAGATGGAGAATATTCTCCAAATATTCAATTTAGATGACTATCATGTAAAATGTGATCCCAATGGAGAACGTATATCTCAAATACCTAGGGCGATTGAGAAAGACACAGCATGTTATAGAACTCTTTATCGAGGAAAGAAAGAAAGGGTGGTAATCAACTAACGCTTGACAAGTTTATAAAGAAAACACCTGAAAACACTTAAATACGTCTCGTTAACTTAATTATGTAGTATTTTAAAATACAATTTTGATGGGTTTTTTTGCATCCCTCTACTTTCGAACATTCAACATTCTCACACATTTTCAGGAACCAATTATGTGCGAAAGTCGAGAGCCGCCTGTATAGAAACAAAAAAAAAATCAATAAAACTATAAAATGAATTTTAAAGCAATTTTCAGAGAACTAACATAAGTATAATTCGAAAATTTTTATTAGTTAAGTGGAATAAAACCGTAAATGAAAGCATTATTTTATTTGAATATTAGACAGTTAGCAAGATTATTAATGAATTTTTTAAAGTTTAACGTGCATATATATATATAATAAAGTAAAGAAAATACAAGGCTGCACCTGAATAAACAAAAGGTTCTCGTACCTTGAGCTATCAGCTGTTTCAGCCTTAGTAGGTATCTTCAGGCAGATATACCCTTAATGGTAGCTCAGAGTGCAAGACAAATATGCGAAAACCATTTCAGCTCCCCGAAATGGCTCTCGAGCAAAGTCAACGGAACGGCTGAAGTGTTTCATTTCATATCTTTTATAAAAATAAAGTAGAAGCTTAATTTACACAGGTCTCTTATTCATATTCCATGTGGCCATCTATCCCCTACTATCCGTGTAATCTCTCCCATAGGTTTGGGAGAGATGACTCAATGTCAAAAATTTTTTTAAATTCTAAAAATAAGAAACAGCATTAAAAACATAAAAAAAATAACGTAAACATGAAAGCAAAAGATAAATCAACAGTTTAAAGCTTTCAAACATTTAAAAAATAAGGTTTTTAATATTTTACGTGAAAAATTCGAATTATGTGTCATTTCTCCCAACTTTACTTATATCAATTCAGCACAAACACTCTACACACACTAAAGCTCAGACTGGCCTCGGGTTTTGGTCATGTGATGCGCTGCAGTCTACTACAAACCCTTCTTGAAATTACATTACTTATGTCATCTCTCCCCATGTGTCATCTCTCCCAACTTTACTAGAACCATGCACCGCACGGCCTCAAATTCTTTGTCCCAGCAACCACCGTGCTCAAAAGAATTTAAGCAAGGATTGAACCCAAAAAAACATCAGTTTTTAAAGTTTAATGTGCAGAGATATATACATAATAAAGTGAAGAAATACAAGGCTAAACCTCAGTAAACAAAAGGTTCTCGCACCCTGAGCTATCATGTCGGGAATCTGAGACAGCTGTTTCAGCCTTATTAGGCTTCTTCAGCCGTTGCGTTGACTTTGCTCGAGGGCCATGGTTTTCGCATATTTGTCTCTCACTCTGAGCTAGCATCAAGAGTATATCTGGCTGAAGAAGCCTAATAAGGCTGAAACAGCTGTCCAGATTCCCGACATGATAGCTCAGGGTGCGAGAACCTTTTGTTTACTCAGGTGCAGCCTTGTATTTCTTCACTTTATTATTAATGAATTCTTAAAGAAATCGTTTTTTCTTTGGAACTTGACCCAAAATATCTTCAAACATCTGCTTTTTTTTAAATCTCTGAATAGTAGGTCTTATTTAAGCTTACTTCTTTAACTCCAAATCAGAATAATTTATCTTGTTCTAAAATAGGAAAAAAAAGTACCGTAATTAATAAGAATTATTCAAGATTTTTTTAAAGGGTTTACGACAAATATTATTAAGTTAAATATTTTGTATAAACTTAGTATGTTGAAATAATTTGAGTATTAGTTAAACATGTAATTTAATTTGAAATTGTAAAAATGTTTGAAATGGATACCACAATTAATCTTCAATAATTATTTCAGAATTTTGGAATTATAGTTTTAAGGATAAAACTTATATTTATATTTATTTACGATCAATTGTTAGATTGTTAGTGTTAAAAATGTCAAGTGGCTCACAAATAGCTGCCTCTTTTAAGAATAACTTCATCAGTTTTTGAGAAAAAAAATAATAAAGAAAAGAAGTAGAATTAGCTAGAAAGAATTAAAACCTTTTCAAAATACTATACTTTTCATTAGAAGCGTCCTACCATTAGTCGCAACTGTAATAAGAAGAGGCAAGGATTAGTTTGGTCCTTCACAGCAGCAAAGAGACTTTTCAAAAATTGATCGGCGGAAGAAGCTGAAGCTGAACTGGGAGAAGAAATAGCCAAGGAATCGAACCCGACTCTTGCAACCTTATACTTCAGGATTACTGCTTGATCTGGAGGCATCATTGGATTGTCATTCGAGCTATTAACATCACAATAGATATTTTTTGAATTTAAAAAAAAAAAAAAAACTTATCTTTATATAATTTGTACGTATTTAAAATCCATGTCTTTTTAATTGTATTTCTTTGGAAAAGATTTTACTAAATTTATCTTCAAATTCCTCTCGTACTTGTTCAATTACAAGGATAAAAAAGTGACTGAGAACCTTGTGTCACCTCTGCCACAAAAATAAAAAGAAGGAGCAAAATAAAGAGAAGGAAAAAAGTTATCGATGAAAAATCCCATTTGAATGTTGATGTTTTAACCTTCCATCCTTCCAGAACATAAATTTTAACCCCTAAACAGCGCCATCCTCCTAACTGTCACGGCTGAGGAATTTCCGCTTTGTTTTTCCCTTTGGTCGAAGTTTAATTTGGGTTCCAACAAGTAATTAGCGTTTTCCGGCTTGTAATGAACCTTGTACAGTGAGATTATCTGTCTCTTAATGGCTCCAAAAGGAGAACTAAAAGAAGCCTCGTAGGGTTATCTCCTTCACCTACAACAATCTTTTCTATTGAAAACTACTCAGCTTTTCAAGTTAAAGCACTACTATCCAAGGACTCCTTAGTTGAGCTCTAATAAAGAGGATGTTCTTTTTTTTTTAGTCTTCTTGCCTTTTTTTCCGAAATGTGTCTAGAATTAGATGTGTGCACAGGCAATGATTGTAACTCAAATATGTTTAATGAAGGATTATTTAGAATATTTAGAGATTTGCAAGTAAGGTTGCTGGTATTCTAATTTTTTTTTCATATGATTAAAAATCAGTAGTTGTAAAGAAAAATCTAACGTAATATATAATAATATATATACATATAATAATTAGAAGCTGTACAGGAGCTGAAGTTGTTTCTGTTCAGTATTCGTTCGTTTTAATTTTTTTTTATTGTCTTTTAATTTTAATCAATAATATCGAGCTCTCTCTTTCAATGCTAGACAATGACGTAATAAGCAGGCAGGAAGAAGAAGTGAGTGCAACAGTGTCCCGAAACTCACTCGTAATATCAGACAGCAAACAGCATCATCACGGGAACAAAATGCTTTTTCCGACGCTGATGGCATTACAAAGAATTAAAATTACTTTCTATTTTTTTAAAGAATAGCGATCCTATTTAGCAGAGATTCACCAAGGTATGTCAATATAGCAACCTAGCCTTCTCAGATGAGTCGATTGAACGTTGACAAAGAATGTTCCAAAGATGTGGGATTCGAATTGCCTTGAGTAAGCCTAAACTCACGGAGAAATTAGGACTTTTGTAAATAGTGAATATATTAGTTTTTTCCAAAGAATCATTTATGAACTACTCACGTAATTATTCCATCAAAATATTAATTAAATTCATTAATTCATATTTTGTTTTCAGAGTTTGTTAGATAAATAATAAGGTACCTCAGCCATACAACGCCATGTATACCTTTAACGCCACCTATCTAATTCTTCATAAATATAAGAGATGGCGGAACTGCACTAAAGTAGTTTGCATTGACATGCCATCTAGTGTTGCAGTGAGTTACTAGCAGACCGCCAACATTTTCGAGTGAAATTATATTTCCACCTTTTCGTGTTGAGGACTGGTTCTGAAAGGCTGATACTATATTAACGTAAGATAAAGTATAGATTTTTTAATGTTCAGCAAAGATTAATTATATAAAACTATACATTTTCTTGATTAATAAAGATTCTTCTATGTAGATAAGTTAACTGTTATTTTTAAAATTCGGAAATTGTAGACAAACAACTGTATAATGTGATCCATGTGCTCAGTAGCGCTTTAACGCCATAGTGGTGTTAATGATCTACATATACGATTTTAGGTTACATACGACATTTATGAGTTACTAATATGTTTCATGAAAATATAGATTTTTATCTTATTTATTATTTTGCTTTTATAATCGGAAAATACCGAAATTAATTATTTTTTACATTTCCTCTTTTGTTTTAGCTACAGATTAGAAAGACTGCGTTAATTTCAAGTGATTTTTTAATATTTTTTACAGAAAGTCAAATTTAGTTGCATTTTACTGTAATTTTGTACAAATAATGTTTACAATGATGGAATAATTCGTAATTTTTAATAAGTTAAGTTACTAGAAAGTAGGTGGCGTTAATTGGACCAGATGTTCCTAATAACGCCAGTTTGCAAAGTTTTTTTATTTGAGTGCTCATACTTCTCCAGTAAAAGTTATCATAGGTTTCATTATGGTATGTTTCAAACAGAACATTAAACTTTCTTGGTCATAATTTTCGTGTTTCGATACACCTTATTTCCAGACTTACAGTAATTTAAATGTTAAGGTGGCGTTATTTGGGCAGGGTACCTTATTAGATTGTTTTTGTATCTTAAACAGTTTATCCGTACGTTGATAAGAATTATATTTGCAGAATGCTATTGCAGCATAGAGAAATATGATCACTTTGTACAATTGCAGAGTACAAACAGTACCTTGATAGTTTCTTTATATTTATTCTTTAATTATATAAAAAAGATCCTTTTATTCATTTCATTCATTATTTAAAAAAATGTAATCCTCAGAAATATCTTTAAAGATCACAATAAGTGTGTTTTAAATTGAAAATTTGTAAAAAAAATATTGTAATTTAGTCATTCTTCTGTAACTGTGTTGAATCTGGCAGCATTAACTTATAAAAGCTCCATCACCTTTAGATTTTCTGTAGAAAACGTCCCGTCGCCATTATCAGAGCAGTAGATGACAATGGATGGGAGTCCATTTATCACCATTTACCCATTTATCGTTGACGTTTTTCTCTTTTCATCTGAGATGAAATCACTCTTTGAAACATTAGCGAAGCTTAAAACATAATGGAGTTAGTGCAGTTAGTTAGTTACTATAAAAATCTTTTATGATTCTGAAGTGAAAGATTTTGTAGGAAGAATAAAAAAATAAATTTGAGCAACTGGTCGAGAAATTATTCTCTCTAATATCGGTTACCTAAATCGTTCCAGCAAAAAAGAAATTACAGTAAACTCCCGATTATCCGCTTTGCGGGTTATCCCCGGATCTCTCCTATTTCCATTTTTTTTACTGTAAAATAAATTACGGAATTAAAAAAAAAATAATTCCAGAGTAAGGTAAACAATAAAAGAGGCTACCAAAGTAAGTGAAGACAATTATAGAGAAACAATTTAAAGAACGATCTTGTTTGCGGATCTTAGGCCGGCAGGTTACAATAAATTACGAGAGAGCCTTCCCGTAATAATAACATTTAAAAATAAATAAATAATTTAGAATAAAATTATTGTTTATAATGTATGTACTGTAACTGTATGTATTGCCATTTTAATGTAAATAAAATATGTTAAAAGCATTTTTGTGTTGATTTTCGTTCTTTTTTCGTTCTACTTCGGATTATCCGCGGAATTTGCTTATCCGCAGTTTCCGCGCCACCCAATTCCTCGGATAATCGGGAGTTTACTGTACTTAAATGATTTGAGAACACTGCTTTAAATGAGTCTGGAAAAGCCTATTTGAATTCAGTCAAGAAATTTTGAAATCTTTACTTTCAAAAGTTCATGTGGATCACTCTAAATAAATACAAACTTTTATGTGGAAGTTGTATCCAAGTACGCCCTACTGTAGTCTTAAGTACTGTATCTCGGTGAAGTGAATGAAGTGTTAAGATATTTTCTTTTGTTTAGCTCATTTTCGACCAAAAAAAGCAAAGTTTCACTGAAGAAATGGAGCAAGTCTATTGACTATTGACAAAGTAAGAAAATCCTGGATATTCTTACTCTTTCAAAATATATATTGGATATAGAGTCATCTATCAATCGCATAGTAGAATCTGTACATCGAGGTTCAACTGTAAATAAGGACTTAAGGTGGAACAGAAACTTAAATAATCGTGCTCAAGATTTAAGCAGGATCGTAAATAAGCTTTATACTAAACTTTAAAGAAATGAATCCAGCTATTTCAATGAGGGATTTCAGGGGTCATTTTTTTGCGTAGGCGTAGAATTGAAAATAAAAATATTCATGTGGATTATTAATCAGCAGTGCACAAACTTTTAAAAATCCGTTTGAGCGTACGAACAGACAACTTGACAAAGGAAAAAATGTTCAAAGTTTATTCCTTAGTTCAATACAAAGGAATACTAAACTTCGCATTTTTGAAAAATATAGCTTCCTGCTATATTTTTACTGCAACATCTGATTTAACCCGCCGTTTACTACTATCTCACCGAAAACTCAAAACTAAATGTCAACTGATACATGCGCCTACTGTCCTCCAAATGAGAGATGGCCGCCCTGTTTTTGTGAGAACTGCGCATGTATGATCGATTAGTCTGGTCAGGCACTTCCGTCTGATTTTATGACAGGATGCCGCCATTACGGTAATCGCTTGTTAATTTGCAAAAGAGCATTGTATTTATAAATAATATATATTTATTTATTTATATAAATACTTATTGTTCGCAAGTGGTATTGAAATAACGCTAAATAGTCGAGAGAAGTTTTAACTTGGCGTTATCAACATGTCTTTCTCAGTGAAAACAGACCCCGTCGTCCATTGTGACAGGAAAACATAATTGATCAGCTACCGGAAGGGCTGCGCAGTTCAAACTTCCGCCGGCCACCTTTCATTTGGAGGACAATAACATTCATTTATGTCACATTGCGATCTGCATCATTCATAAGCTTGTCTCTTTCGCCTGGATCCTCCATTGAAATTAATTTTTTTTCTGATAGAAAGATGTCAAAATTGGGCCTCTATACGAATAGACAAATCTTTGATCGAAGGACTTTTGATGAAGTTAAAATTCTTTACAG
This sequence comes from Thereuonema tuberculata, assembly GCA_023159025.1. NCBI lineage: Eukaryota > Metazoa > Arthropoda > Chilopoda > Scutigeromorpha > Scutigeridae > Thereuonema > Thereuonema tuberculata. The sequence goes on along the minus strand of JAFIDM010009631.1, from coordinate 216,055,271 downwards.
ACATCTATTTCTCATTGAGTTTATCGCCATTAAAATCATTCTACCAAAGACTAGATATGTACTACTTTAGAGAAGTTACTCCACTCTATTTCAGTTTTATGCATTCTTTAAGAAACAATCAATATACTGCCCAATATTAATGTGGGTCAGACACTTATATGTTATAGAAAGAATCATGCTCAATTATGTCCAGGCGAGGTCGGGATAATTTTCTGGTTTCGGTTTATCAAGTGATGTTTATTTCCCATTAACAGTGAATGCGTAACGTTAGACATGATAAAGTGTGATCATTGTTTGAATGATATTTCAGTGTGTTTCAGATTCATTGATTGTTATACTGGTTGTGATGGAGATAACAGACAAGGCATCAATAGAGGCAGATACAGAAATGCAGTGATAAGTTTATACTGCTAGAATCAAATACGATCTGTCCTTTTTCAATATGTTTTATTTAAATCGTATTTTGGATCGAAATGATTTGTGCATCTTTACGAAACAAGTAATTAGTGCCACAGATTACTATATTCAGCGAATTGATTCAACTTGGCAGTCTGTATCCTGATTCCGTCGAGAACGCCTCATCTTGA
>JAFIDM010009631.1:216035853-216054674 GCA_023159025.1 Thereuonema tuberculata | reverse complement strand
TATGACTCTAGACTAATGGAAAAGCATGCTATGGAATGACGAATCACCTTGGAGTTGGAGGCTTCGACGGTCCGGATCTGTCATTGTTCTCGGCTTTCCGTGTCTAGGTTGGTGTGTTATAACTCCCTCATCCATTTTGTGCGGGGTATCTGGAACTTGTCTGAAATCTAAACGGATAGAATTACCAAACCTGTAGGCACTAATATCAAGCCCCGTTCAACATCACTAAGCTCGCGTCGTGCGTTCGTACTGACGGGTGTAGCTTTGGTACACGTTAACCTAACGTTCAAGATCCTTTTATAGTGGTATGACGTGTACGGACGATCCCACTTACCTTCCGTGAGTGTCCGGTGACTAATGGCCATATAGTGTAATTTTCTATTGTGTTCTTTAAGTTCTTGGAAGTTTTGATGTATGAGGATTAGCAACAAATTTAGGTAAAAAAATAGGTTCTTACATTTACAATAAAAATTTATTGTAATGTAAGAACGCAGTAAACGTTACTGCTACGAACTTTCTGTTTCTTCAAATTAGAAAGTACTCATTCAAAAAAGCAAATTTTTCATTGTTTTATTCTTTAGTAAATTCCTTTCCCAAAAAATATCAATCTGATCGCAGCGTTAAGGTTTTGGTACCGTAATTCTTTGGAAAGCCTAAATTATTTTACATTTTAGTTTATGAAATCATTCTTTTTATTTAACTGAATTTTACTATTGAATCGCTATCTTTGCAGTTTTCATACGGAAAAAATATAAATTTAGACCATTTCTTTGTCCTTAAATTGCATACCAAGTCTCAAAAAGATTCTTCTAGTGGTTCTAAAGCTATTAGGGTAAGGGATGGGGATAACTAATATAACAAAAGACCTTTCATAAACACAGACTTATCATTTGCCGAACATCACGTTCCTAACAAAGTATCCTAAAAACGAAACAATGAAAAATAAGAATCTATATTACTAAAATCTTTTATTTCTCTGTCTGTGTGTCTGTCTGTCCGGCGCAATTTTCTGTGCGAATGGAAAATAGAAATAATTTTTACAATCAAATTTCCGCGACGGGAATTGAACCTGCAACCTTCTGAACCGAAATCGGATATGTTATCCATTAGGCCATAGGGACAACTACTCTTTTTATATTGTTTTTTGACTTATATCTCCGCAATTGTTGTGTTGTTGTTGTGCCCCAATGTTAGTGCAAAAATGGAAAACGGTTTTTCATTTTTTATTGTCACGAGGAAGTCGACAAATTCAAAATGAGCATTATTGAACTTCAAAATGTTGCGTTAACTGCTTTCTTTGGAATCGAGTTTTGTTAGATTATCTTAAATTTTATTTTCTTCTTATTATTACTTTTAATAATTGAATTGTACCTTATTAATAAATTTTTGTAAAAACAACTAAACTTGATTGATTCACGTGTTTTTGAAATTTGTTTAAGCTTCCAACTATTTTGTTTTGTTGTACTTATTCCAATTTTATTATGCTTGAAAAAGAGATGGCTTGAAAAGAGTCTTCAAAACTTCAAAATGTTGCTTTAACTCCTTTCATTGGAATCGATTTTTCTTGGATTATCTCATATAAACCATCGTTTTATCATCGATAATCAATTAGTATCGAAATGGACAACGAGAGAAAGGATGAGATCTTTTCAAAGAACTGCTAATAATGTCGTAATCTCGGCCATTCTTGACTACATGTAAAATTTGTCTGAAGTCTCCGCCAAAGTGGAAAATTTGTCTTTAGTCACAAGTCATCAGAATTTGGTTATCTTCACTCGAAAGAATAGTCACAATCAATTCGTCGCCAGGAGTATCGTATATAAGCTATGATCTTCATTTAACATCTATATCAACCAATGTCCATCTAAATAAATCTCTTCTTCAAATATCTATAACGAACAATCTGTACACGGGAGATGGCCTAGTTTAAAATTTAAAAAATGTACAGTAAGATTTTATGATATCCTTGCTGTTTTAAACTTTAAGTTTTTTGAAGCTAATTTCGACAATGATAAAGAAATTCTACTTTAAAACTCTACCTTTAAAATCTATGTATGTATTTCCACTTGAGTTTTCATTACCGTTCTTGTCGAATAAAGTCGTTCTAGTAAAAGCAGACCGACCCGATTCTTAGAGTTCATTAGATGGTTAGATATAAATTAATACTTGATGATCCGTTAACTGCTTACATTTTAATATTCCTTGATTCTGGTACGGGATGAATGGAAGCCTCTGAGTGCTAAAGAATTACAGAAATGATATCAGAGACCTATTCAATTACGATCTAGAGAAGCATCGAAGCAATATGTGATTTATTTTATAAACACAAATTTCATACTTATTACTCAATTTCCAACAACTTTTCAGACATAAATAAATCTCATACTTTAATGTGATTATACGTTTAAACTGTTAAATGACTTTGAAGATTATTTTCCGAAATTCTTCTTGTCAGTTGTTTTCAATTGAGATTTTATTTTATTATTTGTGGATATTATTTTCTGCTCTTAAAATAAATATTTAAAATAAATATGCTCCATCAGAGGCGTCGATACAGAATGCCTTATGTGCACTGCGTTTGAGTAACGATCTTCCGACTTATGGACAGCAAGCTTTTTTTTTATAATAAATCCTCCATAAATCCTCTGATTATAATTTATAAGATAAAATTACCAATATTTTTTTTAAATAAGTATAAGTTATGTATGTATATATATGTTTCGCACAATGACGTTATGCAACATACCACGGCTCTGTTCTCCATCATTAAAATAAATCTTGCTTCTTTTAAGTGGATCTTTTCGATCCTTTAGCTCCTTCGTCAGCGTCTTTTTTCCCACCTCTCCTTTAATTTCCTAGGTTATTTATGGATCAGCTGATGTAATCTGAATTCATGTCTCACCAGTGGCTATGATTACAGTTCGCCCATTGACACCACAGTGTTCTCTATGACTACCAGCTGATTAAGGCTTTCGATTTTCCTGCAGCTGCTAGCCTAATATACTCCAGCACTAAGACAAGTATATCTCCAACCTCAGCTGACTAATTAAAGTAGAGTTTTTTTTTCTTTCTCTCCTCCTTTGCCTCCTATTGTGCTAAATAAGTTTCATGTGGAAAGAAAGCAAGTCTCAAAAATTTCCATAAAATACCAGTTCGATAAATCGTGCAAATGGGAATCTTACGACCTCCCATTACCTTTTGTTATTAGATCTACATAATTTCTGTATTGGATCTAAAGAGGAATTACTCACTGATTCAGAAATAACTTACAGTGAAAACTAAACGAACACTATGTGAATCTTCTTCGATGTGAGCATTGAGCCTAACGCTTCACTAATAAAATCTGTAACATTTCTACTGAATCAGATAAAGGTTTGTTGAATTTCGTTTAATATTTCACAAATCTTTATGAAATACTATATTCAATACCGGTAATAAACAGGGTGTTAGAATTTAAGATACAATTTCAAGACAACAAACTTTGTTGTTTTTTAGAAAAAAAAATATTTCCAGGTCTGTAATAGTGCTATAGAATTATCTCCTAATTTCCCCGATAATAACAAAATCATAATGACCTTAATCTGTGGTAGCCTCCTTCTTTTGTAAGAAGAACATACGCTGTGGCATTGATTTTACTAAAGCCTCCAACTGAGGAATTGCAATTTCATCATAAAGATCTAGTATAGTCAATTTAAGTTCTCCAACAGAGTTAAATTGAGGATTTCTGCGATATACTCGACATGCTAATTGAGCCCAAAGGTTCTCTACTGGATTCATATCAGGGCTCAATGCTGGCCAATCCCTCGCATCAATTTTCTGATCTTCAAACAATTTCTTAGTTGATTTTGAAACATGGCACGAGACGTTCTCTTGTTGAAAAATCTATAAGTTGCCACAAATCACTGGACCAAATGAAATAAATGGAAGTGCAATAATTCCTGGTAATTTTAATTCCTTCCTGCAATGTCAGTCTTTCCTCCGGCTCCAAATGCAGCCCAAATCATTACATATTCACCACCGAAGTTCCTACTGAATTTAACCTCTTCTCCTTTCGTAGATCATGCCAATAGTAGACATCTCATCAGGGCCTTCGAGGTAGAACTTTTGTATGCCCGAAAAGAACACATGGTTCCACTGTTTGTTTCAGGTTATTACATTTTGAGTCCACTGTAGTCCTGCTGCTTTATAGGCTTCATTTCGTTGTGGTTGCTTAGGGAATTTGACAGCTCATGCATTAGGATGGTTCTTGAAGCTTCTCCAGACTGTTTGATGGAATACACGCTTTCTTACAGCTTATTATGTACAGTTTTTTGCGAACGTCCAATTAGCTTAAAATTTCTTTCTGCAACTTACCCTGGCCATGATACATGTAAATTTTCCGTATTTTTTTTTGCTGACAATGTTTTACCACCTGGCATTTTGAGACGAGCAATAAACAGACCTGGTACAGATCTCACATGTTCAATAAAAAACGATCACATGATTTTGATTTCTGTCGTTTGAATTCTTATTCAGTCCTCAGTATTTACGTTATCTTCACCAATTCTTAAAGAAATGTATTGTCCATCATGCTTTTTCATAATCTGTTCAATTCCTATGAATTGTCCTTTTATTAATAAAACGAGAAAAAAGGTTCGTTATTCTCCAATAAGTATTCATTAATTCATAATAACTCTCAAAAACTTTGAAAGATGGGCAGTAACTATCTGCTAAAAAAATCACTGAACTATCAGTTAAATTATCTAATTTGGTTTCAATCATCTTATTTTTTTGCATTTTCTTTATCCATCTTTTTTTTCGCAAAAAAAAGTTAAGATCAAAACAAAAGAGAAAACATTTGTTATCCAGTCAACGATTTAAAAAATTAAAAAATAGCTTCTGGAGTATTTTTTTTTTCATTTAGCAATTCAGTATTCTGCCTTCTAGTATTCGATTCTTGTTTTGATTCATTTTTCAATATTACTTCTAGTTTACCAAATCAGTAAATATAAATTTTCGTATTTCTCGATAACAATACTCCGTCAAAGTAAATAACGCTTCTATGTAATTCTGGAATTTTCAAACATTTAGCATTCAAGTGAAAATATCTCTGTCTTACTCCTGTAGCAACTAAGTATAGGCTTCAAAAAATGGAAAAGAAGAACTCATGCAATGAATGAAAAACAATGAAAATTCATTTAATACTTAAGTAAAAATGTATTTCTAATAAGGGAAGAAAGTTAAAAAAAGTTTGGAAAAAGGGGAAATTAATAAAAATTCAGATGATCAAGATTATGTAAATAAGAGCATTTCATTTAACTTATTTTAAAGTGTTAAGATTTTTAAAGTTAATAATATCTGACAACAGTAGTTATAGCGATTCGGTAATTTTTATTGTTTTTAGACTTGATAATGGACTGAACATACGACATCTTATTATTCCACATGAACATTATTTCTATTATCTATTAGTCCATTCGTTTATTTGTCTGTTTGTATACACCTGTTTGATACGCAGCTTATTTATGGACCAACTTCTTAAATGCACATTTCTGTTGGTCCCTACCCCTCTCATCTCTAAAAATTGACCCCTGCCATTTTTCGCTCAAATGACTGAGCTTTAAAATTTGAGAAATGTGCTGGTTCATAAAATTTCCTCATTTATCAACCAGCACATTTAGTTTTGTCTCTACCTTCCTCAAAGTGGATTCCCCAGTGCTCAATCCCCACTACATGATGTATAACTGAGCATAGCCATCTTCATCAGCTTTACTGATTTATCTTTCAATAAATATGATATCTTTCTTTGTAGTCGCAAATTTAGAATTCTAGAATATTTTATTTCATTGAAAGAGATTTGATTTCAATGAAAGAAAACCAATTCTCAATTAAAAAAAATCAATCAGTGAACGATTTAGAGATTTTAGATTTTACCATTACCATTTTAAAGCCTTTTTGTCTTAACATCTTTTATCTAATACCCGATTTATCCTTGCTTTGAAGCGAGGTGAAATACTCCTTTTTTCTTCTTTTTATCTAATCCATACACTTTAGTCGGTCTTCGCATTCCCGTCATTGGTCTAAAACGGCTGGAAGCTCATCTCATCCTAAAGCTTTTAATTCCGCTGTGCTTTCGGTGTAATGATCGCCCAAACGAATTTATATTCAGCTTTTGTCAGCAGATAACGTCTGTTTCCTGGTCCACCTAATAGTCTATCTAGTGTTTAGGGTCTTAAAAGACGTTAGCGTTGAAAGAAGACATCATTGGAGACTTCGACTTTAACAAGATGGGCAGCGATTAGATTCTGTAAAAACAAGCTACTATCAATGAAAAGAGAGAGATCTTCCCACCTTCTATCAATTATTTTGAACTGATGGAAGATTAGAAAGAACAGCTCTATCAATCAAATTGCTAATTAAAATGATCAAAATAAGCTATCGTTTTGGTTTAGTTCAAAGATTTCTTACGTGCAATAATCATTCGAAATCTTGCATACTGTAATAACAGATTTTCCAAAATTTGTCCAGTTTAAATGGACATCTGCAATCTTATTATATTGTAAATGAAGAATGAGTTTTCTCTTAAATACTTCTGAAAATATCTGGGCTCAAGATGAGATATGATGCATCGAAATAAGATTATCCATGGATAAATAAAAGATCTGAAATTCTTAATGCGTCTAGGAGAATAATAATAATGTGCCAATCTCCGCTGGCGTCAAATGAATTTCCTTAAGCATAAAAAGATATATACAAATTGCCTAAATTGTATAATATCAAAGGTTCAGATAAAGATAAAGTGAGATAAAGTGTTGAGACAATGTGATATCTCAGAACGCCCGTTTCACGCTGTATTGTTGATCGTCGGCTGAGAGTAATCACAAGTGAACAGCCAGGTCTCAGTACGGAGACTGGCACATGAACTTTCCTATTTTTATTTTTAATGTGTATTTATGGTTTTTAGTTTCAATTTTTGGAGATGCCATGTTCTTCTTCACCATTAATTATTATGACCTCCGTACTGAGACCTGGCTGTTCACTTGTGATTACTCAGCCGATGATCGCCAATAGAGCGTGAAACGGCCATTCTGTGATATCACATTGTAAACACTTGGTCTCAACCATTGATATTAAAAATGAATAACTTTACAAAAAATTGACATTTTTGACGTGAGATTATGAAGGGAAAATTAATTACCAAGGCCTGTTAAGTATAAATAGCAATTCAATGTTTGCAGTCAGTGAGTGTTAATTATTTCGGAGTTGTAATTCTTCCTTAAGCTAGGCGAACACGTACCAATCTGGGACAATATTGGTGGACAATATTGGTCATGATTGGTATTGGCGGTTGGCACTGTCCGCGATCACACAGATTTTCGTTTGACGAGTATTGACCTAGTTACGGCGTTGCTCACTAGGGAGAGCTAAAGAGAGCGTGTTTCCGTTCAGAATTGCTATAGTATTAAACGCCGTCCCTCTGTAGAAATCAATGAAGATTCTTTGATTATCAATTGACAAAATGTTGTTGTTTGAATTATCTGTTTTGGGCCGACCCATTTTTTGCTGATTTTAAGCCTTGTTTCTCAAAGAAAATGGCCGGCGTGAGTGACTGAATTTTCGGTGTTGAAGGTCCCGCCTCCTTCGACGTCAGCATTGTCACGTGATTTCATCCGTTCATGTGATTCGCTCGCTAAGCAGCAATCTTTCTCCCCAACTGAAGTTGGTACCTTTTTTCCGACAATCGCCAATGTTCAATATTGGGCAATATTGTTCCTTTTTATTGCTGAAAACGGTTGGTACCAATCAAAAGTACCAATATTGTCCACCAATATTGTCCCAGATTGGTACGTGTTCGCCTAGCTTTATGGAAAATATTTATAGAAAACACTCCTGAGGGATCAAAAAATATAATATCTTTATTTCTCATCAGATAAATAAGAAGCTAAAATTAAATGTTTCCGAGCTTAACAGTTGATAAAAACATAAAAATCGCTATTTTTCTCAACGTAAATGGATTTCATTACTGAATTACAATTTTTAATAATAAGAATTCTGAGTTATTCCTAAAAAAATTAATGTATGATAAAAAAAAATCCTAAAGGTAATCGAATGCCAATCTTTCTTTAATAATTTCAATAAATAAAGACTCGTGAAGAAAATGTTTTTTTTTTTTTTTTTGCTAAACTTTTTTCAGAACTTTCTATTTTATATTTTGATTGTGTTTCAAAACTAGTAAAATATTGATAATAAAAAGGAAAAAAATTGATGGAATCAATTGACAAAAGTTAGTGTGGGAGTGCTGCTGATAAATTCATCGCATACTCCATCGAATTCCAATTCTCTTTTCTGTCAGCAAATGTCGTGCTTTTATTATTTAAAAAGAGAAACGTCTATTCGATAAATGCTACATTTGAAAGATAGGAAAAGAATAATGGAACTATTGGTTCAATATCTAACGATATCCTTTATGATTTAACATTCACCTTCGGTGATCTTGGAAACATTTCAACCCATATTTGTTTTATTGAATTCCAATGATTCTTTAAAATCATACAACTAAAATTCAGAAGGCAGTTAAACAAAATAATGTTGGATAAAAACGAATGTATTTTTTCGATTTCGATATCATTTCCAAGTTGTTATTTCTTTGCAGGAAAATGATAAAATGAATGACAAAGAATGTGTTTCTTTGTAGACTCGTATCAAATTCGAAATGAACTAAAGCCAATTCGTAATTTACTTTTATGTAATTCATACTTTACATATCCAAAACTAAATTCCAAAGGGCTTAATCAGCGGGTCTAAGTTCACCTCCGAAATTTCATTTCAATGCGATTTTGTTTGTTTACTGTTATGCTAAAACAAATAAAGAAATGTCATTTACTACAATTTTTAATGAGATACAATTACATGAAAAAAGTGCCTAGCATTAATAAGCTTAGAAAAATTTATACCCACATTTGAGACGAAACACTGCTGTATTTTAGTTATCAGGGTAATTAAGGTATGCAGTTGGCCGCGTGGTTGGCGTTGTCGCTATGACATCGGCCTCTCACCTCTGAGTACCGGGGTTCGGTTCTCATGTGGGTTTCGTGATGGTGGACGATCCGCGCTGGGCATGTTTTCTCGGGGTTCTCCCGTTTCCCCTGCATTTGTCCCACCATACTTTCTCAGTCTTTCTCTCCATCTGTCCTTCTTTCCATGGGTTAGTACAATAGACCTCCGGTCGCAGTGCTTGGCTTCTCTGCCACCCACATTCACTACATAAACATAAACATAAAGGTATGCAGTTAGAATCACTGTCGTGAAACTTAGTAATAATACTTAGTTCTCAAAACCTGAATCTGAAAAAAAGTTAAAAATAACAAAAATTCCAAAACAATGTTATCAAATAAATATTGAAATCTTTTATTTTTTTTCGATGGCGACCTGAAATTTGGCTGCCATGCTTGGATCTGTTGTCTTTTCTCTGAGTTAGCTTGGGGAAAATTCTCTTTTAGCTAGTTTTCTATGAAATGAGGCTGATCCAGTCACTGAGACTGTATGTTATGTGTTCCCCTAATAATACTGGATGCATCTTTTTGAAACTTGGTAAGTGTATTTCAGAATTAGGACGATCTTACTTACTTTTGCAAGTAAGTGCTTATCGAGAAAGTAGAGTCTGCTAAAGGCGATGAAAATTCTCGTAGAAAAGTATTGGAATGTAAACAACTGATTTCTTATTTAATTTATGTTAATTTTTCTTATTGTCTTAAAAATTTCAAATATAAAAGTTAGATTGGCTCTTGTCATTAAAATGCATACCACGTTTTAAGAAGCTTCATTCAACGATTAAGAAATTTATAGAAGAAGTGGGCTACCACCTTAAGATACCATCTAGGCTGACACATTTAATGAGCATTACTTACGTTTGAAAGTAGCTAAGCATCGAAGATTATTAAGCTAAACAGCTAGAAGTTAAAAATAAGGGAATTACATATCTATTTCACCTTAAATTTTCCTGATTCTCTTTTTTCTTTTGTTTTTTTTCACTTAAAATTTCTTTTAGTTTCAAGGGAAAGGGGCAAATTATCCAATATTTCACAAAATAGTTTCTAACTATTCCATTTAATGAACATCGATTAATCTACATACTCTTGCGGTAATTGTCTAAAATCCAATTCAATCAATTCAAAGGATGCATCTGTAATTTGGATTATCATATTTCATTAGTAATATTCGTGATTAAAATTAACAAAACTTTTGAATTAGATGTAGCAAATTAGCTTAATGTACCCGGCGTTGCCCGGGAACGGGATAGGGGTGCGGAGAGGGGGATGAGAGGGTGTGAAGTCCTGGTTCTCCGCTTCTCCACAACCCAATCACATCAAACCTTCTCCAATTGTTCCAATTGTTGCAGAACAATATTTGTGTACTTCCCATTGTCGCCACCAGGTGCATATTTGGCGTTATTTCCGGAGTTTACCCCTTTTCACCCCCTAGGGGGTGGTGAACCGGGTTCCAAGCTAGCCTATATTTTCTGCAGGATAGTAGAGAGTATCTAGGCATCCTAGTAGGAGAGTATCTGGTTCCAATTTGTCAAACGGTGTAAAATTGTAAAGAAAACGTACAAACTTTGAGTTATATTGACAAACTTGACAAACTTTGTATATATACGTATACATAAAACAAAAAACAAAAGAATTAAAGAATTAATGATCTTTTGATCATTAATAATCAGCTAAGCTAATCATATTGATTTGTTCTAGTTCAAAATTAATTAGTGGCCCTAACATGGACACTGATTTACGAATCTTAGTTGCAGCTTCAAGGAAATGTAGCTTACATTATAATGTATCAATTGCAGCGAAGAAACAATAATTATTAAGATAATCATTGCCGAAAGTTATGATTAAATTATTGGTATCGTTAGCTTCAGTTCAAATTAATGACTGTTTTAAAAAAGATGCATTCCATAAGAAAAGAAAATAGTGTGCACGAACTTATTTAATTGGATTTAATAATGCACAAAGCTGGTTTTGTTGTTAATAACCTTACTTGTGAAGTTATTAAAAAGATTTTGAAAAATAATTTCAGTTTAAATTGTATCATTGAAGAAATAATTATATAAAAGGATTTAATGTGCCACCAAAGTAATACAAAGAATAAAGAAATGATACAAAACCAAAAAATATCTGAGATTTCATCGGTGAGAATCTGAACGACCGTTTCGCCTTTTTTTGTGGACTCCTCCCAAAAGACGAAATTCCTTCAAAGACAAGAAGGTTGACGAGTCCACAAAAAGAACGAAGCGGCTGTCCTAGACTCTCGTGGAATTAAATCTCAGATATTTTTATGTTTTGTATACAATCATTTCTCAATTCTTTATTTAAATAATTATGTTTTGGTTATTCTTAGTTAAAGGATCCCCACACCTTATTTAGCTTTCAAAAGGGCAGGTATAAATAAGGATTCTTGCAGTTCGTGACCAATGCTAAAGTTATAACAGTGGGATTTCAGGCTCAAACCCACTCTTTAAAAATAATCCAGTCCCATTTTTATAAGGACTCGATGAATTTTAGAACCTATCTGGAGGAGAAAGAACCAGGGAAAAATCCCTGATTACTTTCTGGAGGACACCCAGCTCCTCCCTTTTACAATCAAATGCATTACCACTTATGCTAAACCACCCACTTTTGGGATTTTTAAGCTCTGATGAATTTAAGCTGAAAGTTCATTTTACTGAGTCATCTTAGAAAATTAGTAAATTTTTGTTAATAAATTAGTTTTGTGATAATTACAACTAATTATGACACAGAATCTTAATCTCATAGGTAAACAGTTTCCAAAGTTGACGTCGATGACAATTGACAGTTCGGAAAGTTATCTAAGAGGAAGTAAAAATTTATCGCATTTACGGAAGTACCGCATTGTCAACTGAAAGTAAAGCATTACTGAATAAAATCTAATATTTGTTTTATGTTGTTTTTGCAAAATTTGAATTTTATCTTTAATGCTACAAATGAATTAGGCCAATTACAACTTTTAAAAGTATTTATAAAATGTAAAAAAAAATTCGATAAAGTATCGAAAGAAGTAATTGTCTTCGAATATTAGAAAACAATGAGAAAGTGAAACAAAGTACCTTAATTCATGGCAAAGAAAGCAATTAGAATATAAACTCCTAAATATTTGTTTTTCTCCTTCCTAATTTCCTTTCTTTTTCTCATGCCGAAAGACGATTCATTATTCTGAAAAATCTCGATTTTTAAAAATGTGTTTTAAAAAATATTAATATCTTGGTCTATTTACTAATTTCAATCTATAAATTTTATTTCTTGATTTTTATCATGGAATTTATATTGTGACGAAAAATCAAAATTAATTCCCAAAACTAATAAAAGTCAATTGACTATGATATGCTGTATTTCAATTTCTATATCAAACATAAACATTTTTTCATCTTCAGTTTTAAGAGTTTTTTAGAATTAAAATTTATAGGCTTTTTTTTTAAAATTAATGATTATTAAGTATCTTTTCTATGATTGACAGACAGAGGCATTTTCTTTTTCTTTTCTAACCCGAATCATTCACATGAAAACCGATCGAAGTTTTGTTAAAGATCTTGACATCGATTGCTCAATATTCATGAAGATATTAATAAGAAACTCTTTTTAAAGAGTTTAGCCATTTCCTCCTCTATAATTGTCATTTCACGGAACTGTTCCATTTTGATTTCCATTAATTGATGTTGATTCATAGATGATTAATTAATTTCCTATTTGAAGTCAAATGGAATTTCATTCCTTTTCTATCTTATCTTTTTATAAGAATCATTTTTTTTTCAGTCAACGAAAAAAAAGAAAGCTTTTTAATTAACCAAGAGTTAACATAAGTATTATTGAAAAAAAAGAGAGAGAAACCACATGTTGACTATTTTTTTTTTCAATATCGAAACATTCAAGACCTTCCTAAAATAATGTAAATCCTAATTTCCTTGAAATGTTATTCTTTCCACATTTCTTACTTATTTTTTTAAAGTCCGAAAAAATGCCTCCATTTAATTTTAATTATAATATCTGCTGAATAGAAAGTTTGCATTTTCTGAATAAAAAATATTAAATACCGATTATTTTCTTATGTTGTCTAAATCAGACTATTTACAATTATATCAAGCCATGCTCAAACTAATGGATTAACTGAAGCTGACAAGTTAAACAAACGTCAGTGACAGGTTCTACGAATACAAATTAGGAAAAATGTCCAATATATATTTATTGGACATTTTTTCCAAATCGGTCGAAAATCTTCGTTTACGAGTCAATACCCAAATTACATTAGATGAATCATGTATTAATGGATATTAAATACTGTATATTAATGCCTTGTATGTAACCGATTCGCACAGTAATAAAACTGTATATTTGTATTGCGTATTATGTTCTAAAGCTGACATAGAACAAAGATTCTAATTTTTATTGCACTTGTGTATGAACATAATAGTGTACAAATAGCAATTAATATAGAAATATGAATTTAACGAAAGCTTCTACTAACAATTGGCATCAAAGTAATAATGTTCGAAATGCCTACAACCTGCCTCAATACAGGCATGCAAAAATCTTATGATAGTGAATGTCTAATCTATTGACAAATTGCTGGTGTGTTCCAAACTAGCTGAAGATCGTTGTCTATCCTCCAGCCTTTCAATCGTAGACATGACCTAGTGATAAATAATGTTTTTCATATTCCAAAAAAATAAAAGTCCAGAGGATTTAAGCCTAGGAACCATGCAGGAACAGTAACAGGGTCACCCAGACCAATCCAGCGTTGTCGAAAGTTTAATTGAGGAAATCACGGACCGTATACTGAAAATTTGCCGGAGCTCCATCGTGCATGAATCATAGGTTACCATCTCATTTCAAGATTAATGTTTTCCAAGATCTCGGTTAGGTGTCTTTAAAGAAAATCAGCAACGTACACTTTACCATTTAACGTAGAAAGGAGGAAGTAGGGATCAGTTATTCGATCAAAATATCTGTCCTTACATTTAAAAAAAAACAAGCTGTTGTTGGTGCTTACTTTGAAAAATTCCTTGTGGGTTTTCCTTTCCTCCTAAATGCACAGGTGCTGTCCATAAACTATGTCACGCTATTTTTGCTATTTTCGATCCCTCCTCCTTTTCACACTTGTCACATGCTTGTGAACCCCCTCCCTAATATTACGTCACAATACCACGCATCCCCCGCCAAATTAATATGTTTCATTTCAGAACATCTATTAATCAGTTTAACGAGTCAGTGGCGTCATTAGGGGGGTGCGGGGGGTGCGGACCGCACCGGGTGACACCATCACAAGGGATCACATTGCTTTTACAATGTTTTCTTTTTTTTTTTTTTGGGAGGGGGTGACACCATGAGCTACCGCACTGGGTGACACCAACCCTAGTTACGCCTCTGTTAACGACTAAGTCGTTTAATCACATATAGAATTGATAGGGAACCTTATCCTTTAGCTTTGCATTTTGCAGTTTTGATGCATATTTCTCTTATCCAAGCATATTTTCGTTTGAACTTTACAGTTTAGACAATTGCGTGTTTTAATGAATTCCTAAAGGAATAAATTGCATGTATTTTTGATTTCAAAAAATGTGCATAAGTGAAATGTAATGTGATAATATTATCTGCCCCCTCTCCCTCCTTCGTCACTCTTTGGCACGCTAAGCACAAACCCCAATGTGACATGCATACGTAGTTTTCGATAGCCCATTATGAAAATTCATAATATCATTTCGAGAAACTGAAGTTACGTCAATGAATAAAATTCCAGTTTCGAAGTTAATACTTACTACACAATGAGCAAGAAAACGACGTCAAAACTGGAGCCTTCAAGAAAAATTTGCGTTAACTAACCTTTGGACGCGTAGAAGATAATATAATAGCTCCTCGTGAAGTATCTTCCACACGGTTTGAGGCGAAACACCTTCTGTTCTCGCTATTGTCCTACAATTTATTCATGGATCAGCCGCAACTGTTTCAAGAATTTGATTTTGTCTCTCAGGTATTGCAACACTTTTGGGCTTTCAGGTGTTTGCCTGTGGCTGAAATTTGCGCTTTTCTCTGAGGCGTCGATCTACTGCAATAAATATTGTGCGGTGAGGCATGCGCCTACATGGGAAATGTTTTAGATACAGCCGACGTGTTTCATGTTTGTTTCCATGAGCAAGTACATAAATGAAATGCATGTCTGCTTTTCAGGTAATGCATGCAAACTCTTACAGCTATTAGTTATTCAACTACGACCCAAAGTAATTTACTTTTGGATTTTTAATCATTTCCTGCAAATTCACAATAAACTTGGATGAAAGATTGTAGCATAGCTACCCTTGCGCCATTCACTGCCTGTATGTTGCCATTCACTGCCGATGTTGCCTGTATGCTGTTATAAGCAAAGCAATTGCATAACACGCTGTTCACCTCTCTCATCAAATAGTTCCTGTGTTCACTATCGATATTTAGAAAACGACAACTTTTTTATTGGACATTTTTAACGATTTGTTTCTAGTACCTGTCAATGACGTTTTTTGATATCTTTAAAACTCTACTATATAAACATTATATAAATGTATCGAAATTTTTAAAAAATAATTTTTGGAATGTTTATGAATAATTCTGAATAACTTACTTCTGATAATTCTTGAAGGTAAGATAACTCCCTTAATATTTTTTTTTCCTGAACTTTGTAAGAGGCTTCTATGAAAATATTTGGATTTCTTTTTGTTTATTGAATACAAGTTTTTATTTCCTTTTTATTTAAGTATAAAATAATATTTTGTTTTTCTAGGTTAGTGGTAATATCAGTAATATAGGTTATAGTGTCGTCTTCCATGTTGATCCGTACGCCCGTCATCAGGTGAACATCACTGGAGGTCCTTTGTCTTACAAATATCAGTTTCGGGACTTCATATAACTATGGGATCAACGATGAAGTGGCTTCTGAACTCACACTCAATGGGAATTAGTTTTATATCCTTGCCACTAACTTATAATTGCGTTAAAATAAACTTATATTCTGTTTTGTCCAATAATTATAATAGAGTTTTCTGCCAGCGAACAGGAATTCCAAATAATTTTTTTTTTTTACTTCGTATCAAAAATATCTAAAATCACTAATAGCCTATTTTCCACAAGTATTAAAATGTTTTCAATGTTAAGTTTTGTTCAAATAAGAAATGCCAGAAAATAAATAAAGCTTATCTCACTTAATATGTTATTTTTTTCTTTGATAAAAACACAAAATATTGAAATAAAGACTATAATTTACCAAAGGAAATTTTTGTAAATTAATGTAGCCAAATTCCAAAAATCTGTTTCGCATTTTCCGTTTCGTTTATTTTGCTTCTAAAATTAATTAACAATGGGCGTGGATTTAAAGTATTTCTGAAGTACTTTTCTTCGATAATTGAATTTAAAAAACTTGATAGTATACTTAAAAACAAAAAATACATAATACAAACTTTCTTAATATCTAAAACAAGTCAAAAAGCAGTAAGAAAGAAATTTAAGCAATTCTATTTCCATGAATTATTTACTTTAACACATGTAAAATTGGTGAACCTTTTTTACACAATTTTAAAATTCAAGTCCTAATTGTAATTAAGATCATAGAAAAATTGGGGAGTAGATTCTATTAAATAATAAAATTTACAAAAAATTAATTATGCTTCATTATGAATGGTTTCCACTGATTTTTCCACCGAAACACATTGCTTGCTTTTTCACAATATGAATCATTTTCGTCAACTAATTCACAGAAAGACACTATCTTCCAATTTGGAAAGAATTTCTTAGTTTCTTTCTTTTTCTTTTTCTTGAAATTAAAATTTTTTTTAAAAATCCCCGAATGGGGTAGGTAATGTTCTCGGTAGGTCTTGTGTGAAAATGGCGGAGGACAACAAACACAAATACGCTCCTCATCTTACGAGAAGTGTTATCTCAAAGATTTTGTCAATTTATTTATACACTTAACTTCATGTTTTGTAGCCATTGTTTTTCGTAAGTTGAATGTAATCACAAACACTCCAAATAAAAAGTTTCAGACGTTATTTAGACGCCCTAACATTACAACTAAATCAAATTACTGAAAAGTAATTATAAAGTAAAACATTTAAAATGTTATATGAATGCATATATTTCAGTTAGCAAAGTTTCTGAGCCTTCTGCAGCCATTATTTAACCAAATTTCAGTAATGTCTTTTTAGCTGCTTTCCTAGGAAAGAGAACCTTAAAATCAGGCTGTGGGTTTTTTTTCATTCTTATAATTAAGATGTTTTCTTAACTCGTTTCGAAATTGTAATAGAAGCAATCACTTTTTAGAGAAGGAAGATGAACTAAATGTGGTTTAGATGTTTATTAGCATCCAGCAGCTGTTGCAAGAACAATTTATTGTTTACAATGGATTAAATTTGTGGGATAAGTTGCGGTCATTTGGAACAAACAGTGGGGGTTAACAGCAGGTCAAGCGATGGAATTCTCGTTCGTAAACACTAATTAAGCAACTGTTTCAATGGCAAGTGAAATCAAAACATGGGATTTGACTAATTACTGTTTTCAGAAAAAGATATTCTTTCACAATTTTAAGTTGAGTAGACAGCAAAGATTTTGTGTTTGTGTGTGTTTGTGTTTTTAGGTTTTGATCATAAGTGGTTTTTTTTCCTACATTTTCTTTCAAATTTATCTCAACAATTTTTCAGTTATTAATTTGAAGAAATTGAGAGAGCGTAGTTCGAAGCTTCCTATTTGAAACTTTTATGCTGGTTGTCTCTGTGCCTTTTTTTCCGATTATCAATTCTGTGTGATGATATTATCTGATTAATAACAATTTGAGTTTTTATGCTACAGGGTAAAGTGGGTTCTCCAAGTTGTGTTTCTTTCCTCTTTTATTTTTAAATCAATCTGATAAATTTATCTGCAGAATTGTTGTCTCGTCAAAATCAAAAGTCTATGTTTAAATATTGAAAATTAATTGTTATTTGAAGACTCATCGGTTTATTACAGCCATTATTTGTTTCGGTTAGTTTTCATTCTGAAACATGCAACTGAAATTGAATTTTTCATTTTTTTTTCTGAAACTTTCTAAAGATTTTTAGTAAATCTAGAAATATGTAGTAAAATAGATAGCAATTAAAAGTTAAATACTGTAGTAAATCATTTTACTGTATTGTAATAGTTTTTTTTTTTTTTTAAGCATTGGGACAGTGCTTAGATCCCAATGGGTTGATTTTTACATAACTCTAAGTTGTAAAATCAATTATCTGCAAAGAAGGATGGAAGTTCTTTCAGGAAGTTTTTGTATTTCTTCATTTTTTTTGAGGAATCACATACTGACATCTTAAACAGAACGAGAAACGAGATAAAGACAACGTTAAGAAAGAAATTAAACATCCATTCCTGCCTCGAGAATCAGACATGTCAGTCATCAGCATGTCAGGCATCTCTCTTAAAAAGTTGTACCGCAGCAGATTTTGGTTCAAAGTGATGATCTACGAAAACGACTAGTTTAAGTCGGATGATCCGCCTTTAATCCCCCCACCCCAAGTGAGATATCAGGTATCCATTGAACAGATATCTAGGTGAACAGTAAGGTATATATGGAGGAGAAAGAATCTTGGAAAAATCCCCTACCGCCACTTGGAATAGAATCCGGGCTCCTGTCCGTAGTCCGTAAACCACTGTTCCGTAAACCACTGGACTACCGGACCTACGGTCCATCGCTCTTGACTGTTAGGTTTTCGTAAATTAAAATAAAAATTTAAGCAAAAATGAATCGGAAAAGGCAATTCTTTTTGTTTATTCTTGTGCTGG